>CM040242.1:13998846-14666356 GCA_022545495.1 Chrysanthemum lavandulifolium | reverse complement strand
TCAAGGGTCCTTTTTGTAAATACACATTCTTTCTTTCCTTATCATATATAATGCCTATTTTTTTCTCATATATTTCTTCTTTCTTTCGTCTCAGTTCCTGACCCTTTACATCCACCGACTTTCACAACCGTTCCCCGTCGCTCACCACCATCCCACACCATTCACCACCGTTCACCACCATTCCTCACCGTTCACCACCATTTAGTACACAAAATGTAATCAGATTCATCATTCAAGTCTGAAAGTAAGTTTTTTTTTTTTTTTTTTTTTTTTTTTTTTTTTTAAATCATATCGTCGATTAATATGATCATATTATTCTTTGTTTGCATATATATGAACTTTCTTGATCATATTTTGAATAATGTATTCGTTTTTATTTTATTTTATTTTTTTATATTTTTGTTATTGTTTGTCTAAATATGTTATATTTTGGAGTTTACTTAAAAAAGTTGAGGAAAAATATATACAAATCATATTTGGGAAGGCAGGACACAAGGTGTTTGATAAAATGTCTCAACGAAATTTTATAGTTGTGATGCACTAATAGTTTCCATAAGAATTGTTCATTGCTATGACAAAACGATGATTTTCGGGATTTGATATGATGTGTTTATGACATTGATTTTGTTAGCTTTTAAGCATTGGATACTAACTTTATCATGATCTGATAGTGGCACCTAGGAATTTTAGTAGTTTTAATTTAGTTTCTGTAGTGTAATTTCTTTTAATTAATGAAAAGTTTTTATTTGTTTCAAGTTTCTTTTTGACTTATTTTGCTAATAAGCACTTAAGTGCTTATTAGTTTGTTACTTCTTATTTTCGAGATCAAGTTCCATTTCCAAGTTATTAAAAAGTTTATATAAGTGAAAATCACAAGTTTTATTCCTAAAAACAATTTTTAAGATAGTTTAACACCCCATAAAGGGGTGTTTGGTTCAAGCTTATTTGCCATCTAAAAGGACTTTTTACCCATTTTGACTTTCAAAGTCAAATTTGTTTTGAAGTTTTAGTAAGTTTCAAAAAGGATTTCAGCTTGCATAACAAGGTTTACAAGTTTTCATAGCTAAAAATTTACGTCTCACACATTACATAACTGACTATAGTCTGTTGTTTCTAACTTTTCAAAGCTTATTTTTCATTCAAAACTTTTCCAAAACTACTTTTCTTGCATCTCACATACCCATTTTATATATATATATATATATATATATATATATATATATATATATATAGTCTATTTGCACTTAGTATTACTTTAGCTTAGTTAAATTGCCTCGAAAAATTTGTCCTTTGCTCATATCAGTTACTGTTACAGCAACCTAAGTGTCCCACTCCCCTTCCTTTTTAGATTTTTAACTTGCTTAATATTTAGCCTTAGGTCCTGTAATTTTGCATGCTTAATCTATGGTAGGTAGTATAGTTATAACTTATTTTTATGAATTTTTAGGTGGTCCCTTAGGTAGCTTTTTCCTAGCTTAAACTAGCCCCATAGATTGTTTTTCTTTGCAATGACCATTTGGACATCTAGCTTCTTTGAGCTTATTTCAGATTACACTTTAGCTTATTTAGCATACTTTAGTGCTTATTAGATCCCTTAGATTAGGATAGCTTACCTTTAGCTTATTAGTGCTTGCTTAGTGCTTATTTAGCCCATTTTAGCCTTAGTAATTTAGCACTAGAAATTCCCAAAGCGCTTATTGGTCCACTTATTCTTGCTTTACTCTTTTAATTGTAGCTTATTTTATTTGTTCTTAACTTATAAGCTAGCTTATCTCTGTTTTAAAATTGTTTGTTTAATAGCTTATTGTAGTTTATAAAAATCTGTTAGTAAAGTTTGTTTTGATTTTGTTCACTGTTGAGAAATTAAGCCATTAAACAGCTTATTCAAAAGTTTTCAAAGTTCAAGCTTTTACAAAAAGTGGTTATTTTAACATCCTTTTCAAGCTGTTAAAGAAAAAAATTTGAAAAAAAAAAAAAATTAATTTGCAAAAAGGCAAGTACCAGATTCGAACCCTAGTCCTTTTTGCTTCACAACACAAACATCAATCACCAAATGCCCTTGGGTCTTTGACTGGTTACATGAAGCATTCAGATATGACCATCATTTGGTAATGAACTCCTTCTCTTGAATGACTTTGTGTGTTTTTGATATTCGTACTAACAATTGCCGTGTTTTTAAAGGTACGATGCACCACCACATGGTGTGGTTTGGAGTTGGACTAGAACGTGTTGTGATGCTTTTTCTGTGGCCTCAACAACATCCGAAATACATTACTTTTCCATGTGACGCACGAAGACCCATTGATATAATGAGTAGTTTGTATTTATACATTGATGCACCTTTTATTTTAACATTGATGCACCATATTTCAACATTGATGCACCTTTTATTTTATCATTGGTATGATGAGCAAAAGACCCACTGATATAATGAGTAGTTTGTATATACATTGATGCATCTTTTATTTTAACATTGATGCACCATTATTTCAACATTGATGCACCTTTTATTTTATCATTGGTATGATGAGCAGAGTAATTCTCATTGAGCACTTACTATCTTCAAATAAATGCACCTTTATTTCAACATATTCAATTGTTTTATTATAGAAGTTACGAGATTGTGACAGGCGTAATATTGAAACCTTGGTTTTTGAGATAGTGAGCAACTTATAGTTGCCTTCTAGGCTATTTGAAGTTGCAACTATTTAGATGGTCCGTGAGATATTTTATTTGTGTTAAACAATTATCTATAACAATTTATACATTTAGTATGTTATAATTGGAAGAAGTTGATACGTCACATACCTTTCGTTTTCGAATTTGATTAATATAAGATGTATTCTTTTGCTTATATTCAAGCAGACATCTGATTTGAAGTGTTTGGATCATCCAAACTCCTTATTTTGCAAAGTAATTTACAATAATATTCGTCTTATCATTTTTTTACAGAACAAGAAAATGCAAATATTATCTCTTGAAGTGCTTAGGAGTTATTTTTAAGCAGTTCTGCAAAAAAAGCAATCCCAAACACCCTCATAGTTTGTTAAGTAAAGCTCTGTGTTGATTTTGGATACATAATTTTGGACACTTTTTCTATTATGGGTATTGATTTTAAGGCCATAGATGTTGTTTCATGACAAAAGAGAGGTCCAGATTTGGCTTCAGGGGCAAAACCAAAAGTGCTTCCAGAATATGCATCTGATTCTATGCAGGTGGAAGAAGATCCTTGACCCATCCGGGTGACCAAGTCATCTAACTGTCATATAATTTAAAATGGGTCAATGCAGTTTATATTATAAAGTCTTGTAGTTGTAGGAACAAAACACTAAATAAACGATTAAATGAAGTTCCTTATTTATTTGTTTCTAGACACTGAACCAAGAATTCATTCACCTGAATAGTGAGGGATTGTATTACTTCCTTAGTAGTTTGGTCCTTTACTCTTTCATCCCGCGCTTGTTCAGTTGCTTCTTTCAATTGCCTTGATTTCCTTTCAAGTTTAGCTTCAAGAAGTTGAACTTTGTGTGAGAGGTCCTTCACCTACATAACATATATCTTGTGGTGAAATTTCGGTCATGTCTAAGACCAGATGCATAGTGAACAATTTAGTTAAGGAAATATAAAGTAGGAGCTTGTCGAATTAAGATAATTATATTATAAATAAATAATCATTTCCAAACTTACTCAACACTCATGGTGCAACATAATTTTATAAGCGCATTTGAGACATAGTTGGCGAAAAGGAGAGTGGTGGATATAAAACATATACCATTTCGATGCACTAATATCTACCTTTTTGATGCACTAAACATATTCCACAGGTGACCATTCATTTATGTAACGACGACGATAGCGTACAGGGCTGCGTGATACACTTGGACTTCGGGTCCTGCTTCTTCTATCTCGGTACCTATAAATGAGTAATAAAGCATCAGTTTTTTTGAACGAAACAACATCAGTAGTTAATGAGCAATAAATCAGAATTAATTTCTTCAAGCTTGTGATGGCTTCTTTATTTTGAGATATAAGGTTCAGCTATTTCAGCATACCTTGGTGGACTTATGTCTCTCAGAGGGCTGCGATACATGTAGCTTGAATACCTACACACAAAATTACATGAGTTATACACATAAAATAGTTGAATAGGTACTTCTGATTTCTTAATCAGTTTTTACATAAATGGGGTGCTTGGATGATTTTCATTTAAAAAGATTATCTAGGATAATTATGATATTCGAGGAAACAAATTCCGCTTCATATTTTTCTTTTGGTCAAAATAATCAATTTCAGTTGCATTGTAACAAATTTATAAAGGGGTGCTGAGATCGGATTCTGATAGTGATTTTATAATGTTTACTAAACATAACCAAAAAACACCTATGGTTTTTTCGTTCACACACCCAACGGTCAGGTGAAACACTTCTGGATAAGCTCCTTATATGATCACCCAACGGTGACCTGCCCCTGCGCCCACTTATAGGGATCCTATAATAACTGCGCCTACTGCCCCTAGAGCTTCTCATAGCAGGTGCTCTAACAAGAGTACGGCTAGGGTTCTCCTTAGACGAGCTCAACCCGAGCTTCTGCTCATAATTCTTTTAGTAAATCTCACAGGGCTTCTAATATAACTTCTTCTTGAAGATCTTACCGGGCTTCTGCTAACCGACTTCCGTGAGGGCCTCCTCGGTGATGGGGATGGACTGCGGCTAACACTTTTAGATATTCAGGATCTGACAAGGATTGGACTTATGCTTCTGGTGCGTTTTCTCCTCGTTGGACTTCTGCTAACGCTTCTAAATGAGCTTAGGCTTCAACTCAGACTCCTGTTTTTGGGCGGGAGAGCACATCTAGGAGACCCACTCACACTCAGGCTCCTGCTCAAATTGTGATTATGTTTGTCAAGTTGTAATAATCAGGATACATCACACAATTGTTTTAAAAAATCATACACTATAGATACACTAATGTGTAATACAGATGCATTAATATCTACCTTTTGATGCACTAACCATACTCAGAGATGCTCTAATATCTTCCTTTTTGATGCACTAATCATAATAATAGATGCCCTAATAAGTCTAGAGATGCCCTAATATCTTTCTAGTGAAATCACCGCCTGATCTATAAAATTACTGTAAGTACAAGAATAAAAGGTGAATACACTAAATGGCAATACAAGGAAGAGTTTCACTTTAGGCCTATTTGAAGGGTGTGGTGATGAACTAGGAGCCCTAGAATTGGTCAACCAGAGGAACATCACCAAGATGCATAAACATGTATAAGAACAAACCTCAAAACACTAGAAAAGAGCACACCATAGTCAAAAGTTTAAGAAACACGACATAAAACATAAAGCAAAATCTGGTCCTGATTTTTATTAATGATAATTCCTACTTCAACAATGTTATTAACGAGTTAAAAGAATTAAAGCATTTGATGTCAAGGGCAATTAGCACATGATACGATACATCGGAAACCGAAACTTAGGTACAATTTCATAGGGTGCATATCGACACTCTAAATGAAGTATTTATCGTCACCTTAGAAGCCTAGTACACCTTGAGAAAGCTTTCTATCAACTTTACCAATCCTTCGAGGAGGCCAAAGAATGTGTAACCCTCCCATGAATTAAGCCCAAAGGAATATGTAAAAAGCATTCAACAAGTCATTGCGTAAGATGTATGAAAGACGTCTCTTGAGCCTTTTAGTCATAATGTTTACAAACATTAATGCCTTAATATGTCTAAATGCACTAATCATACTCAACGATGCACTAAAAATATTTTTGATGCACTAATCATACTATTTTGTTCATGGGTCAACCCAAACCAACTCAACCAGTGCCATTTTAAGCCTGTTAACCAACCCACGAGTCCTGCCCATACTATCACCTCTAGATCTAGTACTAAGATTCCAAATTTTCCCATAACAGAGTGGTGAATGTGAGCTATACTAATGTTAGCTTCAAACAAATGGTAAGAAAAGATAACATAAAACAACATATCAGTATAAAACTATATATACTAGCATGACATACGGGCACACTCTAAGTGATACGTAAAATATTAGAATAATAGGTTCTACTGAACATGTGTATATAGTTATTTAACCAAACACATCAGTAGTAACTTCCGCCCTCAAGATCGGATGGTAGAGTCTAACCTATCATTTTGCCAAACAATTTATGTAAAAATATCCGCAACTTCTAGTAACCAAACAACTAATTTCACGCAACAGATGAATCAATTGATCTTTTAACAGCTTATGAACTTAACAATCAAACTAAAAACACATTACAATACAAATAAGCACCTAATTAAGTAATCCAAAATTGTTCTAAAGCGAAAACCTCTAGATAAGCGAGACTCATTGTTAGCATGAGTCTCAAACGGATACTATGATACAAACGGTTGCACTAAAACGGATATGCACCAATATCAATTTCAATATCTAAAAGAAGAGTAAAATGACCTTATACTACAAGCTGCCACACATGCATCCAAGAATACCAGCAACTGAAGAACTATCGGCTTCACCTGAGAGTGGAAGAAGGAAACCAATTTGTTAACAAATACACCTTCTTGTACCTAGTGTCTATGTTAACAGATGCACCAATTTGTGAACAGATGCACCAATCTATTAACAGATGCATGAAGATAATACACATCAGTTAAAAGGAGGACTATTTGAAACATGACCCATTTTGCCACTAATAATGCATACCATGTAACAGAGAATATAATTCTTAGCATGCAATTATGCGTTAGGCGCTTTATAATTTTACGTGTAGGAATTACCTGGTCCAGTGACTGTAGTGTCTCCAACCCAAATGTGTAATACACCATAATTCAGCGTTATCGGGTGTTTTTGGTGGAACTCTTGTTAGTTGCAAAATGAAATTCTTGAGGAATGGTGACTTGTCGTTTTTTGTTACAGAACAACCCCAACTCTCCTTTACTTTCAAGTATCTAGAAGCATTGCAAGGGGAACATGGTATAAAGTTAACAAAACGGAATATTAAAAACTTATTATCATTTATCAGAGTAAACATTCTTATCAGTGATGGTGATGTTCATACCTTCTTGTTTAAAGGTCTAGCCTTGAAATTTGAAACTTTTTCTTGCTGTTCTATTTCAATATTTGGTTCCGTTCAGTCAATGATGTCTAAAGAGTTATCTTAGGCGTTCTAATATAAGGTTTACGTTGATAGTTCTGCATAAAAAGAGGCAAAACTAAGCTACAAATACTAAAATACTAATTTTACTATTTTAGTTGCTTGTTAATTACCCGCGGGATTGTTTCTACCGAGACAACTATGGTAGCTTCTGCACTTTGTCAATACAATACAATTCTAACACAATAAACACCTCATTTTAAATCTATTTCAAGTTCATTAATTATATAAGCTAGCAATAGATTTACTTTTCTGATTAAAGGTCGGCTCTCAAATTTGGAGTTTGGACGGCTGAACTCCTGATATTACCTAAAATACACTCTGAGATGGTTATAAATGCAGGTTCTGTAGGCCTTGTCTGCACCAATTTGGGCTTTCTTAGCATCATTAAACTTGCTCTTGCTTTGTGTGGTGAGTGACGGGTTCCAATACACGGACTCTATAAGCACAAAGGGACAATATACAATGTTATCATGCATTTTTTATTGAGGGGTATGATCAAAAAGGATGCACGGTAATCAAAACAAACATGTATTATTTTCCCGCCTTTAAGCTTTTGCGTCTGTATTTTTTGGTTTTCTTGAGCAAAATTGGGCGTAATCTTATTTGAACATTTTTCAATGCACTAATCACACTAAACAGATGCCCTAATATATTCCTACTGAAATCAGCTACCCAGTCTATAAAATTACAGTAAGTACAAGAATAAAAACATGAATGCACTAAATGTCTAACAATGCACTAATCACAATCATTGATGCCCTAACCACACACACGGATGCTCTAATATGTTCACGGATGCACTAAACATATATGTTTTATGCACTAAACATAATTTTCACAATGATGCACTAAACAAACAAACATATGCTAGTTTCATGAAACGTTGATGCACTAATCAAACAAGCAAATGCTCTAATCATATTCTATAGATGTCGTAATTAACGATCCTTTAATCACTCACACTTGAAGCCCTAACGTTTTATGAGATGCTCTAATCATAAACATTTGATGCTCTAATCATCCTCATTGATGCTCTAATATGTTATAACATATTATTTTACTCAGATGCACTAAAATGTGTATACTGATACTCAAAAAATGCCTAAGACCTAACAATTCACTAAACTTAATCTCACGTCACAACTTACCTCTTGCACCATTGATTGGTGACGTCATCACAAAAAATTCACCATTTCACCAAAACCTAACGATAGCTTCAACCTGATTGCTGAAGTGGCCTCTAATTAGGTCAATCATAAAACTAACAAATTCAAAGACAATAAAACTAACAATCAAAACAAATCAATGAGATTACACATTCAGTAAACCTAATATTGCTGATGTGGCATCAAATTAGGTCTAACAAATCAATCAATCAATTAATAAACAAAATTTATACCTTGAAATTAGTCAATAGAACATGTGAATCAAATAAGAATGCAACACTAAGACCAGGAGGTATAGCAATTAATTTTCATTCTCCAGTGACGGTGGAGTTGATGGTGGCGATGTGGATCGATGGAGATGATGGTGGTGATGTTGAGTGGTGGAGATGAAGATGGTGGCGACGGAAGACGGTGGCAACGGTGATGGTGGCGACGGAAGACGGTGGCAACGGTGATGGTGGTGAAGGTGAGTGTGTGAAACAGGAGTGTCTGTGTGAAAGGGAGCGTCGATTACTTCTATTTTTTGTTTTTTTTTTCATTTTCTACCCCTGAAGTTTGAGATGTTTGCAAATTCGACCTTATAACTTTTTTTCTCACTTTTCTATCTAATTACACTTTCTCTAGAACGGACTATATATATATATATATATATATATATATATATATATATATATATATATATATATATATATATATATATATATATATATATATATATATATATATAGGGATGTTTCTTGTGAGAAGTCTAATTTTTGTGAGAACGCGAGAAGAGATCCTAGCCCTTCATCTAATCCCTCATTTTTTTTAGATCTAATGGCTAGCATTAATCTACATTTTGCACTAACTATATACTAACAAGGGTATATTTGTAATTACAATTATCACCACTCAATATATAAAAAAAAAACACACATGTGTCCAGTTCGGAGGTGAAACACAGTACAATTCTCTCCCAATCGACTACCTTCATAGCAGCAGCCATAACCACCATCATTACCACCCTTCAAACCACCGCCATTACCACCGTCATCACCACCGTTCAAACTATCGCCATAACCACCTCCATAACCACGGCCATTACCACATTTCAAACCATCACCACAACAACCATTCGAACCACCGCCATAACCACCATCGTTCAACATCAATTACCAGCTTAAGCAACAGAATTGAAGCTGAGATAATTGAAGAATACAATCTTTACAAATCAGAGTACACATTAATTTCAAGTAACAATTATTTTTTATTTTATTTTTTTGATAAAATTTAATTGTTGAATTGTGAATTTTATTCATTTGAAGTTATCATCATTTTTTTAATTGTAAATATGTCAAATATGAATGTATAGATTACAAATTAGGTCTTGATTGTTATAGGCGACTTATTAGTTTGCGTAAAGTAGAATATAGTGGTGATTAGGTTTATTAAGAGTATCTTCGCCCGTGAAAAGTTTAGTAAGAGCATCTTCGCACGTGAAAATATAGGAGATATTTTTCTTCACGCGTGAAAAGTTTAGTAATAGTATCTTCGCGCGTGAAAATATAGGAAATATTTTTCTTCGCCCGTGAAAAGTTTAGTAAGAGCATCTTCGAGTGTGAAAATATAGATTTCTTCGCGCGTGAAAAGTTTAGTAAGAGCGTCTTCGCGTGTGAAAATATAGGTTTCTTCGCGTGTGAAAAGTTTAGCAAGAGCATCTTCGCGTGTGAAAATATAGGTTCCTTCAATTCGTGCGTGAAAAGTTTAGTAAGAGCATCTTCGCGTGTGAAAATATAGGTTTCTTCGCTCATGAAAAGTTTAGTAATAATATCTTCGCGCGTGAAAACATAGGAGGTATTATGTTTTTCTTCTTTTTATTGGCTTTACTATACTCATTTAACAACCTAAATATTATTACTTTTTTTGTGGGTATTTTTTAGTGAGATTATGTTTATGGGTTTCGCATTGCGTATTTGTTAAAAAAAAATTGATGCTTTATTATAATATTGGATCAATTTGAGATAAAAGTATGGTTTGAATGTTCTGAAAAATGTTAATTGTGGTTTTTTTCTTTGTTTGCTAATCATCTCGATACTCACTGCTTATACACAAGTCGAGTAGGGTCAAAATATGTTTACTAAATTTGCAGCAATGGCGGATGTGTCCTCTTTCTTCAATTCTTTACCTATCTTAGCCTCAAAATTAGGGAGAGTTGCTAGAAGGAGGAAGATGTGTCGCGTGTATTGGGGAGCCGGAGGCTTGAGCCACACTGTTCATAAGCTGAGTTGGTGGTTAAGAAAATTGAAACAACAGCTTACCTATTCCTGCTGTTTTTTCATTGTGTTTTTCCACCAAATTTTCATTTAATCTTTTGGGTTATTTGCTTGTAGAACACCTGTTTTCCATTTCTAAAATAAGTAAAACAATATACTCGACTACTAAGTTTGGGTGAGATATTTCAAGACTGAAAAATCACTCAACTAAACATTCAGTCACAAAATTCTCTCTTGTTTCTCACATACACATTGATTAAACAAGTGCAAGGAATGTAAATACCTATATACGGTGACACAAAATGAGAGTAAGAAGTTTTAATACATAAAATCCCGAAAATATTACTTCACTCACAATTTTTCAGAAATGTCATTAAAGTACAGTGACACGTTTTGTGTGTCACTGTAGTTTTTGTACATACTACACTGAACTTGGTAGAAATCAAACATTTTATGTCCAAACTGAAACCGAAAACTGGAGCAAGACAAGAAAACTTTATACGAAAGAATTTATATGGGTAGCATGTCAAAATAAATAAAAGTTACATACGTTAAAATCAAGTTGTAATCATTAATAAGCAAAGTTATGCTTCCTCTGGTCGGTATTCCTTTTACATAACTGCATCTGCAACTGCAACGACCATTACCTACCACTAGCAATCAGTTCTATGGTATTATTACTCATGCTATCAAAAGTAGATGAGCCCGTGTTGGCATTGTCTGTGTATCCATAGTCTTCCATCGGCTTTCTAAGCAAATACTCTGTCTCTTCTTCATGTGAAGTACTTTGCACCCATGGATGCTTTTGTACCA
Organism: Chrysanthemum lavandulifolium; assembly: GCA_022545495.1. Lineage (NCBI taxonomy): Eukaryota > Viridiplantae > Streptophyta > Magnoliopsida > Asterales > Asteraceae > Chrysanthemum > Chrysanthemum lavandulifolium. The sequence goes on along the minus strand of CM040242.1, from coordinate 14,654,945 downwards.
TTGATGCCAATATTCCTTCCAGCTCCAATGCTACTTCCTTCATGGTAGGCCTTTCGTCTCCGTTAAGGCGTAAACATCTTTCTGCAAGCCTTGATACTTGAATGATCTCATTAGGAACTTCATTCAACTGCAGTTGTTCATCAAGAACTTGTAATAGTTTCCCTCTTTTAATGAAGACAAGAAAAGCATAGCTAGGTTCCTTTCGTTCTCTGGCCTATCAAAGCTAAGAACCTTCTTTCCAGTAAAAAGTTCCACGAGTACTACTCCGAAACTATAAACATCGCTCTTATCAGTTAGCTGACTTGTGTGCATGTATTCAGGATCCAAGTAACCTAGTGTTCCTTGTACTATAGTGGCCAACTCAAGCTGATCCATTGGAATTAGCCTAGAAGCTCCAAAATCAGCTACTTTTGCTATATAACTATCATCCAAAAGTATATTCATTGGCTTGACATCTCGATGGATGATTGGGATAGATGCTGCAGAGTGTAAATATGAAAGTGCTCCAGCCGTCTCTGTTGCTATTCTGAGTCGGATGTCCCAAGTAATAGCCAGTGACTTGCTTTCGTTGTGGATGTGATCAGAAAGTGTGCCATTTGGAATGAATTCATAGACCAATAACGGGACTTCAGTTTCCAGGCAACATCCAATCAGCTTCACCACATTTCTGTGATTGATTTGCGAAAGTATAACCACTTCATTAATAAATTGTTCTATCTGGGATTCACTCTGATCTGCTAATTTGGACTTCTTTATGGCAACTATTCTGTTATCAGATAGAACTCCTTTATACACTGTGCCATATCCACCCCTGCCAATAATCCTGCTTTCATCATAGTTATTTGTTGCCCGCTTAAGCTCCTCTGCTGTGAAGACTTTCGCCTGGTCATGAGAACATCCATCGCTAGATATTCGTTGCTGCAGCATTATTCCACCGTTTTGCCTAAAGAATTTTTCTCGAAGAATCATAAGCCTACGCTTCTTGAGTCCCAAGTACAACCAGGTCACAAATATAAGAATAAATACAGCAGTGGCTAAGGTAGCTGCAAAAAAAAAAAAAAAAAAAACCATTTTATTCTATTGTTCACAGTGTTTCAGCATAACCATAAAAAATTTCATAGAATACAAACGCACTTTCACTTATGTGTCCTGTATGAATCAGAATCATTGACATGAGGCTTTGCCCAAATGAGTCACTTTCACTTGTTTTGTGTTTTGTATTTTTATATCGCACATTTAGTAACCCCCTGATTGTTTAACCCGGTAAAAATTGTGATCGCATATGTGAAAGGATGTCGGCATTTTTAGAACAAGATCAAATATAAAATAGCCTCTCCGTCTCAAAATATAAGTCTATTTTTTATTTTTCAAAGTCTTTTCTTTCCCACTTTGACCTTAATTATTTTTTTTCGTGTTATATAATACCTGACGAAAAGTATAAAAATGAAAATGCATTTAAAACACAAGTCTATTTTTATATTTTGCATCAAGTATTATATAACACGAAAAAATATAATTAAGGTCAAAGTTGGAATAAAAAGATTTTGTAAAAGTCAAAATGGACTTATATTTTGGGACGGAGGGAGTACAATACAACAATAGAAATCCACATTAGCTGCTAACTTAAACATATTTACTTGGTCAACCGGTCATGTGGTTATGTACGAATGACCAAAATTAATCACATCATATGAGCCAAAATTAAACATAAGTTGATCTTATTGAAGTTATCTTTAAGAAAATAATGACTTTACTTACATATGGCTATCTCTATAAGAAGTGATCGTTCTGCAGTGCAACCGGATCCACCTTTCCTGCCATCTCCAGAGTAACCTCTTCGACAAGAACATGTATAGTTTCCTGGAATATCAGCACAGTGATGTAGGCAACCATGATCTGGACGTGCACACTCATCAATATCTGTATATATATAGTAGTCAGAAAATTAACCGTCAAGCATTAGTTATTTTTATATATGCAATTACCATTATTTTGATCACACATTAATATCTGTTCATATAATAGCAAACAGTAAACATTATATTATTAAGGGAAAATAAGGAATTCAGAAACAACTCAAACATCGAATTAACACTTACTCGTACAACTCTCATAAGGATTGCCTTCATAACCTTTTTTGCAACGGCATCGATACCCAGTACCTCCATAATCTTGATCACATTCACTGTTTCCTTTGCACAATAAATTTGTATTTGTATTAAGTTTTGCTACGTCACAACTATCGTTTCCAATTGCCCAGTCAAGTAACATTGGCATCTTCGTTTGACTTCTAAAATCGAGCAGATTTATAGAAGAAAAGTTGAACTTCTCTTTGTTAACGACAAAAGCATGGCTACAAGGGTTGATGTCCGTTATATTGCCATGTTTATTGAAGCTATTTGCTGACAATCTAAAAGAGCTCATTCCTTCTTGGATTGCTATTTCACAACATCCAACTCCCGAACAAGATCCATTTGTGAGGCGGCTGTATCTACCGCAACTAGAAATGCATCCACTCCTTTCAGACTCATTTCCCATTTTTCCATGAATATATGCATAGGTGTCACATCCAATGGCGACAAACCTATTCTTAGTTGAGATTCGGAAACTGCTCAACGTCAAAGATGGTTCATTATTGTATGTGTTATTACCAAAGTTATCGTAACAATCATGGGCTACAAACGCCATAATCTCCATCTCACTCGTGCTAGTCGAAATATTTGTGATAACAATACTGCCTGTTTTATAGAAAGGTGTAAGCCCGTCAAGTGATCGATTACAAGTTACGAGGAAATCGGGACTGTAGTAGCATCCCTCACCTAATCCAAAAGGGTATGTAATAGTCACATTGCCACATGATCTTTCACAATGTGAAGTATTTTGAGCACTTGCTGACCCCAATGATGCCACTGCTATTAGTGCTAGCAGTATTTGTAAATGCATGTTTTCTTTTATGTATTGAGTGTTCTTCTGTTTTGGGGGTATTGGTTGGGGAAGGGTGATCAATTACTGGCTGAGTACAATTTGAAGTGGCTGATCTTATAAGAACATCGCTACCAAGACCTGGTTCCTTCTTGGTACAAACTACTGCTGACTTGTCTCCAAACGCTGCAACTTGGTCGTTTGATCATTGAATGGGTCTTTCGATTTTGACTCATTCTTATTAAAGCATCTCTAAACAGTGATAATCTGGTAAACTAGATTTATTATAACTTCTGCAAGTTGTACTACAAAATAGTCAACTAACTTCATTTAGTGGTTGCTCATATTTAATGAAAAAAGTACTTCAATAATTAACATCTTATTGACAAAATAAATCAAGTTGCAAAAGTACTCTCAAAGCCTTACCTGTTATCTTATTTGCTCTATGATTGTATCAAATAGTTAACTTAGTTAATCAATAATATTTCAATGTTAATACATTGAGGCTTTTGAAACCAGTTATTCCGCTGAGGAAACTAAATTTGAGCCAAATTTAAAAACGCTTTACTTGAAGAGTTGAAGAAAGTCAATAGTGATTAAGACGCATCTCAGTCCTTTCGAAAACAACTTTTTTTAAAAAGGCTACTTAGCCGCCGTAAGAATATTATTCATAAGAGAGTTGTTAGCTAGAATAGGACCCTTGAACCAAAGGGAGGAGGGGTGGGTGTGTGTATATAGTATTTTCTCTCTGAAAGCAACTTCTGTACAACCGAAAGTTGACATAAAATTGTCTCCGCAATCATACAGCTAGTGTAAGATTAAAGAATACTGCGCTAAGAGTTCTCAGTTTTACCCGTTTTAATTAGAACTTGTATCGTTCCAAATATCCTCATGTAGACGAATAACTAAAGGAGCGACTCTGAAAAGTTCAAACTTATTTTAATTCTAGTTGATTGTAGAAAAAAGAAAAAAAAAGACTACATAAATTGTCATGTAAGACGGAGTAGTAGTTTGCAAAGACGAAATAACCGGGAAAGTAAGTAAGGGCTTTACTATATGCTCATAAGAAATGTCTAATCAGACAATATGGATTGGGATTCGATAAATGGCTTGGATTTTCGGTTTTCTTGATTGCTTTGGATCAAAAGCAGATGTTTTTGTTGTTGTCAATTTATTGGTTTCATTCAAACCTAATAGTCAAAAACCAATGTAAAACATGTACCCTTTTTATTTTACAAGCTAAAGCAGTATAGGCGTCAAAACTCTTTAAATTCTATAAAGCATGGTTGAATATGAAGTCTTTATATGGGGAAATATTCATGGTGTAGAGATATGTTATATTTGTACTCATGCCATGATCTGCTGCAACTTGAGTTAGGTATTAAATTGATGTCAAAAATAGTTTATTTACGCAGTTACTAGAAGACGAGTGTCAGCCATGATCACTAAAACTCTAGAACCTCATTCTAAAATTAGTCACACTGTTTTCATTTCTCGCAGAAAGAGATTAGATATTAATCTTTTATTTTCCTGAAATTTGAATGTATTATTATAAGATAATGTTCTATTACTCTTTACTATTACTTTACTTATTATATATTGAGTGTTCACATTGCTATTTTATGATGTCTCATAGTGTTTACTTTATATTTCAACCAGTGAAAATAAACTTTACATTTGTTGATGTCTCATGCAGTTTCTTCTGATCAAATGAGCAATACTATCTTGAGTGAACACTATTAAGTTCTTTATTGTGATTCTTTTTCTTGGTTTCAAAACAATGTCGTACCTTCATTTTATGAACAATCATCCTAGTACAGTCTAAGTTCAAAATCAATATGCATCTTCTAAAGTTTCAGCACTAGCTGCACTACTTATCTTGTTTGATGTAATTTGAGAGAACATATAAACAAATAAACTTATTATAAAACCTGAAGCTGAATGTAAATGTGATTGTTTTTAGCGAAAAAAAAAGTCGGCTTCACTTAAGAATGGAGTATAACCAAATAACGTTCTAGTTCGTATGATGGTATTGTTTTTTCAGTATAATCTAACTTAGGTGAAAATTGCAATCACTAAACAACTTTATTTGATCTAGAGAGATCAAATTGCTGTAATTTTGATTTGTGCTTGTATACATCAAACCAAAATTTTATTGCTACACTTACCATATTGGGATCTAATTTAAGGTTGTTTTTTTTTTCTTTTGTTCTGCAGATCTGGTTCTATCAAATAAGCTGGTTTTATATGATCTCGAAAACCAAACAATTGGATGGACTGAGTACAATTGTGAGTTGTCCTTTCGGTTTAAATTTTGTTATTTTTTTTTCTTTTCTTCATGATGACTTACTCTAGCAGTTGTTTTTTCATAATTATTGTTATAATAGTTTAATTTTATGATTACAGGTTCTTCGAGCATCAAACTGAGGGATGAAATTACTGGTTCAGTGCATTTAGTAGGTCCCCATTCCATATCATCTGCTTGGCGTAGTATTCACCGTACATATTTGTTACCATTTTTAGTGATTGCTCTACTTCACTATACGCTATCTTAATTCCCATTATCTCTAAAGGTAGTTAGCGTTAACACGCATTATCTGAGACACATTAAAGGATTAGGCAAACAAAACAAAAATATTGAACCGGTTGTCTTGTAGCATGTTAAGAACGCTTGCAGCATCATAGAATTGAACTCTACCCGAGCAAAAGGTGATTTTTGTAAATAAGACCGTAAAGGTGTTTTGGACTTTTGCCTGCAATTCTTCTTAAGAAGCTGTTAATAGTAGTCTCAATTTTCATTGAACTTTACTCCTGTCTCTTTTCTTTTTCGCTTTTAGATAGTGATAAAGCGGCGATGGTGAAAAACAATACGTGATTTTGCTCTTTGTTGATCTAAAAACGCCTGAGAAAATAAACAATGACTCTCGTGTGTAAATTGCACCATCCCATGTGTTTGCTCTGGAATCAATTTAAGAATGAGAGGGTGTTAAGGTTAGGTCGTAAATGAGATGAGCCGAGCTTGAGATGTTATAGCTATATGTCTATATGTGTTCGGTTATGACATGTATATGATATAGATGTAAAACTTCATATAGGCTTTACTAGGCTAATCAACTCGATGGGTGAAGCTCATGCTCAAGCTTGTTTCTAAAGTTAATTTCAAGTGAAGTGCTTGTTTCTTAAGTTTTAGGCTTGAAGCTCACGAGCCAAGGCTAATCACCCAAAACCGAACCAAACCGAACCGAACCGAATCTACTTTATTTGGTTCGGTTTCGGTTTACTAGGTTTTACTCGGTTCAAGTAAGCGATTTGAAAACTTTAGCGAGTTGCAAGAATATTATCGATACTCGCTTTACTTGTGCGAGAGAAAATATGAGGGCAAAAATAAGTGAATTGGAGAATCGTGAATGTTACGTGAATTGAAGGTCGATAAACATGAAAATGATAGGGATGCAAACTTGTCACAAGCGGTTGAGGCTCTTAGATGTCTTTTTCTCAATGTTCATGGTCGATAATCGAACTTTGCGGATGATCTTCTTTATCCTTCATTCTTTGTGGGCGGTTATGGATGATGTTGTTGATAATGACCACATAGAAAAGAATGTTTCAAGGTAATAACGTTAAAAAGTGTTACTTGATTAGTTCATTCTAGCTATGATCCTTTAAGCTTGAAAGCAATAAATTAGAAAACCATAAGCAAATGGATATAACCCAAGTTGACCTGTTAGCAAACCGTATAACCCAGAATGACCCATTTTCAAAATTATAGGTTGAAACTAACATATTTATTTTACTTGTACCTTGCAGCCCCTTAGAAAAATCTGTTACTAAATGCATTCAACAACAGAAGTATAATAATGTACAATAACTTTCTCAAGTTTCTGTAAATCATGAATGCAGACTCGAGCACTCATCGAATGACAGTTTCTCTCCATGAGAGGTCATGCAGAACGATTTGGGATGCAATCTCCTCCAAAATGAATAACCACCGTCTACTAACCTTAGTCTTTTGAGCTCTATAGCTTCCAAAACAGATAACAGCCGTCTGCTAACCTTAGTCTTTCTTGTATGTGTCAAAGTTGTTGGTTGGTATGGTGGTAAATGGGTCTAAGTGGCTTGACCGAAATGCTCTCTATCCAATTCTTTTTATTGATTGGGTTGTGTGCTAAATCTGTATCGCAAACTATTAGTACAAGACTAAATTATTATTTTGGTTTTGTGTGATAGCGTTATACCTTCTTATATATTTTCTTGTAAATCCTTGTGATTGTAGGATTTACATGGAGCAGTAGGTGCATTCCGGTGAAAGCGATTGACACAACAGTGCGGGTGATTCTTTTGTTGGTGCCATCCTAACTAAGATCGTTGACGACCAACGTGCTACGGTAACCACATTTTCACGTTTGAACAACTTCTACCAAAAATCCTTGGAAGCTTGTACCTTTGCGCTTCCACCGTTTTCATGATCCTCTTACCCAGCAACGTCATTAAACCAGGTAATTTCGACCAATTTACTTATGAGCATGTCAACTCAGGTATTAATTTTGACCCATTTTTTCACCTCTGGAGAGAGAACCTAATGTAATAATGGGCATTTATATGATTACAGAGGATGTTGGATTGTCACTTTCGTACGGATTGTCACTCAACGATCTGCTTTTTTGGGCTTTATTTACGAGTTGCTTTGTTGAAAACCGTATGGTTTCAGTCGAGAGGATAAAACAGTTCACCAACATACCATCAGAAGCTGAATGGGTCAAGAAAGACAATCCCCCTCCTCCAAATTGGCCCGATCACGGGAGTATGGAGCTCAGAGACTTGCAGGTATTTTTGGCATTTCAATCCATTTGACTTTCAGTAGGAATGGGTTGCTTTGGTTAAAAAAAATAAAAACTAAAACCGAAACAAGTAAAAAAAATTAGGCAAGTATACAACCTTGGAAAGCGCTTAAACAGAAAAAATTAACTGAAATATGGACAACAAAGTTTTCTTGGTTGCGGACTCCTTTGACCGTTACCAACCCACTCATGTGTGTATCGTATATATTCCAAGCAGATATTAAGCACATAAATATTTGCTTGTGAAAGGTGTTAGATATCGTCTAACACACCTCACGGTGCTTAAAGGGATTACTCTAAACATTCAAGGAGGCAAAAGATAGGTGTTGTTGGTAGAACGGGTGGTGGAAATCCACTTTGATTCATGTTCTGCTTAGAATTTGGTTGAACCGAAGTGGGAAGTATTATTATTGATGGTATAGACATCTCGACTCTCGGACTTCATGATCTTAGATCCCGGTTTGGCATCATTCCTCAAGAACCAATCCTTTTTGAAGGCACGGTGAGGAGCAACATTGACCCGATTGGCCAACATTCTGATGAAGAGATATGGAGGGTAAGTGAGGTATATTTTTCTTCGACGATCTTTGTAATCGACAACGTGTTACGGATAAAGCATAACCCTTCATTTAATTTACTTAACTTGAGAACCCGCTTTGTAGAGTCCGGAGCGATGCCAACTTAATGATGTTGTAGCCGCAAAACACGGAAACTTGATTCTGCGGTACTTAAATTGGACCCCGTGATGCTTTTTTTAGAAAACTATTAATTTTACTTATATGTTTGGGTATGCTTGTAGTTGTTGATAATGGTGATAATTGGGTGTGGGACAAAGACAACTTCTTTGTCGGGAAGGGTGTTGCTAAAGCACAACAAAGTTATTGTTCATAGATGAAGCAAGGGCTTGTTGACTCACGCCGATCTTTGTAAGTCGAAAATCATCGCCGAAGACTTCACCGATTGCACCATTGTTAGCATTGCTCATGTGATTCCAACCGTCATGGGTGTGATCAAGTTCTTGTCATTGATGCGGGATTTTTTTTTTTTTTTTTTTTTAATCATTTTGTGGGTGCAAAATAGGCGGTCAGTTTTAGTGGAACTTAGTTTTAGTTTTAGGCATAATTTTGATGGGTTAATGATGTTTTGCGATATTTGTAACTTGATACTGATCTAGTAGGGATTGTGTTTGTGGTATTTATACTAAGCTTATATATAGCATATGATTGAATGGAACTTGGGGTTAGTTTAGGCATAATCTTGGCTTTACTTTATGTGTTGCTACATGATTTGTACTTTTGGTTATCGCATTAGCAAAGATAGTTACATGGCGTAATATGTTTTATGCTATTTATCATAAGTTTTTTTTTTTTTTTTTTTTTTTTAATTGCTAAGCGTCATATGCTTCTAGTATTTATAACCAAGCATAATAAAATGCCATGGCACAATGAAGTTCGTGAAACGACTTCATGACCATGACTATGTCTTTTCTGTGATGTTATTGGTGTAGCTGTGGCTTGGGAATTCTTTGACGCGACACGGGTTTTGATTATGCTTGATTACTGGAAGATATTCAACTATAAGTGTCTGTTATTAGTAGAAATTGCTAGTTAGCTTGGTTACGAAGTGGCATGTTATCTTTGTTTTCACATGAATGTACAAAGTATGGTAGATAATAAGTTACAAAATGTAGTGATTTGGTCCACATGTTGATCGAAAATTGTGTTTTTGCTTCCTATAGAAGACTAATGCAAAAAGAACATGATAACAACCTTTCATTCTCTCGTCTTTTCCATGTTTTGTTTTTGCATCATTTCTTTGGTAGAAGGAATTGAGTCATCTGACCTTGGTTTAACTACTCTAGTATGCTTCATGTCAGAGACAGGGAATTGCTCATGTAACAAGCTTGCCTTTCACCCACTTTTATATTGGTTGTTACTTAGAGTTATCAACTAAAAATCATTCCATATTGTGTATTTTCTTTAACGACATCATTTTATTTATGTATATATATCATTTATCTTACGATATATGGTACCACTTCTCATGAAATCAATATCTAATATCCTAAAATCATGGTCTTGAATTTGTAAAAAATTATTGGTTCTTTGCAAAGATGATACGCATGTCAATGACTTGTTTTGATGCGGCGAGAGGGAGAGTTCACAAACAAACTTTGGATGGTTGACTTGGGAGTAAGTGAACGTGTTCTAAAAACAAAGGCGTCGGGAAGAAGATCTAAAGAAGGAAAAGCTATCAATCTCTCACTTTACGTGTTTGGTGATGTCATCAACGCCCTTCAAAGAAAGAATAGCAACATACCTTACAGGTAATCGAACTTGGAAGATGCTAAAATGTTGATACGTTTTACACATTAAATTAAAGTATTCTTGTGCTTACAGGAACATCAAGTTGACACAAGTGCTTATACTAAAGACAAACTCATCTATGTAATTTATAGGAGAGGATCCAAAACACTAAGGCTTGTTCATGTCAGTCCCAAAGAAGAAGATTTATGCGAGACCGTTTGTTCTTTGATCTTTGCACTACTCTTGAGAAGTATACGCTTAGGAAAGACTGAACCAAATGTAAGTCGTTCATCAACCAAATGTAAGTTCATCAGATCGTTTGACTCGTCTTCGAAATTTCCAATTTAAAAGTTTCAGGCACCATTTAAATTATTGTATGATGTTATTTTTGACAATATTTGTGACCATGTTACATATTTCGTCTACTAAAAGGGTGAAAATGTGTCGTCACACTAACCCAACACCAAAAAATAGAAGCTAGAAACTATTTTTAGTTTTTAACATACCAGATTTTAATGTATAACAATGACACGGATAATAAGAGAAGGAGATCCTTCTCACAGAATGGTGTTTATAGTTTCATAGTCAGGTAAAACATGCCTGACTGTGAGACCGACTGGTCGAATAGAGATGAAAGTCGGCCATAGTGATCCGGAGTCCCGTGTGGAAGGGCTCTCGCTCAATGGATCAAAGGTGCGCAGGGATAACAAGCTAAACGAACTAAGTGGCTAAGTCGTCGGATGGTTGCAACAAGCACCTTGGAACCAGGGAGCTTCTTTGGGGATAAACTTCTCTCATGGTGCCTAAGGATTCCATTTATAGGCCGTTAGCTTTCTCGAACTGTGAAAATATACGTCTTATAGCTTGTTAAGAACCTCTTCACACGTGCAAATTTACGTCTTACAGCTTGTTAAGAACTTCTTCACACGTGCAAATATACGTCTTGTAGCTTGTTAAGAACTTCTTCACATGTGCAAAATATACGTCTTGTAGTTTGTTAAGAACTTCTTCACAAGTGCAAATATACGTCTTGTAGCTTTTTAAGAACTTCTTCACACGTGCAAATTTACGTCTTGTAGCTTTTTTAAGGTGAGTGAACAACTTCGTCACATGTGAAAATGTACGTCTTGTAGCTTGTTAAGAACTTCTTCACACATGCAAATATACGTCTTGTAGCTTTTTTAAGAACCTCTTCACACGTGCAAATTTACGTCTTGTAGCTTTTTAAGGTGAGTGAACAACTCGTCACATGTGAAAATATCGTCTTGTAGCTTGCTAAGAACTTCTTCATATGTGCAAAATATACGCCTTGTAGCTTGTTAAGAACTTCTTCACGCGTGCAAATATGCGCCTTGTAGCTTTTTAAGAACTTCTTCACACGTGCAAATATACTTCTTGTAGCTTTTTAAGAACTTCTTCACACGTGCAAATTTACATCTTGTACTTTTTAAGGCGAGTGAATAACTTTGTCACATGTGAAAATATACGTCTTATAGCTTGTTAAGAACTTCTTCACACGTGCAAATATACGTCTTGTAGCTTTTTAAGAACCTCTTCACACATGAAAATTAACGACTTGTAGCTTTTTGAGGTGAGTGAACAACTTCGTCACATTTGAAAATATACGTCTTGTAGCTTGTTAAGAACTTCACACGTGCAAATATACGTCTTGTAGCTTTTTAAGAACTTCTTCACACGTGCAAATTTACGTCTTGTAGCTTTTTAAGGTGAGTGAACAACTTCGTCACATGTGAAAATATACGTCTTGTAGCTTGTTAAGAACTTCTTCACACGTGCAAATATACGTCTTGTAGCTTTTTTAAGAACCTCTTCACACGTGCAAATTTACGACTTGTAGCTCTTTAAGGTGAGTGGACAACTTCGTCACATGTGAAAATATACGTCTTGTAGCTTGTTAAGAATTCACACGTGCAAATATACGTCTTGTAGCTTGTTAAGTACTTCTTCACACGTGCAAATATATGTCTTGTAGCTTTTTAAGAACTTCTTCACACGTGCAAATTTACGTCTTGTAGCATAAAAAGTACGCTAGTAAGATTAAATTTTCAACCTTTGTTCATAATTTTCACGCGCAAAGTTATTCATTACAAAACTTAAATAACCGTCTATTAAACATCATTATCTCCTATTTTTGCACTTTTAGCATAAAAAATATGCTAGCACGATCAAAGCTTCAATCTAACTCATAATTTTCAAGCGTGAAGATTTTCTTACAAAACTTAGATAATCGTCTATTACACCAATATATCCAATTTTTGCACTTCTAGCATAAAAAATTTGCTAATAAGATCAAAGCTTCGATCCTTACTCATAATTTTCACATGTAAAGATATTCTTACAAAGCTTAAGTAAGCGTCTATTAAACATCAATATATCCAATTTTTGGACTTCTAGAATAAAAAATATGACTAATAAGATCAAAGCTTCACCCATTACTCATAATTTTCACATGTGAATATATTCTTACAAAACTTTAATAAATGTGAAGATATTCTATTAAAAAATATGACTAATAACATATTTTTTATACTAGAAGTGCAAAAATATGATGTATTGATGTTTAATAGACAATTAATTAAGTTTTGAAAGAATATCTTCACACGTGAAAATTATGGCAATGATTGAAGCTTTGATCTTACTAGCATATTTTCTATACTAGAAGTGCAAAAATATGATATATTGATGTTTAATAGACAATTATTTAAGTTTTGTAAGAATATCTTCACATGTGACAATTATGAGTAAGGATTGAAGCTTTGATCTTACTAGCATATTTGTTTTTACTAGAAGTGCAAAAGTAGGAAATATTGATGTTTAATAGACGATCATTTAAGTTTTGTAAGTATATCTTAGCGCGTGAAAATTATGAACAAAGATTGACGCTTTGATCTTACTAGCGTAATTTTTATACTATAAGTGTAAAAATAGGAGATATTGATGTTTAATAGAAGATTATTTAAGTTTTGCAAGAATGTCTTCACACGTGAAAATTATGAGAAAGAATTGAAGTTTTAATCTTACTAGCATATTTTCTATACTAGAAATGGAAAAATAGGAAATATTGATGTTTAATAAATGATTATTTAAGTTTTGTAAAAATATCTTCACATGTGAAAATTATGAGCAAGGATTGAAGCTTCGATCCTACTAGCGTACCTTTTGTACTATAAGTGTGAAAACAGGAGATCTTGATGTTTAACAGATGACTATTTAAGTTTCGTAAGAATCGCGTGTGAAAATTATGAGCAAAGATTGAAGCTTTGATCTTACTTGCGTATTTTTTATGCTAGAAGTGCAAAAATACAAAATATTGATGTTTAATAGACGATAATTTAAGTTTTATAAGAATATTTTCACGGGTGAAAATTATGTGCAAAGATTGAAGCTTTGATCTTACTATCGTAGTTTTTATACTAGAAGTGAAAAATAGGGATATTGATGTTTATTGGACGATTATTTATGTTTTGTAAGACTATCTTCACACGTGAAAAATTATGAGCAAGGATTGAAGCTTTGATCTTACTAACATACTATTTATATTAGAAGTGTAAAAATAGGAGATATTAACGTTTAATAGACAATTATTTAAGTTTACGATTATTTAAGTTTTACAAGAATATCTTCGCGTGTTGAAATTATGAGTAAAGATTGAAGTTTCGATCTTACTAGCGTATTTTTTATACTAGAAATGCAAAATAGGAGCTATCCGTGCTTAATATTATTTAAGTTTACGATATTTAAGGTTTGTAAGAATATTTCGCGTGTGAAAATTATGAACTAATGATTGAAGCTTTGATCTTACTAGCACTAGAATTGTATAAATAGGAGATGTTGATGTTTTCTAGACGATTATTTAAGTTTTGTAAGAAATATCTTCGCGTGTGAAAACTATTAGTAAGGATTGAAGTTTTGATCTTACTAGCGTACTTTTTATACTTGAAGTGCAGAAATAGGAGATGTTGATGTTTAATAGACAATTATTTACGTTTTGTAAGAATATCTTTACGCGTGAAGATTATGAGCAAGGTTCAAAATTTTAATATTACTAGTGTATTTTTTATATTAGAGGTGCAAAAAATGCGAGATATTACGATTATTTATGTTTTGTCTTCGCACGTGAAAATTACTAGTGTTTATTCACACATGAAAAAAATAGTACATGTCATTTATAAATGTACATTTATTTACTAGTGAATAAAGTTTATTAACACGCGAAGAAAAACGTATATGTAAACTATAACATGTTAAAATTAATTGAATGGATTGCACAGGAGGGTCATTAGAGGTAAAAAAAAAAAAAATCTCTTGACATCCACAATTAGTAATTTAGAAATTAACTAAGATTTAAAACTAATTTTTAGGATTTTTCTTGAATTTATTTGAATTTAAAACTAATTTCTAATTTTAAAAATAAAGCTAAATAGCTAAAAATTATGAAAACAAGTGGGAAAATTATGAAACTATTTTTTAAAAATCTAAAATAACTAAAAAGACTTTTGAAAATTGGATTTGTATTTTTCTGAATAATTTTCTAATTTCTATGATTTAAAAACTATTTTAAACTAAATAAATTTCTAAAAATTACTATTTGAGCTAGGAAAATTAGGGAAAAATATTTTTTTGGCTTTTTATAAATTTCTTAATCTAGGAAAAATGAAAACATATTTTTTGGAACCTTTTCTGATTTATCTGTATTAAACACTAATTAAAAAGTATTAAAATCTAATTTTAAATGAGAAAAATAGCAAACAGTTATGAAAAATTATGAATATTTCAGGAAAATTCTAAAATATTGTTAGGAAACTAGGAAAAATGAGAAAAGTGATGCTAGTATGCTGGAATTATGAGATGCTATGAATCTGCTTAATTATAAGCTATCTAAAATAAGCAAAAGGCTACTACAGTGAACTAAAAGCTATCAGAACATGAATTATACTATAACTACTCAAAATCAACCTAAAACAACTACTCTATACCACAAAATAGCAATCTACAATGATTTGGTATGATTTTACCTAAGAGCCAAACAGCCTAACCACCTACTTTTAAGCTAATGCACAAGCTTATATAATCAGCTAAAGTGAAAACCAGAACTTGGATTCTCAAATCAACCAACCAAAGAGCCAATAAACCAATTTTGAGCCTAAAACTAACTTTTATGAACAAATTATGAACTCTGCAATATGCCTGTGCACACTCAGTGAATGCTGAGAGAGTGCAAAGGGCAATTTTAACCCAAAAGACAAGCTATTCGAGTGCTTATAAAAATTCCTAAAAATTCTACTAAAATGGTACTTTGAAATACAACCAGTTGAAGTTTAATTTCCCAAAATTACAACTGCTTTTGACCAGAAATGAGTATATTAAAAATCCATAAAGTTCTACTTATAAACGGTTTGAACACTTTTTGACTTTTTGACAAATATGAAAACTTTGACTAAAATGAGATTTGAGCTAATGATCTTTAATATAAATGATTTTTAATGATAAATTGAACCTAATGCAAGCTATTTTAACTAATTATGAATCTAAATGCAAGATATGAGCCACTGATTCAAACAGACATGAAAATTAAAATAGATTCAATGCAATTTGACTAAAACTATTCTAGGATGCAAACTAATGACAGAATTTGACTTAGTGATGCTGAATCAAACTACTGCAACCTAAATCTACCTTTACTTGATCCTTTAACTCAGAATTACACCTATTACCAAACACTAGTTAAGAACCTGTTATGCAAAATTCTCTCAACTACAACCTCAATCTCAACTATGATTACCACTAATTCAGATCCTAATGATGCAATAATATCTAAATGATGCAACTACTATAGCTATAACTATCAATGAGTCACTATACTACTTATGCAGAATAACACTAATATGCAGATATGAACAAATAAATGCAGAACTATTCTTAAACTGAGATTAACAACTATAATTATCAAATAAGTTAAACTAAGACTAGATGAACTGGATTAACAATAGTAAAAGCAATCTAATCTATTTATTTAAGAGCAAAACAGAAATGAAACTCACAGGGGTCCAACCACAATGGTTTGCCTTAGATATTCAATAGCCACTACCTAGAACTGATTATCAACCCAATAAACTCTGATCTCAGCCCATTTTCACAACCATATCATCAATTCAGATTGATTCTTCAATCTAATGAGTAGTTTGACTTTATCGGAGATGAGGTCGAAACGACAGCTAACTGCCATTTTAAAAGAATCAAGGGTCTCACCATTTTTCCTGTGCTGAATGTCCTAGTAAGCTATATAGCTCTCATCAAATGATTTTTCTTTCTGAATCTATATTTCTTTAGCAAATGTTTTAATAAGTAATGCGGATTTTGGTAGCATCCTTGATTTCATATGCATAACCATATGATTGATATATCTTGAATCTTTACTGAGTTAATATTTATTATCCGATCCTTTACTTTCTAAACCTTGTAAACAAGATACATACATTGTTAGTTATTCCATGAATTCGTAAGAGTACTAAATGAATCACAAGTTATTTACTTCACAATCAACTACCTTCGTGTTGTCTTTCAAATTATCTTGAACAAAAGATTGTTATGCATAACCTTTACACTTTGCACACAAATCTTAAACTCGCCACGACCATATCTAAAAATGCATCACTCTTCTAGACTTATAAAACCATAAAACAACGAGAATAGAACAAGTCCAAGAACTCCTCAGAATCAACAATACCCATTCGAAAGTCGAGGGCTATCAAACAATGTTATAGGAAATTCATGCCAAATATCCCCGCTACTACTCCAAAGATTGCAACTACAAATGTAGCGGTTGTCAAGAATAACTCAAATCAGTATAAGCTGGTTCCGCACATTATCCCGCAACCCAAATTTAATATCATACAGCTTAGCACAAAATCATAGCATCAAACTCTTATCTCGTTGCTTCACATATATTAAGTTTATTAGTTTATGGGTCCTTCTAGTACTAAATTTAATAACAACAATGATCTTGGTTCAATATGTCCTGCCATAATCTTAGTGTCAGTTTCCCTTTTATAAAGGAGTGAAGATTTTGACCGTTTTACTTATTCGTTGGTGGATTTAAGTTATGTCTTATGCCTGACGGGAAAATAAGGGAAATTCAAATGAAATATCTATAAAAGGAAACGGGTCAAATGGGTCAAAAGTCACCAAACATCATTAATTGCTTTTTTCATACATATATTAGATTTGTATAGTACATGTATAGTTTTTTAAATCATATATAACAAATTAATCATGCCCAAGAAATGGACAAAATATTTTCAGCCCAAACCAACCAGACAGACACTAAGAATGACCTGTTTTGACTTTTTACCCAACTGGCCGACACACCATTGTGCCACCTCTACCTATTGGGGGAGTATCCACTAAATTAAGGATTTTACTACCATTTTCAAGCGACACCAAATCATCACAGGATGAAAGTGAACGAGAAAAAAGTAAACATACTAGTTGAATGTTGATGAAGTCTTCGTGTCATCAATATATTCCTTCACCGAGCATGATGAATAAAGGTCAAACCAAGGATTGATATATATAAACAAACAAGAATGAACATTTATAGGTGATTTTCATACCGATGTCGACTTATTGAGAGGTCGCCAATGACAACAAAATAAGCCTCCAACAAAGATCTCCATCTCGTCAATGTTTTGTGCAAAGACTTTCTCGAACTCCTCATGCTTTCATGCCTACTTCTTGCAAGGCTAAAAGATTTTTCAAGCTTTCAAAACTGGAGGTGAAGAAACCGGAGATCTGGAGTCAAACAAGTGTGTGGACCGTCGGATAACTGTATCCCGATATCGATTGATCTCCACCATAGGATAATGTATCCATTCTCATTTTCTTCTCGATCAGTACATTTCACCATGTCTCCATCATCATCCATTAGTCGCTCTATTTCATCTCTTACCTTTTGGACCCTTCGAGTCAATGCAACAAGTCTACTTTTCACCACGAACACGCTCCAAGTTCAAAGTACGATTGTGGATGTAAGTTCATCTAGCAAGGGATACGCTTCGATTTCTAATTCGCTACGATTAATTCATGAAAAGATTATAATCATGATGGAACAAAATGCTATCTTGTCTAACTTTGGGAATCACAGTTTTAAGTCTCGCCATACGACTACCGAATATCGCTTAAAACTACCACCCCAAATAGATATCTCTAAACAACAGATCGCAAGGTCGTAATAATACAAGCCAAGCATCATAATCATTTCTAAAAGCCATATACTAATCACTCAAATACATAAAGACATCAGAAACTTAACAGAACTTTCTAAAAATAGGGACAACATAATCAAGACCGCCTCAATGTCTGTTAATACATTAGCTATCAGACGCCATCTTTTCTACTTCATCTACGGGTCTTATCTTACGAATAAGAGAAGTTCGAGTAAGAACTGAAGTTTCACGCCAATAAGTCCGTTAATCAAAACTCTAATATCTCCTATATTTTCACACGTGAAGATGCTTTTACTAAACTTTTCACTGGCGAAGAAAAACCTCCTATATTTTCACACGTGAAGATGCTTTTACTAAACTTTTCACGGGTGAAGAAAATATCTCCTATATTTTCACGCATCGAAGAAAAATATCTCTTATATTTTCACACGTGAAGATGCTTTTACTAAACTTTTCACGGGCAAAGAAAAATATCCTATATTTTCACACGTGAAGATGCTTTTACTAAACTTTTCACGGGCGAAGAAAGATATCTCCTATATTTTCACACAACTTTTCACGGGCGAAGAAAGATATCTCCTATATTTTCACACGTGAAGATGCTTTTACTAAACTTTTCACTGGCGAAGAAAAACCTCCTATATTTTCACACGTGGAGATGCTTTTACTAAACTTTTCACGGGTGAAGAAATATCTCCTTTATTTTCACGCACGAAGATGCTTTTACTAAACTTTTCACGCGCGAAGATACTCTTAATGAACTTAATATCTGATATATCCTATTTTTGTACTTTTAGTATAGAAATAATGCTAGTAAGATCAAAGCTTCAATCCTTGCTCATAATTTCACGTGTGAAGAAATTCTTACAAAACATAAATAATCATCTATTAAACATCAATATCTCCTATTTTTACACTTCTAGTATAAAAAGTACGCTAGTAATATTAAAGCTTCAATCATTTCTCATAATTTTAACGTGCGAAGATATTGATTACAAAACTTAAATAATCGTCTATAAAACATCAATATCTCCTAACCAGACGCCGCAGCCAACGCCAGAGATTAAGATCAAAACACTAACCAGCCGCTTAATTTCAACTAAAAACGAGACTAAAAGGCAACATATCTAAAACAATCAATTATCATATAGCATCTTCACATGTGAAAAGTTCTAACATTTAAAGTAAATAAAATAAATAAATAATCAAAATAATTAGAAACCCTAAAACAAGAAAATAATAATTAGTTGAAAATAAGTACCAATATTAGCATTCAAATCCACATTAGAACAACGTTTCAAAAGATTAACAGACGTATTCATCATCAAAAGATTGTTAAAAAAATTACAATTTTTACCAGATTGAATTAGAAAACGGCAATTAAATGGTCAACGGCGCAGTCAACGACGGAGATTAAGAAAGTCACGATGGAGATGATTGTGGATAACCGGGCCGAGAAGATGAGGTGAGGTAGATGAGTGTGTATTTCTGTGTGTTCGTGTGAGTTTTTGTCTCTGTTTGTGTGTGAATGATGAGAGAGGGAGAGAGAGAAATGGAGTTGATTTTTTTGCCTGATATGTAACAAATGACTGAAATTCAGTTAGACCCCTATGATTTTGGATGTGAAATTACAAAATACCCCCTCCGTTTTGTTTAATGTAATGTTAGTGCAAATTGGAACTTAATCTAACCCATTAGATCTAAAAAAGGAGGGGTTAATGGAGGGCTAGGATCTCTTCTCGCGTTCTCACTAAAATTAGACTTCTCATTTGAACGCTTGTCTATATATATATATATATATAATTACATTTCTTTTATCGTTTATTCATTTTGGCAAAGGCAAAATGCATAAAAAGGTACCCAACTTACTTTCAATCTCTAATTGAGGTATCCAACTTTATTTTTAACAATTTAAGGTACTAAACTATAAGTATTGTTCAAATTAGGGAAAAAATTACCTTCACTTCAGGTTTCAAGTTATCACATTTTTCTTTTGCCATGTTTTTACTTCGTATTCTTTTGCCAAGTTATCACCTTCACTACTGGTGCAATATTAAAGTTGTATATTGCTTTGTAGGTGTCTACTTTAAAGCAGTCACTAACGTAGTCATCCGGATTACTGTTAATAAAATACATAGCTGATATTGAGTGAGGACAGGCATGAGATTTGCCATTTCCTTGTCTTACCTCAAACACATGCCAACCACTAGGAACTACCTCAAACACATGCCAACAAAAGGCTTCCAAGCAATATACAAAGTAGACACCTACAAAGAATACGAAGTAAAAACATGGCAAAAGAAAAATGTGATAACTTGGAACCTGAAGTGAAGGTAATTTTTTCCCCAATTTGAATAATACTTATAGTTTAGTACCTTAAATTGTTAAAAATAAAGTTGGATACCTCAATTAGATATTGAAAGTAAGTTGGGTACCTTTTTGTGCATTTTGCCCTTTTGGCAAAGTGTCAACCAGTTACAATTTTTTTTTGAGATGCAAGACCATTCTTGTTGGGCTGTACTGGTAAGGAATATCAAGCTCAAATACCCAATCACAGTGTATCGATGGCAAAGAGTGGTAAGTGGTAAGGACTAAGGAATATCTCCTTAGTATTAAATTTACAAACTAAAATTTTAAAAGTTAGAATGGAGATTCTCTCAAGTTGATTTCAGCATGATAGATCTAAAAGTTAAAACTATACAGAATACATTAAGCTTGATACCTCTCCTACAAGATTTTTTGCAATTTTATGCATACCAGCATTTTTTATAATTCAATGTGCTTATATGGTTTATTAGACGACGACTTATTATTCTAAAGAAGATGCATGATGTTGATCTGAAATGTACTTCAATAGAAGCCTCATGTCCCACGGTCAACATCGGTGCAGTCCCTCTCGCTCCTTAAAAGAGTCACATAAATTAGGTAACAGGAATTTGGTATCCACAAGAAAATCCGCCTCTAAGAAAAAATGGATATATAAGATACATGTACGACATCTTCATCATTGCCCTAGTATCACAAATCCATGGAACAATGACATGTATTAGCTTTTTCCTGTGTCTGTTTTAGCATCCAAAGATTAATAAGTTACAATTTTGTCACTTCAAACATATCTCCTAATATTCTAGTGGAAAAAAGCCAAAATACTCTATGTACTTTCGTGAAAACTCATTATGCTTTCTCAACTTTTTTATTGTCATTATACTTAACGTTGTTTCCATTTTCGACTCATTATGCTTAATTACTTCTTTATGTATAATGACAATAAAAAAGTTGAGAAAGCATAATGAGTTTTCACGGAAGTACATAAGTATAATGGACCGACACTTTATTGATTATAACTAAAGTTTGATCGGTTTATGTGTGATATTGCGAGTAATCCACATTTTGTCTTATACATGTTTTACAATGGCATCGTCATGTTCTGCTTTTGGCTTCTAGGATTCCCAGCCCCGATGGCGATACGACACCTTGTGCTTGTAGGTGAATTAATGCTTTTCAATGGATTCTCCTCGAGTATGTTTACTTCATCCCGTCGTTGCATACCTAGTAAGCAAAAGTACAAAGTTTGCCGGGTCGAGCACGTTTTGGTTACAAGTCCGGGTTGAAACTGTGATTTTAGTATGGGTCGATATGAGTAAGTCGACCCGCTAGCAAAAGTTGCCTTTTTATCTGCTTTATTCTATCCGAACAAGAGGATTGAGGTTGTATGCGTTCGATGGGTCAACTTTTAACCCGCTCAACAAGTGCCTATATAACGAGAGACATAACCAATTAAAATGAAAATGGTTATGTATAATGACAATATTTGAAGTACATAGAGCATAATGAGTTTTTGGGAAAGTACGTTAAGCATTTATAGCTTTTTTCCAATTCTAGTTATTCCTTTCATATATTTAAGCAATATATCTCATGCACTATAAAATATACATAGATAATCTCATCTCCTTCCACAAAAGCTTGTTACTAACCTGATTTTAAATAATCCCATCTCGTTTCACTAAAGCTTTTACTAACTATAAAATATATATAGATAATCTTCAATGTATGCCTTTGATACGAATATGGGTGTTATGAATGTGACTAAAACTCCTAAGTGGTCGGTTGGTTTTTGCTTAAGTCCTAAGTTACGCGTCTTGAAGTCCAATATGAATTTGAATAGCCGTCTTCAAATCCAAATTGGAGTTTGCTTGCTTCCCCCACACACACACACACCTATAAAAGGAGATGTGGGGTGGAAGAGATTTGTACCTTCGAATTTGTTTTGTACCTTTGAATTTGATTTGTATCTTTGAATTAGATGTGTACCTTTGAATTTCGTTTTGAATAAAAGAAAAGCTTCCGCAAATTTGTCGATTGTTATTTCTTCTCTTGTGCTTCATCTTTGATTATTGGTCGTTGATTCTAACAATGGGCAATTGTATAAATAGTTTTAGGTGGTGATATGGAATTGACATGGCATTTAATGTGCCATATAGACAATCATACATCGTTTATTCGAGGGTTAGGTGCACCATATTGTTGGTGTGCATTGAGCATTATTGAGACCAAAGGTTAACGAATAGCTAGCCAAACTGCACTATCATCTGGTGTCATCCGTCACTTAGACATCCCAATCACATTATGCCATTATTTATTTTTAATTTTTTGAGTGGGTGGTTATTTTTTGTGAGACTTATATGCACGAATAACATGTTATTGGTTTTTTGGTGGGTGAGTTGGTATTTTACTTATTGGTGGGTGTTTTGTGGGACATACATGCACGAATAACATGCTCTCATAGCTAGGTGTAGCTCGCCGAATAACATGTTATTCATCCATTACCTCATCACCCTCACAATTACACACTAAGAATTAAAATACCACCCCTAACAAAAAAAACCAATAACAGGTTATTTGTGTATGTAGGTCCCAAAAACACCCGCAAAAAATACCCGCCCACTCAAAAACAAAAGAGAGCATTTATGATTGGGATGGCTAAGTGACGAATGGCATGAGATGCTAGTGCAATTTGGCTAGCCATTCGTCAACCATTGGTCTGAAAAATGCTCAATGACACACCAATGACATATTACACCTAACCCTATTATATAAGGTGAGATAGTAAGTAATTCTCCATGTGTATGGGTTATTTCATTATAAATCGGAAGAGTTTTTTTTCTTTTCACATTCAAGTTATTTGAGAAAGGCAAAATTTTGATCATCTCTTTTGACTACCTCCAAGAAGTTAATATAGTCAGGTTCAAACTTACTAAAGTTAGATTGATAAAACCTCGTTGATATATTGTATTAAAGCCAAATTATATATAGAGTAGTAGAGTACACATAGCATGAAACCGTAATGGACCCAAAACCATTTGGGCCATATATATCATCTAATGCTCACCCGCAATTTGAGCAGCGGTATCGCGAAAGCTCGAATTGGATTAGAAAACTAAACAAACACTAAACAAAGCTAAACTTAAAAGAAAAATTATATTTAAAAGGCAACGATTTGTTGATGAAGAAATCCGACAGCAAGCGGAAATAATTCTTCGAGCAGCAGCAAAAACATATTAAAGCATTAGCAAATTCAAAGAAGGAAAAGCTTCTCATCTTATAGATAAACCTCCTACTGATGAGACTAAGGATCAATGGTTGCAGAATGATGCTCGGTTGTTCTTGATGATTAGGAACTCTATCGAACCATCTGTGATTCCTTTACTTGATCATTGTGAGTATGTAAAGGAATTGATAGACTATTTTGATTTTTTGTATTCAGGACTGTTGGAATCACTCCTAAACCTAAATTCAAGTGTTAGTTACTCATATGTAATAGGTAGCTTATCATGGCCTTTATGTTTGTTTAAGGTCTAGCTTATGTAGAAGGCCCATAAGCTTAGGCCCATATCCAATAAGGAAAAGGGAAGGAGTGGAAGTGTTGCCCTAGCTCCTTGCCTATAAATACTCTTGTATAACCCTCACTTGAGGGTTGGTTGTTCAATGCATTTCTTTCACATACATATCCACGCATAACCGTTTCATTATATCGTGTATTTGTGTTTGATTTATTGTTCAATCGCCTTTATCTCTTTCTATTAAGCTTGTGTTGTAAAACTAGTGACCTAACAGTGGTATCAATCACCTACTAGTTGGGTGAACGTATTGTTTCTTGAAGTGGGTTTTGGTCCTACGCGTAGAACATACGCCTCGACGCTGATACTTTGGTTCGCTCAAAACGATTTTTACACTTTTTAATCCAAGATTCTTGTCCTTTCAACGTTTTAAGGTGTTAAAATAACTGTTTTTGGCAAAAAGTTTTAAACTTTTCGCGTGGATCTACGTTTTTAAGCTTGTTATTGTTCGAGGGTTTCATTCTACGCTTAACTGTTTTAGGAGTTTTGGTTCATCAAGTTTCACACTTTTGTGTTATTTTGGTGATATTGAAGCTATCTCATCACAAAAATCTGGTTTAGAAACATCTTTGGGCAAAATAATTTTTAAGAGTAAAGCTACGCGTATCAAAACCCTAGTTCTACGCGTAACTTTATCCGTGGTTTGATCTTCAGTTTCGTGGTTTACTCCGTGTTTTCTTGCTTGGATAAGCCTGAAAATACGTCGACTTTAGATATCTTTTGCCTTTGTGATAGTGTAAAGATCATTTGGGCAAAACCCAAACTTACGCATAAGATAAGCTTACGCGCAGAAAATCCTACGCATAAGATTCATCTTACGCCTAAGCATTGTCTTACGCATAAGGTAATCCTACGCCTAAGTTTCTACGCCTAACTTTGTGTCTACGCATAACTTTAGTGTCTTTTCCCTACTTACGCGTAAGCTAAATCTACGCATAACTCTTGATTGTTACGCGTAACTTTGGTGTTTTTACGCATAAGTGCTACTTGTTTATTGTGATTTCTACGCCTAAGGACTTTTCATCAACAAAGGTTCATTCGACTACAAAGATCCATTTTTATAACACAAGTGTTTCAACATGTCTCAACCACCATACTCTAACTATTTCCCTTACACTTATCCTCAACGTCAACAACAATTAAGTCCCCAACATCAACAATGGAATCAACAACAAGCAATTTATCAACAACAATTTAATCAACAACATACCCCACAACTTGCTGCAATTCCCCAACCTCAAATGGTTCAACCACCACCAAGTCTTCAAGTTCAACCCTACACAAACGAATTCAATCAACATCCATCAAGGTACACTATAAAGGAACCCACTTGGTTTGCAAAGATGTGTGAAGCTTTAAGCAGCCAACAATCAATTCATGAGGCTGGATCACTTGATAGACCTCCAATGCTCACTCCAGGAAACTACGATCAATGGGTGATAAGGTTCTTTAGGTTTTGTGATCTGAAGAAGCCACATGGAAAGTTCTTAAAGAAGGTTATCTTGGAAGGTCCATTTCGGATGCCTAATGTCATTGTGCAGGAGATCCAAATGCTAATCCACCAAGAGATGAACAAACGAACATTGATATCATTGCGGACTTGAATCCGTAAGAACTTCTACACTATGAAGTCGATGAGCTTGCAATGGAATATATCCTCTTAGGATTACCAAACCCAATTCTTCGAAGTGTTGATGCTCAAAAGACTGCAAAGGCAATGTGGGACCATATTCGTCTTCTTATGGAAGGATCTGTACTCAATCAGGAAGATATGGAATCCAGAATTTACTTGGCTTATGAACACTTCATGATTGAACCTGGAGAGACACTAAAGTCTTATCATCATCGATTCTCAGACATCATAAATGATTTGGATAAACACAACATCATTATGCCAAGAATTGCAGTGAATACTAAGTTCCTGAGTAGTCTTGGTCCTGAATGGGAGAAGAATGTCATTTTCCTCCGTCAAGCGAAGAACATGCATCATTCTACATATGGATTGTTGTACGATTACTTGAAGCCTCATGAAAAGGAAGTTGATAGGGAAAGGATTCTCCGTGCTCAAATTGCTCCACCGACACATCCGGAAAATCAACAACTTGCCTTGTATGCTCAAAACAATTATTCTCCTCAACCAAAGAACTCAACCAACTATCGCAATCACACCACATGATCCTTCACAAGAACAATCTCAACAAAATCAATTGGTTCCATACAACAACAACAATGCTCAAGTACTTGTCGATTGAAGCTAATGAGGAAATCGATCCGTTCAAGCATTGCAACAAGGATTTGTTATGATTGCTAATGCTTTTGGCGTTATACCAACAAATCCAACAATCGTATTCGTTCTTCATCTAACACAAGGAATCAGTGTTGTGAACAATGGACGAGTTGAGGTTCGTAATCGTGGTTATGGTCGTCGGATGAGCGGTGGTCAAGGGTTTAATGTTGTGGGTAGGAATAACAATGAGCTCAAGTGGTGGAACAGGAAATGCTCGAGAATGGGTTGAATGGTCTTCGATGCTACAACCGCAATGAGAAGGACACTGGCTAATGCATGCCCAAAGCCGAGGACTAGGGCAATGCTTATCACAAAAGGCTCTTCTTTAGCTCTTAAGGATGAAGCGGTGGAACTCTCACGCACAAAGAACGAGCTTTATGGCGATCTCGACTCAAATGATGATATGGAGGACTTGCGGACCAACTCGGAGGTTATGTTGATGGCCAATATGCAAGAGCTACACATCGCTGAAACAGCCCGATGTATGACATCGATGGCTTGTCTCGTGCAACCGAACAAACCATATTTATCTCGATCTAATATCTCCGCCAACATCCGAATCCGACAAGGCTCGAATGTTCAAAATGAGTCATCCACATCTCATTCGACGATTTTCAATTTGACCCGTAGTTACATTTGACGATCAAGATGACCTTATGGTTTCCTTTGATAATCAAATTGACTCGTGGTTATACTTGAGGATCTAAATAAGGATCATGTTGAGACTCACGTTGAACAAGCCGAACTTTGCCTCATCCAGTTTTGCTCGTTTAATACAAGACCAACAAACCATAGTGGAAGAATGTCGTGCCATTAATGAGGACTTAAAAGCAAAATGCACTGTTAACCAAGGATTTTGAATGTTTAAAATGCAACTCAATTTTTCAAAGCTCAAGAAAACGTGAAAAAGGTTTTGAAACGACTTTTGCTAAATCTCATCAAAACGAAAAATATTTAGAGACAGATCGTGATCTAGCCGCTTTGAAAAATGCTTTGTTGTCGAAATAGAACAATCAAACATGAACATAAAAAGCAAATTAACGCTCTCACCTTGGAAAATCAAAAAGCTAAGGCTGAGTTGTTAACTTGTCAAAAAACGTTCTCTGCATACAAAAAGCATTCAACGAATCGAATAGATGACTATCTTGAAGAAATTGTTGATTTGCAAAACAAGCTTAAAGAGTTTAAAACTGTTGTTTATAAACATGGTGAGTCAGTAACAGCTATTGAAAGGTTTACTTTAAAACCAAATCCAAAAGGATATGGACTGAATCTTGCTGATTACAAACCTAAGCTTTCTCTCAAAACATTCAAACCAAATCCGGAAGTTTCCAGTGCAGAATACAAAATTGATGATTCTGTTATGACTGTTGTTGAATATCATCCTCAAGAGGAATTAGATGCTGAAGACGAGAGTCGATCAAAATTAGAAAAAAGTTGTTTACAACAAACCTTTTACTTATTCACAAGTGGTCACTTTCGTCCCACCAAAGGATTCTTCTAACACACCAAGGGTTATCATTTAAACACCTGAGTCTTCTAATGTTAATCCCCAACCGATTATGCACAAATTTATGGTCCTTTACCTTCCATCGTTGAAATAAATTCAAAACACGAAAATCGCAAAATTCTTAGATATTTTGACATTTTCATGGTCGACCTCAAAACTTTGCAACATGAGATAGAATATCAATCGAAATCAAAGTTCAACATTTTCAATCGCCTTTGGCGCGAGAACAAAGAGACATTTTTCGGAAAAATCTTTTACCTAATGTTAAAAATTTGAAAAATTGTGCATTGTCTTGGGAACGGAATTTCATAAGGAACTTGGAGTGATGAAGGTCGTTTCGAGAAAAGCGAAACATCTATTTCTAATACTAAACGTAAAAAGAAAATGTTGAGAAAAGATGTTGATCGACTCTTGGAAGATGTTATCTGTGCTGATATCCATAATGTTGTGTTATTTCATTCTTTGCCACATGCATCTGATTATATCTCTGCTGATATTGTTGAAAATGTTGTTACTGCTGAGAATTCTGATAATGTGCATCAGTTCAAGTCTTTAAAAGCTGAAAATGAATGATTGAATAACGAGCTTTCAAATGCAAAACGTCGTCTTCAATGGTGTCAAAAAGATTGTCAAAATCGTGAACTTGCTTTGCAAAACAAAATCAACCAGTTGCAATCTAAATCGTTTAATCCAAAATTTGAGCAACTGGATGATCAAAACGTGTCTTTGAAATGTCAAATCTCTAAATATGAACAAGAACTTGTAAAAGTTAAACAGGAATATGGTGTCATATTTGATTTACTTAAAAAGACTCATGATGAAGCATCAAACGAGCTTGATCATTTTCTTGCTCACACTAAGGAAGTTATGAATTTTTCGGGAAATCTTCGTTCTGAAAACCAAGAATTGATGCACACTATCTTTAAGCTAAGAGAAATGTTAGGAAAGTATAAACAACTTCCGCCTACCGTGATTAAGAGAATAGCACCAGTAACACTTAGTAATCGTGAACCTAGAATCCCTACTGCCAAATCACAAGTTGCTAATGTGCTTCCTTCTACTGAAATAGGAATAGTTGCATCTTTTCCAAACGTCCGCACTTTACAACTTAGGAGCACTACATCGAAGAATAGGAAGTTGCGACCTAAGGAAAGATCAATAAGGAATGCTAAAGTAGAAGAACACCCTAGGACTATGAATAAGACTCACGTTGCTTCCACTATAGATATTGCGTCTGGCAAATGTAATAGAAATAGTGATGTAACGAATGCTAAACCTTTAAGTACTTTTGATATTCAGTCTGATGCACCTTGTGTTATTTGTCGTAAAAGTATGAATTCGATTGTCATGACAAATGTGTTGCTAAAGCTATCATCTCGCTTAAGGAATCCTAAGAATCGGAATACCTCTAGGCCCACTAATCATTCTAAGTCCGTGCTTGGTAGACCGCCTTCTTTAGATTCTAAGATACGCATTGTTGTCCACAGTAGCTTCAGTTTCACCTCCTAAGAATGTAGTACCACCTTGCACATTCACTAAGAAAAAAGCAAATAGTAGTTATAGATGGCGAAATGGATATATAACACACTAGGATTTAAATGGATGCCTAAAGTTATTGATGTGTGTATGTCTACTATAATCGCTCGGAACCTCTAACATTTCGGGTTCCACATCTACTTCTATTCCATCCGTGTCGTGCGTGTGTAATGCGGTGATACATGATCATTCTAGATTGTTGATAGCGGATGTTCCCGACATATGACGAGCAACCTTAAACTGTTATCAAACTTTATTGCAAAGTTCATTGCACCGTCGATTCGAATGATCACTTCAGCGACTATCATGGGCTACGGAGACTATATTAATGGGAACATCGAAATAAGCGGGGTTTACTATGTGGAAGGCCTCGGTCACAACTGCTTTCGATGGTTCGATTACGTGATGGAGATTTGGAGGTTGCTTTCAGGGAGAAAACTTGTTTCATTCATGATCTACAAGGAAACGACCTCATGTCTGGCTCGAGTACTTCTAGTCTTTACACTATCTCTATGCAAGACATGGTTGCTTCTTCTCCCATCTGCTTACTTTCAAAGGCAACATCAACAAAATCCTGGCTATGGCACCGTCGTCTCTCACATCTAAACTTTCAGACCATCACCAACCTTGCTCGACACAAAATAGTAGAAGGACTCCCACGATTTCGGTATTCGAAAGATCACCTTTGCTCAGCTTGTGAACAAGGAAAGAGCACTCGTGCTCATTTTCCTTCAAAGGTGGAACACAGCTCTCAGCATGTGCTTCATCTTCTTCACATGGATTTGTGTGGCCCGATGCGTGTGCAAACGATAAATGGCAAATGCTACATCTTAGTAATCGTTGATGACTATTCACGCTGGACTTGGGTCTACTTTCTTCGAAGCAAAGACCAAGCTCCACAGATGATTATCACCTTTCTCACGAAAATACAGGTTAAGCTCCGAAACACCGTCCGACAAATCAGAACAAACAGAGGAACTGAATTTGTTAACCAAACTCTTCGTGAATTCTATGAGAAAGTGGGAATTCAGCATCAGACATCTATTGCACGTACACCTGAACAAAACGGAGTTGTTGAAAGACGAAACCGAGCGTTAGTGGAAGGTGCAAGAACCATGTTAATCAATGCCGAACTCCCATATTACTTGTGGGCGTGTCGATTCATCGCATGCTATACTCAAAACCGTTCTATGATTACAAAGCGCCACAACAAAACACCTTTCGAGCTTGTCCACAATGTAAAACCGAATCTAAAACACTTTCATGTATTTGGATCTCTTTGCTATCCGAATAATGATCGTGATGACTTTGGAAAGCTCAAAGCCAAAGTCGACATTGGAGTCTTTATTGGATCTCGTGACAATTCTAAAGGTTTCGCATCCGAATCGTCGAACAAAGGAGGTTATGGAAACGATTCATGCTCATTTTGATGAACTCACGATATGGCTTCCGAGTATATGACTTAGAACCCGTCACAACCGCTTAAACTTTCCCCAAACCCCATTATCACCGAACAAAGCCCCCACTCACTCGTCAACAAATGGAAAGGCTATTTGCTCCAATCGTTCGGTGACGATATTGATGAACGTGCTCGTGTGTATCCATTGTTTCACCGCTCAACCCGATAATATTCCTATACCGATACACTGCGACAACAACTATTGTTGAAGAAGCACCACCGATTGACTCCAACACAACAGTTTAACAAACCGCTTCCAACAATGATGAACCGGCCGATGATGTTCTTAATGAAGTACCCCACCGCCGATTTTGATCCAAATCGTTCTTTAACCCGTTTGCTAATGAGATCGCCGCACGGATGTCGCGGAATCTTCAACAAACCCTTTGAATCCTCAAAATCGCACAATGTATACCAACATCAACCCTCTACACACGGATGGACAAAAGATCATCCTCGGAAAATATTATTGGCAACCCGAATCAACCGGTCGTTACAAGACAACGTCTTCACTCGGATGGTGAACATTGCATTTATGCACTCACCGATCGCTAACTGAGCCAAAACATAAAAGACGAATGACAAAAGACACCGGATTGAATCCATGCAAGAAGAACTCAACCAATTCAAACGTCTTGAAGTATGGGAACGGTTGAAAGACCAACGAGGGTTTACGCCATCGGTCTAAAATGGATTTGGAAGAACAAATTGGATGTGAAGGAATGTTATCCGAAACAAGTCACGACTCGTTGCTAAGGGTTATCGTCGAGAAGAGGCATAGACTTTGAAGAATCTTTTGCTCCGGTTGCTCGTTTGGAGGCTGTTCAGATATTTCTCGCGTTCGCGGCTCATATGAATATGACGGTCTATCACATGGATGTCAAAACTGCGTTTCTCAATGGACAACTTAAAGAAACGGTTTATGTCAGCCAACCAGATGGATTTGTTGATCCTGAGTTCCCGAACCATGTCTACAAACTGAACAAAGCTCTTTACGGTCTCAAACAAGCTCAAGTGGAAGGCCTCGGTCACAATCGTGGTTATGGTCGTCAGATGAGCGGTGGTCAAGGGTTTAATGTTGTGGGTAGGAATAACAATAGAGCTCAAGTGGTGGAACAGGGAAATGCTCAGAATGGGTTGAATGGTCTTCGATGCTACAACTGCAATGAGAAGGGACACCTGGCTAATGCATGCCCAAAGCCGAGGACTAGGGGCAATGCTTATCACAAAAGGCTCTTCTTTTAGCTCTTAAGGATGAAGTCGGTGGAACTCTCACGAGACAAAGAACGAGCTTTATGGCGA
Organism: Chrysanthemum lavandulifolium; assembly: GCA_022545495.1. NCBI lineage: Eukaryota > Viridiplantae > Streptophyta > Magnoliopsida > Asterales > Asteraceae > Chrysanthemum > Chrysanthemum lavandulifolium. Next base: position 14,622,642 of record CM040242.1, on the reverse strand, counting down.
TCTTGACTCAAATGATGATATGGAGGACTTGCGACCAACTCGGAGGTTATGTTGATGGCCAATATGCAAGAGCTACACATCGCTGAAACAGCCCATGTATGACATCGATGGCTTGTCTCAGTACCGAACAAACCATATTTATCTCTGATCTAATATCTCCGCCAACATCTGAATCCGACAAGGCTCAGAATGTTCAAAATGAGTCATCCACATCTCATTCCGACGATTTTCAATTTGACCCCGTAGTTACATTTGACGATCAAGATGACCTTATGGTTTCCTTTGATAATCAAATTGACTCCGTGGTTATACTTGAGGATCTAAATAAGGATCATGTTGAGACTCACGTTGAACAAGCCGAACTTTTGCCTCATCCAGATTTTGCTCGTTTAATACAAGACCAACAAACCATAGTGGAAGAATGTCGTGCCATTAATGAGGACTTAAAAAGCAAAAATGCACTGTTAACCAAGGATTTTGAATGTTTAAAAATGCAACTCAATTTTTTCAAAGCTCAAGAAAAACGTGAAAAAGGTTTTGAAACAGCTTTTGCTAAATCTCATCAAAACGAAAAATATTTAGAGACGGATCGTGATCTAGCCGCTTTGAAAAATGCTTTGTTGTCGAAATAGAACAACTGAAACATGAACATAAAAAGCAAATTAACGCCTCACCTTGGAAAATCAAAAGCTAAAGGTGAGTTGTTAACTTGTCAAAAACGTTCTCTGCATACAAAAAGCATTCAACGAATCGAATAGATGACTATCTTGAAGAAATTGTTGATTTGCAAAACAAGCTTAAAGAGTTTAAAACTGTTGTTTATAAACATGGTGAGTCGAGAATGACTATTGAAAGGTTTACTTTAAAACCAAATCCAAAAGGATATGGGTGAATCTTCGATTACAAACCTAAGCTTCTCTCAAAACATTCAAACCAAATCCGGAAGTTTCAAAGAGAATACAAAATTGATGATTACATTATGATCGTTGTTGAATATCATCCTCAAGAGGAATTAGATGTCAAGACGAGTCGATCAAAATTAGAAAAAGTTGTTTACAACAAACCTTTACTTATTCACAAGTGGTCACTTTCGTCCCACCAAAGGATTCTTCTAACACACCAAGGGTTATCATTTAAACACCTGAGTCTTCTAATGTTAATCCCCAACCGGATTATGCACAAATTTATGGTCCTTTACCTTCCATCGGTGAAATAATTCAAAACCCGAAAATCGCAAAATTCTTAGATATTTTGACATTTTCATGGTCGACCTCAAAACTTTGCAACATGAGATAGAATATCAATCAAATCAAAGTTCAACATTTTCAATCGCCTTTGGCGCGAGAACAAAGAGACATTTTTGGAAAAATCTTTTACCTAATGTTAAAAATTTGAAAAATTGTGCATTGTCTTGGGAACGGAATTTCATAAGGAACTTGGAGTGATGAAGGTCGTTTGAGAAAATGAAACATCTATTTCTAATACTAAACGTAAAAAGAAAATGTTGAGAAAAGATGTTGATCGACTCTTGGAAGATGTTATCTGTCTTGATATCCATAATGTTGTGTTATTTCATTCTTTGCCACATGCATCCGATTATATCTCTGCGATATTGTTGAAAATGTTGTTATCACGAGAATTACGATAATGTGCATCGATTCAAGTCTTTAAAAGCGAAAATGAATGATTGAATAACGAGCTTTCAAATGCAAAACGTCGTCTTCAATGGTGTCAAAAGATTGTCAAAATCGTGAACTTGCTTTGCAAAACAAAATCAACCGATTGCAATCTAAATCGTTTAATCCAAAATTTGAGCAACTGGATGATCAAAACGTGTCTTTGAAATGTCAAATCTCTAAATATGAACAAGAACTTGTAAAAGTTAAACAGGAATATGGTGTCATATTTGATTTACTTAAAAAGACTCATGATGAAGCATCAAACGAGCTTGATCATTTTCTTGCTCACACTAAGGAAGTTATGAATTTTTCGGGAAATCTTCGTTCTGAAAACCAAGAATTGATGCACACTATCTTTAAGCTAAGAGAAATGTTAGGAAAGTATAAACAACTTCCGCCTACCGTGATTAAGAGAATAGCACCAGTAACACTTAGTAATCGTGAACCTAGAATCCCTACTGCCAAATCACAAGTTGCTAATGTGCTTCCTTCTACTGAAATAGGAATAGTTGCATCTTTTCCAAACGTCCGCACTTTACAACTTAGGAGCACTACATCGAAGAATAGGAAGTTGCGACCTAAGGAAAGATCAATAAGGAATGCTAAAGTAGAAGAACACCCTAGGACTATGAATAAGACTCACGTTGCTTCCACTATAGATATCAAGGTCCGCAAATGTAATAGAAATAGTGATGTAACGAATGCTAAACCTTAAGTACTTTTGATATTCATCGATGCACCTTGTGTTATTTGTCGTAAAAGTATGAATTCTGATTGTCATGACAAATGTGTTGCTAAAGCTATCATCTCTCGTTTAAGGAATCCTAAGAATCGGAATACCTCTAGGCCCACTAATCATTCTAAGTCTGTGCTTGGTAGACCGCCTTCTTTAGATTCTAAGATACGCATTGTTGTCCCTGTAGCTTCAGTTTCACCTCCTAAGAATGTAGTACCACCTTGCACATTCACTAAGAAAAAAGCAAATAGTAGTTATAGATGGCAGAAATGGATATATAACACACTAGGATTTAAATGGATGCCTAAAGTTATTGATGTGTGTATGTCTACTATAACTGCTCCGGAACCCTCTAACATTTCGGGTTCCACATCTACTTCTATTCCATCCGTGTCGTCGTGTGTAATGCGGTGATATGATCATTCTAGATTGTTGATAGCGGATGTTCCCGACATATGACGAGCAACCTTAAAGCTGTTATCAAACTTTATTGCAAAGTTCATTGGCACCGTCGATTCGGAATGATCACTTCAGCGACTATCATGGGCTACGGAGACTATATTAATGGGAACATCGAAATAAGCGTGGTTTACTATGTGGAAGGCCTCGGTCACAACTGCTTTCGAGTTCGATTACGTGATGGAGATTTGGAGGTTGCTTTTGGGAGAAAACTTGTTTCATTCATGATCTACAAGGAAACGACCTCATGTCCGGCTCGAGTACTTCTAGTCTTTACACTATCTCTATGCAAGACATGGTTGCTTCTTCTCCCATCCGCTTACTTTCAAAGGCAACATCAACAAAATCCGGCTATGGCACCGTCGTCTCTCACATCTAAACTTTCGGACCATCACCAACCTTGCTCGACACAAAATAGTAGAAGGACTCCCACGATTTCGGTATTCGAAAGATCACCTTGCTCACTTGTGAACAAGGAAAGAGCACTCGTGCTCATTTTCCTTCAAAGGTGGAACACGCCTCAAAGATGTGCTTCATCTTCTTCACATGGATTTGTGTGGCCCGATGCGCGTGTGCAAACGATAAATGGCAAATGCTACATCTTAGTAATCGTTGATGACTATTCACTGGACTTGGGTCTACTTTCTTCAAGCAAAGACCAAGCTCCGAGATGATTATCACCTTCTCACGAAAATACAAAGTTAAGCTCCAAACACCGTCCGACAAATCGTAACAAACAGAGGAACCGAATTTGTTAACCAAACTCTTCGTGAATTCTATGAGAAAGTGGGAATTCAAAGATCGACATCTATTGCACGTACACCGAACAAAACGGAGTTGTTGAAAGACGAAACCGAACGTTAGTGGAAGGTGCAAGAACCATGTTAATCAATGCCGAACTCCCATATTACTTGTGGGCGTAAGTCGATCATCGCATGCTATACTCAAAACCGTTCTATGATTACAAAACGCCACAACAAAACACCTTTCGAGCTTGTCCACAATGAAAACCGAATCTAAAACACTTTCATGTATTTGGATCTCTTTGCTATCCGAATAATGATCGTGATGACTTTGGAAAGCTCAAAGCCAAAGTCGACATTGGAGTCTTTATTGGATCTTGTGACAATTCTAAAGGTTTCGCATCCGAATCGCCGAACAAAGGAGGTTATGGAAACGATTCATGCTCATTTTGATGAACTCACGATATGGCTTCGAGTATAATGACTTAGAACCCGGTCACAACCGCTTAAACTTTCCCCAAACCCCATTATCACCGAACAAAGCCCCACTCACTCGTCAACAAATGGAAAGGCTATTTGCTCCAATGTTCGGTGGCGATATTGATGAACGTGCTCGTGTGTATCCATCTGTTTCACCGCTCAACCCGATAATATTCCTATACCGATACACTGCGACAACAACTATTGTTGAAGAAGCACCACCATTGACTCAACACAACAGATTGAACAAACCGCTTCAACAATGATGAACCGCCGATGATGTTCTTAATGAAGTACCCCACCGCCGATTTTGATCCAAATCGTTCTTTAACCCGTTTGCTAATGAGATCACGCACGGATGTCGCGAATCTTCAACAAACCCTTTGAATCCTCAAAATCGCACAATGTATACCAACATCAACCCTCTACACACGGATGGACAAAAGATCATCCTCGGAAAATATTATTGGCAACCCGAATCAACCGGTCGTTACAAGACAACGTCTTCACTCGGATGGTGAACATTGCATTTATGCACTCACCGTCCGCTAACTGAGCCCAAAACATAAAAGACGAATGACAAAAGACACCGGATTGAATCCATGCAAGAAGAACTCAACCAATTCAAACGTCTTGAAGTATGGAACCGGTTGAAAGACCAACAGGGTTTACGCCATCGGTCTAAAATGGATTTGGAAGAACAAATTGATGTCAAGGAATGTTATCCGAAACAAGTCACGACTCGTTGCTAAGGGTTATCGTCGGGAAGAGGCATAGACTTTGAAGAATCTTTTGCTCCGGTTGCTCGTTTGAGGTCGCTCAGATATTTCTCGCGTTCGCGGCTCATATGAATATGACGGTCTATCACATGGATGTCAAAACTGCGTTTCTCAATGGACAACTTAAAGAAACGGTTTATGTCAGCCAACCAGATGGATTTGTTGATCCTGAGTTCCCGAACCATGTCTACAAACTGAACAAAGCTCTTTACGGTCTCAAACAAGCTCCTCGGGCATGGTACGATAAGCTATCATCTTTCCTCATTGCCAATAATTTCACCAAAGGTTCGGTCGACCCTACTCTTTTTATACAATATCACGTGGCACATATCTTAATTGTTCAAATTTACGTGGATGACATCATTTTTGGGTCTACACATAAAAAGTACTCAAACGCTTTTGCAAAACTAATGAAGAAAATTTTTGAAATGTCCATGATGGGTGAACTTACGTTCTTTCTAGGACCGCAAGTTCATCAATCACCCGTGGTATTTTCTTGAGTCACCCAAATATGCCCTTGAATTGTTAAACAAATTTTGAATGCAAACCGTGACACTTATGCCACACCAATGACTCATACCAAGAAGCTAGATTCGATTTACATGGGAAACTCGTCGACCCACAAAATACCAAGTATTATTAGGTCTCTCATGTATCTAATGACCAGCGAGACTGATATTGTCTTTGCCGCTTATCTATGCTCCCGTTATCGTCAAGACCAATGAAACCCACCTCTCGAGGCTAAAAGAATCCTCCGATACATCAAGGAACCATTAACTTGGGGATCCGGTATCCGAAGGATTCTTGTTTTGAACTAATCGCTTTTTGGATCTTCGATCACGCAGGATGTTTAGATTCATGAAAAGTACTTCAGAGCACTACAATTTCTTGGTGATAAACCGGTGTCTTGGCAATCAAAGAAGCGAGGATTGTACATCGTTGTCATCAATCAAAGCGAATATGTAGCCATGTCGGCGTGTTGTGCTCAAGTCATCCGGATGAGAACACAACTCAAAGACTATGGTTACATATTTGATAGAATCCGATGTATTGCGACAATCGAGTGCCATTGCGATCTCGTGCAACTCGGTTCAACATTCAAATCAAAGCACATCGATCTTCGCTATCATTTCATCAAGGACCACGTGGAGCAGTGCAGTTGAATTATACTGTGGAGGCTGAATACCAATTGGCATATCTTCTCACCAAAGCCTTGCCTCCCGCTAGGTTTAATGAGTTGGTCCACCGGATTGGTATGAGGTGTTTGACTGAAGAGGAATTGGATGACCTCCTAAAACAGTCTTAAAAACCTGCAAACACCAAAATTTCTTTTGTAAATATTTTTCAAAAACAAAATAAAAAAATATAAAACCTGATAAAACAACACAAATATTCTTCTAATCTATTTTCCGTTCAACATGGCAAGTACATTTCTTCCGTCAACACTCTAATCTTTCAAAATTCAGTGTTTTTCCAATCAAGTGTTGAGGGGGAGAAAATAAATACTTAACTATTTCAAAACATCCATGTACTTGCATGTTATCCTATCCCGGTTGTTTCTTTTATCAATGGTGGTAAAGTTTCTGGTTCAATGACACTCCTCGGACTAAAATTTATAACCTTTCATCATTTTATTAAGTCGAGGGAGAGTGTCGTCAAATTTATTTCTTAAAAATCTTTTGCTTGGTAACCAAAATGGAAGTTAAAGACTTTGAATGAAAAAGGAAAAGGTGGAGGGACCAAAACTGCCAAAAGCTTAAAGTTACTTTTATTAAAACTCCTCCACCTAACTTCTTATCCTTACATTTAATACACACAACTAACAAATCCTACGCTTAAAATTCGTTCAAGAAATCCGTGTTTCAGATCTTCAATTTGTAAGTGTCTTTGTGTTCCTAACAAGATTACAAACAAACGTTTTAAATCGTTTTGAAAATTAACGGTTGGATCTTAAACTATGGACGATTTTGTGTTCTACACGTATGCGTATGAACACATAATCTTGTTTATGTGTTTGTGGTTAAAAGGATAGTGTTAAAACGTTTTAATAACATCAATGATACCTTTTCTATCCTCAAAACGAACCCAGATACACGAATTGAGTGAATTTGAAAATTAGGGTTTATGCGTAGTTTTGGGTGTTTTCAAATATGATTGTATTTGGTCAAAAAGATTATTGTGTGATGTTAATATCATGATGAATTGATGTTATCTAAGCTCTAAAACAACCCAGAAACACTAATTAAGTTAGAATTAGAAATTAGGGTTTAATGTTCTTGAGTTTTGGGTAATTTTGATTCACCACAAATTGGGTGTTAAAACTTGGTTATTACACGCTCACAACATCTAAGACTTACCAGAAAAAGTTTGGTGCAATTCCTATGGCTAGAAATCATATGCGTAATTCATAAACTTTAGGGTTTTGGCTTACGCGTATGACTTTCTACGCGTAAACTGTTTAACAAGTTTTCATGCCATAATCTGTCTTAAAATGAATATATGTGTCAAGATTGATGATATGATGATTTTATTTCAGGCTTGCTACTCGTAAAACTCAGAATCAAGGTCATTGAATCTCTACGCATAAGGATCACCTTACGCCAGAAAGTTATGCGAAGAGAAATCTTACGCGTGGCGTTACGCGTAAGGTTCTACAAAGGGACCACGCGTATCCCGTGAAGGATATGCGTAAAGAGTGACCTCACGCATAAGGTCTACTCTCACGAGTAAGCCTTACGCGTAAGGTTTATATACGCCACGCGTAAGCTCCACGCTTAAGGTCCCCTTCCCACGCTGTAACATTTCTTACGCGTAAGTAAGGATCCCACGACAAGCTTGCGCCACGCATATACCACTCCTGTTTACGCATAACTTTGCCATATCTATGCCTAAGCCTTGATTGACCTTAATTATGAATTGTTACGTGTACATACTTGTAAATAAACAAATCATATCATCACGAAACCAATAATGTCACTAATAAACTTAAACGTTTGATATGTTGTGAAATATAAGTGATAACATAAACTTTAAAACTTAAAGTTAACTAACTCATGAAACATTTCACGACGTCATTGGACTATTGGACAAACAAGTGACTTAGGACTCGTAACAATCATTGACACTGTACATTCAATAATTAGACAATAAAAACCTTCTGTTGACTAACATTATGTCTTTCGATATGTTGGTTCTTTTGGCTAATGTTATTTTAGATCACGACATGGCTGCTCAAATGAATGTGGATGCACCAGAAGTTCTCACAATTGCTGACATCTTCCCTAATGGCTATCCGAGAAAGATTGGAAAGAACAACCTTAGGGTTGACTTTGAAACCCTCACATTCTCGGAATCTTCTTGTCTCATTCTTTGTGGATATTCTAAAGAATCATCCCTACCGGAAGATGCTCTCACACTCGCTACAAGATGGGAGATCTACATTCAACAATTCGGAATTCAATGCAAAGGATCAAGGGTCAAAGTGCAGTGACTGTGACTCTCAATCACAAACAAGTCACCATCACTCATGCAGACTTACGGGCTGTTCTTCTCATTCCAGAAATCGTGCCAACCGACTTTTATGCTACACCTACTGAAGAGACAGTTCTGCAATTTCTAATTGATATTAGCTATGATGAAGCTTCAGGAATTATTACCAAGCATTCTCACGTGGAGCTTAAGAACATTCCTCAACCGTAGAGAACCCTCTACATCATCATCATTAAGTCTGTCTCTGGTCGTGACAGTGGCTATGAGTATCCCAAGCTCATGGAACTGCAAATCTTCTGGTCATTGATCAATAAGAAGGACATCGAGATTGAAGCACTGATATAGGATGACATGATGTCATTTCTCAAAAGCTTGGCTCAAAGATTCCTATGTCGATACACAAAGCTTCGATCCGAGAGCTTGGGCTTAATCCTGATATTCCCAAGAGGCTAAATGACCCCGACAATCACGACATGTTGTCTGAGCCTATCCTTTCAATCAGAATCAAGGAATCGACAACAAAGAAACAAAGTGCCGTGCTGCCTGATCACCTTCTGACAAATGAAATCAAAAATCTTGAAACATACAAAAGGTATCGAGTAGCAGTAAGAGAAGGAAAAGTTGGAAATCTCGATGAAAAGCCTTCGAACACCTACTCGGAAAACCGTAAGAGGAAGTCTTTGGAAGTGCGAAGTACGAGAGTCAAAGGAAGGTCCCAAAGAGGAAACCTACTCCAAAGAAGAAAGTTCCTCTCGTGAAGTCGTTCCTATTCCTACACGAACCACCAAGAAAGCTACTGGACGAAAGCTCTGAAGATACATAATTAGACGAGGAGGTCCACTACTCTGAATCTGCAATCGAACCACCTCCCTCAGTAGCAAAACCTCCTAGTCCAATAGCTGAACATGGCAAAGGGAAGACTCTTGTACTTGTGCCATATGAAGAAAGCTCAGAAAGTGATGAAGAGCAACTGGATTCATCTTACAGGAAGAAGTTCAAATTCATTAGACTCCAACATGTTGCTAAGGAATTTGCAAAGGATCAAATGGGTGGCCCTGGAGGTTCAAGTGGTGCTGCCCACTCTAAACCAACTCCTGATGCGGTTAATCGACCCGATAAGGGAGCTGGTGCCACCACTCTTCTGCAACAACAACAACTTTTGGAGGATTCTATTGAATATGAGTTTGAGGAACCAGCAAAAGAAAAGACTGAGGAAATACCTGCTGATGAAACAAAGACCGATGACAAGGCTATGTCTAAGGAGGAAACTTCTGAACCGCCTAAGGACCCCGAGTCTCCTCATGTCTCCTCCTCATCAGACTCATCATCCCATTCTTCACCACCACCATCAAAGAGATCAACCAAATCACCATCCAAATCTGTGAAGAAGCCAAAGGCCTCTTGGATTTCTCAAGCTAAGAACCGAATTGTTAAAGTTGCTCAACAAGTCAGAAAGAAGGACATGCTCTACAAAAAGATGAATTTCTACGCTGAACAGATACAGTATCTTCATGACGAGAATGACAAGATGCAAATGGAAAGGAAATACGTCCAGGAGTACATGAAACGGAATCTCCAAGGGGAAATGAACGAGATGATCGAAGGCTACACTCACAAGTACCTTCTTGATATCGTCCCTAAAGCTACACAGGAGATGTTCACCAGGAAACTTTATCCGAACCTATTGCACTTGGCCAAGCAAACAATGAGATCAACTCCAATGTATGTTAGCATCAACCCAGTTGATCCCAACTTATTCTCAGATGCTGAATTGGTTGACCGGCTAGTTGCTCAAATGTCCAAACGATCTGCAACACTTGCTTCTCACGAAAGCAAATTGTTGGAAGCATTGCTGGAATACCAACTAAAATGTGCATGCCGAGAAGAAGCAGAAAGGCCTAAACGTCCTAGAGACGATGAAGATAAGGATCAGGATAAGAATGATGAAGCTAAACGACAAAAGAAGTCTGGTGAATCATCGTCTATGCAACCTCCTCCTCAACGGACTCCTGCTCAACAAAGGTCTCCTCCTCGTTCTTCTACAGATAAACCTCAGGATTCTGAGTTATCACCCCAGACTCAGAAAACCGGTGATTATTTTGAGTATACGGGTGGTGACGATGAGGAAGTCCTTGAGCCCCTACAACAACCCACCTCTCCCAAACAAGTACGTAAACCGGAATCATCATCTAGGCCTTGAAAAGAAGAAGAAGACGCCTCACCGACGTCGTAACGTGGCTAGACGATGATAATACAGAGGAATTTGAATGGTTCTCTACACTTGTCAAATCAACTCCCTACCTTGAAGAAGGTCAAGATCTGGTAGACGGTAATACATTGGAGCATGCTAAAATTCTGCAAGAAAAGTTCCATGTGAAGAAGATGACGAAATCCGAGTTGAAGCGAATCAAGAATGAAGCATTTCAACTGTTAAAAGATAGCTCGAAAAGTGCCCTCGAGGTCGAATATCACCTTGAAAACATTGCTCGAGCTATGTCTAACAACATGGATTGGCTCAACCCAGAAGCAAACATCGACTTCACCAAACAGGACAATCCTCCATATTACACCGACTGGTCTAAACCTCTACCAACAATTGGCCAACTAGATGAACCTAGGATTCCATTCGGATATTTCTTCAACAAAGACTTGGAATTTCTTCTACGGTGGCGATGGCTCAAGGAAATACGCTACATCTTTGACACTTCCATTCCCAAAGACCATATACTCAAACCGCATAGCTATCGAGGAAAGAGCTAATCACTTGTTCTCCAACAAAGTGGAAGCATACGACCGAGATGCAATGTACAAGATTCATCATTGGCCGGAACGTCAAGAATCTACTACGTGTCGCCAGTTCAAGTCTCAACATGCGGTGTTCAAGACTAAGGATATCGTTTCCATCAAACATGTTGATCTTTCGTCTAAGTGGGACTACACTTTCCTAAAGAATATCGTGGTCAAACGACAAGATGAAAGGATTATGCATTCTCAAGTCGACTTTGAGAATTTGTCTATCAACGACATTGAAGACATGTACCTTGCCAAAGTACAGGGTCGCATGAGACAATTTTCAACCGAAGTACAACGTGAATTCATCAAGTCATTGCTCATCTTCATCAGACGCATAGTCATCAAAGAACGTGTAGAGGATCTCCAGCTTGCAGTTGAATCATATCAAACCCGTGTCAACTTCACTCCACCTCAACTTGATATTCCCGACATCAACCAGCTCTCACAATATACACTCATCAGCAAACCATTCGGCGTCGTTTACCGCAGTGAACTACAATGAAATTGCTTAATGGCGTGTAAAGATCTTCACAAGTTTGGAGATCACACTTTGAAGTTGGTTAGGGACGGATTGGCTTATCGGTTGAAGGCTATACATGAAGGCATTGGGTCTCTAAAGTGATGGAATTCTCAGGAAAGAAGGGACGTGAAGAGGATCATCACCATGATTGATGAATGGTTGTTTCGAAGGGATCAGTTCAGAACATTGGAAAGCTTTGTTGGTGGTCGACCCAGGATCAACATCACCGGCTATCAACGCCCTGTGAGCATTCCTGGGAACATCACTGGACTACCTGGTACCCCTTGAACTGTTTCTTTCATAATATTTTGGATGTGTGATTAAATATGTCTATGGCTTGTGCACACATAATAGTGTACAACCCGTAATTGTAAAGAAAGGACCCTATGGTACGCTTCAGTGCCATAATCCTTATAAAAGGAGCGAAAGCTTCTTACTTTTGAGTAAAACCTATCAAATCTTTCACTTTTCAAGGTTTTGCTCAAAAGAACACGTACTTCCCCCTATGATTTTCAAAACCTCAACCGTTTATATCACTTGTTGAGGGAGAGTATTTGACTTAAAACTTTGTTCAACAAAATGTTCTTTGTGTCATTCTTCCCGCAACACTCGAAATGGTCATATTTATTCTCAACGTTTCAAAAATAACATTTTATATGCCATTTTTGAGGGGGAGAAAATATGTGATAAGAAATATGTTTGTTAATTTCTCGTGCGAAAAGACTTAACCAACGAATTGACGAGATCCTAAACTGTTAGTAACTTGAAAAGACTTGTCCGGGACGGGTAATAATTTCAAGCTAGTTCGCTAGTGATGTAAACGTGTCTCGCAAAGGACTTGTCCAAGTAGAATGTACCATTCGAGAAACTCTTGGTAGACATGAACTCTGACGGGTTTGACAACCTTTTGAGGTTTGTCTACACCTTCAAGATAGTTATTAGAGCTAGTTGTCACCTAAAAGCTGACAATGTAACTCTTTAACTATGCAACGTAACCGTGTCTCACGGGGGATTGTCTATCTTGAGTTGATCAATTCAAAAAGTGCGCGCTCTTTCCTCACTGTGCAAATTTCCGTAAAAAACTCTTAAGCACATGTGGAGGGGGAGTATTTATGCAAAATCTTATCTCAACAGTGGTACAAAATGTTTTCATTCACAAATACTGTGTGAGATTTTTCATGTAAATGGTTTTATGGCAACATAGGTTAGTCATGGAGTTATAAGGTGACTAAGGTTAGGAATAACCGTCCTATGATCCGCCAGAGCCGGATGGATCTACCCAAGGACACCACAAATAGTTAGAATTTTAGAAGTCCTTAGGTATGATTGTAAAAAGGAGAAAATGAGAATCGGAGAAAGAAGGAGTTGAAGAATCAAAAGAGAAATGTAAAGTAAAGGGTGAAAAGAAATAGCCCTCCAGATTATTCAACTTAGGGTAGACACCGGGTTCAATTCATATGCTACTGGGTCGTCACTTGATGACACCGGTATTGAAGATTAAAAGTCGTCATGGACCCAATGGACGATGCACTAAACCTTCTTAACCACTCAAGTTTCTCCCAACGTAAGCTTGTTTCATTATCACTGGAACCCTACATAATCTATCGGCTTTCTTAGAGATTGCCGATATTGAAGAAGGAGACCCTCTCCTAGTCTCCGCTCAGGAAAACCAAAATGCACAATTGAGTCTAGAGCCACGAGATTCATCAAAAGATCTCTTAGGTACACTTGACATTTCATCACTTGATGTTCAACAATAAGAACATCAGTGGTACGTTATCGAGTCCGTCACAGATCTTAGCAATCTGTCGAGAACATTTATGAGAGGTTCACATCTGTGATCCTCAGTGATTGAATGGAAACTCCTGCTGTTGGAATCACTCCTAAACAGTATTTCAAGTATTTATATTTCATATGTAATAGGTAGCTTTATTATGGCCTTTATGTTTGTTTAAGGTCAAGCTTATGTAGAAGGCCCATAAGCTTAGGCCCAAGCCCAATAAGGAATAGGGAAGGAGAGGGAGTGTTGCCCTAGCTCCTTGCCTATATAAATAATGTTATAACCTCACTGAGGGTTGGTTGTTCAAGTTTTCCTTTCACTCATGCCTCACGCCTAAACCATATTATTACTATTGTGTGTGTGTGATTTACTTGTTTATCCGCTTTATCTCTTTCTATATAACTTGTGTTTGTAAAACTAGTGACCTAACAATGGTATCAATCGCCTAATAGTTGGGTGAATCGTTATTTCTTTTGAAGTGGGTTTTGGTCCTACGCGAAGGCTAACGAATGATACTTTGGTTCGCTTAAAACTTGTTTTTACACTTTTAATCCAAGATTCTTGTACTTTCAATGTTTTGAGGTGTTAAAATACTTGTTTTGGCAAAAGTTTCAAACTTTACGCGTGGATCTACGCTTTTAAGCTTGTTTTTGTTCGAGGGTTTCATCCCACGATAACTGCTTTTAAGAGCTTTGGATCATCAAGTTTCACACTTTTGTGTCTTTTGGTGTTATTGAAGCTATTTCATCACACAAAACCGGTTTAGAAACATCTTTGGGCAAAATCAAATTTACGAGCAATCCCACGCGTATCAAAACCCTAAAATTACGCGTAAGATTTTCCTTGGTTTGATCTTCATTTTCTGGTTTATTCCGTGTTTTCTTACTTGGATAAGTCCGAAAATACGCCGACTTTGGATATCTTTTGCACCGTGATAGTGTAAAGATCATTTGGCAAAACCTAAACTTACGCATAAGATAAGCTTATACGCCAGAAATCCCACGCATAAGATTCACTTTACGCCGTAAACTAAGTTCCACGATAAGGTAATCCCACGCCTAAGTTTCTACGCCTAACTTTTGTCTACGCATAACTTTAGTGTTTTTCCGCCACGCAGAAGCTAAAACCCACGCAGTAACTCCTCATTGTTACGCGTAACTTTTGGTGTTTTACGCATAAGTGCTACTTGGTTCTTGTCTTTTCTACGCCTAAGGACACTTCATCAACAAAGGTTCATTCGACTACAAAGATCCATTTTACTACACAAGTTTATCATCATGTCTCAACCACCATACTCTAACTATTTCCTCACACTTATAATCATCAACAACAACAACAATTAACTCCACAACATCAACAATGGAATCAACAACAAGCTATTTATCAACAACAATTTAATCAGCAACATACTCCACAAATTGGTGCAATCCCACAACCACAAATGGTTCAACCACCACCAAGCCTTCAAGTTCAACCCTACACAAATTATTTCAATCAACATCCATCAAGGAACACTATGAAGGAACCCACTTGGTTTGCAAAGATGTGTGAAGCTTTAAGCGACCAACAATCAATTCATGAAGTCGATCACTTGATAGACCTCCAATGCTCACTCCAGAAACTACGATCAATGGGTGATAAGGTTCTTTAGATTTTGTGATCGAAGAAGCCACATGGAAAGTTCTTAAAGAAGGTTATCTTGGAAGGTCCATTTGAGATGCCCTCGTCATTGTACCCGGAGATCCAACTGCTCCACCAAGAGATGAACAAACCAACATTGCTATCTTGTTGTAGATCTTAATGCTACTGAACTTCTACACTATGAAGTCGATGAACTTGCAATGGAATACATCCTCTTAGGATTACCAAACCCAATTCTTCGTAGTGTTGATGCTCAAAAGACCGCACAAAAAAATGGGATCATATTCGTCTTCTTATGGAAGGATCAGACTCAATCGAGGATTTGGAATCCAAAATTTACTTGGCTTATGAACACTTCATGATTGAACACGAGAGACACTAGAGTCCTATCATCATCGATTTTGGACATCATCAATGATTTGGATAAACACAACATCATCATGCCAAGAATTGCGGTGAATACAAAGTTCCCGAGTAGTCTTGGTCCCGAATGGGAGAAGTATGTCATTTTTCCGTCAAGCGAAGAATATGCATCATTCTACTTATGGATTGTTGTACGATTACTTGAAGCCTCATGAAAAGGAAGTTGATCGAAAGGATTCTCCGTGCTCAACTTGCTAAACGATTACAACCGGATAATCAACAACTTGCCTTGTATGCTCAATGAATTATCCTCTCAACCAAAGAACTCAACCAACTGCTTCAAACACACCTTCACAAAGAACAACCTCAACAAAATCAATTGGTTCCATACGGCAAAAATGCTCAAGCATATGTCGTTGAAGCGATCGAGGAAATCGATCCATTCAAGCATTGCAACAAGGATTTGTGATGATTGTTAATGCTTTTGGCGGTTACACCAACAAATCCAACAATCGATTCGTTCCTCATCTAACACACGGACTCAAGTATGTTGTGAACAATGGACGTGTTGAAGTTCGTAATCGTGATTATGGTCGCCGATGGGCGGTGGTCAAGGGTTTAATGTGTGGGTAGGAATAACAATGAGCTCAAGTGGTGGAACAGGAAATGCTCGTAATCGGTTAAATGGTCTTAGATGCTACAACCGCAATGAGAAAGGACACTGGCTAATGCATGCCCAAAGCCAAGGACTAGGGCGTGCTTATTTCAAAGAGGCTTTACTTTTGGCTCTTAAGGATGAAGTGGTGGATCTCTCACGGACAAAGAACGAGCTTTATGGCGGATGCGCACTCGGATGATGATATGGAGGACTTGCAGCCAATGCAAATTTATTATGTTGATGGCTAATATGCAAGAGCTACACATGAGTGAAACAGCCCAAGATATGACATCGATGGCTTGTCTCGTGCACCGAACAAACCATTATCATATCGAACTAATATCTCCATCAATATCTCGAATCCGCACGGCTCGAATGTTCAAATGAGTCATCTACATCTCATTCTCGACGATTAAATAAACCCGTAGTTACATTTGACGATCCGGATGACCTTATGGTTTCCTTGATAATCAAATTGACTCCGTGGTTATACTTGAGGATCTAAATAATGATCATGTTGTGACTCACGATGTACACGATGAACCTTTGCCTCATCCGGATCTTGTTACGTTACTTAAAGACCAACAATCCCAAATTCTTGAATGTGTTGCATTAAATCGGTCCTTAAAAAGTAAAATGCACTGTTAACCAAGGATTTTGAATGCTTACAAATGCAACTCAACTTTTTCAAAACTCAAGAAAACCGTGAAAAAGGTTTTGAAGCCGCTTTGCAAAATCTCATCAAAGCGAAAAATATTTAGAGACGGATCGTGATCTAGTCTCGAAGAATGCTTTGTTGTATCGAATTAGAACAATGAAACACGAACATAAAAAGCAAATTAACACTCTCACCTTGGAAAATCAAAAACTAAGGTGAGTTGTTAAATTGTCAAAACAGTTCTCCGCATACAAAAAGCATTCAACGAATCGGGTAGATGACCTTCTTGAAGAAATTCTCGACTTGCAAAACAAACTTAAAGAGTTTAAAAGCTGTTGTTTACAAACATGGTGAATCGAGAATGACTATTGAAAAGTTTACCTTAAAACCCAATCCAAAAGGATATGGAAAAATCTAGGCGATTACAAACCAAAGCTTTCACTAAAAACATTCAAACCAACTCCACAAGTTTCGGTCAGAGAATACAAAATTGATAATCTTGTCATGAGTGTTGTTGAATATCATCGTCAAGAGGAATTAGATGCGTAAGACGCGAGTCGATCAAAATTAAAAACGTTGTTTACAACAAACCTTTAATTATAAAACGCGGTCACTTCGTCACACCAACGGATTCTTCTAACACACCAAGGGTTATCATCAAAACACCGAGTCTTCTAATGTTAATCCCAAAATGAATTTGCACAAACTTATGGTCCTTTACCTTCCATTAGTGAAGTAAACTCAAAACACGAAAATCGAAAAATTCTTCGATATTTTGACATTTTCATGGTCGACCTCAAAATTTTACAACATGAGATAGAATATCGCCCGAAATCAAAGTTGAACATTTTCAATCGCCTCGGCGCGAGAACAAAGAGACATTTTCGTAAAAATCTTTACCTAATGTTAAAACTTGAAAAGTTGTGCAATTGCTCAGGAAAAGGATTTTCATGAGGAACTTGGGGTAATGAAAACGTTTTGAGAAAGCGAAACATCTATTTCTAATACTAAACGAAAAGAAACTCTTGAGAAAAGATGTTGATCGACTCTTGGAAGATGTTATCTATGCCGATATCCATAATGTTGTGTTATTCTATTCTTTGCCATATGCATCCGATTATATCTCTGCGATATTGTTGAAAATGTTGTAATCATTGAGAACACCGATAATGTGTTTCGGATCGAGTCTTTAAAAGTCGAAAATAAACGATTACTCAATGAAATTTACAATGCAAAACGTCGTCTTCATTGGTGTGAAAAGATATTCACAATCATCAACTTAGTTTTCAAAAGAAAATCGCTCGGTTGAGTGCAAAATCTTCGATCCTAAAATTGAGCAAACGGATGATCAAAACGTGTCTTTGAAAAGTCAAATCTCAAAATATGAACAAGAACTTTCAAAAGTTAAACAGAATATGGTGTCATATTTGATTTACTCAATAAGACTCGTCATGAAGCATCTAACGAACTTGATCACTATCTTACTCACACTAGAGAAGTCATGAACTTTCTTTGGTAATACTGCTCGAAAATCAAGATTTGATTCACACTATCTCCAAGTTAAGGAAATGTTAGGAAAGTATGAACAACTTCCGCCATCGTGATTAAGAGATTAGCATCGGTCACACTTAGTAATCGTGAACCTAGAATCCCTACCGCCAAATCACAAGTTGCTAATGTGTTTCCTCTCATCGAAATAGGAATAGTTGCGTCTTTTCCAAACGTCCGCACTTCACGGCCTAGAGAACTCAATCGAAGAATAGGAAGTTGCGACCTAAGAAAAGATCAATAAGGAATGCTAAAGTAGAAGAACACCCTAGGACTCGAATAAAACTCATGTTGCTTCCACTATAGATGTTACGTCGGCAAATGTAATAGAAATAGTGATGTAACGAATGCTAAACCGTTAAGTACTTTTGATATTCATCGATGCACCTTGTGTTATTTGCCGAAAGAGTATGAATTCGATTGTCATGACAAATGTGTTGCTAAAGTTATAATCTCTCGAAACGGAATCCTAAGAATCGAATACCTCTAGGCCCACTAATCATTCTAAGTTTGTGCTTGGTAAACCACCTTCTTTAGATTCTAAGGCAACCATTGCTATCACAAAGAGCTCCCGCTTCACCTCCTAAGAATGTAGTACCACCTAGTGCATTCACTAAGACTAAAGCAAAGAGTAGTTATAGATGGCATAAATGGATATACAACACACTAGGATTTAAATGGATGCCTAAACTTATTAATGTGTATATCTAATATACGCTTGGAACCCTCTAAAATTTCGGGTTCCACATCTACTTCTATTCCATCCGTGTCATCATGTGTAATGCGGTGATACGATCATTCTAGATTGTTGATAGCGGATTTTCCCGACACATGACAGCAATCTTAAACTGTTATCAAACTTTATTGCAAAGTTCATTGGCACCGTCGTGTTCGGGAACGATCACTGCAGCCTATCATGGGCTACGGAGATTATGTCAATGGGAACATCGAAATCGGCAGGGTTTACTATGTGGAAGGCCTCGGTCACAACTGCTTTCGAAGAGGTCAATTTTGTGATGGAGATTTGGAGGTTGCTTTGTGGAGAAAACTTGTTTCATTCGTGATCTACAAGGAAATGACCTTATGTCCGCTCTCGTAATTCTAGTCTCTACACTATCTCTATGCAAGACATGGTTGCTTCCTCTCCCATTTGCTTACTTTCAAAGGCAACATCTACAAAATCCTGGCTATGGCACCGTCGTCTCTCACATCTAAACTTTCAAACCATCACCAACCTTGCTCGACACAAACTAGTTGAAGGTCTCCCACGATTCCGGTATTCAAAAGATCACCTTGCTCACCGTGAACAAGGGAAAAGCACTCGTGCTCATTTTCCTTCAAAGGTGGAACACGCCTCAAAGATGTGCTTCATCTTCTTCACATGGATTTGTGTGGCCCGATGCGCGTGCAAACGATCAATGGCAAACGCTACATCTTAGTAATTGTTGATGACTACTCACGATGGACTTGGGTCTACTTTCTTCAAGCAAAGACCAAGCTCCACAAATGATCATCACCTTCTCACAAAAATACGAGTTCAGCCCGCAACACCGTCGGGATAATCGTAATGCATAAAGGAACTAAATTTGTTAACAAAACCCTTCGTGAATTCTATGAGAAAGTGGAATTGAGATCAAACATCTATTGCACGACACCGAACAAAACGGAGTTGTTGAAAGACGAAACCGAGCGTTAGTGGGCGCAAGAACAATGTTAATCAATGCTAAACTTCCAGATTACTTATGGGCGTGTCGATCATCGCATGCTATACTCAAACCGTTCTATGATCACAAACGCCACAACAAAACACCTTTCGAGCTTGTCCACAACTACAAACCGAACCTCAAACACTTTCATGTATTTGGATCCCTTTGCTATCCAAATAATGATCGTGATGATTTTGGAAAGCTCAAAGCCAAAGGCGATATTGGAGTCTTTATTGGATACGTGACAATTCTAAAGGTTTCGAATGGAATCGTCGAACAAAGGAGGTAATGGAAACGATTCATGCTCATTTTGATGAACTCACGGAGATGGCTTCGAGTATATGACTTAGAACCCGGTCACAACCGCTTAAACTTCCTCAACCCCATCATCACCGAACAAAGCCCCACTAACTCGTCAACAAATGGAAAGGTTATTTGCTCCTACGCTCGTGACGATATTGATGAACGTGCTCCGGTGTATCCACTGTTTCATTGCACAACCCGATAATATTCCTATACGATACACTGCTACAACAACCATCGTTGAAGATGCACCTACACCGATTGACTCCAACACAACAATTGAACACACCGCTCCACCAATGATGAACCGGTGATGATATTCTCGAATGAAGTACCCCACCGCAGATTTTGATCCAAATGCGTTCTTCAACCCGTTTGCAAATGAGATCGCGCACGAGATATCGCGGAATCTTCAACAAACCATTTGAATCCTCGTAATCGCACAATGTATACCAACATCAACCTCTACACATCGATGGACAAAAGACCATCCTCCGCTAACATTATTGGCAACCCGAATCAACCAATCGTTACGAGACAACGTCTTCACACGGATGGTGAACATTGCATTTATGCACTTACCGTTCGCTAACTGAGCCTAAAACATTAAAGATGCAATGACAAAAGACAACCGGATTGAATCCATGCGGGAAGAACTCAACCAATTCAAACGTCTTGAAGTATGGGGCGGTTGAAAGACCAACAGGGTCTACGTCATTGGTTTAAAATGGATTTGGAAAACAAATTGATTTGAAGGAATGTTATCCAAACAAGTCACGGCTAGTTGCTAAGGGTTATCGGCGTGAAGAGGAATAGACTTTGAAGAATCTTTTGCTCGGTTGCTCGCCTTGAGGTCGTTCGGATATTTCTCGCGTTCGCGACTCATATGAATATGACGGTCTATCGATGGATGTCAAAACGACGTTTCTCAATGGACAACTTAAAGAAGCAGTCTATGTCGCCCAACCGATGGATTCGTTGATCCCGAGTTCCCGAACCATGTCTACAAACCGAACAAAGTGTTTATGGTCTCAAACAAGCCCTCGGGCATGGTGCGATAAGCTATCATCTTTCCTCATTGCTAATAATTTCACCAAAGGCTCGGTTGACCCAACTCTTTTTATACAATATCACGGGCACATATCTTAATTGTTCAAATTTACGTGGGCGACATCATTTTGGGTCTACACATAAAAGTTTTCAATCGCTTTTGCAAAACTAATGAAGAAAATTTTTGAAATGTCCATGATGGGTGAACTTACGTTCTTTCTAGGATCGCAAGTTCATCAATCACCCGTGGTATTTTCTTGAGTCACCCAAATATGCCCTTGAATTGTTAAACAAATTTGGAATGAAAACACGTGATACTTATGCCACACCAATGACTCATACCAAGAAGTTAGATGTCGATTTACATGGGAAACTAGTTGACCCTACCAAATACCAAGTATTATTGGGTCTCTCATGTATCTAACGACTAGCGAGCCCTGATATTGTCTTTGCCGCTTATCTATGCTCCCGTTATCGATCGCGACCAATGAAACCCACTCTACGAGGCTAAAAGAATCCTCCGATACATCAAGGAAACCATTAACTTAGGGATCCGTATTCAAGGATTACGGTTTTGAACTAATCGCCAGAGACCGATCACGCAGGATGCTTAGACTCAAGGAAAAGTACTTCGTGAGCACTACAATTTTCGGTGATAAACGGTGTCTTGGCAATCAAAGAAGCGAGGATTGTACATCGCGTCATCAACCCGGCGTAATATGTAGCCATGTCCGCGTGTTGTGCTCAAGTCATCCGGATGAGAACACAACTCAAAGACTATGGTTACGATTTGATGAATCGATGTCATGCGACAATCGGAGTGCCATTGCGATCTCGCAACTCGATTCAAGACTCAAATCAAAGCACATCGATCTTCGCTATCATTTCATCAAGGACCACGTGGAGCAGGTACCGTTGAATTATACTTTGTGGGGTGCAGAATACCAATTGGCAGATCTTCTCACCAAAGCCTTGCCACCCGCTAGGTTTAATGAGTTGGTCCACCGGATTGGTATGCGGTGTTTGACTCAAGAGGAATTGGATGACCTCTTAAAACAGTCTTAAAAACCTGTCAAACACCAAAACATCTTTTGTAAATAAATTTTTCAAAAACAAAATACAAAAATATAAAATCTTATAAAACAACAAAAATATTCTTCTTATCTCTAATCTTTCAACATGGCAAGTACATGTCCTCCTTCAACACTATAATCTCTCAAAATTCAGTATTTTTACGATCAAGTGTTGAGGGGGAGAAAATTTTCACTTAACTGTTTCATAACATCAGTGTACTTGCATGTTTTCATATCTCGGTTGTTTCATTTTACAATGGTGGTGAATATTCTGGTTGAATGACACTCCTCGGACTTAAATTAATAACCTTTCACTATTTTCTCAAGTCGAGGGGGAGTGTCGTCATGTTTCTTTCCTAAAAATCTTTGTTTGGTAACCAAAATGGAAGTTAAAAGGCTTTGTTTGAAAAAGGAAAAGGTGGAGGGACCAAAACTGTCAAAACCTTAAAGATATTTTGAATAAAAATATCCTCCACCTAACTTTCACTTCTCATTTATTACTCAAAACCTAAAACCATCCTACACTTTGAATTGATTCAAGAAAACCGTGTTTTTGATCTTCATCTTGTAAGTGTTTTCGTGATTACAACATGTTTTTAAGATAAGGTTTTGAATTTCATGTAAATCCTACGGCTAAAACGTTTTCTACGCGTGATTAGGTGTTCTACGCTTATGCGTATGAACACACAATCAATATGTGTGTGTTTGTGGTGAAATGGTTTGTGTCAAAACGTTCATAATACATCAATGATACCATTTTAACCATCAAAGCCCACCCAGAAACACGAATTGATGATTTTTGAAAATTAGGGTTTATGAGTCGAATTGAGTATTTTCGAATGTGAAGTGTTTTGGTCAAAAAGATTGTTGTGTTATGCTTATGTGATGTTGAATTGATGATATCCATGCCTTATAACCACCCAGAAACCTTAATTGATTCAGAATTAGGAATTAGGGTTTAATGTTCTAAAATTGGATATTTTTGATTCACTGCAAACTAAGTGTTAAGACTTGGTCAATATGCTCTCACAACATCTAAGATATACCAGAAAAACTTTAATGCAAATTCTAAGGCTAAAATTCATACGCGTAAATTTAGGGTTTTAGACTACGCGTAAGGATTTCTACGCATAACTGTTTGACATATGTTCTTGCCATAAATTGTTGTTAAAATGATTTCTCTGTGATAATGTTAATGATTTGATGAACTTATTTCAGGATTTGTTACGCTTAAAATTCAGAACAAAGGTCATTTGCATTTCTACGCATAAGGATTACCCTACGCGTAGTCGGTTATGCCTCACGCCGTAAGGTTCTCTGATGGACTACGCGTATCTGTGAAGGATATGCGAACAAGGTTCTCACGCATAAGGTCTACTTCACGAGTAAACCTTACGCGTAAGGTTTTATACGCCCACGCCGTAAGACCCACGCGTAAGGTCCCCTTTTCCCACGCGTAATTTTTTCACGCAGAAGATAGGATCCTACGCGTAAGCTTATAACTACGCCAGATAAAACACTTGCTTACGCATAACTTTGTCATTGCTACGCATAAGCCTGGATGGACCTTCATTATGAATTGTTACGTGTACAAACTTGTTAATAAACTTATCATATCATCACGAATCCAATAATGTCACTAATAAACTTAATCGTTTGATATGTTGTGAACAATAAGTGATAACATAAACTTTAAAAACTTAAAGTTAACTAACTCACGAAACATTTCACGACGTCATTAGACTATTGAACAAACAAGTGACTTAGGACTCGTAACAATCATTGACACTGTACATTCAATAACTAGACATTAAGACCTTCTGTTAACTAACATTATGTCTTTCGATATGTTGGTTCTTTTGGCTAATGTTATTTCAGATCACGACATGGCTGAACAAATGAATGTGGATGCATCGAAATTCTCTCCATTCTCGACATCTATCCTTATGGCTATCCAATGAAGATAGGAAAGAATAATCTCCGTGTTGACTTTGACACCCTCATTTGCTCGTAATCTTCGTGTTTAATTGCTATTGACATTCGAGGACTCATCCGTATCGTAATATGCTCACTCACTCGCAACTGTTCACGAGATCTATATCCAACAGCCGGAACACTATGGAAAGGGTCAAAGGACGGATCACGTGACGGTGACTCAATCACAAACAAGTCATCATTACACCGAGACTTAAATTCGTTCTCCCAATTCTCAAGTCGATCCAACCAAACTATATGCCACACTGTTGAAGAGCTCACTCTCAATTCTTAATCGATATCGGTTATGACGAGGCTACAGGAGTAATCACCAAGCATTCTCACGTAGAGCTTAAGAGTATTCCTCAACCATGGAGAACTCTCTACATGATCATCACCAAGTCTGTTTCGGTCGTGGCGGTGGCTATGAGCATCCTAAGCTCATGGAACCGCAAATATTTTGGGCATTGGTCAACATGAAACACATCGCTATCGAAGCTCGATTTGGGATGCCATGATGTCATTTCTCAACAAGCTTGGCTCAAAGATTCCCTACATCGATATACTAAAGCTGATCCAGAGCACTTGGACTTCATCCCGATATTCCAAAGAGGCTCAATGACCCCGACAATCACGATATGTTGACGGAACCTATTCTATCCGTCGTAATCAAGGAATCGTCTACAAAGAAACAAGGAGTCTGTGTTGCCGTTTCCTTCTAATCAAGATGTCGAAAGCTCAAACGCATAAAAGGTATCGGAAGCGTTAGACAAGGCAAAGTTGGTCATCTCGACGAAAAATCTTCGGAACACTGTAAGAAGAACCAAGAAGAGGAAGTGCAGAAGCGCAACAAATATCGTGAGTCAAAGGAAGGTTCCTAAAGGAATCCTCCTTCTAAAAGGATTGTTCCGTAAAGGAAGCCGAACCTATTCCCACACTTGAACCACAAAGAAAGCTTAGGGACGAGAGCTCAAGATATCGATACAAATGAAGAGTTTCATTACTCGCAATCGCAATCAAGCACCGCCTCAAGATCAAAACCTCCAAGTCCTCCATTTGTCCAAGAAAAGGGAAGACTCCAAAGAATTGTACCCTATGATGAGAGCTCAAGAAGAAGAAGAGCAACCGGATAAATCATACCGGAAGAAGTTTACAATCGCCGACACCTTCAAAAGTGCCGATTTTGCTAAAGATCAAATGGGTGGCCCGGAGGATCAAGTGGTGTTGCCACCTCTCCGGATCCTGATGCGGTTAATCGACCCGATAAGGGATCTGGTGCCACCACTCTTCTGCAACAACAAAATCTTGTGGAGGATACTATCGATTATGAGTTTGAGAACCCTGAAACCGAGAAGTCTGAGAAAGATAAAGATGATGACTATGACAAGTTGCTTCTGGATAGTCCTACACGCTCACAGAAGGAAACTTCTGAACCACCAAAGGACCCGGAATCTCCTCACATCTCATCATCATCGGATTCTTCGTCTCATTCATCACAGCCACCAGATCATCATCCAAATCCGTGAAGAAACCACCTAAATCTTGGATTTCTCAGACTCATGAAAGAATTGTGAAAGTCGTCCAACAAGTCGAAAGAAGGACATACTTTACGTAAAACCGAATTGGTTTCTTGACCAAATCTGAAGACTTAAATGATGAGAAAGACAAGATGCGTAAAGAAAGGGAATTTGTTCGAAGTTCATGAAGAGTCATCATAAAGAGGAACCGAAGCGAAATGATCGAAGGTTACACTAACAAGTACCTTCGAGGATATCGTTCCTAAAGTCCAAAAGGAACCGGAGAGAAGACGACAGAAGAGATCATACCCACAAGTTTCTTCTCGACTTCGTCCCGGTGTGACTAGAGAAGTATTTTCCGCACAACTCACCCTAACATCGCCGCATTGGTTAAACATACAATGGCCAAAGAAGTCGATCTCTCGAATGAAAGTTAATCGCTAAACTAGTGATGCAAATGTCAAAGCGATCCGAACGCTTACTCGGATGAAGCTAAATTTTTCAAGGTCTACTTGCTTTTCAACTCGGATCATCATGCAAGGAGTCATCCGATCAACCCAAACGGCCTAGAGATGACGATGATAAGGATAAAGACTCTACACCAAAACGTCGAAGCGATCGGTGAATCTTCTTCGATGCCACCTCCTCTACAACGGACTTCTTCTCAACAAAAGTCTCCTCCACCTCGGTCTTCTCTCGATAAACCTCGGGACGATTCCGAGTTACCACCCCGACTCAAAAAACAGTGATTACTTTGAGTATACGGTGGTGACGATGAAGAGGTCCTCGAGCCCCAACAACAACCCACCTCTCCCAAACAAGAACAGAAACCAACATCATCATCCAAGCCTTGAAAAGAAGAAGAAGACACTTCATACCGACGTCGATCATGGCTAGATGACGATAAAATCAAGAATTTGAATGGTTTGCTACACTTGTTAACAACACTCCCTATCTGAAGAAGGTCAAGAATTGGTAGACGGTAGTACCTTGGAGCATGCAAAGATCTTGCAAGAAAGGTTCCGTGTGAAGAAGATGACGAAATCGAGTTGAAGCGCATCAAGAATGACGATTCCTACTTTTGAAAAACAACTCGAGAAAGTGCAATCGAGGTTGAATATCACCTTGACAACATTGCTCGAGCCATGTCTAACAACATGGATTGGCTCAACCTGAAGCAAACATCGACTTCACCAAACGGGACAATCCTCCATATTACACCGATCGGTCTCGACCTCTACCTACCATTGGCCAACCCGATCGACCTAGGATTCCTTTCGACATTTCTTCAACAAAGACTTAGATTTTCTTCAACACGGTGGCGATGGTTCAAGGAAATACGCTACATCTCGACACTTCCATTCCCCGCCGCAATATACTCGATTGTATAGCCATCGAGGAACGTGCTACCCACATGTTCTCCGACAAAGTGGTAGCATATGACCAAGATGCAATGTATGGGATTCACCATTGGCGAACGTCAAGAATCTACTACGTGTCGCTTGGTCCGTAAGTCTCAACATGTAGTGTTCAAGATTAAAAGTATCGTGGCCATCCAACATGTTGGTCTATCGTCTAAATGGGACTACACTTTTCTCAAGAAGATTGTGGTCAAAAGACAAGACGAAAGAGACTATGCATTCTCAAGTCAATTTTAATTTGAACATCAACGATATTGAAGACATGTACCTTGCCAAAGTTCAAGGTCGCATGAGACAATTTCAAGCTCAAGTACAACGTGAATTCATCAAGTCACCGCTCATCTTCATCGACGATAGTCATCAAAGAACGTGTTGAAGATCTTCACTTGCCGTTGAATCATATCGAAACGTGTAAACTTCACTCCACCACGACTTGATCTTCCCGACCTCAATCGCCTAACTCAATATACGCTCATCAAGAAACCATTCGAGTTGTTTACCGCAGTGAACTTCAAAGAAACCGCTTAATGGCGTGTAGTGAACTTCGTAAATTGGGATCATACCTTGAAGCTGGTTAGGGATGGATTGGCGACAGTTGAAGGATATACATCCGAAAATTGGGTCTCTAAGTACCGGAATTCTCGTGAAAGGAGGGATGTGAGAAGGATCATCACCATGATTGATGAACGGTTGTTCGGAAGGGATCGCCTCGTAACGTTGGAAAGTTTTGTTGGTGGTCGACCAGGATCAACATCACCGCTATCAACGCCTGCTCGTATTCCCCGGAACATCACCGCATTACGGTACTCCTTGATTTGGTTCTTTCATATAATTTTGGATGATTGATTATATATGTCGATGGCTTGTGCACACATAACGATGTACAACCCGTAATTGTCAAGAAAGGACCACGTAGTACGCCTCGGTGCCACAATCCTTATAAAAGGAGCGAAAGCTTCTTATTTTTGAGTAAAACCTATCAAACCTTTCATTTTTCAAGGTTTTGCTCAAAACACAAGTACTTCCCATATGATTTTTTCAAAACCTCAACCGCTTATATCACTAGTTGAGGGGAGTATTTGAATTAAAACTTTGTTCACAAATTGTTCACAGTGGTCACTCTTCCCCAACACTTCGAAATGGTCATATTTATTCTCAAACGTTTCAAAATAACATTTTCATATGCCATTTTGAGGGGAGAAATTTGTGTGATAAGAAATATGTTGTGCAAAATGCAAATGAATCAGTGTACCTCGGACTTAACCAACGAATCGACGGTACTAAACTGTTTGTAACTCGAAAAGACTTGTCCCGGACGGGTAATAATTTCAAGCTAGTTCGCTAGTAATGTAAACGTGTCTCGCAAAGGACTTGTCCAAGTAGAAAGTACCATTCGAGAAACTCTTGATAGACATGAACTCGACGGTATGACAACCTTTCGAGGTTTGTCTACACCTTCAAGGTAGTTATTAGAGCTAGTTGTCACCTAAAAGTCGACAATGTAACTCTTTAACTATGCAACGAACCGTGTCTCGCGGGGATTGTCTATCTTGATGGATCAATTCAAAAGTACGCGCTCTTTCCTCACTGTGCATTTAACCATTAAAACTATTAAGCACATGTGGAGGGGAGTATTTATGCAAAACATCATCTCTCACGATGGTTCAAACATGTTTTTCATTAACAAACCCTTTGAGAGATATTTTAACATCTGATGGTTTTAATGGCAAACATAGGTTAGTCATGGAGTTATAAGGTGACTAAGGTTAGGAATAACTGTCCTATGATCCGCCAGAGTCGGAGGGATCTACCCAAGGACACTACCATTAGTTAGTGTTAGAAGTCCTTAGGAATGATTGTAAAAGGAGAAAGTGAGAATCGGAGAAAGAAGGAGTTGAAGAATAAAAAGAAATGTAAAGTAAAGGGTGAAAAGAAACAACCCTCCGATTATTCAACTTAGGCGTAAACCGGGTTCAATTCATATGCTTGGTTGTCACTTAGTGACACCGGTATTGAAGATTAAAAGTCGTCATGGACCCAAAGGACGCATGCACTAAACCTTCTTAGCCACTCAAGTTTTTCTCAAGCGAAGCTTGTTTCATTCTCACAGGAACCCTACGTAAACTATTGGCTTTCTTGAGATCGCCGGTATTGAAGAATGAGACCTCTCCCTAGTCTCCGCTCAGAAAACCAAAACGCACTATTGAGTCTAGAGCCACGAGATTCATCAAAAGATCTCTTAGGAACACTTGACATTTAATCACTTGATAATCACCTAATAAGATTATCGCTGGTTCATATCGAGTCCTTCATGATCTTAGCAACTGTCGAGAACATTTATGAGAGGTTCACATCCGTGATCCTCGGTGATTGAATGGAAACTCCTACTGTGGTCAACATCAAACGACCGACAAAGCAGTCACTTCGGTAACTCCCGTGGATTACGCGAGTGTGTCTCAAACGGTCTGATCGTGAGGTGATGCTACGGTGTACCTCAATGACTCATCTCGAATCAGATGTACTTTGGTACATCGCGTTATCTCACTTGTGGGACTCCAGTTCAGAACGGCCCTTGTAAGAATTAGAGTTGTGTTTTCACATTATCTTTGTTAACACTCTCAAGTTCAAACTTGTAAGTCTTGGAAACCGCTTATTACTAACCGCTTGAAATGTTTTCTTATGGAAGCTCGGAGCGGAATGATCGTCTTGATTCTTCTCATGCTCACGCCAACATCATCACTAATGGAAGTTCTATTCGAATGCAACACAACAATCGAATGATTCTTCATCAATCAAAGAATCTACGAAGTCAAAGACTTACGTAACTTCATCGATTGATTTCCAACGCCAAAGAGCGTGTGAGCATGTTGAAGAATGACGTGGAGACTTGGAGCAAAGAAAGCGCACTGAGGCGCATCGATGCGCACAACAACATACTATCACTTTCACCACAAAGAACAATGATCAAAGAACAAAGTTAAAGATGACGTCAAGCATAAGCGTTCAAAGACAACTATCTCTACACTAGGAGATTGTTCGAATCAAGGCAATTCCTCTCACAAGAAAGAAGAATGTCGAAGACGCCACACTACTATTACATCAACGCCTTCACCGTTTACAATCATATATACTTGAGGGGAGATTGTTGGAATCACTCCTAAACAGTATTTCAAGTATTTATATTTCATATGTAATAGGTAGCTTTATTATGGCCTTTATGTTTGTTTAAGGTCAAGCTTATGTAGAAGGCCCATAAGCTTAGGCCCAAGCCCAATAAGGAATAGGGAAGGAGAGGGAGTGTTGCCCTAGCTCCTTGCCTATATAAACAATGTTATAACCCTCACTTGAGGGTTGGTTGTTCAAGTTTTCCTTTCACTCATGCCTCACGCCTAAACCGTATTATTACTATTGTGTGTGTGTGTGTGATTTACTTGTTCATCCGCCTTATCTCTTTCTATATAACTTGTGTTTGTAAAACTAGTGACCTAACACCTGCCATGGTCAACATCAAACAGCCCTGACAGCAGGTCACTTCGGTAACTCCCTGTGGATTACGCTTAGTGTGTCTCAAACGGTCTACAGTCGTGAGGTGATGCTTCGGTATACCTCAATGACTCATCTCGAACCGTAGGTGTACTTTGTACATCGTGTTATCTCACTTGTGGGACTCCGGTTCGAGAACGGCCTTTGTGAGAATTAGAGTTGTGTTTTCACACTATGTCGTTAACACTCTCAAGTTCAAACTTGTAAGTGCGAATCCGCTTATTACTAACCGCTTTAATGTTTTCTTCTTATGGAAGCTCGAGCGGAATGACCGTGTGATTCTTCACATGCTCATGTCAACATCATCACTAATGGAAGTTCTATCTTAAAGCAACACAAAAGTCGAATGATTCTTAGTCAAACCAAAGAATCTACAAAGTTAAAGACTTAAAGAACTTCATCGTAATGTAAATCCAACGCCAAAAGCGTGTGAGCATGTTGAAGAATGACGTGGAACCGGAGCGTTGAAGTCGACTCGATGCAAACTTGATGCGCACAACAACATACTATCACTTTCATCACAAAGAACAATGATCAAAGAACAAAGTTAAAGATGACGTCAAAGCTAAACTGCTCAAAGAAAACTATCTCTACTTTGGGAGATTGTTCGAATCAAGGCAAGTCTTCTCACAAGAAAGAAGAATGTCGAAGGCGTCAAAGCTACTATTACATCAACGCCTTCACTGTTTTCATCACCAACACTTGAGGGGGAGATTGTTGGAATCACTCCTAAACCTAAATTCAAGTGTTAGTTACTCATATGTAATAGGTAGCTTATCATGGCCTTTATGTTTGTTTAAGGTCTAGCTTATGTAGAAGGCCCATAAGCTTAGGCCCATGTACAATAAGGAAAATGGAAGGAGTGGGAGTGTTGCCCTAGCTCCTTGCCTATAAATACTCTTGTATAACCCTCACTTGAGGGTTGGTTGTTCAATGCATTTCTTTCACATACATATCCACGCATAACCGTTTCATTATATCGTGTGTTTGTGTTTGATTTATTGTTCAATCGCCTTTATCTCTTTCTATTAAGCTTGTGTTGTAAAACTAGTGACCTAACAAGGACAGAAGAATATCTCTCGGATATATAGTGTGTGCAAGGCTTTTAATCGTGGAGAACAACAAGATCACTCACTTAATTACCGCTTATGTTATGGAATTCAAGAAAATGTATTAGGAATTGAATTCTCTTCTCCCTATAAGTGCTGATGTGAAAGTGATGCAAAAGCAAAAGGAACAAATAGTTGTAATGAGCTTTCTGACCGGTTTACGACCGGAATTTGATTCTCTTAGATGTCAATTCTTGAATGAGACAGATATTCCATCTCTTCAAGACACATTTTCTCGAGTTATTCGTAATGAGACTCTCCAGTCTCCTCATAAAATGGATTCAAATAGTGCTCTTGTTATTCATGGTGGATTTCAATGTGGTTCTAGGAATGGTAATAGTGATCGAGTTGGTGATTCCCAAGGTTTTAATTCCGATGAGGTTGAGTGTTATTATTGTCATGAATTAGGTCATACCACACGTAACTGCAATAAACTTTTAGCTAAGAAAAAGGGTTCCTCTGCACGTACTTCTGCCACTTCTGATAAAACAGTTACCATTTCTGATAAAACGGTTACCATTTCTGCTGAGGAATATGCTTGTCTTAAAGGTTCTGTGGTGAACTCTTCTAATGCTGCTACTGCTATTGTTGGGACAAAATTTGTAAAGGTATATGATGACCAAGAGGATTGTATCTGGTGACCAAGAAAAGCATTGCTCTTAAGTAATTTGTTACTTTTTGTTGATGATTCAGTTTTTGGGAGTTCTTTTTTGGTTAGTTGAGACCTGCCACATGTTGCTTCGTTTCTTAAGTTTTTTGGTTAGTTGAGACCCAAACATGTATGTTCTGGTTGCTTCGTATTTGGTTAGTTGAGACCCATTTTCTTCGGGTTGCTTCATCTTTTGATTAGATCCCACATGAGATCTATTGAGACCTTTCTTCAAGTTGCTTCGCATTTCATTTTGAAGATCCCATGTGAGATCGATTAGCTTTTCGTTTGTTGAAGATTTGGATTATTGCTTCAAGGAAGACTTTTACCTATCGTTTTTGGGTTTGATATTATGTAACAAGTTGAGCATAGTATGCTCTAGCTTGAGGAGGATGTTAGAAGTAGTAAATAAGGGCCCAGTTCATTAGTTAACCTAGCTTAGCCTTCAAGCTAAGCAAGGCTTATATACTCCTGTAGTTTTAGTCTTTCATTATCAGTTCAATAAAACTATTAGTTAAATATCATTGTTCTTCATCTCTGATTACACCTGCCTCCATTTCCTCTTTTCCAGTAGAACCAATTTGATGAAGGAGATCAATTTGACACTTAGAGAAAAGAACTCAAGATGTGCCCTAATTTTGACCTAGTCATAAAGGGGAAACGTTATGAATAAGATGACGTAGAAGCCTACTTGGCAAAACAAAGTTGAATAACCGGCTAGAATTATAAAATGATAGGTAAAAGTCATAAAAAGGATGGGCAAACTAAATTTAGATAAAAAAAAGTAAAGTGCCTTAAATTAAAATCGAGTATAAGTGGGTACACTTTTGCGTGATTTGCTCGGCTTGATTTTTCATTGATGCTTTAAGAACATAGATCTATTGGTTAAATTCAATTGACATTGATGTTAATTAACGATATTAGCTGGACATTGTTATTCAAGGTCTCAATTATTGCATATTGGGTTTCAAGTCGTCCGATAGTTGGCATGGCCATAAAAAAGGTGCATGGTCAAGGGAATAGACTCATAGAGGTTCCCTCTATGTCACTCCAGCTTATGATGTATCATCTATCCTTTACTTCAATTTCTTCTTTAGTATCATTTCTTCAACTTTTCTTTCCTTTTGGTATCTCATTAGGCTTTAATTATACATATTCTATGTCAAAGTATTTACAAACATAATTCAAATTCTCTTATGTACAAATTAGTTATTCTTAATTGGCTTTAAAAAGCTATGTTTTTATAAAACTAAATTCAATAGATAAAATGACATTAAAGGACATTAATACTCGAAACAAATAACATAAATTAATAAAATATAGTAGGTTGTTTATAAATTAATTAAGGAGTTGTGTTTAGTTTAAGGGAGAATGCACAACCATAAAACTTTTAATTTGCAAAAATAAAGCAAAATCTGTTTATTAAACTCTGATCGATCAAGGAAGTTATTTCATAATTTAAGTGTATTAATTTTTTGTATATCTTTTCAATCAGGTATACTATACAATTTCGTGATAAGCATTTTTGCAGGTTATGAATTACCTGAAGTATGTGTCTTTGTTGTAAACTACTTCTCCGTATCAAAATAATAAGTATATTTTGACTTTTAAGTTTTTTTTTTTCAACTTTGACCTTAAGTATATTTGTTTATGTTATATAATACTTGATAAAAATTATATTAATGAAAATTTATTTCAAACTCAATCCATTCATGTGTTTTGCATCAAATATCATATAACACAAAAGAAAATAGTTAAAGTCGAAAAAGAAAGATTTCAAAAAGACAATTATTTTGCGACGAGAGTACTATATATATTAATGAGCCTTTTAACTATCATGTAGGTGGCATATCTAGAGAAATTTTCAAATGCTTATTTTTATTTTGATATTTACCAAGGGACAAATCCCTACCATCTATTTAGTTTGATCTAATGATGGGGATTAACCTAAGATTTAATATGTCTAAACTTAAGTCCATGCTTTTTTCTTGTTTTTTCTTTTATTTTTGTTTTTTTTAATTATTCACGTTTTTTATTATAATCAGTTTTTTTTTAATATTCACGTTTAATTTTTTCAAAATTCACATTTTTTAATATTCACATTTTCTTTTGTTTGTTTGTTTTTTTTTAATTCACGTTATTTACGCTTTTTTTAATTCGCGTTTTTTCCCTTTCATACGTTTTCGTCCGTTTCAATACGTTTTCATCTATTTTCGTCCGTTTTCATACGTTTTCGCCCGTTTTCTTACGTTTTCTTCCATTATTCATACGTTTTCGTCCGTTTTCATACTTGTTTTTACGTTTTCATACATATTCGTCCGCTTTCATACGTTTTCGTCCGTTATTAAATGTTTTCGGCCGTTTTAAACGTTTTCATCGTTCGAATATCACAAGTGATATTCGAATAGTACAAGTGATATTCTAAATAGCACAAGTGATATTCGAATATCACAAATGATATCGTGAATATCGCAAGTGATGTTATGTGATA
The DNA here is from genome assembly GCA_022545495.1 of Chrysanthemum lavandulifolium. Lineage (NCBI taxonomy): Eukaryota > Viridiplantae > Streptophyta > Magnoliopsida > Asterales > Asteraceae > Chrysanthemum > Chrysanthemum lavandulifolium. The sequence goes on along the minus strand of CM040242.1, from coordinate 14,587,480 downwards.
TTCGAATATCACAAGTGATATTCGTGATATTCGAATATAACTTGTGATATTCTCAATACCAAGTGATTTTTGAATATAACAAGTGATTTTCAACAAATGTTTTGTAACATGAAAATTATACGTGATATTCAAAATATCACACGATGATATCAAGAAAATCACAAGTGATATTGATAATATCGCATAGTGATATTCATACTATCGCAAACTCATATTCGTAATATCTCAAACTCATATTCGTAATATCACAAAATGATATTCATAATATCACGGTGATATTGAGAATATCACGAGTGATATTCAAAATATCACGAGTGATATTCACAAAATCACAAGTGATATTCAGAAAATCACAACGTGATATTCGGAAAATCACAAAGTGATATTAACAAAATATCACTTGTGTTTTCCGAATATCACAAAGTGATATTCGATAATCACAGTGATATTCGAATATCACGTAAATCACTGTGATAGTCGAAACGATGAAAGCGAACAAAACTTAAGAAAATGGACGAACGTAAGAATACGGACGAATTCGTATGAAAACAAGCGAAAACGTATGAAAGAGTAAAACACGTGAAAACGGATGAAAATGGACGAAAATGAAAGAAAATGATAAAACGCGAAAATGTAAGAAACGGATAAGAACGATTAAAGCAGATGAAAACGTATGAAATCGAAAAAAAAAAAAAAAACAAAAAAAAAAAAACTTAATTAAGAATAAACGTGAATAAGAAAAAAAAAAAAAAAAAAAAAGTGAATAGAAAAGAAAAGAAAAAGAGAAGAAAAAGCGTTGACTTGGTTTATCTACTAAATGTCGGGTTAATCCCCACCATTAGATCGAACTAGATGGATGGTGAGAATTTATCCCTTAGTAAGCATGAATTAATGGGTAAGCAAAATAAAGTGCCTCGGCATATCTATCATATCAAGAACGCCATAAAATGAGTTAAGATAGATTCTCACTTATAACTCGAGTAAGTTAAAGGATATGTCTCTTACATTGAAAACAAGCAAAGAATAAATTCATACGAAGTTTGCTTATAAATCATCGATCTTATATTTTATGGAGTAACTCATCTTCTTTAATTTCATCTTCTGGTTTTCTTTTCCGTTATAAAAAAAGATTTGCTCAGTGTCATTTTCTTTCTTGTTTCAGTGTCATTTTTTATAATGAAGGTGAATATACATGAACATCCCTTAAATCTTATAGATTTATGGTCTGAAGATTCTGACTATAAAGATGAGTATGACGAAGACGGAGAAGAGATTGTGGATACAAAAGTGGACTTCAAATGTCAATGTGATCGATGCGCCCAAGAAATCAACTGGTTTCATAGGTACTACTATAAGTGTCATCAATGTAAGTACTCACTTCATAAATATTGTCAAGAGCTTCCAACAACGTTGGAAGAACACACGTCCCATCTTGTTACTCATACTTTTCATCTCGTCCATAGAGAATCTAGTTGGATGTGCAATATTTGTCGAAGTGATCTTGAGTCTCAAGACCTTTGTTATCAGTGTTCTCAATGTTCTTTTGACATTGATGTGAATTGTGCTTTGAATAGGCTACACAACAATATAATCTATCACCCTAGCCACCCGCACCCACTGGTCCGCATCTCCAAACAATTTTCATGCAAGTGTGATGCTTGCGGAACTGAACATCGTGGGGTCTTTTATCAAAGTACCGTCTGCCCTAGCTTGTTCATCCATACTGATTGTTTTTTCTTGAATAAACTGTCCATCCAACGTACTACTAACGATCGTTTCTCTCATATTCACTTGCTTACCCTTAATTATTCATTTACAAAATCAAATCAAAATGCCAAATTTAATCCTAGGTGTAGGGTATGCGGTGATTCTTATTATAAGGAGAATCTGTGGATTTTTGAATGCGAAAATTGTAGATACTATGTTCATCTAGATTGCGCAACTGCAAGAGGGGAACGATTTATGTCCATCATTTCGTCTCAAGGTAAATTTATCAAGTTCTTTAATAATTGCTTCTATTTTTTTTTAAGGGATTATTATCTAAAAATGTATTTAACTTAATATTTTCTTTTTATGTGTACTCAATTATTAATTTTCTTATTATAAGCATCAAACTTTTAATTTTTTCTTATTGGATGTATCATTCCTTTAATATTTCTTATTATATGTATTAATAATGTTAAGTATTGTATTTGTTAAGAGTTAACTACATTTTTGTTCTTGTGATTTACCGCATGTAACACTTTTAGTCCATTAGTTTGGTCCCTAAGACAAACCTAAGTTAGTCCGAAATACATAACCACCACCTACCACCGCCGCCACCACCACCACAACCACACACCACCGCCATCAACTGCCACCACCACCCACCACCACTACCCACCTCCACCGATCACCACCACCACTACCCACCACCACCTACCACCAGTCACCACCGCCACCCACCACCACCACCCACCTCCACCAACACCATAAACTATGCAAAAATATAGGTTCCATGAAATAGGTATGTATGTTAAACAAATCCATGAATAAATAATCAATAAAAATTAACAAAAAAGTAGTAGACCAAAAAAAAATACAAATAGTCAAACTTCTCTAAGTAAAAATGTTTATTCTAATGCTCCATATTAAACTAACATACTGAAATTAAACCCCGTAACCAAACTATCATATATACCTCTTGGTAGAGGTGGTGGGTGGTGGTGGTGGCGGTGGTGGTGGTAAGTGGTTGAGGTGGGTGGTGGTGGGTGTGGGTGGTGGTGGTGGTAGTGGGTGGCGGTGGTGAGTGATGGTGATTGGTGGTAGACGGTGGTGGTAGGTGGCGGTAGTAGCGGTGGATGGAGGTGGTAGGTGGTGGTGGTAGTGCGTGATGGTGGTGATAGGTGGTGGTGGTCGGTGGTGGGTGGTAGTGGCGGTGTTGGGAGGTGCTAATGTACTTCGGACTAACTGAGGTTATGTATTGGAGACCAAACTAATGGACTAAAAATGTTACACCCGGCAAACCACAAGGCTAAAAAATGTAGTTAACTCTTAACAATTGGAACACTTAACACTAATAATAAATACAATAAGAAATATGAGGTGAGATCCACAATAATTACCAATTATCTAAAGAACAAATCAATCAATCATGAGCCTTCATTTAGCTTTCATCCATTTTCACATTTAAAAAAAAAAAAAAAACAATATATCTTGAAAACGGCAAATCTTCAAACTACGAAAAATATACTATCGTGACGAGAATTAAATTATCTATCTACTATGCACTTACATATATACTTTCGACGAACTTTTTTTTTCAAAATATCCGCCCAGAAAATCACATATGATTTGTAAAATCACTTGTGATTTGTTATTTTTCTGGTTTGTAAAATGTTCGTCCAGAAAATCACTTGTGATTTGTTATTTTTCTGATTTGTAAAATTTTCGTCCAGAAAATCACTTGTGATTTGTTATTTTTCTGATTTGTAAAATCACTTATGATTTGTTATTTTTCACGAGTCACATGTGATTTTGAATGTAATAAATCATGTGATTTTTCTAAATCACGGACGGAAATTTTGAAAAAAAAGTTTGCCGAAAGTATATAAAAGTGCATATCTATAAAAAGATAATTTAATTCTCGTCGCGATGATATAATTAATTTCGCGTAACGATTAACGGTTTACGAGATATTTTAATTTAAAAAGTGTGATGAAAATGAATTGCATGAATTGTTTTTAGAACTTTTTTCTAAGAAATATTAAAAGTTATACATCCAATAATAAGAAAAATTAAAAGTTTGATGCTTACAATAATAAAATTAATAGTTATTACGTGCAAAAAAAAGTGTTAAGTTGAATATACTCGTAGACAATTATCCATTTTTTTTAATTTATGATCGTTTGGTGACCGAGTGTTATACATATGGCTCATCAGGTAATACCCTTGAAAACTTCAATGACAGTGATGAGAATATATTCCAACTCCCGTTCGCTGATGAAACTTACGGCATTCTAAAATACTTGGTCTACAAAGTTATTGGGATGGATGGAAATTATGGGTCACGCCTATCTCCCGAAAAGTGTCATCAACATCCACTTGTTCTAGTGGATACAATATGCAACGATGTTACGAAGCCCACATCTTCCAGAAAATGTATGCCATCGTGTCATAACCCAATGAAAAGAGTTGAACTTTTATGCAATGGATGTGTGAGACCAATCACAGACACGCCTTTTTACAAGTGCGCGGAGGACTGCAACTTTGTTTTGCATGAGTGGTGCAGCAGGATGCCTACAGTTATTGAGAACCACCCACTTCACCCATGGCATACACTTATTCTCCAACCAGGCAACCTCGGGCACTTTTTAGGTGTTAGTAAATGTTATCTTTGTGACTTACCTTGCAATGGATTTGTCTATGAGTGTGTCAGATGTGAATTCAGTTTGGATATGACTTGCCGGCTTACACCTCCCAAAATTAGACATAAAGCTCACCCCAATCATATCCTCGATTGTGTCACTGTTCATGAAGGATCAATCCATGGTGGTTGTCAGATGTGTTTAGGTAATTCTCCTGGAAAATCTGAAGAGCAACCTGAAAGAGACCTATGGCGGCTTGCATTTAGATGTAGGACATGTAACTTTCAACTGCATTATGAGTGTGCTTTGCTTTTGCCTGAGACAATAAGAAACAAGATTGATAAACACCCGTTGAAGCTGAGTTATAAACCAATTGAGAACCACAAGAGTGAATACTTTTGTGAAATTTGCGAGGAGGAATTTGATCCCGAGCGTTGTTTCTATCATTGTGGTGAGTGTCACTATTCTGTGCATTCAGCTTGTGCTCCTTTAATAGTTGATTATGCAAAATATACATATCCTTACTACCGGAGAGCAGTTTATCAATTTATAAATGTGAAGTTTGGAGGTACTCATAAAATAAGCCATCACCCACATCCTCTTACATTTCTCCAAGGTGTTGAAAGCGACGGTCTATGCACAATATGTCATTTGAAACTGCAGTACCAAATGATCCTCAAGTGTCAGCAGTGTGAATTTTCAGTTGACTACCACTGCTGTTTCGATCTTATTTACAAATGATTAGCCTGTTTCTTTCATTTCCCGCACGTCAAAAGCACAAGCGATTTTCTTATTCAATCAATATGCATTGTACCATTACACAAAGAGTTAAAGAGTTTATACCATGTAGTATTTGTGATTGTTAGTAATCTTTCCTATATAATAAAGATTTGTATGCCTATCTATATGCCTGTGGCTTTATGATTCTTTGCCATGCATTATAAAAGTTAATCTACTATAGTATTCCTGCTATTTCTCTGTTTTTCCTCTCTTTCTACAGCATAGATCGAAGACTCCTATTTTAGATTAGTTTAAACCAAAAACAAGTGTAAATATCATGAAAAGAAGTTTTCCATGGAAGGTAGCAAAAACTTGTAATTTTGACAAACAGTTTCGACTTGAAACTCGCTGCAATTTTTTAAATACTAGACAATCAGTCTTTAACCCCGAGTTAAAATTGCACATAGCTATGGTGGGTTAGAGGCCATTTATTATTTCTTGGAGCCATTTCCAAAAAGAGCCGCCTCTTGAAAAAGGATCCATAAGTCACAATTTTTTTCCCTAAATCTAATGGACTCCACCGTAATTGTGACTAGTGTCCGGTGGATAGGTAGATGTTTTTTGTATGACTTGTGTGATATTTTGTGCGTCCGTGATATTTTTTTAAACGACTGATGTGATATTTGATTACTTAGTTTTGTTTGATATGAAAAGAGGGCCTATGGTTGATTTTATTTTTGCTAGACTGACTGTGTACTTTTGATCGACCGGCGGCTGATTTTTTTTCCTACCGTGTTGTCTTGTTCAATAAAGACTAAACTTTTTTGAAAAAGTAAAAAGAATTCAAGAAAATTGAAATTTTTTGTCCAACTGACTGCTTAAAAATGTGCGACTTACCGTTGATTTTTTTAACCGACTTTACTAGTTTTCTAAGGAGACGTGTGATTATTTTTGAAATGCGTGTATCATTACACAAACTTTTATGTGGCTAAACGGGGTGAAACCAGGGACGGAGCCAGAAATTTGTGTTAAGGAGGGCTCGAAATTTTTTTTCCCCGATAATAACATACATTTCCTTGTTTCAAAAGTTGGATTGAAGTTTGAATCGTTCTCCACGTATTTTAACACGTGTACGATTCCTATAAACAGTGCAAAGAGTTGAATTATTTTTAAGAGTAAACAAGCAGAAGATGTTAAGTTTTTTAGAAAATTAAATATACACGTTACTAGTTTTTTTTAACATAAAACTATTCTTGCGAAAAAAACATATAAACATTAATAGTTTGTTAACAAGAAACTGTTAAATAACTTTTATTTTTACTAGGAGTGGGTGTGGACCCATAAATAATAAATACTGCATACAAATTCATATTTTCTTTTTTCTCTTTCCAATATCTCATCTTCTTCCTACATCAATACACCATTATCATGAAAAATCACAAGTTCATAACCTCTGTCATTCAAGCTCGCTAGAAAATAAAAAACAACGCAACCCAGATCGCTAGGTAGGTAGGCTAGCTTGACCAGTTGGGAGTCGGGGGTGGCCGAGCACACCCCCCCCCCCCAAAAAAAAAAATGGCTCCGTAAAAAGTGCGAACTCTAAAGCGGGGAAATAACAACAAATGGGTGCATGCAAGCGAGAGGTGCACAAAAATCACGCTGGACCGATCTTTAAACCAAGTTCGGAAAAGCACATGTTAAAAAGTCCAAAAAAATAGGTCTCGGCCCAAAATATTGACCCCATTGCCTCTAATTAGTACGAACCAGCCTCAGTCCATCTAAACCCGGGCCCTGTCTGTTGGTTCTTACAAAAATTAGTTTAACATATGTAATAACATTACCCAAAACAATGGTATATATTTTTTTTTCCAAATTATTTAAACTAATTCTCAATGCTACAAACAAATACAAAAAATTGTCTAGATTTATATTATTCAATATTTCTTTAGATTATTATAAACTTTAAAAATAAAATTTAAATTAATTAGTCAATAGTAAAACTGTATTATGCAAAATGTAAGAAAGTGAAAAAATAATAATTATTTTTCAGAAACTAATAGGTTTTCATTGTAAGATAATTACTTTGAGGCGAGTATGTATTTGCAAATTTTACTATCAAATAATATTTCTTTAGATTATTATAAACTTTAAAAATAAAATTTAAATTAATTAGTCAATAGTACTCTATTATGCAAAATGTAAGAAAGTGAAAAAATAATAATTATTTTCCAGAAACTAATAGATTTTCATTGTAAGACAATTACTTTGAGGCGAGTATGAATTTGCAAATTTTACTATCTTATCTTAACTACATAAAATAAAAAAATGATCAAAGGTAAAACTGAAATGTTAAAACTTGAATGTTGAAAGTCAATAACCAATTACTTCTTTGATAACTTTAAAAAACTTATTTCTCACATACACACCATTTTATCTCACACTAAAAATACACACAAAAAATTATATCACCATACCCACAACCACAACTCATGAAACAAACATAATCGCCTTAAAATTTTGTCGAAACTAGACACCGCTGCCGCTAGATGTGGGTACTCGTCTAGTCAAATAATATAACTGAACTACGATCTTGACGGAGGGTAGGGTTCAAAGGTTTTCGTTACTTTTTTTTTGAACACCATTGAGATTCTTGAATTAAACTTTTTTCAAGTTCAGGACATCAAGTAAGGAAAAAAATAAAAATATGAAAGAGGAATACTTAAAGTTGATTACATATACTTAGGGGCGAAGCCAGAAATTTTTGCTCGAGAGGACACACTTTAATGAATTTTAAAAACTTCCCTGCAAATTACTGAAATTAATTTTTAGAAATGGCTAATCTGTAAAAAAACCAAATATTTTACAAAATTTACACTTCAATTCTTTTTCTAAGGAAGCGCGTGTCCCGGTGCCCCTCATGTCTTCGCCCATGCATGTATATGTACCCATATAATGATGTGCGTGAGTAAGTCTAAAAACTATGTCACCTAACTGGGCCATTTGAATTCCAACGGAATCACATTTTCATTGGGAAAGTCGGTTTGTGTTTTCTCACACCCTACTTGAAACGCGAATTATGACATCATTATAAGGGTATTTAAAATTTAAACTTAATCTTTCTAATCGAAAGATTTTGATTTCCTAATAAGTCTTTCACAAAAAGTTGTTGATTTTCAAGATAAAAGAGATAAAAATAATATGTAATAACGAAAATGTTTTTCGTTTAAAACTTATTATAATAAGAAAAGGTAAAAAGCAGTGCCGTAGCTATGTTAACGGAGGCTTTGTGCAAAACCGCTTATATGATAACTAAACATGACAATTAGAAATATATTGTAACGATTAGCTTTAATTTTTATGAGTTTTTCATCACTGTCCCCCACAACAAATATTTAGAACAAAATTCCATATATCATCAACATTTTGAGGTTGAAAATGAATTTTGAGGCCACAATTATATAAAAATGTATATATTTTGAGGCCACTAAAAATTTAAGTGTTGTGCGATAGCACACCCTCGAATACGGCTATGATAAAAAAGGTATCAAAATTACAAATAAGCTGTTGATTTCAAACCTCGAACCTCGACCTCTCTGACAGAGACTCCCGTCAAAACACTAGCCATGAATATACTTTCTTTCTTTCACTGGTAAAACTACTAATTATATTAACTTTTAAAATTGGGGAGGTGATACCCACACCACCTTTTTTGATTATTTCACCACAATCTGTGCATTGCAGTTTGTACTACAAACTATAATGCACATATTGTGGTGCAATAATAAAAAAAGGTGGTGTGAGTATCAATTCCCTTAAAATTGCTATTCAGTAGCAAATGTAGTTGAGATAATACCATTTCAAACACTGGATTGGGCATTTGGGCTTGATATTCCTTACCAAAAAGAATGGTTTTGCATCTCTAAAAAAAAATTGTTACTTGTTGACACTTGCCAAAAAGAATAAACTATACAAAGAAAATGAAATAAAATAAAATAAAAACAAGAGTAAATTCCAAAATACATCCATGTGGTTTGCCATTTGTCTCGTTTACATCCCTAAACTTTTTTTTGGCACAAAACCATCCCTACGTTAGTAAAGTTGGCACACATACATCCCTCTATTAGTAAATTCAGTTAATAAGGACTAACGGTGCAAATATTTCTCCGTTATCTCCTAACAAAATAGAAAATATTTGCACCGTTAGTCCTTGGGCCTCACGATGCAATAAAATAAATTGCATCGTTAGTCCTAAGGACTAACGGTGCACTCCACCGCCACCTACCACCTAATGCCACCACCCACCGCCATTTACCACCTCCACCGCCACCCACCACCACCCAACGCCACCACGCCACCTTCGCCGCCCACCACCGCCACACACACCACTCTCCACGCCACGCCACCGCCACCGCGCCGCCGCCAACGCCGCGCCTCACGCGCACCACCCGCGCCCACACCACCACCACCACCGCCACCACCGCCACCACCACACCACCACTCCGCCACCGCGCGCCACCACACCACGCACCAACCACCACCTATTTTTGTTGATGGTGGTGGTGGCGCGCGCGGATGGCGCGGCGATGGAGGTGGTGGTGGTGGCGAGTGGCGGTAGATGGAGATGGTGGAGGTGGTGGTGGAGGTGGCGCAGTGGCGCGCGTGGTGGCGTTGAGTGGAGGTGGTGGTGTGTGTGGTGGTGGCGGCGGTGGCGAGGGGTGGTGGCGCGGTGGTGGTGGTGAGGTGGTGGTGGTGAAGGTGGCGTTGGGTGGAGGTGGCGATGTAGTGGTAGGTGGCGGCGGTGGAGGTGGGGGTGGTGGCTTTGGGTGGTGGTGGGTGGAGGTGGCGTTGGGTGAAGGTGTCGTTGGGTGGTGGTGGGTGGAGGTGGTGGTGTAGTGGTGGGTGGCGGCGGTGGAGGTGGGGGTGGTGGAGGTGGGGGGTGGTGGCGTTGGGTGGTGGTGGGTGGCGGCGGTGGAGGTGGAGGGTGGAGGCGTTGGGTGGTGGTGGGTAGTGGTGGCGGTGGGTGGTGGCGTTGGGTGGTAGGTGGCGTTGGAGTGCACCGTTAGTCCTTAGGCCTAACGATGCAATTTATTTTATTGCATCGTTAGTCCTAAGGACTAACGGTGCAAATATTTTCTCTTCCGTTAGGAGATAACGGAGAAATATTTGCACCGTTAGTCCTTATTAACTGAATTTACTATCAGGGGGATGTATTTGTGCCAACTTTACTAACGGATTGATGGTTTAGTGCCAAAAAAAAGTTTAGGGATGTAAAGTGAGACAAAGGGCAAACCACAGGGATGTATTTTGGACTTTACTCTAAAAACAAACAAGAAAACCATAAACAAAGCAAAAAATAAAATAATAAAGTATGAACTCTAAAGTAGAGGTGCACAAAAATCGGTTTTTACCAGTTTCGGTTTTTTTTGGTTTTTCCGGAATCGGTTTTTTTCGGTTTTAGATGTTCGGAATCGGTTTTTTTCGGTTTTAAATGTTCGGATCCGTTTTTTTATCGGTATTTTACCGGTTCGGTTTTTTTCAGAATTTAAAACATTTAATACTATTACATTTCGAATACAATCATAACTTTTATTTAAACAATACAATTATACAACTAAAACTATAAAATACTAATACATTTCGAATACAATCATAGCTTTTATTTAAACAATACAATTATACAACTAAAACTATAAAATACTAATACATTTCGAATAGAATCATAACTTTTATTTAAACAATACAATTATAGAACTAAAAATATATAAATACTACTCCCTCCGTCCCTAAATAAATGTCCACTATTGACTTTTGAAGTCTTTTTATCCAAATTTTGACTTTAAATTATTTCATTTGTGTTATGTAATACTTGATGAAAATTATACTAATGAAATTACATTTAAAATTCAATCTATTCATATGTTTTGCATCAAGTAATACATAACATAAATAAAATAATTTAAGGTCAAAGTTAAAAAAGAAAGACTTTAAAAATCAATAGTGGACATTTATTTAGGGACGGAGGGAGTAATACATTTCGAGCTTCGGCATGGCCATCACCCAAAAACATATTAGTGTACTCAAGTATATCGAGCTTCGGCATTGCCATCACCCGTGTATACTCAAGAAATTAAATCCTCCCAAACTTCTTCTGCATCTAACTCTTCAACATCAAATAGTTCAAATTCACCTTCATCTAATTCGGTAGTCGGAGGTGATATCCATATTTCATCTTCTTCATGTGCTATAGTTTCTTCAACTTCTTCAATTGAACCTTCCAACGATCTTTCATGTTGTACCCTATCTACTCCGTCCATATAATCTTTCAAAAATACACATACTTCCATGGATTCGGGGCTTAGTTTTGTCCTTTTTCCGATATAATTCTACCACTATGAGAAAAGGCCGATTCGGAAGCTACCGTCGAAGCTTGGACCGCTAATAAGTCACGAGCCATAGCGGATAAAATTGGAAATTGGATTTCCCTTTCTTTCCACCAAGCCAAAATGTCAAAGTTTGCAAACTCTTCGGGACTTAAAGTTGTTAAAAAGTTTGTAGCCATATATTGTCCCAACTCGCTTGTTGGGCCGATGATCGTTGACGCTTTGTAGCGTCTTCAAGTAAAGTATTATAAAGGTTTATGTTAACGTCCCTTGTCATTCGAGACGAACCGGCCTGCATTGGGTCGAGAATTGGGTTTGGTTGTTGACCATATTTTGTTGCATAAATTTCAAATAATTTTTTAAAATAATCGTTAAATTTAAAATTTTGAGATTTTATATAGTTGGGATCTTCATCGTCTAACCCAAGGATAAGTCTAAATTTTCCATTATTCTTCTTATTAAAAGTTCTACGCCTCCAACATTTAAACATGGATTAAGTGTGGCGGAACACGTAAAAACCAAATATAAACTAGCAAACTATTTTATTAATTTCTTTTTTATAACTTTAACCATTTTTCTAAACATTTGAGTAGGTGAGTCTTTTAATTCGTCTAATTTTTCCGTCATAACATAAATTTGATTTTAAAACTAATGGGCTAGTTGGGTAATAAACACCCGATACTATAGTTGTTGCCTCTTTAAAAACTTGTAAAAAAATAGTTAAAGCATGTAGTCGATCCTAATCTTGGTCATCTATCGAAGTGGAACGGTTTTTTTCAACAAGTAATTCATTTAAAGCATGTAAAGTATTACGTTTTCGTAATATATTTTCAAACATAATGCAAGTAGAATTCCACCTAGTAGTAGTATCAAAGGCCGGTCCTAGGGGTGTTTCACCACATTGTTTACGAAAACGTTTATAGTTCATTTGTCGTTCATTGCTCGCGCTATATATATTTGTTAACATACCCCTAAATCTCAAACGTAAATTCCCACATATTCTTAATGCCACTTGCACGAATAAATTTATAACATGAGCAACACAATGGGAATGAAAAAAAGCACCACTAAAATGGGTTTTATACGTAATTTTAACAATTCCATAGCTCTAGTATTATTAGATGCATTATCTAGTGAAATCGTGAAAATTTTATCATCTAAATTATATTCAATTAAAGTGTCATGTAAAATTTTTCTTAAATTAGATCCCGTATGAGGATAACCAAATAGTTTAAAAGCAATTGTCCGTTTCATTAATAACCAAGATTCGGGATTAAACAAATGAGTAGTAATGGCGAGATAAGAATTCTTAGAACCATGTGGTGCGGTCCAAACATCCGTAGTTATAGAAACACCATATTTATAATCACGAAAACCATCAATAATATCTTTTTAGCCGTTTCCCATAATTTAAAAGCATCACTTCTAAGTTTAGTACGACTAACTTGTTTATACCGCGAGTGTAGCCTCTTTTTTATGATGGCCGTAAGCTTGGCGTTGTCGAAGAGGTTGAATGGATAAGTATGTTGAATGACCCACCCCGCAAAATCTCTTTGAAGCGCATCATTATCATATACACAAATTTGCCCTTCCTCACCAATAGTACCATCCGACATTTGAGGTACCGCGGTACATTTGGTTATATGACCCCTTAGTGTAGTGTTAGCCCCGGAAGCATAAAAGTTCCCACATTTTTTGCAACGCGCCTTTTCCGTCCCATCCTTCATAATACACAAATCCATATGAGACCAAACATCGCATTTTCGTGTAGTTGGTTTAACAACCGCAACATCATCTTGTGTGTAATGTTTTCGTGACCGGGAAGACCCAACGGAGGGATTAGTGGAAGCTTGTGATTGTGATTGTGAGTTTTCCATTATAAAGAAATTAGAGAGATTAAAAAGAGATTTGATGTGTTTTAAACCTCAACCCAATACACATATTTATACTACAAGTTCATGCTTCAAAAAACTCAAAATTCAAAAAAAAAAAAAAAACAACAAAAATAAACGGTAACAAACCAATTCCAACGGCTACTGTAACAAACCCCATAAATTCCAACGAGCTGATTTTGAAAACCGGTAAAAACCGGTATTGAATTCCAACGGTTATATTTGACTTGCGCTGACCGGTTTTTAGCGGTTTTCGACAAAAAAAAAATCAGTTTTAATAAAAAACCAGTTTTACCCGGGTTCAGAACTAGTAAAAAACCGGTCAGAAGGAAAAACTGAAAACTCGGTTAAGGAAAAACCACTTTTTTAAAAACCGGTAAAAACCGGTTGGGAGTTGCACCTCTGCTCTAAAGTGGGGGAAAAACAACAAGTGGGTGCATCCATGCGAGAGGTGCACACAAATCACGCTGGACCGATCTTTGGACCGGGTTCAGAAAAGCACATAATAAAAGGTCCAAAAAAATTGGTCCCAACCCAAAGTATTGATCCCATTAGTCCGAATAAACCCGGACCTTGTCTTGGGCTTTGGCTGGACCTTTTTTTGTTCCTTTTCGACCGTTGGTAACTCACAGTAATTAGTTTACCATATTATCAATCCGTCCCAAAAATATTTAACCATCTTCGGTTTTTCGAATATCTCAATTTATTGTCACTACTAACAATAAATAAATAAAATATGATCTAAATTACAGTAATCTTCTTGCTGGAATTTATTATTACTAGCTTAAAAAAAAGGAAAAAAACAGTACTTAATTAGTTAAGAATATAATTGTCATTATGCAAAAAACCACTTGGTATAGATCAAGTGGCCACCGGGGTAACCCTAGGGGGGTTTTCCTTTGGAGGTCTCAGGTTCAAGGTTCAAGGTTTGCTAATTGGGGTTTTCCTCCTAGGCGAAGCGAAAAAAAGAGTGAGGTTTATTCCCTTAAGGCGAAAATTCGAGGAAGACATATTGCCTGCTTTGATGTCGCTGCACGACACATCATTAATTACTAACTAGCCTTTCTAAAATAAAAAGAAAAAAAAAAACATTCTGCAAAAAGCAAGAAACAAATAGCAACAATAATTTTTTATTTTTTATTTATTTATTTATCGGAGGACAATTATTTTGAGAAAAAAACTATATATATATGTAAAGTTACTTTCAAATATTGTTATTAAACAACGGTCTTTAAAGACATAATATAAAAAGTATTACCAATGTTTACTCTTACACAATCAAATAACCAAACTCGACACAAAATTATCCAATTACAAAAAACGACAACGTGCGCAAGGTACATAGTGTTGGAAAATTGGTTGGCAAAAGTGACTTTTGACCAACTTTGGACACAATTATCTATATGTATATGTCACATATATGAGTAATAGTTTGTAGGTTCGCGTTCTCCTCGAAGAGAGAACATGATAAGCCTTTATGTGTCCAAAATAGAGTTGATGTGAATGAGATATCGGTCTCAAAGTTTGGCATTCTGCCATGCCTAAAGAGGAAAAATAGTTTATGTTCAATCCCACATCGATGGGATGAGTAAACTTAAAGTGAGTCTATTGTGTATAAATAGAGGCCTAATTCCACAAGTTTTACACACATCAAATCAATAGTTATTATTGATTTTCAACATATGGAATACGATCTCTTAAGATGAAATTCGAGGCGGTTTTATTAAGTCCGACAAGACAACTTCTTGTTTTGGTGTTGTACTGCAGGAAAGCAGACGGCGAATCTGTTTTAAGGAAGCGTGTCAAACACGTGCCTCGCTTTTAGTGCTTCTTTGTTGATTTCTATTGGTAATCAAGTAAGTCTTTTGACTATTTTATTATTTTATTTAATTATCGTTTATCCGCTACATTATGTTTGTATTTAATTTTACATTATTTATTTATCGTTAATTTTATTTTTGTAATTTAGATTTTATTAATAAAAGTGTAACCGCTTTCCTACGGTCTTAAAGCAGATTATGTGTATGTAATTAAAACACTTTTATTAAAATCGATTTATATAATTAATGATTTTATACAAACTGTTTTTCTCACTGAAACCAAGATTGAGTTTCTTTGAAAATCGGTTTATAACTAAAGCAATTTTAATTAATGATTTCAGTATATGATTTATAAACGATTTTTAAAAGCAGTTTATTGAATCGGTTTATATTGAAACCATGATGAGTTTCTTTTCAAACCGATTTATTGCATATGTTATTGTTTAAATCGGATATTGAAACCAAGCTTGTGTTTCTCGGAATCATATATGGTACAAGTTTACATAAACCATGTCGAGTTTATTAGATACCATATTGTTTTAACAGTTTTTTAACTGTTTTAGTGTTTATATATTCACAAGCTAACTGATGGTAACATAATTTGTGACCCTAGTGAATCTTGCGAATGTAATTGGTGCGCCAATTACTAACATGGTTAAATATCATGATGAAATCAGATTCATTTAAACCAAGTGGAGTTTCTTTGAAACAAATCTCATAAAATACAAGTTGTTATTTTATTAGATTACTAGAACGTGTTTATTGAAACCAAGATGAGTTTGTTTTAAATAAAATCTGATAATAGAATATTTTGTGGAAAAGTTTCTTTGACTTGTTTAGCTTATTTAAACCAGGTGAGTTTAATTATAAACTAAATATAGTTCTTGACACTTTATGCATTTGAAAGTAGATCTATAGAAACCTTGTTGAGTTTCTTTGAAAGAGTAAATCTATTTTGAAACCTTGTCGAGTTTCATTGTAGAATTATACCATGTGATGCAGATCTATTAAGATATTGTTAAGGATGATTAACAAAATCATATTACAAATTTGTTTTTGTTTCAAAACATTATGTAATATGCGATATTGTTTAATTGTTTAATCGAAAGACTTGTTTAAAAGCGGCTTTGTATAATGGATCTTACAATACATTAGTGTTTTAAACAAAATTTGATGTTATCGTGTTTGTTAAGAAACACTTTGTGCTATAGCAAGTTGTTAATTATTCCAAATTTAGTGTTACACTAATAACGGAATATTAACAGAATGTTCGGAATGTCATGAGTGACATCTAAAAAATCTGCTCCCGAACTTGATGAAAAGGGAGACCGATACTCGAGTTATGTGTACGGTAGATGCTTTAAAACATTCAGATTTTATGTGCCATAACTATGGGTTAAATGGCTTGAATGAAATGAAAATTGTTGCCAAGGCGGGATCCGACATTAGAAAATGGTGGATTAACACTTGGGCATCATGTCATGAGTTTGATGATAAGAGTTTGGTTAACTCTTTCAAAGTAGCGAGAAAATGGAGATGCAATGCTGGCAACTCTATAGCGCTAATAGCAAGGGAAAAGAAATGTGATGTTGAAATTCACATGTGGAAAAGAGCTTAAGTGAACCAACATGTTGTATGTGCGAGATTCGTAGGAATCTTGTATCCGGATGGTTGCTTAATAAATTTGGCTTTATTTTATTTTAATCAAATAAAGTTGAGTTAACATTGAATAAAATTTTGGTGGCACGGGTTATGCCCTTCATTAAATGTTTAAGTGAATTTTTTGTTTCAATAAAAATGAGTATGAATTCAGCTTATTTGATCCTTTGAATGTATAGCATGGCCAACTCGGACATGTTAATTTTAACTCAATACGTTGTTTAATTAAATAAAGGAACACGGATTACAAAAGTAAAACTTATGTTGAAGCCAAATTGACAAGATTGTCTTTTCACTCGGTTGACCAAAAAAAAATTAACCGAACCCTTGATTCACATAGTTTTATGTGATTTGGAATCGATACCTACAAAGGTAGCAATTAGGTACATCATCGTAATTGTTGATGGTAGTACAAAATATTGCGACTTTTACTTACTTGAGAGTAAGAATATAGACAAGATTGATCTATACAAATAAGTTGAGAATCAACTTATTATCAAAACAAAGCGGTTCAAGTGATATTGAGGTAAATATGTGTCTTGGTTCATGTATGTGCTAAACATGGAATAAGACATAAATTTATTGCTCCTTATACACCACAACATAATTGTTGATAGGAAAGAAGCGTGCCTTAAAGATATGGTTATGCCATGTTGTTAAAGTCATGGTTTAAGCCATGGCATGTGGGGAAAGCGGTTTTATTGGCTACTTATCTTTTAGATAAGATCCCTGTAAGGAAAAGAAGATAGTTTTATGAACTATGGATGGAAGAAAACCATCCTATAAGTACTTACGAATGTGGGGGTGTCTATCTCATCGACACCCAAGGTTCAAAATATTGGACCTAAAGCGTGGTTTGCATAATTTTGGATATGCTCATAATGAAGAGTGCTTATCATTTCTTTGTATGTGATTCGGAAGCGATGAATATACACAAAGATAAGATAACCGAATCAAGGAAAACTTTCATTGTATGAAACCGTGTTTCCTTGATTATTAGAGGAGAATGGATGTTCATCTAGGCTTGGTGGTAAAGTTGTCCATGATGAGAGGCAACTAAATGATGAAGTCCTTCATGATGAGAGACATCAAGATGATAATGTTGTTCGTGATAAGAGACAACAAAGGAGTTGATAATGATCTCCAAGATGAGAGACAAGATCAAATTGAGGAAGAAGAGGTTGAACCTAGAAGAAGCAAAAGGGCAAGAACCGAGAAATCGTTTGGACCTGATTTTGTTTCTTTTATGGTTGAAAACGAACCTACTTCATACCGAGAGGCGGTTACTTCCTCGAAGGGCCTCAATGGAAGAAGCCATTAAAGTGAAATAGATTCTATTTTACAAAATCATACTTGGGAGTTCGTGGATATACCTCACGGTTGTAAACCACTAGGCTATAAATGGATCTTCAAGAAGAAGATGAAAGCCGATGGCACCATTGACAAGTATAAAGCAAGATTAGTAATCAAAGGATTTAGACAACGAGAAGGTCTTGATTACTTTGATACATATTCGCTTGTTACGCGAATAACCTCGATTAGGATGATACTTGCTATTGCCGCTTTAAGAAATTTGGAAGTTCACCAAATGGATGTGAAACGGCATTTCTAAACGGAGATTTAGAAGAAAAATCTACATGAACCAACCCGAGGGTTTCATGGCTCTGGACAAGAGAACAAAGTTTGTAGGCTTGTTAAGTCATTATATGGCTTAAAGCAAGCTCCCAAACAATGACATCAATTTTTTTCACGTCATGTCGAGCGTGGATTTAAAAAATAACGGATGTTTGTGGAAAGAAATAATTGTAGGTATATATGTAATCATGTGTCTATACATAGATGGTATACTTATCATTGAAAGTGATAACAAGATGATCAAATCCACTAATAAAATGTTGGAGTCAAGATTTGACATGAACTACATTGGTCGCTCGATATGGTTCTTGGAACTAAGATCATATGAAACCAAATGGATTTGTTTTGAAGTCAAAAACACTATAAGGACAATATTCTTGAGAGGTTCAATGTGGGGATTCCGCCTAGCTAGAACTCCAATGACATCTTTTAAATCTATTTATAATAGAGGTAGAGGTGTTGCCTATTTTGAATACTCGAGAGAATATTGGGCGCCTTATGTGTCTAATGACGTGTGTAAAACTTGATTTAGAAGTTAAAATCAAGTTAAGTAAATATACCATTAATTCAAGTGATGACCATTTGAATAGTATTACACAAGTACTATGATACTTACGATATTGCATTTTGGAAGATATCCAACCGCTATCTAATGATAGAGTAATGCAAATATGGATTCTTACATAAAGAATCTAGATCCACTAGAGCGGATGTATTGACTCTCACGTGGGAAGTCGTGTCTTGGAAATCTTGAAAGTATTTCAAACAGACTTTTATAGCCAAATCTATGGTGGAATTTGAATTTATCATTTGAGATAAATTTATAGAATATCGGATATCTGCGTTAATTCGTAGAGGACATACCAAGATGGCGTAAACCGTAACTACCATCTATATAAAGTGTGATAGTCAATTGAAATTGTGAGCTCATATCACAATGTAAAGCGGTAAGTCAAGAGATATCCATCATAGACGTTGATTGGTGCGACAACTACTCTCAACTAGAGTTATCACGATTGACTACGTAAAGTCAATAGATAACATCGCGGATCCGCTTACGAAAGGCTTAAGCAGAGAGTTAGTTAGTAAGTCGTCTAAAGGAATGGGACTAAAGCCCTTAAAGGAATGAGTTTATATGAAGGAAAACCTAACCCAGTTGATTGGAGATCCCAAGATCCGGGTTCAATAGACAACCTAATCATATAAATGTGGGGAAGTCACGTCAATACGGGGAGTTACTTAACATTGTAACTTCCTAGTCCATTCCTATAACAAATGTGACTTGTTGAGAGGTTAAACATATGGCTTTAATGATTCGAGGATGAAATCACAAAGCATAATGATTCGAGATGAAATCACAAAACATATGTTTTAATGATTCAAGATGAAATCACCTATGTGAGAGAGAAGTGTGGTCGCTTTGAAGGGAATTGTGGGCGAATCCTAAGAGCTCTTGCAGAACCGTGCTAGTGTTCATGACCATAACGAACATGACTATGAGGACTTGACAATGTCGGGAGAGTCTTGTGTGAAGTGTAATGTCGCTCACGTAAGCAGAGGTCGAGTTCAAGGACATCGCGCCTACTGGATCTAAGAGACTAAGTGCATCTCACAAGGGAAGGTTCAAAGGTCACACCTACCTATCATTTGCAAGATTCAACTATTGGAATTTCATCGTAATTTTGTGTACACGACCGATCTCCATTCATGTGGGGATTGTTGGAAAATTGGTTGGCAAAAGTGACTTTTGACCAACTTTGGACACAATTATCTATATGTATATGTCACATATATGAGTAATAGTTTGTAGGTTCGCGTTCTCCTCAAGAGAGCTTCATGATAAGCCTTTATGTGTCCAAAATAGAGTTGATGTGAATGAGATATCGGTCTCAAAGTTTGGCATTCTGCACCATGCCTAAAGAGGAAAAATAGTTTATTTTCAATCCCACGGTGGGATGAGTAAACTTAAAGGAGTCTATGTGTATAAATAGAGGCACAATTCCACAAGTTTACACATCAAATCAATAGTTATTATTGATTTCCAACATATGGAATACGATCTCTTAAGATGAAATTCCAGGCGGTTTTGTTAAGTCAAAGATCAACTTCTTGTTTTGGGTTGTTGTCTGCCAGGAAGCAGACGGCTGAATCTGCTTTTAAGGAAGCGTGTCAAACACGCCACTTTTAGTCTTCTTTGTTGATTTATTGGTAATCAAGTAAGTCTTTGACTATTTTATTATTTTATTTAATTATCGTTTATCTGCTTACATTATGTTTGTATTTAATTTTCTGTTATTTATTTACTGTTAATTTTATTTTTTGTAATTTAGATTTTATTAATAAAAGTGTAACCGTTTCCCTACACATAGCGCACATGGTTTCTTTCCGCGCTCTAGGAGACATGGATAGATTATCATTTTCCACTTAATAAGATAAGAAATTAAGATAATCAAACTAACTAATGTAAAAATCGGTTTATCTGGTCGATGAAACGGGTAGGGGTCACTTTAATCGTTGTTGCTGGAACAAATGAACGAAAATACGATAGTGACCCACTTTATCATATTCTAATCAATTCACAACACATACTTTTTGGAGGATATTTAGGAACACAAGTTAGGAAGAAGTATTATTTCTCATGTGTTGTTTTCACTTTTCGGTAAAGATTGTTGTAGTTTACTTCCTGAAGTCTTGGTAACGATTAAGCGCAATTTGATATTTGTTCTTCGTCTTTTGTTGGATCAAGGCTTTAGTTGAGTTAAGAATCATTCGTACGTACTTTTGGCTCGGAAAAAAAAATGACAATTTTAGTTCGTTGATTATGGAATCCACTAACTATATATATGTTATGTTTTGATAGGTTGTTTCCCACAAAGCGCATGCAAATCACGTGTGTTTCGAATTCTCCCATGTCAAAGTGACCACTTCTCGAGATTTCCTAGGTATGCTAAAAGCCCACTTGCTTGGAGTTAGGTCATAAAATAGCAACACATTTTTTTAAATGTATCGTTTTGGTATGTGAAATGAGAGTTTAGCCAATCCTACTAAAAACATACGGAGTATATAACGTGGCATGGAATTGAATACCATCATGATTCTTGATGGAGAAATGTTGTTTGGTGGTGTTACTTTCAGTATGATTTTTTTGACACAAACAAGCCTATTATAATTCTAGAAAATGATTATTTAACAAGGTTCTTTTTGCCATGCATCTCGGTGAGAATAATCCAATATTATAAGAAATTCAATATTATAATAATAATAATAATATTTCTTAAGAAATTCATACAGAGTATTAATATTAAGATAGATTATAATGCACGTACGTATCCATGGAGACAATGGTTACATTTTTACTGATAAAATTAAAAATACAGTAAACATAATTAAGTCATTAATAGTAAAGTGATAAAAAAAAATTAAATACAGACATAAGGGGTAGACATAGACGATAAACTCTAATTAACGATAATTAAAATAACGCAAAAAGGTCGAGCTGCGAGGCTCGTGTTTAACACGATTTTTTAAAAACATATTCGTCGTCTGTTTCACGATACAACGACCAAAGCAGATGTACTGTTGGACGTGACAAACTTTTCGGAAATATCACGAAATCGATGGCGTGTTCTTGATGGAAACTTGCTTGGTCGAGGCAGATTTTGTCGATGGTGTGTTCTCTTATACGATTTTCAAATGGGAAAATTGCATAAAAAGGTACCGAACTTATGTCCAATTTTAATTTAAGGTACCTATCTTTTTTTTATCTCAAGTTAGTGTATCAAACTTTTTTTTTGTTGCAATGTTGGGAAACTTTTACCCACACAAACGGTTGCAGGTCACCTTCATCTTCTCCGGCTGACTTTCAGGCAATTTCCGGCCAACTTTCGAACAAAAAACTTATTTTTGTTTTTATTTTAATCCCACTTTTGGATACACGGATCTGCAATAAATTCTTTGTTTTCCTTCACATTGAAACATATTATGTGGTCCATAGCCTTTCACGTTGAAACATTGATCAACCCCATATAACACATATTGTCTCTTTTTCTTATTTCTCATACAGTCACCAACACACATCACACATTACGAACCTTCCTCTTGAATCTCTTATTTTGTAAACCAATTAAGAAACGTATTCTATAAACTAAGTGTTTTGTTGATTTGAATAAATCACCATCAACAAAGTTATTTGAAGACACCTTCCTCAATGCTAGAAAACATACGGGGTTAAGTCTTTTTTTTAAGTAGCTTTCGTGGCGATGCATTACGCAATGCTGGACGTAGTTCAAAGAGGGGGCCGAAATTGGAGTAGGTAACCGAAGTAATAGCAGGTCACCGGATTTTTACTGGCTGCCGAAAACACAGGTTGCTGGAAAAATAGATTGGTGGAAAAGTGAGTGACCTGCTGAGTGTGTATTTGTAACCTAGTAACCTTTAATTGAGAAAAAAATAGATGAGTGACTTTAATTGAAATTGGACATAAGTTCGGTACCTTTTTATGCCATTTGCCCTTTTCAAATCGTTTCCAAAAACTGGATGAATAAGTTCTTTGTATAACTGTCATGAAATTAGTAAAATATTTACGAAACATGTGGCAAAAAAATTCACGTAAAGCCTCAAAATTTCAAAGTTGCATTCGTGTTCACAAGCTTGAAATTCATTTTGGCTCAAAAAAATCTGTTTTCTACACCCATGCTTGGATATGTTCTGGAGGAAAACGAATTTGATGATTGACACCTTGATTCTACAACTTCTATATAAACAAATTTTCATTTTTTTTTTTGTTTTTGTAATTCGAATGCTTCACTTTGGGGTACGTTATCTCTTTAAAATTAACTCTACTTTAGCCATTTTTTTAGCACGTTGCGAAGTTCTCTTCAAGGTGAACGCAAACCCACAAACCAATATTAATATATATTACATATACATATATTAAAAAGTGTCCAAAGTTTGTAAATATTTATTTTTGCAAACAAATTTTCCAACAATTTTCATTATAAAGACGAGTTTTTTTTTTAATTATTATTATTATTATTTTTTCTTGTTCAGGTTATTTGTGGAGGACGAGCTTTTGATCCTTTACGCCTCCAAGATGTTTATAGTTATATAGTCAGGTTCGAACTTGATACATCTTTTTAGGAAATCAAGAGGTTTGTCGACTAGACCACTTTAATTTTGGCTAGTTACATCTATGTAATTATTACTAAAATTAGAGTAATTTAAACTACATGCATTCTCTCCCTATGCTCAATAGACGTATTGGATAAGTGGATCCTGTCCCGTAGTGTTAAAACGCACATGCAATTTGGGTCCAATTTTTTATTTTTTATTTTATTTTTATTTATTTATTTTTTTTTTCACGTGCACATCTCATGAATTACACATCAATACATAATCCACCAGGTATTTAGTTTTGAAAATTTGAAAAAAGTTTAGTTCAAGAATCTCAATAGTGTTCAATGAAATTAAACAAGATAAAGAAAACCATTGAACCCCACCCTCCATCAAGATCGTAGTTCAGCTATATTATTTGATAGTAAAATTTGCAAATGAATACTTTTCTGCTTCAAAATAATAGTCATACAAAAAAAAAAAAAAAAAAAAAAAAAAAGGATTCTGGAAAATAAAAAATTACATTTTTTCACTTTATTACATTTTGCATAATACTAACAGCTTTACTATTAATTAATCAATTTCATTTTTTTATTTGTTTAAAGTGTATAATAATCTCAAGAAAGAATAACGTAAACCTAGATTAATTTTGCTATCTGTAGTAGTGAGAATTAGTTAAAAATATTTGGAAAAAAAAGAAAATATACTACTCCGTACTATTGTTTTGGGTAATAGTTATTACATATGTATTACTACCAATAGACAAAAAGAAACAATAAAAGGTCCAGCGAAAGCCCAATATACGGCCCGGGTTTAGATGGACTAATGTTTTGGACCTTCTAACAAGTGCTTTTCTGAACCTGGTCTGAAGATCAGTCCAGCGTGATTTTGTGCACTTCACCCATTTGTTTTACTGGCGAAGACTGTGCGTTTCAATGGCATTGTTTAGCGTCGATAATTAATGATTTGTGATATTGTGGTGAGTGTTTTGTGTAACGTTTAAAATATAACGTGAACCGATGAAAATGCAATCGCAAACGGTTTGTCTTATACGATAATTAAAGTTTGCATAAAATTCTTAACATCTATCAAACAACATTATAAAATCATTTAATGAAAATGAAAGTAAACATTACATCAGTTATGGGATAAAAACTAACAACACACGTTACTTGTCGCGTAAAAACTAACAAGGATGGGATTAATGGTGACCAAAATTAGCGTGAATATGATTAGCCCAAAATAAAATAAAAATTGGCTATTTTGTAAAAGATTTGGGCACATTTAGCCTCATTTTTTTTTTGTTTTGAAATGAGCGTATTTAGGCTATTGAAAAGTTAAATGTGCACTAACGGGCACATATTTTATCATAATTGTAAAACATTATAATCGTTTTTGAAGAAAAACTTATAGATAATATATTTATATAGCGACAGATTGTTTTGTGTTAAAAAAAAAGTTTGTGGGTTCTAAACGAAAAATAATAAAAGTTTGAAGATTTGGGGATTAGACATAACGTTTTGAAACCCGGTTCGACCCGGGTGGTTCAACCGGTTGAACCGTTCCCGTTGAAAAACGGGTCGATTTAAATCGAGTCAATATGACAGGTTGGGTCAAAACGGGTCAAATTAAACAGGGTCAATCCACCGGGTTTGAAGCGTACTGGGTCAACCCGGTTTTCGATATGTGTTAACCGGAGAAATATAATATAGCAGGGTACCCGTGCATAGCAACGAAATTTTATAGCAACAGATCATTTTGCGCTAAAAAAAGTTTATGGGTTATAAACGTAAAATAATAAAAGTTTGAAGATTTGAGGATTAAACATAATGTTTTGAAACCCGGTTCGACCTGGATGGTTCAACCGGTTGAACCGTTCTGGTCGAAAAACGGATCGATTTAAACCGAGTAAACCTGACGGGTTGGGTAAAAAACAGGTCAAATTAAACCGGGTCAACCCACCGGGTTTGAAGCGTCTCTGGTCAACCCGGTTTTCTATATGTATTAATAGTTTCTTTTGAAATATATATTTTCAACATTTCCTTTTTTAGTTTTAACTTTTTGCTTTTTCCTTTATACATAGTATAGTTGGGTACCCGTGGCGGGTACCCTGTGACGATTAATCGGAGAAATAGTTCTTGACGAGACCTGATTCACCAGTTTGTATCGGTTTCAATGAGTCATCTCTAGTTCGTTTCCGGATGGCTGTTATTGGTTAGCCGAACCGATGGCGACACCGGTTTCCGGTTGAACCCGTTGGTCCGGTCCGATTTTTAAAACTATATGTACCATCAACTTGTTAGCTTGTATGAAGCTTTGTGTGTTTTATTAATTTGTATAATGTGTATAATAACATGTACTTTTCATTTTAAGGTGTTTTAAAAATAACATTAATTAGTGTGTTTAATTATTTTATATTTAGAATTATGTTGTAGCTTGTTTAAATTGTACATTGTGAAAATTTCATTGTACTTTTTAATAAGGGGTGTTTTAATTGGTTGTTTTTAATTTGGTAGATATGCTTTTAATTGGTTGTACAATGTGAATAAATTATTGTACTTTTAAGTAATGGGGTGTTTTAATAAGAGTAATAATTACACAAATATATTTCTCTCTCATTTGACCATTAAACTTTTTCACTTTTCCACTTTGACTGTTTTTCCATTTTATGTAGTATAGATTTACCCGCTTCTGAACCTGGTATTCATTTATTTTTATTTTTCATTTTCACTTTTTACTTTTTACTTTTCTTATCGTTTATTCTTTTTACCAAGTGTCGACCAGTAACAATTGTATTTTTTAGACCATTTGGGCCCAAAAATGTTTTTGCGTTATTTCGGTTAAATCTCCAGAAATTCGTTATATTCTACCAACTTTTCACACATGCATTTGGGTTAGATTATTGGTATATGTTAATAAAAAAGTAAGTGTTTCAAGTCGGTAAATTTTAGAAAGTACGTTGTTATTTTATGGCTTTTACCCTTTTTTTCCCCGCTTTAGAGTTCATACTTTATTCTGTTTTACTTTTTTGCTTTGTTTTATGGTTTCTTTTTTTATTTTTGATTTATTTTATTTCATTTTCTTTCATAAGAGTTGCATATATATACTTACTAAAACTTAATTCTTTGTATTTTTTTCAAAATACAAATCTTCAATGAATGATATACAATTCAAGTTAAGCATATTTTAGGTATTTATACATATATGTATGCTTTAGTTGGTTTATATGTATGCATTTCGTTTATCGTTTATTCATTTTGGCAGGTGTCAACCAGTAACAATTTTTTAGAGATGCAAGACCATTCTTGTTGGGCTGTATCAAGCCCAAATGCCCAATCACTGTGTATTGATGGCGAAGTGGTAAGGACCAAGGAATATCTCCTTAATATTAAATTTACAAACTAAAATTTTAATAGTAGGAATGAAGATTCTCTCAAGCTGATTTCAACATGATAGATCTAAAAGTTAAAACCATACAGAATGCATTTTGCTTGGTACCTTTCCAAAGAAAAAATGTATATAGAAAGAGCAAAGCATTTTTGCAATTTTATGCGTAACCAAGATTTTTTATAAATTATAATTCAATGTTCTTATATGGTTTATTAGACGACCTATTATTCTAAAGAAGATGCATGATGTTGATCTGAAATGTACTTCAATAGAAGCCTCAAGTCCTACGGTCAACATCGGTACAGTCTCTCTGGCTCCTTTAAACATAAATTAGGTAGCAGGAATTTAGTGCCCACAAGAAAATCTGCCTCTAACAAGAAATGGATATATAAAATACAGAGTAAATTGCAAAAATCGTCCTTGTGATTTGGCCAAATTGCACGTTTCGTCCTTGTGGTTCATTAAGTGCAAAAATCATCCGGATTTGGCACTGTTACGTTCACTTTTGGTCCTACATCATTGCAAAACCGTCCTTGTGGTTTGCCAAATTTCACCGTTGAAGCACCAAAAGTGCACGTAATAAATGCAAAATAAGGACGATATTTGCACTTATTGATTTACAAGGACGAAACATGCAATTTGACCAAACCGAAAGGACGATTTTTGCAATTTACTCTAAAATACATGTACAACATCTTCATCATTGCCCTGGTATCACAAATCCATGGAACAATGACATGTATTAGCTTTTTCCTGTGTCTGTTTTAGCATCCAAAGATTAATAAGTTACAATTTTGTCACTTCAAACATATCTCCTACAATTCTAGTTATTCCCTTTCATATAGTTAAGCAATATAACTCATGCACTATAAAATATACATAGATAATCTCATCTCCTTTCACAAAAGCTTGTTGCTAAGTTGATTTTAAATAAGCAAAGCGCGCATAAAAAACTAACAATTAACACAAATCTAGATAATTTTTTCTATCTGTTTGTAGTAGTGAGAATTAGTTTAAAAGTACTTGGAAAGAAAAATATACCTTTGTTTTGGGTAATATAGTTATTACATATGTTAAACTAATTATTGTAAGAACCAAGTAGCCAACGGACGAAAAGAGACAAAAAAAGGTCCAGCGAAAGCCCAAGTCAGGGCCTGGGTTTAGATGGACTGAGACTGGTTCGTACTAATTGGGGGCAAAGGAATCAATAATTTGGGCTGGGACCTATTTTTTTGGACTTTTTAATATGTGCTTTTCTGAACCTGGTTTACAGATCGGTCCAGCGTGATTTTTGTGCACCTCTCGGCTCTCGCTTGCATGCACCCATTTGTTTTATAGTTATTTTTTCTTTTACTTTTTTTATCGTTTATTCTTTTTGCCAAGTGTCAACCAGTAACAATTGTATTTTTTATACATGCAAGACCATTCCTTTCGGGTCCAATAATGTTTTTTCGTTATTTCGGTTAAATCTCCACAAATTCGTTATATTCTACCAACTTTTCACTCATGCATTTGGGTTAGACTATTGGTACATCCTTCTCAAAACATTTCCAATTATCTACGTAGAGCCACTTGTCACGAGTTCACACGAGGAAGATAATGACCCACTTTATCATATTCGGATCACTTCACAACACATACTATTATTCTGATGATATTTAAGAACACAGGTTAAGAAGAAATATCATTTCTCATATGTTACTTTCACTTGTTGGTAAAGATTGTCGTCTTTTAGTTCCTATGGTCTTGGTAACGATTAAGTGTACTTCAATGTTTGTTCTAGGTCTTTTGTTGGATCAAGACTTTAGTTTAGTTCAGGAATAAGAAAGTTATAATTTGAGTTCGTTGATTTTGGAATCCACTAACTATATATATGTTATGTTTTGATAGGTTGTTTCCCACAAAGCCCATGCAAATCACGTGTGTTTCGAATTCTCCCATGTCAAAGTGACCACTTATCGAGATTTTCTAGGTATGCTAAACGCCCACTTGCTTGGAGTAATTATTAATGGGAGGTGATTTGCACACTCCTAAAAATGATTGGAACACTCATATTTTGAGTGTTTGGAAATTCATACCCTCACATTATTTTTAGTTATGTTTATCCAGTAAGGGTATAAATATACAAGTCCTCAAAATTTGAGTGTCTCAATCATTTTTAAGAGTGTGCAAATCACCTCCCATTATTAATAGTAACAAAAATAACTCATATATACCTAAAGGTGTTTTTGCGTAAGTGCATAACAAGTGGACTTAGTTTATTTGCCTCTTACATAAACTTAAGATCAGGTGTAATGGTCACCGTATTTTGTCATTTATTATCGTTAATTTAATATCACATTAGTTTTTTTTTCTACTATCAACTCATCATCAAGCAAGTGTAATAAGATTACCAACTTCAACATCTAAACATACGTCACCTAAATACAAATATAAATCGCAAAATACCAGACACACAATCAATTTCTTTTTTCACACAACGTGACGGTCTGCACCATTGAGTTCTTACGAGGAGGAGGGGGCCAATCAGTTTCTCTTTTCACACAACGTGACGGTCTGCACCATCGAGTTCTTACGAGGAGGAGGGGGCCAATAAATTTCTCTTTTCACACAATGACGATCTACACCATCGAGTTCTTACGAGGAGTAGGGGGTCAATCAATTTCTCTTTTCATACACAATCAATTTCTCTTTTCACACAACATGACGATCTACACCATCGAGTTCTTACGAGGAGGAGGGGGCCAATCAATTTTTCTTTTCACACAACGTGACGGTCTGCACCATCGAGTTCTTACGAGGAGAAGGGGGCCAATCAATTTCTCTTTTCGTACACAATCAATTTCTCTTTTCGCATAACATGACGGTCTGCACCATCGAGTTTTTACGAGGAGGAGGGGGCCAATAAATTTCTCTTTTCATACAACGTGACGGTCTGCACCATCGAGTTCTTACGATAAGGAGAGGCAAGGCCGACTTTAGGGGAGTCTGAGAGGCGATTGCGTGGTAGGCTGTTTGATAAAGGCCACCAAATTTCATGCACTTTATTATATATATGACACGATATGAGGCTGAGTTTAATTAATTTATCACTACTTATTCACGAGTATGAGGCTGTTTTAATTAATTTCATTCACTACTTATATGAACATAATATGTATATTATGTGTGTGTTTGAGGGCCTCTTTGTGGTAATGGCACGGGGCCACTAAAATCCACGAGACGGCCCTGAGGAGAGGGTCAATCAATTTCTCTTTTCACACAATGTGACGGTCTGCACCATCGAGTTCTTACGAGAAAGAGCGGACCAATCAATTTCTCTTTTCATACACAATTAATTGTAACACTTATTGTTTGCACCATCGAATTCTTTAGAGGAGGAAGGGGCCAATGGTGTAACAGGGACAACACGATTCTAGAAAAGGACCATAAGTGGTCACACCCTTATTACACTTGGTCATGATACTTTCAAAATAATATAAGAGGTAAGTTTTCGACCAGCACATTTAGGGATCTTGACATGTGTAGGAGACCACTTAAGCCACGTGATTTACACTCATTTTCACAATAGTTTGGAATCTGTATATTCCGGAGACACCAAGTAGAATCTTAGGATCTTGAATCTAAGTGACAGGTGTTCACTAGTTTTGATCGAAATATCAAAGAACTAACGTGTATGTGTTTGGAGAAACTTTAGAGCAATGTCGGAAATAGTTTCATTAGAAAATACTTTAATATGCTGTTATCAAGTTGCTCATTAAAAAAGGATGCTTCTTGTTCACCATGTTTGAAGATTTCGATATACATATATTGTTGCAGATGAGTTGACCACAATACACGTAATTTATAACCTTGATTTTCGACTTTCAAGGCGACTAATACACCTAATTTAAGCTCATTGTCAAACAAACTTAAATCAGGCCAAACTTTTTCCTTTTAGAGAGGTCGATGTGGCTTAGCCTCTCCTTAATGAATAAGCACAAGGTAGTCAAGGGGCGTAACCAATATCGTCGTTGAAGATAGGCGAGCTGGATGACTATTCAAAGCCTCCAAATTTGGATCTCTTTTTGGGTGCTACTCTCAAAACTCTCACCTTACATTTTGACAAGGCAATATAGTTTTTGTGAGTTTTTGTTTCATATCTTTTTTTACTTTATTACTTTTGACTTGTGATACTTTATATTTTATATTTCGTATTTTTTTCATCAGTTTTACTCAATTTATTAATAAAACAAGACAATTTTTAATGATTTTCTGCTCTGTACTTTTTGTATTTTATTATTTTTAACTTATCAAACTTTATGTTTTCTGTTTCTTTTTTCGCTGTTTTGTAACAAAAACAACATTATAAAAATAAAAATATAAAATAAAAAAGTTAAAGAGTATTAGTTGTACTTTAAAAAGGTACCAATATCCCATGACTTTCTTTTTTACAAGTTAGTTTTCATGGTATCTATTAAACTACTTGTAACACTTATTATTGTCCAACCCATGTATGTTTCTGTTACAAATGTTATAGGTCATTATTAGCTACGTGTATCAACATTCCCAAATCAACATCTACTACACTACCTTAAAGTATAAAAAGTAATAAAGAAAAAGTGGGGATCCACATTCACAAGTTGAAAAGACTAAAAGATGTTGTGGTGGCTGGTGGGTTTTGAACATCAACAATAATTGGAGAGTTTGAGAGGAGTTAATTATGAGTTTTTGATGCACCAATGATGGGCGTGGAAAGACTCCTTTACACGCCTAAAAAGTGTTTCATTTTTTGGGTTTTTTGTCTTATTGTCACCAACTTATTAGTCCATATATCTTCCTAAATACATGTACACCATTTCATTTTAGTTTGTCCGGAAAACAAGTGACTGTTTTATAGAAGATCAACCAATTGAAATGTTTTAAGAAGTGAAAGGTGGTATTTCATTGATGCATAACGTAAAGATCTAAGCCCCTTAATGACGCGTTGTCCCCTCCACCACCACGGTGGTCCTTATTACCCTCGCCCTTGTGAGAACTTGGTGTGCAAATCATCGAGTTGTGTTTATCATTTGAATATTGTGTGTGAGTATATGATGAGGATATATTATTTGTGTTCAAGAGTGGTATGTTTGGGTGATAAAATTGGTGGTCTTCAGTGGTAGAGTGAAAAAACTGATGTGATACTAAGTTGACGGTGATAATATTGGTTGTCATTACATCTAGTGTTACTATTTTAAATTTTTTATGTATACTGAAAATAGATATTTAATTTGATATTGAAGAAGCGACAGATTGATTGTAACAAATGATCAACTAAGAACGTTCATATGTACTTAAATGATTCGACTCTTAATTGAGAATCTATTGAGAGGAATGGTTGGAAAGTGTATCATCTTTCTGATTTTTTTGGTAGCTATTTGAAAAAATGTATATGATATTAAATGAGATTTCTCCATCTATATAGATTCTGCTTATTTTATGCGAGACAATTACGTCTGTGATGACTACTAGATCTAATGAATGTGTGAATCCTTCCTAAGGGAAGTGTTCTTTAGCTGTTGGGACCCATTTCTCAAGTACTTCACTATTACGTTTCTGGAATCTAGGTTTGAATCATATGTATATGAGGCAGCTGACTAAAGTTTGCTTTGTTTTCGAAATAAGTGATTCAATGGGAACAATGGATGTTGGTTCTACTCCCATAGTTGAGAAAATTGGTAAGCTTGAAAAACTACTTATTGCTGGGAAAGCTACTCTTGTGGATGATGATGGTCAACCTATTCCGTCTACCTCTTCTACTAAGAGAGCTAACCCTTTTTCTAAAGTGGGAGAGATTGAGGTGTCTGATTCTGAAGATGAGGTTGTTGCTAACCCATTTGATGAGTCTGCTAATATATTTGGTGGTGGCCAAGGGTATGAAGATGAGTATGATGAATATGACTTCGATGACTATGCGAAACAGGTTCGTGATCTTCCTGGGAATTTGGATGCCTTTAATGCCATGTATGGCACAACGTTTCAAGGTCCTAGGAAATAATTTCGTTGTGTCATATGTTATCATTTGAGTAGTGTTTTGTTTCTTGTTTAGATAATTGGAAGTATCTTGTTATGTAAGCTCTATGCCTATGTAACGGGCTGATATATGGGATCTCACTCATATACATTGTACTTAAACATTTCTTTGGTTAATATATTTACCAGGGTGCAAGATTACTCCCCTTTACCCAAAAAACTGTCATGCTTTTGAGATAAAGCTTGTTTTTGTAACGAGAAAGCGAAATTTGGGGTTTTCCAGTGTCGAAAAAATGGAAATCGATGGCTTTGTTTATGTCATGGTCCCATGGAAGGCGGCATGTTTACCTATGGTATTTAAAACAATGATTAGCTTAGGTTTTGGTATGATATGAGGCTAATCGTCTGTTTTGTTTCCCTTGTGTGGTAAGAAATCTGAGATAAGATTGTTTATCTAGAGTCAGAGTAACACTCACATACAATTAGGGTTTTGTGTGTGTTTTAAATGGAGAAATGAACTTGGTTATTCTCAAGGAAATTCATATGTATTTATAGGGATGCATTTAGGGTTGTGTGAGATCCAACGGGTTAGGGGAACCTATGTGGTGGTCATCCCATGGAGGAGACAAAAATGATAGGTTGTACATGTTTGGCTTTTGGTACGAAGGGAATCTCTATATGAGGTGCGGTTAGTATGTCATAGCGAAAGACTCGCCGCATAATCTTTGTACCTAATAGGTGGTTACACGTGATCTCCGTATCAAAACGGTTGTGAACAAAACCTGCCATGCCAGTTGTTTCACAAAGTAATGTTTTCGTGGGCCTTGGTATTTTGGTCCTAGAATAGTTGATGGGCTTTAACTATTCGGCTAAAATTCTCACACGCTATTTGGTATCTACAATTGATTTGAACTTATGACTTCCACATATATTAGATGTCTTATGCTATTAAACTACTATTGCGGGAGCATCTTTAATAAAAGTCGAGTTTCATAGTTCTCTGAATTTGAACTAAAGTATTTATAAAAATGGTTTTGCTAACCACAATCTTATGAGTTATGGTTAACCATTTTATAATTAAAAAATTACACAACTCGTATATTTCATTATTATACATCTCTTATATAATAAGAGAACCCCACAAAGTGAAAAAAAAGGCGCCGAATTGCAACTAGACCAATGGGAGTGTACGATTCTGCATACATGACAAAATTGAGCATTCGTGTTGGCTAATAAAAGTTAAAATTGAAACTCAATTTGGTCGGACTCTTTGATTTACGTATAATTTATAAAATGTGCTAATGAAACATATGTGCCAATTTGTTAAAAAAAACTTAAAAATGAGCCTTTAGTTGTTAAGTTTTTAAAAAATTATATAGAATTAAATATACTTATCAATTTTCAAATTTTTTAATAAGTTTATAAATTTAATAAATACCCTATAGACTTTGTACTCGTCATATCTTATATTTTATAGAAAAATCTTAAATATTTTAAAACCATAAATTTATAAATTGTCGTAATATTTAATTTCAAAACAAAGTTTTTGAAATATATATTATTACCCGTTATATTATATATGCCTAAACCCTATGCGTATATAGGTTTTACAACTAGCATATAATCGTTTTAACATGAGATATGATATTTGAAAGGAAGGTTTTGAGTTCATTTATTGTTAATTATACAAATATAGAATGCTTAAGTATAACCTATAATGTTATAGTTAGCAAAACCCTTATAAAGAATAAGTCATTTACAAAGTAATTTGTATATTATAACAACTTTATATAAAGTGCACCTCGATCTAATGGCATGTTCTTTCAAATTTACTTAAGCCTCTATATTATTGGAGCACATTAATGAGTTTATACATCGACAGTAACAGTTTAGTTTGCAACTAAGCTTATTGAGGAAAGAGTTGTATGACCAATGGAGTACAAAGGCCATGTTAATAATTCTTAAAACTCGACTAGGCAACATAGGATCTTAATGCATTAAAATATCATCAAAAGTTTCTGAAATAATGATTTTTAAGTGATTTATGCAACTCATAATATTATAAGTCATTTATTCGTCAATTACTCTTTTGATTAATGATGTTAATAAGCCTCATTTCGATTCAAAAAGGCTATTATAATTTGGTCACTTAACATTTATTCCTTCATTTTTTTATAACACCATATTATTTACTTAGACATATGCCATGCCATGTTTCCCTATGTAGTGTTTCTAAGTGGAATCCAACTATACTTCAACCATGGATTTTTTCACCTCATGAAAGTGGGTTTCTCTATCAATACCTAATAATTCTAAAACATAAACATATATCAAGATATTTTAACAAGTTTACACAAGTTGTACTAACAAAATGGTAGTTAAAAATACCCATTGAAGGAAATTAAATCTAAATACCTAGCAAAATCTAATGACTTTAAAATTTTACATAAGACTAGAAGTAATGATTACACCACTTCATCTTTCATATCAACGTTACATCAGATTCATTCATCTCTCCTCACATTCCTTACACCTTTTACACGTAGTGGTCACCACTCCCATAACTTTCAACCCATTTTGTTAATTGGAAACTCTTATTTATAAATTTAAAACGTCATATAGATAATTAAAAACGTAAAAAATTAAAAACATTACATCGATAATTAAAAACTTAAATGTGCGAAATAAAAAAACGTACACTAATATGATAAATTCCACCTTACATTGATCGGCCCCTTCATCTCTTCAATCCTCTCGAGTTATACTCCAGTCAAGTGATCTCATATAGAACATTATGTCTTTTTGACAGTGTTCATATTCTCGCGTTGCCAACTCTTGTTCCTTTAGTTCTAGCTTCTTCTTTCGAATCTCCAAAAAGCAGTGTGGTCTTCTTTCTTCGGTGTAAGATACGGCTCCGTGTGAATTGCATATTCGGAGACAATCAACCTTGCCAACGCTTCATCATTGACATTTGATGACGATCCCAATGATCTTGCCTCTTTCTTTTTCGCTCTGTCATTACCCATTGCTCGTTAAACATCATGCATCTCATATTCCTCGTCATCTCAAGCATCCACATTCAGATTAAAACTACCCTCCCTAGACTGCGTTGTGTTGAACGAAGACGACCCGATGACTTGTATTTCTTGAATTCCTTTTTTCTTTTCTTTAAAGTTTGGAACTTCCACATTCATCCACTTTGGATATTTTATTAAAACCTCTCACGCATGAAGAAGTGTAAACGGTACTCCATATTCAGCTTGATATTCCAAAAGTGCCTGAGAAATGCAATCCCCGTCTCCGGCTCCACTCTGCATCGACCTTTTACCTTCATTTTAGGACTTGAAGTCTTCCATTTCCCGTTTAACGAATCGTAGGTTCGACGACCGCTTACCTTCATTTTATCTTCAGATACACGAACCCAACCTTTGCACAATGCAACTTCTTCTTCAATGGTCCAAGGAACGCATCTTTGTTCATCCTCATTTCGAACCATCCTCTTTTGGCGTGTTTTTTACGGCTTATTCTTTGGGGCCGTGACTTCGACGGGATATTACTCACGAACGATGTTAGGTATGACTCCGATAATTGAGGTTCGTACATCTCATCAACACTAAATGGGTGAATAGCAGGGTTGGTTTGAATTTGGTTGTGATGAAAACCAACAATATTAAGTTGTGAGCCGTAGGTGGTGTCGTAAGGGTTAAACATGTTTGGTGGGTATTGGTTGTACATATAATATTGTAGGGATGTGAATGTGGGTTTTGGTATGGCTAGTTTTGGTATTGTTGGTATGGTCAGAAGTTGAATTGTGTGTTTGTCGGTTGGGTATTTCCGAGTCGGAATATTTGCTCGGATGTTCGGGGAGTGTTTTGTTTTTGACGTTTTGAGAGTCGGGGACTGTTTTGTTGAGACATTTTGTAAGTAAAATGGCATTGAGAATATGAGAGTATATAAAATGAGAAGTTGTATTTTAAAATGTTGAAGTTTAGGAGTATTTATAGGTAAAAATGATAAAAAAAAAAAAAAAAAAAAAAAAAAAAAAAAAAAAAAAACGGATACATTTTAAAAGGCCCCACCATTTTGCACAAAACCAGAATGGCCACCACCTTCCCCTTTCATCTCCTTTTTCTTGTCTGTCACGCGTGAGGCGTAGCTCAAATAATAGGGGTGGCGTGTGAGGTACAACATCACGAGTGAGGCATCGCCTCCATTACCTTCGGTCTACGTCTTATGAAGTTTCTTCATTAAAAAAAAAAAAAGAAAGAAAAAAAAAAGCTATATGATCTGACCACTAGAGCAAATATGTGAATTTTTTACACTATATTTTTATATCTTTAAAATTAGTACATTTATAAGAACGAAAATATATAAAATATAATTAAAATTCCACACATATAAATTGTAAATGAATTCATTTATTTTTCATTTATAAGCGTGTACACATACAATATTTGATCACAATTGAAAGTGTAGTTACAAATTTACAACGCCCAATTTGTCACGCATATCTTGCGTAAAGAAAAAAATAATTGGTATATTTTTTAGTGCGAACACATTTATAATTAACATACATATCAGATTATGTCTAATTCATATACTCTTATTCTTTTAACATACTTTATAGCACATATGTGACACAATAATTATTTTCCTTTCAATTACAGTTTTTTTTTTTTTTTTAAAAGTTCATAAGCTATTATTGGTCACATACGTCCATGTTAGTAACTTTCTTAGTTTTTAATGATAAAAGAAAAAAGATCCATGAAAAAGCAATGCTCTTTGGCTGCTACACATATAATTGGTTTTCTGACTATATTCTTGTATTTGACATGTCTTTTCCAAGGTGAGAAATCGACCAAGATGTGTCCCCCCTCTTAGAGCAAAGGGTATAATAACGCCAGAGGTGGCGTTATGATGATCTGGAGTTGTGTTATGCAGTGTTACCACACAGTGGTTTGGCGTTAAGGCGGGACGTTGGAGGTGGCGTTGCCATATCAACATCACGTTAAGGCGTTTAATAAAAAAAAAAAAAAAAAATACACCTACGCCCCCTTAAACGGCTAGTGGTGTTTGAATTCCAAAAAAAGAAGGAAAAAAAAAACTTATATATTTTTCAAAACTTTCTATAAATATCCACATTTACATATTATTTTTACACACTTCACATACATTTAACCCAAACACTACTAATCATTATAACAAAAATTATGGTTTGTTCTCTCCCATATTCCGTTGAAGAAATGCAAGCTTATGTTCAAAAACAATGCGAGCAAGACTATGCGGCTCGACATAAGGCTATTGTCGAAGTTATCAAGTTGTTTGATCATGCAAAGGCAAAGAAACAACGTTTGAGAAAACAATATGCGAAATGCAAAGACATTTCGCCGGAAAGACAAGCTGTGATCGATAAAATTTTGAGCCATGAAGCCAGGAAAGATGACACCATTAGTGAAATGTTGTGGACGTGTGTTTCACAGATACAAGACAACATCAGCAACAAAATCCGTTGGAGTTATCAAGAAAAAAAATTATTGGTTCGGTATCACGACAGCTGAATCAACTTGGGCTAGATGCATCAACTTTCAGCTAGGGGTGTCCAAAAGAACCGAGATACCAAAAGAACCGAGGAACCGTACCGGTACCGTACCAGAACCGAACTGTATATTAAAACCATGGTACGGTTCTTGGTTCCTAATATTTCAAATTTTCGGTTCTCGGGACGGTTCGCGTCAGAACAATCCGGTTCCGGTACTTTTCCGAAAGAACCGACTACTTTGAAAATATGAAATTTTATAGGGTTTATTTGAGACATTGTGTAATGTGTATAGCCTTAAAAAAAAAAAAAAAAAAAAAAAAAAAAAAAAAAACTCATTATTAAACTGTAACATAAAAAATCTAAAACTTAAAAACACATAATAATTTGATAGTAATATTGCAATATGTGACTCATCCGTAGTTAACGTGTACTTATCACAATCGTAGTGATATAATATTATAATGGGTTGTCATTTGTTATGTGATATTGGATGTATGAATGCATGTTTTGTCGTGAGTTTATACTTTATATTGGTATACTTCATGCTTTTCGATTCAATTATGATGCGCAGAATGTGATGTTGTTTAAGTATACAATGTATGATCATTGGTAATGTACGCATACTAAATTTAAAATATATGATGTTGTTAATTAAGTCTACAATATTTAATTATGTACTTTAGTTAAATACCGTATGTCAGTAATGGTTTGATCTTGATTTATCCAATGATCAATGATTCTAATAAATTTGTGGGTCAATCATTTTGAAGCAGTATATAAACTCACAAAGTTGTATCTTAGGAGATAATATAGCATTTGGAATGGTTTGCATTGTTGGAGACACTTTTGTGTGTGTTTGTATTGTTATGGCATTATTAGCACGTCTTTTATGAATGATCGATGATGAAAAAATAAATTATTTAAACACTTAGGTACTTGTGGGAATTACCGAAAATTCCCGTATCGGAACCGAGTACCGTACCGGAACCGAACCGAAGAACTTGGGACGGTTCTTGGTTCCACTTTTTCCATATTTTCGGTTCTCGGTTCTTTCGGTTCCGGTTCCGGTTCGGGACGGTTCCAGTACTATGGACACCCTTACTTTCAGCTGATGCATATGGATTTATTGAGCAACAACATTATCAATTTACGGGTTATGCAGAAGAGACAGTTGATGAGCATGGATTACTACAAGACAACATAATAAAATTATATTTGGCGAAGAGGCTTTAAGAGAAGTTGAAGTAGAATAAGGATTTAACAAGAGAAGAATGAGAGACTCAGGAAAGAAGAATCAGAAACGGCGGCGTTCACGTTGGAATTTGGGTTTGTGGAGGAACCTGAGTATGATTCTGCATTCGGGGAGCATTCAGATTAAGCTATGTTTATGTTATTCGTATCGTATTGTATTTTAGTTCGTATATTTTTTTCCGTATCGTATTTCGTATTGTATTTTATGTAACGTTTATTTAATGTTATGTAATTTTTTTATTGTTATTAATAAAATGATAGGTTGTTTAGTAAATGAAGTATTAGTTTAGGGGTTAAATTTGTAATTTTAATTTTTAAGAGAAAAGTAGGGCCCAAAATGTGATGTTATGAGAAGGGGTGTTTTTTTATGTTAAGGTTGAAATGTTAAGCTGATGTGGCGCTAACGTGCCGCGATGTTATGAGTTAACTTAAGTTAACACACATTGTGCTCTTATTTTCTTCTAATGAACACGTTCCCTCCCCCTACATATACCATATCAAATGCGTCACTCCTCCAAAAATTGAAAGTTTTAGTCTGCAAGGCGACTGAAATAATTGAGTGTGTTTGTGCGTGTGATTTTTTTTAATTTATCCTTGTGGGGTGTGTTTTCAGTTGTTACTGCGGTCACCCTACGACTAGCATTTGGTTTAATGGAGTTGGCACTGAAGTGGCGAGGCTGTTTGATCAAGTTTGTTATCTTGCTACTACTAGTCTTACTATTTTCAAAATGAGAAATGATTTGTAAACATAAATTATTGATTGACACACTTCAATATAAGTACAAGAGTTGACAAAGACCCTTAAGCCCCCATTTATGAGCTTTTTAGTCAAATCCCAATCATATAAGATGTCCAACTTAGTAATTTTTCATGCATTTTCTTCATATTTATGAAAGTTGCCATTGACCGTTTTTAAATTCCAGTCAAACCTTTGTTTAATGTTGCCAACCAATAAACGAAAAATCAGGTTCTAATTAGGGATTTTGTAAAGTTAAAAACGACAGACATTATTTTCTTGGTTTGAAATTTTTGAAAAGATATGCATTGTGATAATATCAAATGGAAATTCTAAATATGGATAATATCATTTTCACAAATTAATAGGGATTGTTTCACACAATCAGTTTGTGCAATCTCGTGATTTGGTGCACTACATGGAGTAAATACAAGCCAACCCTATGTGACTCAACCATCCTCAACACAACCTTTGAATATCATACCCAAATCCATGCGTCTGTCAAGAGCATGTTCGTTTCCACTTTTGAAAGAAGGGTCACCTGTATTTTTGTTCAACTTTAGGGTCGCAGACAACCAAGGGAAGAACAAGTTTCTTAACCACAAGTTTCGAATAAATTGTTATAGGAATACTGTGGCGAAACACTATTACAATTGGGACAACTTTGATTATAGTTTCAACTTTGTTCCTTTTGACAAAATCTTGATAATGGGCATGTTGGGTAAGGTTTGTTTATTTATTTATTTACTATTATTTTATTTTATTTTAATTTTCTTTTTGTGTTTTTTTAACATTTTTGATCAATTATATGGCCAATATTTTTTACAAGTTTATAATCGGAATACTATAATGTAGATGTCATTGGACATTAACTAGACCGAAAGGGGAATAATGACCATTCTTCGCTAAACAAGAGCTCTTTACTTTTAAGCTGATTACAACTTCAACAACAGCAAGAAGACAACTATACTAGCCCGCTGAAGGCTTTGAACTTTCTCGGGTTCCTAGCCGGTTCTAGGGTTCGAGAGAGAAATTCCTACTATAAAAGGAAGAAGGTAATCCAATTAGTAGAATGCTGCTTTCTGTCGGTTGTTTACATTCAAGCATGAGTTAGTTCAGAGTCGGCAAGGGGAATCAGATGGCCCATTTTCTCATTATCATCTACCGCCCTTTCTTTCCTCCCCGTTATTCACGCAGGCTCCCTTCTTTGAGGTTGATTCCCCATATCAAATGACAAGGAGCCAAAAGCGAAGATGGCAGCGGGCGTCCAACCCAACCTCAGACTCTTTCTTCCCGACCTATTTGACTCTCTGGCCGCAATTATAGTTTTTTAGGTGGAACGGTAGTCGCTTAGTGCGACAACAACTATGGGATGCAAAGAAGCTGAGGTGATCTGGATGTCTCGGACATTAGTGGGAAGCCTGGACAGAAGCTAACATGTCAAATGAATGAGCAAATGACTGTGACTAAGCATTACGAAAATGCTCGCAGCATTGGATTACGTTTAAATGAGACATTACTTAATGCGTAGTGTTCAAGTAATAAGATAATTGGAACAATATATTAGTTTATGACTTGAGTGAATAAAATATTTAGTATGATTATCGTCGAAATGATTAACTATGTTATATATTTACATGTTTAAATTCGTGAATACTTCACTAAGTATTCTAAATCTTCATAGTCGGTTGACTTATGGGAATAAGTTCAAACTAAGACTAATATGAAAAGTTGTTTATACTTTGTTGTTGATAAAGTATAAAATCATAGTTGATGAATATCTTATTGGACCAATCTCATATGTATTTTTTCTTGATAAATATTGAAGTGACCGTATAATCAAGATATACTACATGGAGCGGCATAAATAGTTATGCACTTTTATATATTTTCGAAGATTTTTTTTTTCAAAACTTTCGTCGAAAAAAATCACACGTGATTTGTAAAAATCACTTGTGATTTGTTATTTTAAGAATCACTTGTGATTCTGTTTTTTGGGTTTTGTTATAAAAATTGTAAATCCTGTGTGATTTACTTTTTGCTCATATAAACTGAACACATGTGATTATGTTTTAATATAGAAATGAGTAAATCACACGAAATTATGTTAATTTGTGTTTTGTTACGGAAAAATATAAATCATGTGTTATTTACTCTTTGTTGTATAAAATGAAACACATGTGATTCTATTTAAATCTAGAAATGCGTGAATCATAAGCGATTGTGTTTTTTTATTGTGATTCGTATGTAAATCACACGTGATTTGTAAAATCATATGTGATTCCTTTAATGAATCACATGTGATTTACCAGAAATCACATGTGATTTCTATTGGTTTGTTATCTTGTCCAGATCCTTTTTCTCTTATTTGTTATCTTGTCCATCTCTGACTTTGAATTTTAAAATAACCCATGAGACACCTATGTATATACAACTCTAAAATAAAAGTGATTACCTTTAATGAACTTTGAGTCAAAGTGCCAAACTTCTCTTTAATTATTTTTTGGCTTTATTGTGACTTTTCTTTGTATGTTGTATATAGGCATTTTAAATGTACATTGTAATATCCTCGGTTCCTCACTTCATTTGTCTTAGTTTGCACATGGAAATAAGGAGCTTCGTTCATTACCAGTGACTTATAAGACTGTGCTACAGGTAAAACTAAATAATCTAAACTTTATCCATACATAGGATGTAAATTCTATCAGGAAATGATTATAAAACTGTGCCCTTAACTATCTATCTATTTTGGATAAATTGCAGAAGACCCCGTGCTAATACAGACTCTCAGGAACTTGTGCATTTGGCTCCAAGTGTCGCTTTCTTCACTATGAAATTTCCCCATCAAAACTGAAACCCAGATCCACGAAATACCTCATCATCTACAACAAAAAACAAAACACAAATCCAGTCACCCCCGCCAAGAATTATTTCGGCCACCAAGACTTTTTCCGGCCGCCACAAATCCCGTCACCCACTGCCCCCAAACGAGATAAGGACCAACTTTTGTATAGTATCTAAAGTGGTAAAATTTCCTAGTTAGAGTTAATACATCTAAAAATGTTTGTTCTACCATCCATACTACATAAGTTTCAGATCACTACAAAGTTAGACAAATACTTCACACACATAGAAAATTTTTAAAACAATGTATTACAGTTGTTTTAGCATTAACCAAATACTACCAACCCACAACATCCATTACTTATTCACTTCTTCTATTTTCCCGTGAGAAAATGAGCAAGAAATTTGAACAGCCCTTTGGTTTGATGGAATTCTTGCGAACGACTTGGAATGCTAGGATGTTGATCAATGTAGGAGATAGGATCAAGTTGATAGTTTTGAATTGGATCGTTTGGATCAACCTCGACTTCATCGGAGGAGTCGGTAGGAGGATGTGGCCTTTTATCTTCAACCATAAATCTCTTTGCACGTCCCCCGGTGAGAGGTACCATGACATGATCAGCAAGAAAGTGGTCATCGATCATGGGAGGAGGTTGTATTTCATGAATGTGTCTTGCAAGGCGAGTGAGTAACATGGCATAGGGGTGAACCATTTTGTCTGTTTTGAAGACATTAACCATTCTCTTGGCCATGTAGTAAGTAAGGTTGAAAGATATTTGTTGGATGAGGCATTGGGGTGATCTTTGTTTCCAGCTAGACAAATGACATTTTCTCTAAGAATTTTTTGCCACTTCTCGTAAAGTGGAAACATCTCAGAACGCTCCATTTGGAATGTATCTCGATGAATGAGTTCAGAGTTTCAGGTGACATGAGTTGGTGAAATTCTTTCGATAAACACAGTGTTTCTTACCACAATGGGGTCATCAAGAAGGGTGTGGTAAACCGGGTTTGGATCGACCATTTGGTCGAGCTTAGAAAGAGACCACTCGCTTAAATACATACATACACCATGGCATGGAATTCGAAGGATTTTGGTAAACCCAGTAAGGGGTAGGACAATGGTTTGATTATTGATGTTAAATGATAAAGAGATTGTACCATTATCAATACGAATGATTCGAACACTCTTGTAGAATTCTAGAACAAAAACGGGACAAACTATTCATTGATTTCAAGCAGGCAATCAAAGTTGATTGCTGAGAAGATTTCGCGAATGTTGGTATCATCAAGAGGATTGCTCAACAACACGTCCTTCATGAAAAAGTCATTTTTTTAGCATCTTGAATGCTTTTCGGCCTTCGGGAGAAAGGTAATCTTTCAATGATGCCTAGGAATGTAGTGGACGGTGTCATGGCGATCTTGTTGAGTTGACTTAAGCATGTTTGAACCTAGAGCAAGACGGAATGAAAATAAAGTAAGAAATGTGATAGCGTATCATGACTTGTGTAGTTTTATATAGAAACTTGCTTCTAAATTTCAATCAAATGGGTTTTGATTATCACAATTTGGTTTGAAGCTTTTACATTAAGACTTAACATTCTATTTTAACATGTTCTTTTACTTGTATTAACAATG
The DNA here is from genome assembly GCA_022545495.1 of Chrysanthemum lavandulifolium. Classification (NCBI taxonomy): domain Eukaryota; kingdom Viridiplantae; phylum Streptophyta; class Magnoliopsida; order Asterales; family Asteraceae; genus Chrysanthemum; species Chrysanthemum lavandulifolium. Next base: position 14,542,527 of record CM040242.1, on the reverse strand, counting down.
CTAAGCACATTTCTTAACCCCTTCGTGATTATAATATAGAAAAAATCATTTTGTTGGGGTTTTAAGAAAATCCTTTTGAGAAGAATGTAATTCTTAACTATGGTGGTTATCTTAGGTGACTGGATAAACAATGATCACTTAAAAGTATTTGTTTAGTTTTTGACGTAGACTTTGATTCTAATTGTTAATGTTAATTAGTATGTATTATGGTGAGATAATTATTGGTCCTAAGACTATGGTGTGGTTTGAGAGAAGCGATGACTCACATGTATGAATTTTCTAGAGTCGCGAAGAAGAGAAAAATGAAAAAGAGATGAGGAAAATGAAATAAAGATCCTATTCCATACATTTAAATGCATAATGCAATAGAAAGGATTGGATAAATGATAAAGACATAAATTCCTAGAAAAAAAATACAATGCTCCACGCGTGAACTTGATCATTGGGTATATGAGTGCGACGAGAGAAATGACGATGATCACAAGGACGGCGCTAAACATATTTGCGGGGGTTATCTTCTTCTTTAGAGAGAGTTCTTTGAGAAATGAATGTTGATTTTGAATTTTGAATTATGAATGAAGTTTGAATGGGATGGATTAGATAAAGTAAGATTTTGAAAAGATGGATTACTGTAGTTAAACGTTCGAGTGGTGTGGGAATTTGTCCAGAGGGATTTTTGAATGTTGTGGTTTGGAGCTAACACATATTTCACATTGGGGGTTCGATAACAAAGATTTTAAAAACACTGAATCATTTGAAGCAAACATGAATATATAAATTATATGTACTAAAGGAAACACATGTAGATAATTATGAAAATTAGCAAGGCTACTTATAAATAGGTTAACAAATATAAGTAGAGAAAATTCTATCTAAGTGCAAGAAAACACATGTTATGAGAAAAGTTATTTAAAGAAGTAATATACCTTTTCTTTTCTTTGAAAATTTCTTGAGATTGTTTTCAAAAGATACATCAGGCTTTTAGACACACCTAGAGGCTTTATGACAAAGGATTTTGATAGATCCTTTTAGTGTGTCAACTTCGATCTCCTATGGTTGAAAATAATATTCGAAGTTTTCCTATCATAAAAATACTTCGAAGTTTTCCAAACTATCAATATCTTAATGAGGATTTTAAGAAATAGGTTTAAAGTTAGATATAAAGATTTTCCTTCTTTATAGTTTTCAAACATTCACTGATCGTTTCAAGTTTTTAAAGTACAATAGAATTTAAGAAACTTGGTAACGAAGCACTGATGCCAGTTGTAGAAAACTAGAAGGGGAGGCTGAATAGTTTTACTGATTAAAACCTTGTTTTAAAACTTTTAGATCAACTTATATCAATCTATTTTGATGTGTTAGATATTGATAGTTAGATAAGATGAAAATAAAAGACTAGTTAGAGTAAAAAAAGATAGAACCGTTGACACAAGTATTTATAGTGGTTCGGCTACACGGTCACCTTCCTTGCCGTACTCCACTCCTCGAGTACCCAACTCGAGAGTTCGTAAACACTATACCATAATCTCCTTATCTTGGTGAAGAAAATTTCACAACGTCGCTTACAATTTATCCGGTACAAAGCTCAATACCGGGTTCTTCCACAAGGTAGAACCAAACCTACGTCGCCTACACTTTATTCGGAACAAGTCTGGATACCGAGTTCTTCCACAAGGTAGAACCACTCCTACGTCGCTTACACTTTATCTGGTACAAATCTAAATACCGAGTTCCTTTATAATGGAGGAACCACAACCCAACTACACCAACATATCACAACACACCTATAACATACTTAGGAAGAGTCAACTACAATAAGCACTTTTGTGATCTTGTGATGATGAAGAAGCCTAGCAAACCATGTTTTCGAGCTTGCAAGTCTTCTATGCAAATGATCATGATCTCGCCTTTAAGAGAAACCTACAGAATCACTAAAGAAAAAGCTACATGGAAGATCCTAAGACATGAGGTTAGAGAGACAATGATATAGCGAGAATATGTGTGTGAAGTAGTTTAGAAAAAATGAGGAAATGGCTAACTATTTATAGGTAAATTGTCCTCTGATCAGTCGGATCCTTTCTCAGAGGGATCCGGCCCGTGTAAACCAAGTGATCCGGCACTTGGGTCAGACCAGTCCAGATTTTGGTTACAATATCCGTGTTTTGTGTTATGGGTTATGGACTATGGGTCATGGGTACCCAATATGATGTTATGCATGATGCAAAGCATACTTTGGGTTATGGGTTATGGACTTTGGGTTATGGGTCATGGACTTTGGGTCAAGGGTCATGGATTTTACCCATTTTGATGTCATGCATCATGGGCCATAGGTCGTGGGTCATGGGTTATGGGTTTTGGATAGTCCAAGCTACTTTGTATGTTTATTTGGTTAGTTTGTAACTATGTATTTTTATAAAAGTATAAGTAACAAAAGTCACGTATAGGTGTTTTTATAAAAATGGTTTTGGTTTTATGTAAGCTATTTAACTAAACATGTTTGATGGTTTATTTGTTTGGTGAAATGAGTTATTAACTATTGGCTCAAAAATTTACGTATTTTATTTATTTTGTTAAAATGATTTTATGATTCTTATTGACAAAACATAAGAAGATGTAAGATATAAATAAATGTTTTTACAGTTTATTTGTATTAGCACATACATTGTCTCGTGACCAAACATTAGGTCTCGTGACTACACAATGTCACGAGCCTCTTGACCTAAAAAAACTGTAACACCCCGTGAACAACACGACTTAAAATTGTTAAAATTTAAACTTTTACGCGAAAACGATTTGACTTAAAACTGACCTGCTGTTGCTAATCATTGAACTGATATAATTTTGTAACAAACTGAACCTTGAAAGTATTTTTACATGAAACTAGACTCAATTACCTTCGAAATGACGGGTGGCACGACCCGTGACGACTAACGGTTAAAACGATATAATTTTTCGAAAACTGACTTCGACTAGTTCTCCAAACTAGTTCTCCAACTAGTTCTCCACTAGTTCTCCAACTATTTTAACCACTTTACAAACACTTAACATATACATTGTTTTTCCAAAAATTATTGACCCGTTTGACCCAAAGTGGGTTAAAATAGACCTTGTCCCAAACACCCCTTTTTCTGCATATCCTTTTTATATACTTTTGACCCAATTTCCGGAAAACGACTTCTATAACAGGACATAACACCAAAACTTACAGAAATCATTAGGTCATTATAAATATCAAATATATGCATAAACTTGGTCATAATGACCCACGAAAACATGCTTTACAAAGTAACAGGTATTATGCCAAAATACCCGTTTTTACCCGTTTGCATACACCACTTAAAGAAAACTTTTTAACATACATTAAAACCTGTAAAATGACTCTTAAAACATTTCAAAAACTTGACACTATAAACATTAAAGCTTTTATGACTTTCGGGGGACAACTTTGACTTCGAGCTCGGTACATCTACCTAGCTCCTAACTTTCTTACTACCTTCCCATTCTTCACAACTAATCCATGGTTTAGCCATGCTCCAAAGAACAAACCTTAGTATCTTCAATACAAGAGAACCTACAAAATGAAGTCAACTATAACGTAAGCGTAAACGCTTAGTAAGTAATTGGCTAATACATGCTAAGGCTTACATTATCAAATATGCATCACAAAGCATCTCTATAACACACAAGCTATAACACATTTAACACATAAAGCACACAACACATGCCTTAATCTTATCATGATCCAACAAAATCTAAAACATACATTTAACCAATCTTCAAGTCATAACTATAACAATCATAATCACATCATTTAATAACTTCCACATTAAGCACATAGTAACCGAATTACTTACCTTAGCATCCAAGCTAAGCAATTATAACAACATGATCATCTTCATCATCATTATCCCTCATCATCCATAGCTAACATCTTAGTTACATAATTAACATGCACTTAGTACATAATCAAATAATTATAACCATGGCTAGCATAACCAACCTCTAATCATCATATAATCATATCTTGATTATATAATGATCTAACCAATAAATTACCCAACTTTGACCAATAATAAAATTACCCTGTATTTACTATAGCTCTTTTAATCAACCAAATGATCATAACATGATCACATCCAAAATTACTCATTTTGCCTTCAATTAAATTAAAGGGGCTTCACCCCACAGTACTATAACACCTTAATTTAAGTTTAAAACCATAATTACCCAAAACCCCCAAATTGGGTATAAGAACCCTAAATTTTAATTTATAATTAATTCACCAATTGAATACTTACTTTCATAAAGATCAACATTAAGGCTTCAACACTTGATACAACACCTTAATTCTTCATCAATTTGGCCTCAAGACCATCTACTCTTTTTCCCTCTAATTTCATTCATGACCCACACCACACATACTTATTATTTCTGGATAAAAATGAAGGATGTGGACTTATCCAGAATTATGTAGGTGGTAACTTTGGCCATTTGACATAAATGGTCCCTCAAGTCTCATTATTTCTATATTGGCCACCAATAATTCTATAACATATTTACAAAATGGCAACTTAGGTCCCCCTTCTTTCTATAACTATAACATAACATGTGTTAACTATTAGTTTGACTATCGGGTTGACTAGCCAATTTAACATTCATTGACTAACCAATCACGTTAAAACTTGGTCAATTTCATCTAAGGTGGGGCCTATTTGTATCCGGGATACGGGTCTAACAATTCTACCCTCTTATTTAGATTTCGTCCCCGAAATCTCTCGTCTATTACTATCCAAAACTAAGTCTCATTCTACATATACAAAATCATACACATTGCGTTGCAACGATCTACGTGATCTTGCAACTCTAAACATACTATAACCCACTTATAACGCTTGATCCATTCTCTCTCTCGCTTTATTTCTATAATCAAATGGTTCTTGCTAATGTCATTGATGTCACATAAGACATAAATATACACTACTAAACATGTCCATAACTAACTCGCTTAACATTTGACCACATATTTGGTCACTTACGTACCACTTTGACTTTACATAAGTCAAATCTAGTCAATGCTTTTTGGTACTGTACTATCATCATTCTACAATCTCCTCAATATTCTTACTATATCATTTTATGTATCGTTACAACTTTCTCATAATTCATAAATTTTATGACCACGATGGTCCTTTTTCATTTTATACATGCCCTCGCGGCACACTATAACCTTATTTCAACTCTTAATTTATTCAATTTATGACTTCCGTAGTCATTTCTCATATTACTTTTCTTTAGACACTTTCACCAAGGATGATAAGTCACTCGGAAAATTCAAGTATTTAACTCTATAACATCGAGCTTTAACTCATATCACCACCTTTTTCATAAAGGTGCTAACACTATCTAGCTCTTATCACGCTTATCACTTGCCTCAAGGCACATCTAGCTCTATCTTCAATTTATAAAATGACTTTCGCTTTAGACATCTATTTTAAGGTTTTACACATAACCTCACTACTATCATAAACTCGCTTTCTCATTTCTTATAATATTAAACTTATTTTAAATCTTCTCTTTCTCATTTCTTAACTATTCTCATGTCATATCGGATACACATAAGCCCAGCCATTTATACTTCCTCATTTACATGGAAAGGCGTCCCAAACGATGTAAATCAAGAAATATAAACTTATGGTTCAGTGATTCACAATTTCAATATTTAAATGAAAAGGAGTCCCAATCCATTCAAATAATGAAGTTATAAATCATCCTACTTATCCATACCCGATACAACACTCATACTTACTCAATATCCATCTTTTCTAGCTTTGGATCCAATCTCAATAAACTTTTATACATGCCACAAAGGCAAGCTAAATAACATGCCATATAGGCAAGCTAACAACCATGCCCTGAAAGGCAAGCTATACCACCATGCCATAAAGGAAAGCTATCAATCATGCCATAAGGCAAGCTAACATCCATGCCACATAGGCAAGCTAACAACCATGCCATAGAGGCAAGCTATAACATCATGCCATAAAGGCAAGCTATAACACCATGCCATAAAGACAAGCTATCAACCATGCCAAAAAGGCAAGCTAGGCCATCCCGAAGGACACCATAACTAGAGCATTGGATCCAAGCTATCTATATCTTATCATCTTTACTCACTTTATCTTTTATGTACTTTTATCATTGAGTACATACTATTATCTCATTGCCTCACGCAATCTCAACTCCCACTATCACTTTTACTTTTATCAAGACAAGTTCTATATAATACTTGTCAGTTATTATACTTGCATTCTCACAATGCAATCTACTAATCATTTGTCAACCTCAAGTTGACTCACACATTTTATCTTCTATCTACCACAACTTTAGCCTACTCAACTTTATTTTTTTGTAACCTCATATAGGTTATAACCTATAACACACTTACTATCATACTTTTACTCTTCACACATTTTAAACTATTAACATGATCTCGTCATGTTCTTACTATACCACTTATCTTTACTTTATTGTTCACATACATTATTTATATCATCTATTCATTGGCATTAAAGCCACATCATACTACTTCACTCTTTAAACTTTAATCATGCATCAGCATTCATTACTAGTATATCCTACTTATCATGTTTTACATGTAATATGATCTTATCACATCATGACTATGCACTTTAACTTTTCTCATCTCTTTTATTAAGCATGAAAGCAACCATGATTCTACTATTTACTCATTATCACATCAATTCTTTGTTTCAATATAACTACCACAATTAAACTTTATCTTATCTTTCTATGCATCAAGCAATAAGCATATTTCACTATCATACCATACTTCATTATCTTTTTATGCTTCATCTCAAGCTTTCTCAATAATTATACTTCCTCATATGCTTACCGTATTATACATGTAAATGTATCCATCTCATCTCATATACTTCTATACATCATGCTATCAATCACATACATGTGAAACTTAGACACGTAACGAACTACTATAGACTTATTATCACACATGCTTTCACATAACAATACTTAACACTTAACCAATAAGTGTTATAACATTCTTAACGCATTCAATCATATAGTCTATGGCTCTTACCTCATGCTTTCAAATATGAATCCATGTCTAAGTTACTAACTCATCTCAATTCTACCATAAACACTAACTTCGCCTTAAAAGTAAGGCATCAATACACTTCACATATCTACAAACTTATATCACACGCAACTATTAGTGGTTTAAGTCTAGGCAACCCTATAGTGACAACCTAATTCACTTAAACCGAAGCTCTGATACCAAGTTGTAACACCCCATGATACGCGGAAATGATTTGACTTAAAACTGACCTGCTGTTGCTAATCGTTGAACTGATATAATTTTGTAACAAACTGACCCTTGAAAGTATTTTTACATGAAACTAGACTCAATTACCTTCGAAATGACGAGTGGCACGACCCGTGACGACTTACGGTTAAAAACATATGATTTTTCGAAAACTGACTTCGACTAGTTCTCCAACTAGTTCTCCAAACTAGTTCTCCAACTAGTTCTCCAACTAGTTCTCTAACTATTTTAACCACTTTACAAACACTTAACATATACATTGTTTTTCCAAAAATTCTTGACCCGTTTGACCCAAAGTGGGTTAAAATAGACCTTGTCCTAAACACCCCTTTTTCTGCATATCCCATTTATATACTTTTGACCAATTTCCGGAAAACGAATTCTATAACATGACATAACACCAAAACTTCCAAAAATAATTAGGTCATTATAAATATCAAATATATGCATAAAGTTGGTCATAATGACCCACGAAAACATGCTTTACAAAATAACGATTATTATGCCAAAATACCCGTTTTTACCCGTTTGCATACACCACTTAAATATAACTCTTTAAGATACATTAAAACCTATAAAATGACTCTTAAAACATTTCAAAGACTTGACACTATAAACATTAAACCTTTTATGACTTTCAGGGGACAACTTTGACTTTGAGCTCGGTACATCTACCTAGCTCCTAACTTTCTTACTACCTTCCCATTCTTCACAACTAATCCATGGTTTAGCCATGCTCCACAGAACAAACCTTAGCATCTTCAATACAACAGAACCTACAAAATGAAGTCAACTATAACGTAAGCGAAAACGCTTAGTAAGTAATTGGCTAATACATGCTAAGGCTTCCATTATCAAATATGCATCACAAAGCATCTCTATAACACACAAGCTATAACACATAAAGCACACAACACATGCCTTAATTTTAACATGATCCAACAAACTCTAAAACATGCATTTAACCAATCTTCAAGTCACAACTATAACAATCATAATCACATCATTTAATAACTTCCACATTAAGCACATAGTAACCGAATTACTTACCTTAGCATCCAAGCTAAGCAATTATAACAACATCATCATCTTCATCATCAATATCCCGCATCATCCATAGCTAACATCTTAGTTACATAATTAACATGAACTTAGTATATAATCAAATAATTATAACCATGGCTAACATAACCAACCTCTAATCATCATATAATCATATCTTGATTATATGATGATCCAACCAATAAATTACCCAACTTTGGCCCATAATAAAATTACCCCGTATTTACTATAGTTCTTTTAATCAACCAAATGATCATAACATGATCACATCCAAAATTACTCATTTTGCCTTCAATTAAATTAAAGGGGCTTCACCCCACAATACTATAACACCTTAATTTAAGTTTAAAACCATAATTACCCAAAACCCCCAAATTGGGTATAAGAACCCTAAATTTTAATTTATAATTAATTCACCAATTGAATACTTACTTTCATAAATATCAACATTAAGGCTTCAACACTTGATACAACACCTTAATTCTTCATCAATTTGGCCTCAAGACCATCTACTCTTTTTCCCTCTAATTTCATTCACGACCCACACCACACATACTTATTATTTCTGGATAAAAATGAAGGATGTGGACTTATCCAGAATTATGTAGGTGGTAACTTTGGCCATTTGACATAAATGGTCCCTCAAGTCTCATTATTTCTATATTGGCCACCAATACTTCTATAACATATTTACAAAATGGCAACTTAGGTCCCCCTTCTTTCTATAACTATAACATAACATGTGTTAAATATTAGTTTGACTATCGGGTTGACTAGTCAATTTAACATTCGTTGACTAACCAATCATGTTAAACCTTGGTCAATTTCATCTAAGGTGGGGCCTATTTGTATCCGGGATACGGGTCTAACACAATCAACATACAAATATACATTACACACCATAACTATTAGATAAATACATAGAAGACCCATGTACTAATGATTTCACTTTTCATGTTATAACAATCTCCCCATAAGGGCAGATCATCGGGATCTTCTCCTGTATGACACATTGTCTATGTAACTTCTAGATCGGATGTATTGTTCCATGCGCTTACCGGACTATCGAAGTTCCAACCTTTCTTCAATGTATTGCATAACCAATCCATGCCAGGTTCTTTGATCATCATCACTCAATCTCTTCTGCCTAAGAAGTCCGGACTCAACATAGTTTCCACCTTTTCCTTGAACCATTTTAGCGTCCCTATACTGAAGTTAGCAAGTTCGTCCATTCTCATAAACCTCTTTTAATTCAAGTCGGCCATGTAAACAATACCTAGACCATACTTTAGGACATGACCATGATTTGACTTTCTGAAGACTTGGGAATATGAGTATGTAAGATGTGAGATTTACCCTCTTTTGGTAACTTTCCATGCCCATCTAAAAGTCTTCGACATGTACCACTACGACTCTTGATCTCTTGAAAATTTTCAATAATTCTATTATGTCTTTATCAAAGTCTTTCTTGTTGTAGCAGTTTACTCTTCTATTATACATGTCTTCGATGTCGCGAGGATGAAGGTTATACGTAGTTTGCTTCAGAGAATTTGTACTTTAACTCGTCAACCAATCGAACATAGTAAATAATGAATCTATGATTCTTGAATCATTCGAACCTCACCAAGTATTGATTTCTTGTATAGTATTCTCTATGACTGCAGCCTCGTTGTTGATCTCTCGCATCAGAAAACTAGAGTTTAATTATTTGAAGCATATAATTTTAAGAATCCTAGTCCATTCTTTCCTTGTTTTATATCTAAGTCGACAAAGGTGGTAGCAATTGTTTCCTCCGAGAGAGTGTGAAAATAAGGAAAAGGTCCTTTAATCTTAAAATCATGAGTAACGATAACCTTTTTAGTCGTTCATCTTCTTCCAGCTTTTGCCAATCCTCTACATCTAAAATAGATCAGTTATATGAAATCTCTTATGTATCGGATGACTCCAGAATCCCTATAAGTAAAATGCCCCTAATAAACCCTTACCAAGTATTCACAAAACCAACCACCTCCATCACTAAAAGAGTTAAACAATTGATAGGATCTGCTTCGAACAAACAAATCAAAGAGTTAGTTCAAACCTCTAAATTTAACTCCCATCAATTACCAGCATCCTAGACAGAACACTTGGTAAACATGTCCTTACCATCTGACCTTCCTCGCCACTGCTTAGCACAAGGATACATTCATATCCACTTTGGTGCTATAAGGTTAGCATTAACCTTTCATGGTAGAAAAGGTCTTCCTACATATTCTCAATAGCCTTTTTAGATACAAGGTTTGTAGAATACCAGCATGCGTGCATCTGTACAATACAAACAACTTTGAATGCATGGACAATTTTTGTCACTTTCTACCCAAATTTTAACATGCCTCTCAATGATCCATCATTATTTACAGCTCTTAAAGCCCATATCTAGATCAATGGAACAACTCAAGTAAACACATTTCAAGCCACGTTTCATTACCAAATGGCCTACCGAGGCAAAAACCACTCGTTAGACATTATGGTTCCAGGACAAGATAATGTAGGAGATGCCTTGTTAATAGACGTTGATTCTAATGCAACGTCAACCTGCACTTATGTCCCTAAATAGTTATCCCGAGATGAATTGCTTAAATTGCTTCCAGAAAAATGGGTAACTAATTACAAACAAATTCATCGAGCCCCTGTCCGTTCGACATCGGCCCCTGAATTTGTTTGGCACGAGAATGGTCTTGTTGAAATTAAGTTCTCGTCCCCACAACAAAAAACATCTGGTGTTTTCCCATAGGGATCCACATGATTACACCAACAGAGCCAACTCAGGAAATCAAACACATCTGGTGGGACGTATGCAATTGTGAGAGTTGCCTAGATGAAGCTGAAAAGGTCGATGATGATGAAAATCTTCCTAAGAAATGGAAATCTTCACAACAAAAGCTCCAGAAGAGGTAAGAAAAGGGTGATCCAATAGTTGGACTTCTTGGTGAACCTTCGAGAAAATTTGATTACTATGTTTTGTACCCAAAAACAAAACAAGCCTACCACCACCATCACCATCACCAAATAAACCATCACCCATTACACCACCGCCACCACCACTATCAAAACCAATCAAGAGGTCTTTTCCATGGGAGCTTGATCCTAAGAGCCTCTTTCTGATGACACACTTTGAAAATAACAGGATATTAATAGGGATACTTATCTTGTCAATGACAAAATTTTCCCCATTAGCAGCCATGAAGTTTTGGTGATGAGGTTTCCAATAGTGATCTTGAAGGATTGAAGGATTTAAAATGGAAACTGAGGAACCGGTATAAAAAAATGCAATAATCGGGATAGGTTTTGCGTAATCGGTAAGAAGATGAACTTTGGCTAGTGGTAATGGAGGGTCTTCTAGCAGTGGTAAAACATGAAGGATTGGGTTTATCATATGAACTCCAAAGTCAGAATCATCGTCAAGTGAATCTGGGTCAGAGTCATCGTCTAATAAAAAATTTGAGTAGGCGACTGTGCATAGAACTGAGTCTCCTGGCTCATCATCAAGACAGTAAAGGGACTATAGGTCAGAAAGGTCCACTAGTTCTACGTGGCTCAAGACTTGGATTAAAGCCTCTTTTCTGACATATAAAGCACTTGTCAGATGTTCTTCCACGCTGCTTTTTCTATCTTATAAACTTCCATTTTTTCTTCCCACCTTGTCGGGAGAATCGATGCTTAGTCAAAAATATGTTTGAATGAAACCTCCTTTTAGTGTGAGTACAGTCACATGATGACTTATCTTTGCATTGCAAGTATTTGTCATCACAGGCTGTTCCAAGGCGTTTTCCTGTCTTCTCAAATTCAAAGAGGAATTTTTCTGGTTACAAAGCTTAGCCATTGCATTTAGAATCAATTGGTAAATTTCACCAAGCGTTGTATGGGTTATCGTGATGTTTCTTGCTTCTAATGCTCGGCATGCTTCATTTCCAAGAGACTCTGAGAAGGAGTTAAGAAAGACTTGCTTTGGGTTGACGTCATCAACTCTATTCAAGCAATAAAATCGTTGGGACATGCGATCATAGTTTTTCTCCAAGTCCTTATTTTGGAAAGAACAACACTTCATTTTAAGAAATTCTTCTCTAGCATGGATAGTGTGTTCAAATGGGTTGCCGATGAATTCTGAGTATATTATACATGAATTCTTCATGGGACGACGAATGTTGCATTTGAATTTGGAGATATTTGCCAAAACTTTGATACCAATATCGGAGGCATCCTTGAAGTCAAGTGACTAATCTTTTGATGACTGTATCACTAGCATAATATTGCATTCTTGCATTACACCAAGTTAGCATTTTGATACTTCTTTCTCGCCATTTGGATGGTGTTATGTCATCAAAGGTGAAGTATTGTTTTATGTCAGACTTCGGGAACTCTGTGGGGTCCTCATGCTTTTGGTGGTTTTGGCTTGCCATATATTCATCTGGATCAAACTATTATGTTGTTTCTCCAACGTCTCGTTCTGCCTTAAACAAATGTTTGAATGCTTCACAGTGTCAAATTCTTCATTATCCATTTGGATAACAGGGACTATGAATTGGGTATTCGAGGGTTTGTTTATTTGGGTGAGTGAATTCAAAAATGATGAAACAGGGTTCATTTTTTCAATAGGAAGGACATCGAGAGCTTTAGATGATGCTTCAATATCAAAGGTTGATTGTGATTTTTGTCCTGCTGCCTAGATGTTTAGTGATGGTTATTGTCACACCTCCAAATTACATTTTGCAATGAATGGAATTCACGGGGATATTGTCATAGCATCACAATCACAGTTATATTGAGCGACCTAAAGAGTCGTTTGGAAAATACATCGCTTGATTTAATAAAACATTCGAGTTACAAAGATAGGTCCCAAATGAAAGTTACTATGTGCGGAAAATAAGCTTGGTACAAGTCAAACGATGTTTTAAAGTGTATAAATCCCATGTGAGGCAGCGTCGTCACCGCGACTCTATGATATGTCCACATGCATGCCATGAAGTGAATGCCTTAGTTACACGAAAATACATTGCTAAAAGTGTCAACACAAAGGTTGAGTGAGTTCATAGAGTTGTTGAAAATGTTCAATACGACTACCACACGTATAAATAATGTATGACAATGTCGTCACAAAATGATACAATTGCTATAAGTCCATGACACGAAACTAGACCGATCATGATGTTCGCTCAACAGAGTGTTTGCCAAACAACTCAAATAATGTTATTAAATGAAATGCATCCGTTTAACCGGTTGGAATCCACCAACCCGGATGGAGGAGTCACCTCGATAGATCTATCCACTCACCGCTCGCTTTTCGGAATTAACGGTTCATGTTAGATAATGGGGACATTCAATTGGCATGAGGTAACTTAAGCAATGTAATGAATTTGATATACTTGGCATCGTAATAAAATGATGTACAATGTATTCTCCCGTAGGTTTGAAATAAGTAAAAACTTGAATAAATCGGGCTATGAAAACTCATCATTGCAATGATAATGATGATTTAATGGCACATTGAAATGAGGCGCAACCTCTGACCGTGACCTATTATGAATGATATGTTCTATTGTAAATCATGAAACAATGTCGTGCATGCAAATCCACATGTAATCTATACCACTTGTACGCTTTTGAAAATAGAATTTATCGTCGAAATATATGTTTATGACATCTCGTCATGTTATAAAATACTTTACAAGTATTTACGTTGAAATGATATACTACGATAATCATTTAGTGATTTATTATGAAATTATAACTTTTCGTCGTAAAATAATGTCGTTGAAATTTCCATGAAAGTGACTAAACGGCCTCAAAAAGCTAGTCGTAAAATGGTGCACGTCGAGTGTTAGGAAACGAACTCAACGGTTTTGGGAAGCTTGTATCATTATCTCAAAGTTTTAGTATTTAAGTTTTCATCCTAGAGGTCTCGATCACGGAGAAAAATATAGATAAAGTATGGTACTTTTGTCCAAAATATTGTTTAAGGGTGGTTTTCGGAAAAGTTTAAGTGACCGTATTTTACTCGTTACAACTCCGTTTGACGAACGGTTGGACATTTTGGAAAATAGGCTAGGTGAACTCACTTTTACTAGAAGGCATCGTTTTCTCAAAAGTATTCTATCGTTATGAAAAATGGCTCCAAACATGGTCACTTGCGATAACCACTTTGGTCTAGTAGAAAATATATAAGTGTTAATACTTGTGAAAATAAGTACGATAGCTATAACTTATCCCAATTACAATTACACATTCAAAAATATTAATCCGGTTCGTTAAGCCACAACAAGTTATCCATAGGATTAGCCTCGTGTGCTAAAACAACACCGATCCAAACACTCCTTTATGGACTCTAAAATGGGTAATTTAAGTAAGCAATCCAAACACTCCATTATATTTTGATAAACCCTTGTGCTTATATAATATCGTTTTTATAAGGTTTCTAACGTTCCCTAATAGTTTATAGATGATACAATAGCATTTGGTAAAGTTTTCAAAGCTCAAACGGACTCGAAAACGCTTAAAAACACCAACTTTATTTCCCATCAGCAATTGGTACTTTGACTTTTTCAGGAAAAAATCGTTCGTCTTTGACCATGCTTAAATCTCTCATCTTACACTTTTAAGCTTAAAAATCTCGCGGTTAACAGTAAAACATTATTTCGGACAACTTTCGTGTTTTACACTTAAACCAATTCGGACCCGAAAGGGGTCAAAACCTCGATTTAAAATCATATCAGCATATATATTTTTACAAGTTGCTGTCAAAAAAAAATATAAGTTTCGTTAAGCTTTAATTGGCCACAATTTCTTCGTTTTAAGTCCGTTTTCTACGTTCTTTATATTCACGGAATCGTGATAATATATACTAATATATTTTTGATAAGTCGACACATTTTATAGCGCTTAAGACTCATTTTTGACTCGTAAAAAGTCGAGAATACATGCTGAATTTTCTGGATTTTATAGTTTTCGTCGTCAAATTTGAAAATAGCATAACTTCTTCGTTATAGCTCCGTTTTAACCCATTCAAGCGGCCACGTTTTCGTTTTAAAGTGTATTTTTTAAATATCTAGCCCAAAATATTTTACAAACTGTCGGATTTTCCAGATTTTCAAAATATGGACAGACCCTTATATATAGTTGTCGAAATGAGTTTTTATCGCGCAAAACCTATTCTAACCAATTCAAAACAACTCCGAAGCTATTCAAATCCTACCATACACCTTCTTAGGGTGTCATGGGTTCCTAGAAATCACCAAAAATAATATATAACAAGGAGTAATTATAGGATGACTTATATATACATAACTCTTAAAATCAATGAAAAAGTGGTATAAACCTCATGAGACTTGCATGATTTCTCAAATATGATGTAATGAATATAAAATAAATATGAAATATGAAAATGAATATGAGATGCTTACTAGTTAACTTGATGAGGTGATGTGAACAAAGGTTTAATCCTAAACACCCTAGGTTTTTATTTCAAAACCTAAACCAAGAGTGTGTCTAGATTGTATAATTAACTTGACTTGAAAAATAAATTTATGATTTCCTCTTGGAGCTTCAATATGGCCGGTTATGGTGGAAGAAGAAAGGAAGAGAGAAAATTGATCTTTTACACCTTGGGATATTATCATCTATGTGTAGTGTTTTAGTATAATATCAATATAAGTAGAAGATATTTAGTAACAAAGTGTGTGAGTCACTTTGTTGGTCGACAAACACACATAAGAAAAAGACTAGTTGTAATTTTTATAGCTAAGTACATTTGTGTAGTAGAAAAGTGTAGTTATTTAGGAATAATTAGTAACTTTTGTACTTATTTAAGCATTTAAGGTAGCGTTAACTAAGAATAAATTTTAACGGGTCAAAATAAAATATATTGATGTCATAAAAGTTATAAAAATACATTTCTTACAAGAATTGAGTGAAATAATAATTATCGTGTAGTATTTACGAAAACCGTCGTAATTATTTATATATAACAATTTATATACAAAATAAATTGAAAACATCGGGTAAACTAATAATATAATTTTTATAGTCTTAAAATGAGTATAAAAATATATTAGGATTATTTTTGGAAGTGTCGGATCAATATTCAAAATAAATGTTTACGCGATAGCGTTTATTTAATAGGTAAATAAACGTTTAATGGAAAATGCAAACCCATGCATAAATTGATATGAAATGATATTTTTGATGATATGTAGACTAAATCTAGTCTATTTGAAATGTCCTCGATGAAATGTTCATGAATTCGCAGCTAAACCACTAAGGTTACGCGAATTTGATACTCGTAAACCTAGTTTACGATAAATGATGAAATAGTGAAACTTTTAAAGTTTGCAAAATGACCAGAAATTACGAGTTGTCACATTCGCCCAACCAAAAATGAATTCAGTCCCTGAATTCAGTCCATGTTAGGTTCTACAGTGTTATCAGTGAAAGGTGAGGACATTTGAGTCGCATCGGATCGTCCAATGTTTTCTGAATCATACGACGTCTTTTCAAGACGGGACCTTGAATATAAATCTGTTGCCAACTTGAAATTCTAATGGTTTGCGACTTATGGAACATACTTCTAATATTTTGCGTCGTACATCGACGTAGCTTATCTAGCTATATGTTGTTACTTGTAACTGATTCTTGATTTGTATGGTTTCTTTGTTGTTTTATGAATAAGTCATTGACTAGTGAGTTGGACTTTCCTGATTTTGGCCAGTGAATAAGTGATTGACACCTCAACCATAGAGTGCCTCAATTGGTGTAGTCAATATGTTCGTGTGCTAACTGTTGTTGTAAAGTAACTTGTTCGATGAAGAATGATTTGCCTAATCATTTCTAGGAAATTACACATGCCTTGAGTATATCTTCAAATGTTTGAATTGTTCTCTCGCTCTAACCATTGAGCTGAGGATAATAGGCGGTACTCATGTCCTAATAGATTCCATGGGAATCTTGATATGATTGTCAGAAGCCTAAGGTAAATCGAATAGCTTATAATAAGTACAACTGAAATTGATACCACGTGTCTCGTGCCAAATATCAAAATATTAAGTCTGTCGAAAAGAACCTTATTGAAAAGAATAGATTATGGGTAACAGTTGTGATTCCTCGCGTTTCTCGTTCTAGCGAATGTCATTACTTGAGTCTTCCTTGCCTAAGGTGCTTAGTCTCGATGACTAAAATGTTTATTGTTTGATTATCGAAGTGTTTCCATGCTATATGTTGTCAAGTCACAAAACCTTAAATGTTTTAGTGATGTGGTGTGGTGGTTGATTTTCAAGATCTGTCCCGATATTGAGTGCTTCCAAAATTATTTCATCACTTAGATTGTTATCATGCTAGCATAAACATAGATATCAGCTTATACTATGTCGAAGAATGTTTGTTCTAATTTCACTTGTGGGTGAAGAGTCATTGATTTTCCGATATGTTCAAACCTGTTGCATCTCTTGATATAGAAGTGAGGTTACTTGGAATTTCTAGAGAACACAATGCCTTAGGGGAAGTTTATATCGATAACCTTAACTTAACCAAATTTTCCTTTAAGGAAACTCATTGTGGAAGTTCACATATTGTTGAGGCCATGTTTAATGAAATGTTACGTAGTCTTGATTAGAAGACTTGGTTTCTCCCTATAGTGTTGCTTAGTGTGTATTCGCCCGTACTAAATCTCGTAACTCATTCAACCGATGCTTTTGAAATGATATAATTGGGCTTCTAGTCCAAAATAGTGGTTCGAATGTCTCGTGATGTCTTAAGATTTTTGTTGAGTTTTGAATCATCCTACTACCTAGTTCTAGTCCTTGTTGGTAGTTCTGAAATCTTTTCATTGTTTTCTTGTATTGAGGAATCCTCCTCGTAGATGGTATGGGAAGTCCTTTCCCAAAAAGGTCACTCGTCAAATTCTAACTTATCGGTTGAGTGAGAGATGAGTGGCGTAGGCTTCTATAGAGTGTTAACAAAAAGAAATGTTTATGAACAATTTATCTGATTGCAAAACTTTGCTTTTGAGTGAAGATTGTTTTAAGAGATTTGAAAAGATGTTGTTTCTTTCATGACATAATTCTTCCTAAATTATACATAGGTGATCAGGCTATGTACAATCGAGGACAAATGATGTGATGCTTGGTTTTGTTGAAATGGTATTATGTTTCTCCGAAGTTTTAGATGGTATTCAACGTTTTGTTTTGTAAGATAATGGCTCAATAATTTTTTCAGAGTAACATGAAAATCGTTTCGCATGATGGTATTAAATAGTTGATAAATGACTGAAAGCCAATTGATAGGGTGGTAACGAAACAACTTGTTTTAAAACTTTATGAAACAATGTTTCTAAGATGGTATAAAATAGCTCGAAATAAAATTAAATGAAATAATTTCATGAAATAGTAGCAAAATAACTTGAAATATAATTTGTGGAATGATTTGTAGGATACATGGGAGAACCTCATAAAATGATAATAGTCTCTTAATTGGTCAAGAATAAAGTTGGCCTTATCCCTAGTAAAACAGCGGTGTATTGTTGCGAAATGATTGAAAATTGGGCAATTGGAATAAGGAACGAATTAAACAAAGGTTGTGATTATCGTGGAGATAATAAATGATAAGGATTACATTAGCTAGAAAGGTACTTATTATACATTCTGTTGGTAGTCTAATCATGTCTCAAGTGTAGGAATAGTAGGCGGTCTAGCGTTAATAGCCTAGAACTCTCACAGTCCTTAAACCTATGAGATGGTGTAGTGTCTGTAGTCTTAGTGGTAGATGGTAGTGATGTGTCAAATTATGCACGCTTCCCAAGCGGCAAATCAAATTTATGACTAATAGGTCCACTTGGACTAAGCTTGTAAGTCCTACCAAATGGTATGATCTGTCCCAACAGAATGATAAAAGCATCACGATCCTACGGTGAATCAATAGTGATCGTGATGGTGTAGGTTCAACTTTGTCCTCTTAAAAGGGTTCAGTCTCATCATCTGATGTTATCGGTGTTGAGTCAACTGATGTTGAAAATGGTGATAAGGAATGACAGGGCATTCTCCATGTCAAAGTCTAATGTGAGTATGATGGGATGGGTATCTGAAGGCATTAATGTGACAATCGATTTGAAATGAAAGTAAATAACTCGCAAAATGTGCGTATGAAACCGCATGTATAGTGACTATGCACTTATGATGAAATTATGAGATGCTATGATGATGTAGTTATAGTCTAGGGTCAATGATGCAACCTAGTTCTCTATAACCGAAGCTCTGATACCAATATGTCACACCCCAATTACACTTTTTGCGTGAATGGAATTCACGGGGATGATTGTCATAGCATCACAATCACGAGTTATATTGAGCGACCTAAAGTGTCGTTTGGAAAATACATCGCTTGATTTAATAAAAACATTAAGAGTTACAAAGATAGGTCCCAAATGAAAGTTACTATGTGCGGAAAATAAGCTTGGTACAAGTCAAACGATGTTTTTAAAGTGTATAAATCTCATGTGAGACGCGTCGTCACCGCGACTCTATGATATGTCCACATGCATGCCATGAAGTGAATGCCTTAGTTACCTGAAAATACATTGCTAAAAGTGTCAACACAAAGGTTGAGTGAGTTCATAGAGTTGTTGAAAATGTTCAATACGACTACCACAAGTATAAATAATGTATGACAAAGTCGTCACAAAATGATACAATTGCTATAAGTCCATGACACGAAACTAGATCGATCATGATGTTCGCCCAAGCAGTGTTTGCCAAACAACTCAAATAATGTTATTAAATGAAATGCATCCGTTTAACCGGTTGGAATCCACCAACCCGGATGGAGGAGTCACCCTCGATAGATCTATCCACTCACCCTCGCTTCTTTCGGAATTAACGGTTCATGTTATATAATGGGGACATTCAATTGGCATGAGGTAACTTAAGCAATGTAATGAATTTGATATACTTGGCATCGTAATAAAAATGATGTACAATGTATTCTCCCCCGTAGGTTTGAAATAAGTAAAAACTTGAATAAATCGGGGCTATGAAAACTCATCTGTTGCAATGATAATGATGATTTAATGGCAATACTGAAATGAGGCGCAACCTCTGACCGTGACCTATTATGAATGATATGTTCTATTGTAAATCATGAAACAATGTCGTGCATGCAAATCCACATGTAATCTATACCACTTGTACGCTTTTGAAAATAGAATTTATCGTCGAAATATATGTTTATGACATCTCGTCATGTTATAAAATACTTTACAAGTATTTACGTTGAAATGATATACTACGATAATCATTTAGTGATTTATTATGAAATTATAACTTTTCGTAATGTCGTTGAAATTTCCATGAAAGTGACTAAACGACCTCAAAAAGCTAGTCGTAAAATGGTGCACGTCGAGTGTTAGGAAACGAACTCAACGGTTTTGGGAAGCTTGTATCATTATCTCAAAGTTTTAGTATTTAAGTTTTCATCCTAGAGGTCTCGATCACAGAGAAAAATATAGATAAAGTATGGTACTTTTGTACAAAATATTGTTTAAGGGTGGTTTTCGGCAAAGTTTAAGTGACCGTATTTTACTCGTTACAACTCCGTTTGACGAACGGTTGGACATTTTGGAAAATAGGCTAGGTGAACTCACTTTTACTAGAAGGCATCGTTTTCTCAAAAGTATTCTATCGTTATGAAAAATGGCTCCAAACATGGTCACTTGCGATAACCACTTTGGTCTAGTAGAAAATATATAAGTGTTAATACTTGTGAAAATAAGTACGATAGCTATAACTTATCCCAATTACAATTACACATTCAAAATATTAATCCGGTTCGTTAAGCCACAACAAGTTATCCATAGGATTAGCCTCGTGTGCTAAAACAACACCGATCAAACGCTCCTTTATGGACTCTAAAATGGGTAATTTAAGTAAGCAATCCAAACACTCCATTATATTTTGATAAACCCTTGTGCTTATATAATATCAATTTTATAAGGTTTCTAACGTTCCCTAATAGTTTATAGATGATACAATAGCATTTGGTAAAGTTTTCAAAGCTCAAACGGACTCGGCGCTTAAAACACCAACTTTATTTCCCATCAGCAATTGGTACTTTGACTTTTTCAGGAAAAAATCGTTCGTCTTTGACCATGCTTAAATCTCTCATTTTACACTTTTAAGCTTAAAAATCTCGCTATTAATAGTAAAACATCATTTCGGACAACTTTCGTGTTTTACACTTAAACCAATTCGGACCCGAAAGGGGTCAAAACCTCGATTTAAAATCATATCAGCATATATATTTTTACAAATTGCTGTAAAAAAAAAATATAAGTTTCGTTAAGCTTTAATTGGCCACAATTTCTTCGTTTTAAGTCCGTTTTCTACGTTCTTTATATCCACGGAATCGTGATAATATGTACTAATATATTTTTGATAAGTCGACACATTTTATAGCGCTTAAGACTCATTTTTGACTCGTAAAATGTCGAGAATACATGCTGAATTTTCTGGATTTTATAGTTTTCGTCGTCAAATTTGAAAATAGCATAACTTCTTCGTTATAGCTCCGTTTTAACCCATTCAAGCGCCACGTTTCGTTTTAAAGTGTATTTTCTAAATATCTAGCCCAAAATATTTTACAAACTGTCGGATTTTCCAGATTTTCAAAATATGGACAGACCCTTATATATAGTTGTCGAAATGAGTTTTATCGCGCAAAACCTATTCTAACCAATTCAAAACAACTCCGAAGCTAATCAAATCCGACCATACACCTTCTTAGGGTGTCATGGGTTCCTAGAAATCACCAAAAATAATATATAACAAGGAGTAATTATAGGATGACTTATATATACATAACTCTTAAAATCAATGAAAAAGTGGTATAAACCTCATGAGACTTGCATGATTTCTCAAATATGATGTAATGAATATAAAATAAATATGAAATATGAAAATGAATATGAGATGCTTACTAGTTAACTTGATGAGGTGATGTGAACAAAGGTTTAATCCTAAACACCCTAGGTTTTTATTTCAAAACCTAAACCAAGAGTGTGTCTAGATTGTATAATTAACTTGACTTGAAAAATAAATTTATGATTTCCTCTTGGAGCTTCAATATGGCCGGTTATGGTGGAAGAAGAAAGGAAGAGAGAAAATTGATCTTTTACACCTTGGGATATTATC
This sequence comes from Chrysanthemum lavandulifolium, assembly GCA_022545495.1. Lineage (NCBI taxonomy): Eukaryota > Viridiplantae > Streptophyta > Magnoliopsida > Asterales > Asteraceae > Chrysanthemum > Chrysanthemum lavandulifolium. The sequence continues at coordinate 14,519,895 of CM040242.1, read as the reverse complement.
ATCTATGTGTAGTGTTTTAGTATAATATCAATATAAGTAGAAGATATTTAGTAACAAAGTGTGTGAGTCACTTTGTTGGTCGACAAACACACATAAGAAAAAGACTAGTTGTAATAGCTAAGTACATTTGTGTAGTAGAAAAGTGTAGTTATTTAGGAATAATTAGTAACTTTTGTACTTATTTAAGCATTTAAGGTACCGTTAACTAAGAATAAATTTTAATGGGTCAAAATAAAATATATTGATGTCATAAAAGTTATAAAAATACATTTCTTACAAGAATTGAGTGAAATAATAATTATCGTGTAGTATTTACGAAAACCGTCGTAATTATTTATATATAACAATTTATATACAAAATAAATTGAAAACATCGGGTAAACTAATAATATAATTTTTATAGTCTTAAAATGAGTATAAAAATATATAAAGATTATTTTTGGAAGTGTCGGATCAATATTCAAAATAAATGTTTACGCGATAGCGTTTATTTAATAGTTAAATAAACGTTTAATGGAAAATGCAAACCCATGCATAAATTGATATGAAATGATATTTTTGATGATATGTAGACTAAATCTAGTCTATTTGAAATGTCCTCGATGAAATGTTCATGAATTTGCAGCTAAACCACTAAGGTTGCGCGAATTTGATACTCGTAAACCTAGTTTACGATAAATGATGAAATAGTGAAACTTTTAAAGTTTGCAAAATGACCTGAAATTACGAGTTGGCACAGTCATGTAGTGTTGGTGTAGGACCGCGGTAATGGTTGTGGATCAAATGAGACACCAACAAAAGGGGTGGATGGTAACCTCCATAGATCATTAACAAGGGTGGAGATCCTTTTTTTTGTTTATGTTGTTGTTCGAGATCTTTGAGCTGGTTCTTCAAAATTTTCATCTCAGCCTCTTTTTGAGAGATAGAAGGCGAAGATTGAGTTAGGTGAGGTTCGAATGATTTGGAGAATTTCCTGGTGAAGTTCTTAGATTTTGAAGCGAAGTTCATTGATGATACTCTCGAGAGATCTTACTTTTGATGAAAGAGTTTCTTGAGTTTTCGCAATTACATTTTGTTGTGAGAGTATTTTCACAAGAACCTTGTTCTGAGCAACCGTGTTTTCACTTTTCCAGTTCAAAGTGGCTTCTGCACGACTAACTGTGTTTGGAAGACCCGTTGAACTAATAGTTGTTGGATTTCTTTTCTTCCAATCATGCTTTGTATGCTTTTTAAGATTCTCAAAAGCAGTAAGAGCAGGGAACTCCTTTTGATAATCTTGAGAGTATGAGCATGAGGGATCTGTAGTTAGTGGGAAAATTGGTGGATGGATTGCTTCTTTGTTTTTTTGCTAGTGGTGATCGTTGTGGATGATGGATAAAGCCTTTTGGTGGTATGGCGATAGTTTATTTGGTGATAGTGGTGGTGGTGTAGTTGGTGATGGTTTATTTGGTGATGGTTGTGGTAGGCTTGATTGTGTTTTTGTGTACAAAACGAAGTAATCAAATTTTTCCGAAGGCTCACCAAGAAGTCCAACTGTGGGATCACCCTCTTCATACCTCTTTTTGAACTTTCGTTGTGAAGATTTTCATTTCTTAGGGTGATCTTTATCATCGTCGACCTTTTCAGCTTCATCTAGGCGACTCTCACAATTGCATACATCCCACCAGATGTGTTTGATTTCCTGAGTTGGCTCTGTTGGTGTAATCATGTGGATCCATGTGGGAAAAACACCAGATGTTCTTTGTTGTGGGTACAAGAACTTAGTTTCAACAATACCATTCTCGTGTCTAACAAATTCAGGGGCCGATGTAGAACGGACAGGGGCTTGATGAATTTGTTCGTAATTAGTTACCCATTTTTCTGGATGCAATTTAAGCAATTCATCTCGGGATAACTATTTAGGGACACAAGTGCAGGTTGGCGTTGCATTAGAGTCGACGTCTATTAACAAGGCATCTCTTGCATTATCTTTTCCTAGAACCATAATGTCTAATGAGTGGTTTTTGACTCGGTAGGCCATTTGGTAATGAAAAGTAGCTTGAAATGTGTTTACGTGAGTCGTTCTAGCGATCTGGATCTGGGCTTTAAGAGCTGTAAATAATGATGGATCATTGAGAGGCATGTTAAAATTTGGGTAGAAAGTGACAAAAAATGTCCTTCCATTCAAAGTTGTTTGTATTGTACCGATGCATGCATGATGGTATTCTACAAACCTTGTATCTAACAAGGCTATTCGAGAATATGCAGGAAGAACTTTTCTACCGTGAAAGGTTAATGCTAACCTTATAGCACCAAAGTGGATATGAGTGTATCCTTGTGCTAAGCAGTGGCGGGGAAGGTCATATGGTAAGGACATGTTACCAAGTGTCCTGTCTGGGATGCTGGTAATTGATGGGAGTCAAATTTAGAGGTTTGGACAAACTCTTTAACTTGTTTATTCGGAGCAGATCCTATCAATTGTTTGACTCTTTTGGTGATGGAGGTGGTTGGTTTTGTGAATACTTGGTAAGGGTTTACTAGGGGCATTCCATATTCACATCTATGTAATGATGATCTTGTTGCGAGAGTAAACTTCATGACGAGGTTTAGCTTTCCTTATATTAAACTTGTAGAAGTTTCTTGAAGTTTCATCCAAGTGCGTGATCCCAAGATATACATCTCTGTTGTATTTCTCTAATCTCAAGGCTAACTTCACAAACCTCTTTCTGTAGATCCCTTCTTCTAAAAACTTGTCTATGTATTCTTCAAACAATGGACTTCTTTCAATTGATGGTTTGTACTTGTTATCTCCGCATGTAAGGTAATACATGTCATAGTTTTCATAGGTTTTGGGTTCTGGAAACTTTGCAGGACTTGGGTTACAAATGCTCCGGTAGTTGTTGATCCCTAGAAGATGAAGAAGACGAGAACATTTTTGTTCTCTACTCGTTGTTGTAGTCTCTATTAATCACACAGAAAAAGAAAATCCATTTAAAGTTAGTTTGGATTGAAAGTCGATTATTTTTTTTCTTTACGCCTAAAGCTCGACTAGTCTCCACCTAAAGCTCAACCGGTCTCCATGATTTCATGCAACTTCAGTCAACTAAAGCTGACTACCTTTTCCCTAAACTTCGACCGCTATAGCTGAATTCTTTCTCAACCTTAATAAACTCGATTGCGTTTCTTCAAAACCCAAACCTCGTTTATAATGATGAATGATACTCCCCCTCCTCTTACCTTATCACACACCGATAAACTCTATGCTCTTAACTCTTAAACTTGATGTGGACAAAGCTAATTATGTCACCTAGTGTTACTTTTTAAAAAATCTCTGTGAAAATTTTGATGTCGTAAAGCACATTATTGGTGAATCTACAAGTTCTTCTACGAATACCCCAAACACTCCTACGGTTGATTGCTTAGAAAGTCGATTCCATCGTCAAATCGAGGATTTTTTGCTGATATAGTTACCAAGGGTCTTCCTTCTTCTTTGTTTGTTGAGTTTCAAGACAACTTGAGCGTTTATTCACCTCCCGCTTCAACTGTGAAGGCCTGTTAGTAGACTTATTTATATTAAGAGTGTGCTTGGTTGGGGGTAATGGGGGGTGGGGAATGGCAAAGGTAATGATTAAACACGCCTGGTTAGAACTAGGGAATGCAATCATTGTTTAGTATTGGGTAATGGGGCATTACCCAGTAAATTGGGAGGTATGGTAATGATTACCCACCACCACCAGCAGCAGCCACAACAAGCAGTAGCCACCACCACCACCAGCCACCACCACCACCAGCCACCACCATTAGCAGCCACCACCACCACCACCACCACCACCACCAGCCATCACCACCACTACCACCAGCCACCACCACCACCACCACCAGCCACCTCCACCACCACCACCAGCTACCACCATACCACCATTAGCAGCCACCACCACCACCAACAATCACCACCACCACCACCAGCCACCACCATTAGCAGCCACCACTACCACCACCAGCCACCATCACCACCAGTAGCCACCACAACCTCCAGCATCCACCACCACCAGCAGCAGCCACCACCATTAGCAGCCATCACCACCACCAGAAACCACCACCACCACCACCAGCCATCACCACCACCATCTACCAGCCACCACCGTCACCACCAAAAGCAGCCACCACCACCACCAGCAACCACCACCACCACCACTAACCACCACCACCACTATCAGCCACCACCACCACCACTTTGGAGGTTAATGTATTTTATCGCTCAAGACTATCAAAGGTAATGATAATCTACATTCCATTCATTTGCATTCCTGCGTCAAATTTCATCAGATTCCCATTTCTTTTCCTTTCCCATTCTCCAATTTGAACCAAGCGCACCCTAATATTAGTATTTGTAATTAATATTAAATTTATTAAGATTTTCAGATTTGAGGAATCTTTTATGAAAACTATGAAATTATTCATTTTTTATATGTGAAACATATGTTTTATATATACTTAATTCGTTATAGTGACTTAACAATGGTCAAAATAATTGTTAAATTTGTTTAAAGTCAATGTTGTTTCCAGATGACACGAGTAAGTAACCATCATATACTAGGGTGTCACCACTTATACGTAGAATCGAACCTCATGGCTCTTAGCATGCCAGCAAACTATGTATAACTATGTACTTTGTATGTATTTTTTTTCCTTTTTCGTTTTTAATATTCTAGCATCCAAAAATGCTTATCTTTATCTTATCGTTTAAAAACTTTCACATCAAAATGGGATCATGAAGAAAAAGATTTCATTATCTATATTGTTCCATATATAGAAGAATTAAAAGGTAAAAGATAAAGATGAAAAGAAACCCTAGCTAGCTAGTTTTTTACATTATTGAGATATCTTTTAAGTTTTATCCATTCATACAATTTTAAGTAATTCAGACTTATTTCAGCTAATCTATTTATGGGAACACAGACAAAATAGAATTTTAATTATAGTACTTGATAGTTACATTCTATAATAACTTGTTTAATAATGTTATTGTAACCTTAGCAAGTATATGGCAATTTCTTTTTGTTGATTTTTGCCTATATTGGATGATTTCCTTGAATCTTGAAAACAGCCTTGTGGTGTTTTTGAGGACATTGTTTTTCGTTTCTCAAAGATTAGATTAGTGTGCCATTATTATTATCTAAATTAGAAAGCCAATATCATTGGTGCATGAGTGGTTTGCACTTTCTCGATGTAATTAACCCCAATTATAGGAATAAAGAAAACAAGATTAATCATAATAAACTAATATCTAATGCAAGTTGTTCTTGTTTTGGATGCTCTTTACAACCATTAAGATGCCTTTAATTATTGAATCTCACTTTGTTTAAAACTATAGTTTAATGAGAAAATGTGGTATGCAAGGTTGCTAGGGGGCAGTCTCCAAAGATCTACTCCGTATGTAAAGAAGTCCAAATCTGCCTAAAAAAGTTTGAAAGCTTTATTTTGTGTGTCATAGTGTAGGCATGCATAAGGAAGCATGTGTGTTCTTAGGTTGTATGTATCTTTAATTCTTACTTTTCAATATTCAATTCAAAAGTTACATTTCAAATAAGTGAGAAACTGTTGCTGCATGTGTATTATATATTGATTGACGTGTATTGCTCCTAATTCATTAACTAGACAATATTGGGAAAAAGAATAATTACAACTTAATATTTATGTTGATTTTAATACAAATTAACTATGTGTAGCAAAAAAGAAAAAAAAATTAATCAAAGGGCAAATATTCTCATCTATGACACTTAATATGGCACATACGATTCAGTCACTAGTGAATCCGCAACCTTTTGGTGGTTGATTAACAACTCACTTACCGCTAAGCCAAAGACACTTTGGTCTAAACGGCTAAATGAGGGTACTTCATAACAAATTAGTTTGTGAATATATATATTTAATTTTCTAAAGGCAACAAATTATATTGATAATAATAGCTAGCAAAATGCTATGAAATACAACGACTCCCTCAAACAACACTAAAACAATTACATTCACCAAAGAACCATAAAAACATCACGAATGAGATTTACAATGACATAAATAAACACTTCCAACCAAAAGAACTTGAATAAAACTTTTGGTGTTCGATTAAACACATGGTCATGCTAATGAATAGACTATATGTGTTGTATTATTGCGATTAGCTCTCGGTCTAGGTGAGTTATAGGTTGGCTAGTGGCTTATAACTCAGTCTTATAATACCAGCTGTACACCTCACCTCAAGTTATCTGTCCTCGCGCCAAACTTGAGTTATGAAAGAAAGATGTTTAATTTAAGTTATAGATTCCGAGTAATAAAAAAAGAAATGTTGAGGTAACAACATTTTTTGTTATAACGTGAGTCCTGTGACTTTCGAGCACTGATCGGATCCTCTAGTATCTCATAAGCTCGTATAGTATCTCCGTATATGAATATTATATATACTTTGTTGAAGAAATTGATGTTGAATTAGTCAACATTACTATTCTTGGATCTCTTACCAATGAACTTTTTTTTTTGAACAGATACCAATGAACTGAAAAACATCTTTTAAATTTGTGTAAGAAAGTAAACAATTACGCTGTGTTCTCGAGTCGGATCATTAAAGAAAAGAAAATGAAAGGGAAGTAAAGTGAAGATATTTACTTCCACATTGTGTTCTTGAGTTTCTTGGGAGGAAAAGAAAATGAAATGGAAGTAAAGTTAGGCTTATTTGTGTGATTTTGGAAGTAAATGGTTTCCTTCCAAAAGTGGGCGGAAAAGGAAGTAAAGTGTTTACTCCCACTTTACTTCCTTTTTCTTTAATGAAAAAACTGGAGAACACAGTGTTAGTTTCTGTAAATGGCAGTAAAATCTTCTGTTTCTTGTTGACTGTCTTGTTCTTTGTGTTTTTTTATGACGAACTTGAATTCTTGTCGGCAAACATTGTGAGCATCGTAAGTGACTTGTATCAAACGCTTCATCTATTCGAGTTTTACCAAAGCATATACTCAAACATATTCACATAACCGAATAACGATTCATTAGATAATGTGCAATTGCATATATTAAAATCACATAATATGATCGTTAGATCGTTAACACGATAAAACATAAGTTTTGAACATTAAACATTCGAAGCATGTGTGAACATTTCTCACACATGCTTCTAAAACATAGCTATTGAACATTAAACATACGAAGCATGCGTGAATATTTCTCACGCATGCTTCTTAAGCGTACTATCATCTTGATCATATGATCACAAAGGTGATGTTATTTACAAGACTGTACGTAGTTTCCTATATACCAACTAATTCGAACATGAAATCTACTACACAAACATCTTCCCACACTTCTTGAATTAAAACTTCTGGGTGGGAAGTGCATTCAATCTCTATACTCGCTAATGATTGCGCGCAACTGCTCGTTTCCATGCTACTAAACGTTGCAAAAAGAACATAACCTATGAAACAAAACACAATACTTAATTAGTTAGGGAAAAACAATCAACAACAATCGATATTTGACTTTCTCAACAAGTCATTGTTAATGAAGTAATCTTACCTCGGAAGGTTCTTGTAAAGAATAAACGGCTTGAGTTTCCTTAGGTATTTTAGACACCAAAATACCAAATCCTTGTCCTCGCTTTCGCAATACCTAGTCAAATGTCATGTTCAAATTTGTTCGATTAGAATCGGTCAAAACCTTGACGTTGTATAAACATTTAAATGTTCCCCAAAAATGCAGCTAGGTACCTTAAATGCATCTTCATCAGTACGATCATCTCCGATATAGATAGGTAAGACATCTTTTGAGTTGGCATAACCTAGTGATTCCAATAGGAATTCAATGGCCTTGCCCTTGTCCCACTTGATAGTTGGTCGAATCTCTAGGACCTTTCTTCCTTGAGTCAATCGAAGCTTGGGGTAATCTTTAAGAACACCTTTCACTCGATCTGCTAAATCGCCCCAATTCTATACACGTGAAAAAAAAAATACCTAAATTAGTTTTATCGCGCAAACTGAATAACTAAAACAACTAAGCTATGAATATACTTTACGCAGACAATACCTCTTCTTCAACGCATCTAAAATGCACAGATAAACAAAACTTGTTGTTTTCGACACTGGCACCAGGAATTCCCTTTATTTTTTCCAACAAGATTTCGTGAACCTCAGTCATCATTGGTAAAAATTCTTTGGCAGGTTGGCAAAGTACGTTTTGATTGCCCTGAAAACACATTAAAAAAAAAAGATCATTAACTATAATGACATATGTAAGTTTACTTAGCTATGTCAAACTACTAGTTCACATTTCAAAAGGCAAAATAAATCAAAACAATATAAATATATAATTTTGTTTGTACCTTTTGATGCTTGCGAGATGATGGTCCCTTGATGTCCATCCCATGACTACCAGCATAATATAACTCCGATAGTCTTACAAAGTTATAAACCTAAAAAAGACAAAACACAAACTTTTTATATTTTTTCAAATTTCTGAATTATTGCTTCAATACAAAAAGTTAACCAAAGAACAAAAAAGAATATACCTTTGCTCTACACCTCCCGCTAACTATAGCCGTAGGGAAATACTTTGCAACATTCTTCACTGCTTCTCTCATCTGTTTTAACCATTTAAACTACCTTTTAGAAAAGAGAAACTTAACACACAAGATTCACACATAAATGGCCTAAACTTTATAAATGAGTATATGGCCTAAAGTTTTATGGATTATTCATTCATATTCTTTTACGCTACTATACTGAAATAAGTTGTTTTAGATAATTAGCAGTTTGAAACTGCTAACCTAAAACAATATTTCAAAAGCAAGATTCGCTGTATTATACACGTGTATACTATATAGCGAATCTTGCTTTTGAAATATTATATATACACGTATATACAGAGATGGAGATAGAAGTTAACCTCTGGAGCCATGTAAGCTTGATCAGGGTTTTCGACAATGGGAGACAAAGTGCCATCATAATCAAGGAATATCACGACTTGTTTCATTTTCGCAGCACTCATGATATCTTCAAAGACACCCAATGCCGAAGGATGCTTAATCTGTATCAACATCAAACCAAAAATCAATTCAAAACTTTTGTTTTTTTATAAAATCAGAAATCTAGCTCACTCGAGTTATCTTTGCTAACATGACATGTGTATCACTAAACTTTTTTTTTTAAAAGATGCAAAGTATGTTATGAAAAACCAACGAAAAAAGCTACATACCATCCAGCCCTTTTTCTCTTCACCATCTTCCGAATGGTTCCTTGTGGGAGAAGATGCTCTCATAGCATCAACCCATGCAACATTTTTCGCCATCCGACCATTTTCAATATTTTTTGGAAACTTGTTCCTTGAAAAAAGATTGATATTGTGAGGGGAATTCGCGATAGAGGGTGAAAAAAGAGATGAGTTATTGACACCACCCGTGATCGCCATAGCAATCGCGGATTGAGTGTCAGAAACAACTGCATTAGGGTTAGTCATTTGTGTGTTTGTATGATTAATTGATGTGTTAGAAAGATTGGAAGATTGGAACTTATAGAAAATGAATAAAGTGTTGAAGAAATGAAGAGGAAAAGAAGAGAACACGCTCACACACGTAGTTAACTAGGGAAAGATGGATGGAATGAGAATGAAAGGTTTAAGGTGAGAATTTATAGGTAAATTTCATGGTAGAAATACAGGAAGCATCCCTCTACCTTTTTAGACAAATGCAAAAAAGGCATTTGGTGAGTAGTGGTAGGACCTTTTCAAATAAATATATATCCTTAGTTTAATTAACTAGAATTTAGAATATAAGTTTATTGGATTCTCTTAGAAGCATTTATTTGATTTTTTCTACAATAATTATATAATAAAGCTACCATTAGTTCTATAACTTTTTTAAATAGTTTCACGTTGCATTCAACATATAAATTTATAATGGAATATATTGTTTGTGCATACTTTCATAGTGTTCTTGACTAGGAATTCAAGCTCAACATGAGTAAATAGTAGATTCACATGTATTAGGAAGAGTATTATGAATAAACCATGTATTCATGTTCTAATAAACTCATTAGTCACTCAAGAATATTGTAATGCATGTGTTAGAAAGTGAACATTAGAGGGAAGGGTATTGTGACATGTCATTTGGCATGCCGTTTTGTTAAATTAGTGTCACATTAGTATTTTATATTTCATATTCATAAATTAAAAATATTTTTTTGCAGTGGCTCAATGATCTGTTTGCATGTCATTTGCTAATTTTTGGTCCTCATCATTTTTTTCATTTTTTTAAACAAATTAAATTTTCATTCATTTAGAAAAAAATACATATTATAATATGAAAATTAAAAATATATACAATACGAAAATTAAAATACATAACGCGAAAATAATCATGCTTCAAGCTTTTACATTTCTTATAAATTGTTAATGAATTCTTGCTTCTCGGTCATGCTTCAAAGCAATTTGTTCCTAGCCAACATCATATTATTTGCATTCGCATGTCTGCGCCCGTCATCCTTTCAAGAGTGTGCAAACCATATTCGATAAGGAGATGACCCACCCTGATTATTCAGGCCCACGACTACAAATTCGATCTGCAAAGCGACGCATATACGTACACATACGAAATCAAAAAAACTAAATTTTCATATGTATAGGAGAGAAAGTACACATTGGTGTAATCATATGTATCCGTTGCATATACGTACACATACGAAATCAAAAAAACTAAAATTTCATTCATTTAAATAAAAATACAAATTACAATACGAAAATTTAAAAATAATACGAAAAGTGAAACACAATCATTCTATTTGGAGTAAAATATACCATTGGTCCTTAAATTTGCCAAAAAAACATCACGGGGGGACAAAACTTGGGTTATTCGTCGTCGGGAGTCCAAACCTCATGATTTTGGTGTCAATGAGGTCCCTTGACCCGTTTTCTCTTGGTCAATGTCCGTTTTGTCTAATATTTTCAAAGGCATAATAGACAACTCACACTTTCACTATACCTTAGTTAAATCTAACCTAACCCTGTACCCTATTATTACCAGCAACACACATTCAACCCTAATTACAAGCAACGCATATTCAACCCAAATCACTAACAATGACACAAAACGATAAGGGGAAGGATTTGTAAAATGGGTTGAGGAAAGAAGATTGCTCCAATGATGAGCGTTTTCGTGTTAAGAAGGACAAGCAAGAGGCTACCAACATCGGGTTATCAAAGGTTAATGATTTGAAACAATGATTAAAAATCTTGAAGTTGTGTTTAAATATCTAAAGTAAAGGAAGAAAAGAAAGGAAATGGATGATAGGGAAAGTTGTGGGTCTAGCTAATTGTATGTTTAGATGATAGAGAAGTTTGTAATGGTTGTCAACATGAAATCGAGCAATAAAAATATGGCTTGTTATTTTAACTGATAATGTTTGGTTGTGCGTTGGTAAATATGTTTGACTTAGGGAAGTCAAACATATTTTAAGTCATAGTGTTTTGACTTAGGGAAGTCAAACATATTTTAACTGAAATCGATCAATAAAAGTTGTTGCTTTTTAATAATGGCATATTCTGAATATATATTTGGGTTGTTATTGTAAGTGATAGAATCAAAAAGTTATAATTTGTGGCATTTGCTAAATAAGTTTGACTTAGGGAAGTCAAAAATCAAGAATTTACAATTTGAGGCATTTGATAAATAGGTTTGACTTAGGTATTGTTTCTTTTAATAAACCTTCGAGAGTTTGCAAGGAGTGCCCTTTCCTGAAATTCAACGTTCGGTCATTCGGTACTCTCACTTGATCTCTCATCGTGCTCATCATCGAATTTTCTTGAAAATCTTGAACCACATTGTTAGAAAAGAAGGCGGTTGATATAGGTGAGGTGATGGTCGGGACTTCTTGACTTCATGAGACTTCTTTAAGTCGGTAACGTCTATTGATGAGGTTTTCCTCGTAGGCAATTTCTCATAAATTCGGGGAGTTCAAGATTTTGAATGTGATTTGCATTTCTAAGTCCTTGAGAAGTTCAACCATTTCTCGGGAGACAATTAACAAAACCAACATTTATCTCATGCTTGGATAACTTAACACCGTCATTAGCAGTTCATTTAAAGAGTTTTGTAACGGTGTAAGTTTGAGAGAGTTTGATTCCACAGCCACGAAGGTATTATACTCGAGTTTGGTCCATTATCCTGTTTTCCTTGGTATCGAAGTACCTTCATGGCTATGGACCAGTCATCAGGTTTGCTTAGCCGTATTACGACTAATGGTGACTCCATTATATCGTCGGGGTGACATGATATGATGATATTTTTGAGTCTTTGGTCTTGGTTGACCACTCTCCTTTCATCCGAGTCCATCGAGCTTGTGTTTGGGCAAACCTTCAGCATCTTTGGGACAAATGGACCTCATTAATACATTTGATATAATAAGGTTCCATCGATCAAATAGCAAAGCATCGCTTTTTCCATTTGTTGAATTTGCCAACTTCAAGTCTAGGGCAACGGTGAATAAGCTTCACCCTTTTATCGACTAGTTGGGGTACATCGGTTTGACCATAGGAATCCTGATTTAAAAACGTTTTTAGAGCGGCGAAAAAGGTTTTATAATCAGCCTTGCTCTAATACCACTTGTTGTTCCCTACTCACTATCGTTTAAAAACAATTAAGTACTTAAAATATTTTAACAGTGAGTAATGACTGAAAGTAATGTAAATAAAACACACAAAGTAATTTTCAACGTCATATTCTTATTAGAAATAATTCAAAAGAATACGTTACCCAAGTACTTGCGGAATAGTACTTGGGATTGAAATGACAAGGTTTGGGGTGACTCTCTCTAAGCTCGGGCTAAGTCCGAGCACAACTCTTAGAACCACTGAGCTAGCTCAAGGATAAAGTTGTATTTGGAGGGTGAAAAGTTGGCTTGTGTGTGTGTGTTTTACAATTCACAAGCTTAAACTTTTCACTCAATTCTCTTATGCTATTTATACAAGTATGATATTTAACTTTAACCTAGAAGACAAAACTTGATCACGGTAATCACGAATATAGAAGTATTCGATTCTCGTTTACTTTGCTATTTGTAGTCGGTGACGAGTCTTCTTTCCTTGAGAGGAATCGCTTGCTATAAATGGGAAGATATGATCTTGATAGATTGAGGCGTGTATAGGCGGATAAACACTTGGGGACTTAGTTTTATCGGGTAAAACTTTCCGCCTAGTCCGACTCATTCTTTAGTCTTTATAGCCTTGATATCTTCCTTCGTTTGTCTTAAGTGTTTAAGAGTTGGAGATGAGTCTTAGGGATTCGGTGAGTTATTGTCATCACTCATTGAATCCACCATCTTCTTCTTGACTAAGTCTTCACCCAATAAGTTCCGCTTCTTTGAGTGGAGAGGCTACTTCTTAGCCTCGTCTTGAGTATCACGAAGATGGCTCACCGAGAGACTATGCACTCGGTGACCGATAGTGTTTAACGGATTAAACACTTAGGATATTTTCTATTCAAATCCTAGATTAAGGGGTTTGGGTATTTACTGAACCCAACACATCTTGTAAATACAAAAAGATTAAATGCTAAAGCATTTGCATTTTGAACACATACAACATTATAACCACTGTGTTTGGTTTTGCTGATAGAAAGGGGTGTTTGTTGATGCTGATAGAAACAGTACACCCAATAACGCAAAACACGAAGATTAATTACTATAACTTAGATTTATATTTCATCATAATTATAATAGATTACAAGAACAGCAAGAACTATATCAAACCATCATCAACAACCAAACAAAAGATCTATTTACATACCTCTAATAACAACCTAATAATCCAAAACAAGCAACCAAAAGAACCCATTTACCTATTCTCATGAAATACCCAAAAGGCACTAATTATTTTCAGCCATTTTCGTAACCTTCCTGCTTACGAATACCAGCATCAGTTTCACCAAAAATCTCTATCAAACGAGCAAGTAGCTCGATTTTCCTGGCCTGGGTTTCTCTCAACACATCCAAATTGTCAAGCGCTACACCATGCGGTCCCAAAGATTCGTTCGCCACAATCATCTCCCTACGCTTGATGATCATCCTCTTTAGATGATCAATGCAAACACGAATTAGCTTTGCAAAACATCCTTCTTCTACAGCTTCTTGCCCAGACCACAAGCCCATACGCTCATATAAGCGCGATGAACCAGCGACCTCCATTAGTTCATTCAACATGGGGAAATCTTCCATTGGAAAATGTGTGAGGAAAAGGTTCATGATGGGTTTATTGGTTCACGCACAAAAATAAATAGCGTGTCAGGAAAGAGACGGTAAAGGGGGCTAGTAATGAATTTGTTTTCATATTTGGTCCTAAATTTGTCTAGGTTGTCGTTGTGATACTTAAATCTCCCGCCCATTAATAACTTGACTGATCACATTTGGTCCCTGAATTTGAAAGGACAACTTTATCTTTTCTATTTAGTCAATGAGTAAAATACACAATAGCATTTGCATACACAATTTCTAAAGTCAAACTTGCAAATCATATCCAAATACCCCCTTATAAATATTGTCTCATTATTTTCTAGTTTGAGTCATTTTTATGTATAATTTTTTGGATAACATTTGATCCAAACTACAAATGCTAAATGAGAGTTTTGCCTCATGCAATTTACCATTTGTAGTTTGACTTTTTATAGTTAAACTGGAAATGCTAAATGGGACATTTGCCTCATGCCATTTACCATTTAAAGTTTGACCTTTTATAGTCAAACTGGAAATGCTAAATGGGACATTTGCCTCATGCCATTTACCATTTACAGTTTGACTTCTTATAATCAAACCAGAAATGCTAAATGGGACATTTGCAGCACCAACATATGCACAACAAACAACATATGCAGAAGCTAAATTTAATCAAACCATATGCAGAAATAGAAAAGTACCATATATAAGATTAATTTTCATAGGGTATTCAACCCATACATAAACTAATACACTAAAAGAAGTTTATTCCATCTGTGAGGGAAGCTCGGGGTAGTTTCAACAGCTTCCTAGCCAAATCTCAATTCATCTTGATATTTTTAGTCTCATTATCTCTCAAATCGCTCACCCTGATATAAATTTTCTTCAGCAAAGGGGAACACGAAAGTATAAACTTTATTATAGATATTTCATTCTCTAATCTAGGAAAAGATTTAAACACCACATTCTTAAGCTGCAGAGGCCCCATTGTGTTGCTGTTTAAATCAAATGAAGAAAGTTCCAAAGGTAGAACACTAAGCTTGTATAAAGCCTGCAAAATGAGATAGTATTGAGATGCACAACCATGGCAATTTCAAATGATTTATTTGATACATATGCATTCCACTTACTGTAGTTTCTAGCATTTGCAAATTTGAAGATCCATGAATCATTTAAATGATGAATGATACCATAATACTATTCCCAAAATTCACTCCGGATAGATAAGAGTCTTGAGGCATAGATAGGCGACATGCACATTCTTTCTGGAATAACTTCTACCAACAACTATAAAAGTCCACTTTTCGTAAGTTTTAGAGATTACATTTCATAAGTGTTAGAGATTACTTTAAAATTTTGTAATTAGAATTATAAAAACTCAAATTGGTCTTACCTTGCAGTCTTGAAAAATCAATGTAAGCTTCTCAAGTTTTGGAAGACTTGTTAGTTGAAAGATATTGGAAGTTGTGATTGTCGTCGTCTGGTTCCAAACACCAAATGACAAATATAACTTCTTGATATTTATGAGTTTTGCAATTTCCATGAGTCTCATCTCGTTTGTAGTAGCAAGGTTAATTTTCAGAAACTCAAGTAAGGGACAACGAACAATAAACTCCCAAAATGTCCCGCTTTGAAAATTTACAGAACACAATTCTAAGTTCAATAGATTTAGAAAACTACAAAAACATTCCAAAGTAGTAAACGTACAATAATGAAGCTCCAGATGTTTCAACTCCATACGAGAGTAAAGTTGGGTTGGCAACGTAACTGGTTCACTATACCAATTTCTAATTGTCAGCTCCTCAATTCCTTCAAGAGACAAAAACAAAATCCAATCCTGAATCTCTTCATAATTCAAGGCTTCTTGTCCACACAACATTTTATGTTCTATGGAGAAGACAAACCTTCTTATGTGACCTTTAAGGTGAAGTAAAAGTCTAGTTATATGCTTCTCATCAAACTTATTTGGTAAATAATAAAATAAATCCTCATCAACTATGAGATCGGTGAGCAAAGTCTACTTAAACCTCCAGTTTCTTGCTAAGCTATCGGTCATCACCGCATTTTTTATTGGCAAACGATTCAAAATATTAGTGATCACATTATATGGCATGTTGCTAATATAATCTGGCATATTAGTGATAACATTAGCTCCAAACGACATGGTATTATTGGAATTTGAGTTGGTTTTTTGAGTTCTCGAAATGAGCGTTTGGATTTGGTTTTTGATTTTTAGGTGATGGCCCTTATAAGGGTTTGGGTTATTAATGTGTGGGTATAGGTTGGTGGGTGGGTTTATTGGTTCGCTCGCAAAAATAAATAGCGTATCTGGGAGGATACGGTCAATTTGCATAGTCATAAATTTATTATTATTTCATGCCAAATTCGCTTGGGTTAAATTTAAATAAAAAATGTGAGTTGTCTATTATGCCCTTGAAAATATCAGGCAAAACGGACATTGACCGAGAGAAAACGGGTCAACGGACCTCATTGACACCAAAACCATGAGGTTTGGACTCCCGGCGACGAAAATCCCAAGTTTTGTCCCCCGTGATGTTTTTTGACATGTTTAGGGACCAATTGTGTATTTTACTCTTCTATTTTTTTTCTTCCTATATGCATCCAACGAACTTTGGCACTGATGTTATCTTATATTTGGCTCGCCAATTTATACAAATCATATGAATCAAGTAATCTTTCCAAGATTCTTCTTCTATAAAAGTCTCAATCGAAGCTAGTTTTTCTTGTGGAATGTCTATGCATTACGCGTATGTTTTCCTCATATCATCTTTAGCTGCATGTGCTTTGTTAAACTGCTCAACTAAGTCGATAATCGCTTGTTGACGAATGGTATTATCATCAATTAGTTTCTGAACACCAGTTTTGATTTCATCAACAGTATGTGGAAGTGAACAAGACATGATTTTTGGTAGAGATAATTAAGATTGTTATGTGAAAAATAGTTACATATGGGTAGTACTTATAAATGTGGGATAATAAAATTGATTTTTTTTTCAGTTACTAACCTCAACGGCTAGAAAAAATATTCAAATTGCGAGTGTGAGCAAACGCCGATGCTGTTTGGCGTGCCACGTCAGAATCGCGAGCCACCAACGCACCCTTCCCTTTTAGTTTTAACATAGTGAATAAACCAAAACTTCATTACTTAACTTAAGATATGATTTACATATAAAACGCATAGCCATAAAGTACAATAAAGGGCATCTTTTGTAAATATTAAGTTGATAAGTTGTTTATCATGTTTAATAAAAGTTTATACAATACATAAAGCATATGTCACGTGTTTAAAGTTTATATGCGGTTTTCTTCACTCATGTGTTACATGATTTACCTCTCACATAATCATGAAGTCGGTCGATAGAGGTAAATATATAGACGACTAGTAATCTTTCATGTGTTCAGATATAAAATATAAAGCCCAATGTACGTGATATAAAATTTAGGGTGAAAATTAAATATATGCAACTTATTTGAAAAACTGTAATTCTCGCCATAATACTTCAAATTATTAACAATCTTCCAACTTTTTAAATGAACTGACTAAAATATCCTTGTGCTTTTCCTTTTTGAGTTTAATTTTGAATTTTCATTTATCTTTTATAAAAAACTTCATAAATTCATGATCCACAATTTGTTTACTCAAATTTTAGATTCTTAACCCTCATGAAATCTTTAAAACCTACAGTAAAACCTCTTTAAATTAATAGTGTTGAGACCGAGATATTTTATTAATTTAGCGAGATATTATTATATCGATAAATTGATAATTTATTAATTTAAAGAGGTTTTACGTATGACCGTTAAATTTTCAAATCTAATATAGTAGCTAGTTACAATGTACACTCATTAAAGACGAAACATAAATTTGAAAAACAAATTCCAATTAACATTTATAAATTTACATTCACACTTTATGAAAATAAAATTAACACTTTTTGTTGCAATAGGAGAAAACAACGCACCAACTCTTTAGTGCAATAAGGTGATTTCAAGATAAATTCAATATACATTTGAAGTTCAACAAAAATCAAGTGAGTGTGGATTATTTTTTACTAAACAATCTTAGGATTTTGAAGTGTATCTCACACACATATACATATATACATTTACATGAAATTTTTAGTAATTATTAATTTATAGTTTCGTTGGGACTAATATATATACATTGGGTTTTCAAAAAAAAAATATCTTATTATTTTATCGATTGGGGTCCAAATTTTTACTGGTCTCAAGTTGGGACTGGACAAATTATTAGTTTTACCGAGGTTATTAATTTATCGAGTATTCATTTATAAAGGTTTTACTGTACTAAAATCTTATATTCAAAATAACAAACAACAAAATTCAACAACCTTTTCGAATCCCCATTTTAAATAGGTATTTATCAAACCTTTTCATGAATTTTTACACTTTCATTTTTGAAGTGAGTTCCAAGTCTAAGTTTATGATAAAATTCGAATATATAAATCACAATGATAAAATATGATATATATATATATATATATATGTTACTTTAGTTTTAGTTATATATACTAGAGTTATGATCAAATAAAGTAAAATTAAAATAAGAAAGTTAGATAAACCAGGATCATATCTATATCTATATTTATACTATATATAATAGAAAAACGGTCGAAGGTGAAAAGTTGAAAAGTTGAAATTGGTCAAATGAGAGAGAAATGCATAGTGTAATTAATACTATTATTAAAACACTTCATTACTTAAAAGTATAATAATTTATTCACATTGTACAACTAATTAAAATCACATCTACAAAATTAAAAACAACCAATTAAAACACCAATTACTAAAGAGTACAATAAAATTTTCATAACGTACAATTTAAAGAAGCTACAACATAATCCAAAATATAAAATAATTAAATACACTAATTAATGATATTTTTAAAACACCTTAAAATGAAAAGTACATGTTATTATACACATTATACAAATTAATAAAACACACAAAACTTCATACAAACTAACAAGTTGATGTCACATATAGTTTTGAAAACCGGATCGGAACGGACCAACGTGTTCAACCGGGAACCGATGACGCCACCGGTTCGGCTAACCAATTAAAGCCATCCGAAAACGAACCAGAGAGGACCCGTTGAAACCGATACAAACTGGTGAATCAGGTCTCATCGAGATATATTTCTGCGGTTAATATTCACAGGGTACCCCGCTGCCAAAACGCGAGAGTACCCTGCTATATATTATATATAAAGGAAAAATCAAAAAGTTAAAACTAAAAGTGAAAATGTTGAAGACATATATTTCAAAAGGAAACTATTAATACACATCGAAAACCGGTTTGACCCGAGACGCTTCAAACCCGGCGGGTTGACCCGATTTAATTTGACTTGTTTTCGACCCAACCTGTCGGGTTGACTCGGTTTAAATAGACTTGTTTTTTTTAGCGGAACGGTTTAACCGGTTGAACCACCCGGGTCGAACCAGGTTTTAAAATTGACAAAATTATATGAGAAATGATGAAGTAGTTGTGGAACTCGTGACAAATTTGGAAAAATGATAGACCAAGTAATTGTAGTTTTTTGTTGTTTATTTTGCTTTGACACATATCGTTGTCATTTGTATAATGTTATTTTGAAAAATGTTGGTCTTGACCAGCAAGGACTATCATATATGAATCGTCTTTTAAAAGTTAATATATAGTGTATAGCCCTTTGTCCGGTATATCAATAATGTTATTTAAGTTTATTAGAATCACAAAAATTAAATAGTATTGTTATCTTTAGCGATAATTATTTGTGCCCCAAATAAATATCTTTGAACAATGCTTAAATATCTATGCAAATTGATAGTACAAGATAATTTTATTATGGTGATATTAAATTTGTAAGGTTACAAGTTTAAAAGCCACACACCAAATAATAAATGCTACACATGTAAAAAAATAGTTATCATCGCTTAAATTCTTGACAAAACAAGAAAATGCGGTCACTTGCATTGGCTTATACCTATAAACTACAATATAATATCGCTAACTACATAATAATTTCTTTTGTAATCTTGAATCTACTATTACTAAAATCTTAATAACTTAAAAGTTAAAACAATCCTATTAGAAATATCTCCCACACTTAAATCGAATCACATAATTTTCTTGGCGTATATTTATAACGCTATGCAACATAGCATCGAATTATAGTTATTCGAAAATGGTTGTCGACGCTACAAATACTGATTTGTTGAAAGAAAACTTATGGGTCGTCGAATTTTCTGAAAACTAGACAATTCTTCTTGGTAGCATGGTCTTCGTCTAGTATTTCAAATACATCTACAAAAGTGATTGCATCTCATTTTAAATTTTTCACTGTTATTTGAAATGTGAGATTAAAAATGCGTATCGCTCTTCTGATTTTGTTTTTTCTTCTCATTGAATTCTTTTTCAGATATTGTTATTTATTAGTGGGAAATGTAATATGCGAGCACGATTAATTAAACAGAAAAGGAGATTAGGAAAAATTCGTGGAAGATATGGTTTGGGTCGAAAGAAAGTTCGGATCTGGATCTTCCAAGGACCACTCATCCCTTGTGTTGTCACCATATTTTGAAACCTCCATATCCAAATCCATTTCCCCGTGAACTAATTCAAACAACATGTGTTTCTTACAGCATTTAATGTTAATTACAAGTCTTGAACTCGACATTTGTTAGCTAATTAATAGCTACCTCAACGACACACATTATTATTATTATTATTATTATTATTATTATTATTATTATTATTATATAAAACATCACTTTCATTAAACAAAACCAATGGATTCTGAGAAATTAGTGGAGGCGCCAAACAATCCAGCCCCACACCTTTAAGAATAAGAAACTAATCCCATCGAAGATATGAAGCGCGCAAGGCCCAATGTCTTGAGTTATAGAGAACTTCCGGATCCGCTTAAGTAAGGTCACGCGTCGTACTCAAGTTCTCCAAGGAGGAAAATGAGAAAGGGTGAACCCATATCCAATGTCTGTACATTTGGCTCCGTATTTGGTGCGCTTACGTTTGCGCGTCAATCCTTCGCACGACCCGCACAAAATCCATCATACTAGTTTGTGTGAGGGGACGACCGGTCAAATCGACACATACGCCCCGCCTCCATCCCAAAATTATTATTATTATTATTATTATTATTATTATTATTATTATTATTATTATTATTTTATTTTTATTTTTTTTATAGAAACATCACTTTATTAGAAAATCATACGAGGTACAAGAAATTAGAAGGAACCGAGATAATAACTGTACTCCTACTCCTCTAGCTATAGAAAAACTAATCCTACTAAAAATATGATCAGCAACACGTGCTTCAATGTCTTGAGTCAACGAGAATTTTCGGATACGCTTTAGTAAGGTCACAACATCCTTCTCAAGTTCTCCAAACGAAGAGAATGAGAATGGGAGAAACACGTATCCAATGTCTGCACATTTAGCATCGTACTTGACACGCTTACGTTGTGCGGCGTCAATCACTGCACGACCCGGTACAAATTCAACCATGTTAGTTTGCGTCAAGAGAGACGACCCTGTCAAATCAACTCATGCATCCTGACCACCATCCCAGGAATAGAGCAACATATCATGTGGACGTAAGGGTTGGTCCATTGCACCAGAGCCCAATGTCAACCTCTTTACGAGCTGAAATCCCACCACGAGAACATATGTCAACCAGGGTATCACGCACCACGTTATGCAGTCGTTTAATGCCAATAATACCAGCACAAGATACCGCATGGTCCCCATAAATGTCTCCTGTAAATACCCTGGAACAAGCTGAGCACGACATTTGTGTGGAAAAAGGGGGATACCTAGTCGATAACATAACACACAACGGTAAGTTCTAGCATTCATGGTCTGTCCCAACCCAGAAATCAAAACCACAGAGAGCCAGTCTGAAGTGTGGTCCTCCTTTTTTGATCTCCATAAAGCCATCTGTCTAGAAGATAAGCATAAGGTGGATTCGGCCTTCTTGGCGACACGTGTGAAATATACATCTGCCAATTTCTTCATGAGTTTGGGGGCAGCGATCTCACATGAGTTGCCCAAAGGGTCGGTTTCCATTTTCTCATTGAAAGCACATAGGGCATTATCAAAGAAAGATCAAGGAAAGCATAGTTCAAGACATCACCTGCAACATATACACCAAGCCCCCCAAATTCAAAAGGTAGAGTAGCCAATCTCCATTGCCAGTAACCAAAATCAGGTCCGGAGGCAGTGACAATACGCTCCAGAGAATAACGAATAGCCACATAAAAATAAATCAGAGCACGTTCAAAGACCCGAGGGGA
The DNA here is from genome assembly GCA_022545495.1 of Chrysanthemum lavandulifolium. NCBI lineage: Eukaryota > Viridiplantae > Streptophyta > Magnoliopsida > Asterales > Asteraceae > Chrysanthemum > Chrysanthemum lavandulifolium. The sequence goes on along the minus strand of CM040242.1, from coordinate 14,497,340 downwards.
ACATGTGCGCATAGAAAAATATAACTTAGAAATACCGGCACAAGCCCGAAGGAGAAACAACTCACATTAAGGATCATTAAACTTAGCAACATCATCCATAAATTAAACTTGAGACTTCACACATTTTAGCATCTTATGCTTACGTGTTTGTATAGCTAAGATTTGTAGTTAGTGATAATCGAAAAATGTAAATCGATTTGGGTTTAGATAATAGTTTTTCGTTATTTTGGTGGATTCGAACGATAGGTGTAAAGAACTCCAATGACCTAAATATGGAAATTGGTCGTGTTGGTGCAAATGATGACATATATCTCTATATGTTTTAATAATGAAAAATATATTATGAGACACTTAAAATTGTTAGCGTTAGCTTAAAACCGTAAACACACGAACAAGACCTGGCATGCCAGGCTCAAGCGCTGAAGCGCCACAGCCAACGCGCCAGGCACTGTATCGTGTGTGCTCGGTTTTTCAAAGTCAGCTTTGCTCTAACCCGAGAAATTTTGATCTTTAAATAAAGGTTTATACATGATATTAAAGATGTTTTAGAATCTGGCAACAAGATTCGAATTTACAGAGTTTGTTTTATAAAACACCGACTCAAAAACCTTTTATAAAACCCAACTCAAAGTCTATTAGCCAACTCTAAAAGTTCTTATGAAACAAGGAGATTCATGTTTTCGCAAAACCCTCAAATGAAAACATACAAATGGCTATAATCTTTACGTATGTCTTAGCTAATCAATTAACGGGTCTACTCCCTTATTGAGCAAACAAGTTAAGGTCACCTTTGTGTAAATGCACTTCCTCCTATAGATTAATGTTTTACTAAACATGCAAGGCACTTAGTTGCATAAATGTGATTAGTTAACATGTTAATTGTGGCTTAACATAGATTATAACACTTGGATTTTGAATTTGAAATTTGAATTTGAATTTAGAATCTCATTTGCACACTTTTATCCAATCCTAGCTCCTCACTCAAAGTTTTTTTCCTTCTATTATCCAAACCTTGGGCACCATTCAAGAATTTTCCTATTACCCAATACCTTGCTCCCCACTCAAAGTGCCTTCCCTCCAATTCATTCACCTTTCATTGATTCAAGCTATATTCATGCTTGGCATATTTGATTTTGAATTTGAAATTTGAATTTCAAATTGAGGTGAAAGTCTTTATCCACTGATTTGCCTCCACTCAAAGATATTGCCTTTTTCCACAATTATCTTTTTCTCCCAAATGGGAAAAAGCATAAATCTACTCTTAAACACTTTTCTAAACATATTTAACCATGGATAATGAGTTTGTTTGACCTAACCTTACTTGAGGCTTTGAAATAGACTTGGGAATGTCAAAAGTGAAGTGCACACGGGGGTTAAACAAAAGTCAACGGCTATATATAGACAAGAGGACAAAACAGTCTTGGCACGTCAAGCCCGCGCGCCACAGCCAGCGTGTCAGACACTGTTTTGTTTGGCTTGTTTATAAATGGCCCACTCTTTTTTCTTGCACACTTCACCTATTGCCAAACATATCTCCTATTTATTACCTTCTCTCTAATCCCTCTAAGTTTTTCAATCTTCTTGTGTCTTAACATCTTTCTATCATCACATTGAAAACAAACTTCTTTGCAAGAGAAGACACACAAGAACTTAATCCACTCTTATGTGTAATGTCTAGAGTTTTCTTCTACTATATTATTTAGGTTGAGTCAAGTGTCTAGGTGTAACAAAAATACTTAAACATTCTCATTCATTTGTAAAGTCTTATACGGGTGAGGATAAGCAAGTGTAAAGAGTTATTCGGGTGCGGATAAGCAAGGGTAAAGTCTTGTTAGGGTGCGAACAAGAAAGGGTGTAAAATTCTTGTTTCGGATGCGGCCAAACCTTGTACCGGCTGCCGTTAAGTTTGGGGTTTAGTGTTTCTTTGGTAGAAGCCTTTGTGATAGGTATTGAATCGCGAGGTCTTTATGGATGGATCCGGGTGTGGAACTCCGTTAGGTGCTAGCTCGGTCTAGGTGTAGATTAGTGAGAGCTAACGGTGTACGGTTTATCCACGACAAGGATTTGGTACTAGTGAATAGTATAGGTGTTGCCGATTCTCAACTGGGCGTACGGATAACCTAAACCTCTCATCCCGAACCAATATAAATCGTTGTGTTTGTCTCTTTCCCCTTAACTCTTTAAATATGATTTATATTGATTGTTTGCTTACACACTTATATGCGAACTTGAGAGTTAACTTACTTAAACTTAAAATAAGTCGAAATGAATATATTCACCCCTCCTATACGGTTTTACAAGCCTGAATCTGGAAAGATTATGAATATTCTTCTAAAAAAATGTATGTCCAAGAATAACTGCAAAGTGGAAGAACATAAGGGTAATTTAGTCAATTCATTTGAGAAGTTATCGAGGTTGTTGATAAATTGAAATATTTTAGCGAGCATGACAATTTTTGAAATAAATTACGTAGCTCGGTTAATTTGAAAAATATACTACGTGTTTTTAGCTTTTATTCAATTATATACGGTTAGAACTTTTGTTTAGAATGTTTAATCGGTTAGAACAATATTTTAAAATGAAAAAGTAAGAATTGATATGTGAAAATTCTTTGACAAACTACAATATATAAATTTACAAAATCAATGTCGACATGTTTAACTACGTGTTGATCTATTGGAAGCTATTTTGGATGGTTAGGCTTTCATTTAAACTTGTAACCTGTAAATACGAACCACTTACCTTTTACTGAAAAACTTTTTGTCTAAATCAAGAAAATGTTGACTCGCTCAAAATAACTTTTAACACATGCACGGTTGTAAACTTAACCAACAATATTTGAACAATAATGACATGACTAAAAAATTTACGCACATGTCATGTATAGTTATTGCCTTACAACTATCTTTGTCAAAATCAACAAGTGCAACTTACATCTCCAAGACTCCGACTCATAACTCATAGTTTTATGAATTCGACTTTGACATGATACTCGCCTAAAAGAATTCGCGTGATTCTAGAAAAATGAGCACGATTGCTCGTAAATGTCTTTTCATAATGTTGTTTCTTCGTGTCAAAACAAGTAATCGACTACTAAATTCAAATGAAAGAGCACTTTTTGCCCGTATCTATTATTCTTTCGAAACTCAAAGTACGTTCTCTACATCTTGTTTTGCGACTAGATTTACAATGTAACCATACATATAGTCACAAAGATCAATTTTCGTAGATTTCTAGCCATGTACAAGAGACAATTCGCCTCGACTAACATGCACATTCTTTCAGTCACATGTGTTGGATAAAATTCAAGCCTTTTGATAATAAACATTACAACATTCAGCTTCCAAACTAAAATATACTGTAACAATTAATTACTTGTGTGTCGAACAAATGGGGTAAGAAGTTAATTTACCTTTATAGTTTAGTCGTTGTTGCTTTATTCCTTGATTCATTAAATGAGAATATTAAGATTTGCTCCCGGTATTGGAGTATCGTTTATTTTATTCAAACCTATGGCTTAATTATTTCATTCTTAACCTAGTTTTCCACTAAGAATTTGCCACATGCATCGCATAATCCATAGGCCACGTGACACGTAACCTTTATTTGTTAAAATAACATGAACACCTAATTATTTGTTCATTTGTTTACAATAAGATTATTTAGTTGTTAGGTACACTATAATGTGTGGTATGCTGTGTTGGGTGTCAATAATTGGAATAACTTCTATTAAAAAATGGAGGGTAAAAGCCATAAAATAACAACGTCTTTCTCGAATTCTGGGGTTGAAACACATCTTTTTATCAACATATATCCACGTCTTTCGAATTTTGTTAAAACTTCGTATACGACCGATTTATATTAATATAATATTATATTAAATAATATTATTTTATTCTGATATGGGTAAAGTCGAACAATATTTGAAAATACGTGGGTATATATTGATAAAAAGTATCTGTTCAACTCGGTAAATTGAAAAGACGATATTATTTTAACTTTACCCAAAAATGGAAGTAAAGTTATGTATGAGTAAATTGTAAATAGTTCTTTGTGAAATCACTATATATAAAAGAAAATCACTATATATAAGAGGGAGGTGTAGGAAGCTAATGTGTTCATCTCTCATTCATAATATCAAACAATACATATATAGAGAATAAACCCTAACAAAAGACACTTAGGCCTTAGTCCATACAAAATACAAATGGGCTATCACAAACATACGACTAACACTCCCCGCAATTCAAACAGCTAAATCGCGAAAGCTTTGATTGAATTAAGGAAACTTTCAAACAGAATTCATTAAACCCGAAAGTATAGTCACTTCTTCTTCATTTCTCGAGAGATCCGTTCACATGATACTTGAAACCACACAAACTTCCAAAAGGCAAAACCATTAATACTTAACTAGTAATATTTTATCAAAACAACAAAATAAAGATCGGAATTCACAACCATTATTAATTTCTTCAAAAACAAAAACTACCATTAATTCTCCCCTCTCCTCTCCTCAACAGCATCACTAGATCCAAATTTCCCCTTTGATCAAATACCCTAAGCCCCCAACTGAAACGAACAGATTTACCACCTATTTCCCATAGCTATCGGATCTACAACCAAAACAATACACAACTGAAACTGAGAACGAGTCGACTGATGATCACAACCAGGCCACAGACGACTAAGCAACTAAAAAACAAACGTCGGCCGGTTATTACAAGAAACCAACGATCGACTGAGATTAGTCGACTGGCTATCACAGAAACCAACGATCGACCTAAGAATAAAACCGTGGTGACTGGTTATCACAGAGCCAACGGCCAACCACTCAAAAGAAACAGTAGAAAAGAAACAAGTAAATATGGGGGTTAACAGTTGTGATTTGAAGAACTTGAAGGAAACGTCAGATGGAATTATTTTTAGGATCTTTATATATATATATATATATATATATATATATATATATATATATATATATATATTGGCATTTGATTGAGATTAGGGTTTAGGATCGATAGATAGAAGGGTAATTGTAACGAGGTGGCTAGCGACAACGACTTATGATGGTTGGTTAGGTCCAATCAAAACCGTTAATAACTTGATATTTGAAAATGAAAGATGACAGAGGTTAAGTTTTAAAAGGAGCCCTTCGAACCTCCGGCATGTAGCCGGCGGCTGAAGAGTTTAGGTTTAGGGTTAGATATTTTAAGGTCGTATGGCTGATACCATGTAAGAAGGTAATGTTTTCATCTCTTATTCATAATACCGAACAATACATATATAGAGAACAAACCCTAACAAAAGACACTTGGGCCATAGTCCATACAAAATACAAACGGGCTATCACAAACATACGACTAACAGGAGGAGAATCAAATAGAAAGTTTGCTTTTCACTAGAAAGTGTAAAAACTGTCTTCTTATTTTATACGCCCCCTTTTTTCTCATTCTCTTTTCCTTTCTTTTCGTTCCAACCTACTATCCGCTAGGTATGATGAACATCAATATATGATAAACATTTAGATAATAATTGATGAACATCAAGATATGGTAATATCAAGATATGATGAACCGTTACTGATAAACGTTTTAGACCATCAATGATGAACAACGACTGATGAACATTTAGACCGTGATTAATGAACATTTGATGAAGTTTTGGGCAACGTATTGCTAAACATTTCGTATTGATGAACTTATATTAATAAAGATAAAAAAAATTGATGCATAAATAAATAAAAAAAACTATAGATCTTTTTTTATTGATGAACATAACAAGCAAAGACGGACCGTCATAGAGACCCGGGGGGGCCACGCACCCCCTCAAAAAAAATTTTTGCGGCACCTTGTGTAAATATTATAGGTTTTAGGGGTAATTTAATTGAGGTTACAAACAAATCTCCGATTCGGCCCTCCCAAAATAAATCCCCCCCCCCCCAAAAAAAAATATTCAAGTTCCGTCTATGATAACAAGCGTTACTTGATGAACCTAACAAGTTTGTTGAGCTATTTAAGACAACAACTTACAAACTCACAAAACCAAATCACAACACTCACATCCCAAAATAACACTATCAAACACGTTTTTTTCACAACCAAACACTCAAAATCCTACTTAGCCAATCACCAAACACCCTTATTAACTCTTACATCAGGTTACTCCTCTATCTAAACATTATGTGATGAACACATGCAAAACTCTAAAGTCACAAAATTAGGGCATTCTGTGATGAACACTTACCGCACTTAAAACTTAGTTTTCTTTAATAAATATTTTGTGATTAACACTTAATTTGATGAATATTTTGTAATGAATACTTACTTGATAAACAATTGCACATTCAAAATTTTGTTCATCGTACTTCTAAAAATTGTTCATCATTTTTAAAAACATCAACCCTTTGATATTCATGAACACAATAAATTTAAAAACAAACAAAACTCATGTTCATCATTGTTTTAAAAGTTGTTCAGCATAATTAAAAACTTGTTCATGATAACTCAAAAAGAAAAACGACATTCTTTCATAAAAACAAAATGTTTTACATAATTCACTTACGTTTATTATTAATAAATGCAAAATATGTGTTTTAATAAATAAAAATTAAAAACAATAAATCTTTTGAGACATTTCATCAAACACACCGATAGGCCATTTCATAAATATTTGATTTTTTGAAAAATTAGAATATAAACATAAACTTTTTTTATATATAAAATAAAAGAACTATTGTTACAAAATGTTAATTTAGGGCTTGTTAATGAATAATTGTTATAATCATTTCGGTTTCAATCAAAGTCAATGAAACCCTAACTTTGATGAACTGCAGATTTTTGAAAATTGTTGTAATTTGTAGCGATTGGACGAATTTATGATGCAAGTAAACAAAAATTGAAACCTAAATTTGTAGTTTTAAATGAATTGACACTGAATTTGGGAGGAAAAAAAAGTTGTGAATGTTATGTAATTGGGAGAAGAAAAGTGTTGCTGGAAAAGGAGAAGAAAAAGACGAGTTTGGAAGGGGGAAGAAAGAGTGGAATGAGAAGAACATGTGTCATCATATGAGATCCTTTCTAGACTTTGTAGAAAGTAGGGTTTTTCCTTACTTTCTACACGATCGCAATTCTATAAGAGAGACCCATATGATACGTACAGTTAGAATTTATTTTAACTTTGGCAAGTCAATTATGCAAACGGATTATTGCGCATATGCTTAAAAAGTCGATTGATTAGATCCATGATTCAAAATTGGATGTACAAGCATTTTGTAAGATCAATGAACTACCTTTGATCACTCTATGATATGTTCATATTTGAGAATTATATGGTAACCATTTAACACAATTCTTATTGTTTACTATAGTAGGAGGTGAGGAAGAACATACGCATATCATCATATGAACGATGTGCGAAGTTTAGATTCTCCTAGCAATCTCCAAAAGAAGAAATAGGACAAAACAAAATGCGTAAATTATAGCGATATGCTTGATCGAAAGAGGAAGTAGGACGACGAAGTGAAATCCATGTGACGAAAACCTCGTGCTATGTTTTACGACCCACTGGATTGCAAAATGACAATAAATTAATAGGTAACGGGATCAAAACATCATGTTTCGACAAGAAGGGAAACTTTATGATTAACCACATGGATCATGGATGATATATGTTTCAAAATTTTGTTTTACGAAAAGAGGAATAAGACCAAATATGATACCACCACTCAAAGGTGGTATGATTAAAGAAGAAATGAAAGTATGGTTGAAGTGTCTAACCAATATTTTCAAAATTTTGTTTGGATTATTAGTTTAACAACCAACTACAATTACCATTTGCAACAACATGGACTAGCAGTGGCGGAACCAGATTCGATGGATCAGGTGCACAAAAATTATCAAAAATGTACTCGACTTCTGAATTCTTTGAAGAAATCAAAAGAAAAGTATTAATATAACGGTATTGATTAAACTATACTTTTTAGGTGTTCATAAAGTAACTATACAAGAATCATAAACACATTTCTTTTACCGCATGAAATTAAAAAAAAGTTAAAATTTGTACAAGAATTAGCATTATCTAACAGAATTTCATCAGGTCTCAGTATCCCTTGTTTCGCCACAATATACTAGCATATTTCTTGTGTTGGTAGAGCAATAAATCAATATGACTTAAAAGGTACGGAGTACAAGGATGTGACAGCGAGAAACCCTGAAAAATATCTTCATTTTGGTTTATATGGAAATCAACTTCTCATAATTTCACACTGTCCGTTAATAATTCTTGAAATGCCTTTAAAAATATCATGACAATAATCACATGTCACATCATCACTCTTTAAAATGAAACAACATTACCCCATCGTGTGTACTATGTAGGGATTTCCTCATCTATAAACACCCCCACGCGTATGTTGGTTGTTATTTACGATCATGTTCATTTCAAAATGTATCATATCGCCAAATTCTTATTACCCCATCGTGTGTACTATGTAGGCATCTCATCTATAAACATCCTCACGCGTATGTTGGTTGTTATTTACGATCATGTTCATTTCAAAATGTATCATATCGCTAAATTCTTAAAACTAGAAAGGAAACACAAGAACTTTTTTTTTCTCTTTTTTTTTCGTTCGTCCGTTTTGAGAACCTGGGAATGACCAAATCAATTAGTTCTCCAGTTTGCTGTGTGGAAAGGCTTTGGTTAAGGTAAGAAAAACAGCAACATTTGGTTAGTTAATAAGTCAACTACAAGAAAATAGAGTTTTTAGTGACTGCGGTTCTAATGACACAAAAAAGTGTCATCACATCTGACTTTTTTGTTACATTTTTTAAATGATGTGGGCAAACTTATATAAATTTGAGATTTAATGACAATTTTTGTGAAAATATGCGTCATAAAGGGCAAAAAGAATTTCCTTACATTTATTCCTGTGTCATTATAATTTGTGTTTTACCTACTTCACTTTTATCTACACTTTTTAAGTGTAAGAAAAACACACATAAAATATAGTGACATCTTTCTTTAGTTTTTGTTGACATCTTTATACTAGTTGAGATATTTTTAGATTTTTATTACTCCGTAACCTTATTTTTGTCACTTAAAGACAATATTTTTTAGTGACTGTTTTTGTCATTCTAATTACAAGGTGATTGTCCTATTCAAAATGGTACGATGAATTCATGTTTTGTCTTTCTAATTACAAAAGATGTTTTGTCCTTTTCGCGGATATTAAAAATACATGTTTTGTCCTTTTAATTCACTTTTACTAATTTTACTTTGTCCTATTAGTCGACATTATTTACGGCCTTATAACTCATGTTACTAACTTACTATTGATAGTCCTAGGCCATATAACATATTTATAATACTCTAAATACATGCAATAGAGTATTGTAGATACAATATATGGGCTAGCCTATCGATAATAACATGGGCGATAAGGCCGTAGGTAATGTCGACTAACATGTCCTTTTTGAAAAACCTTAAAAAAAAAAAACTATTTTCAGTAAAAAAAAAGCTCTTCTTATATAAATTAACTCCAATTTAATGAGTTTTCCTAAAGTGTTCTCTATATATGACTATGAACGAAAGAAACATTACACGAAGAACAAAAATACTTTTGATGTTAGAAGGGTGCTCAAAATGAGCTTCTACACCTGCTTTCCTGTATAAGTTTTGTGTGGTATATACTATCAATATATAGTTACTAAAAATGAGCAAATGACAACTCAACGCCAAGCGAATGACGAACTTATAGAGTCGTCCACTCATCTTAAGATTACAAGAGACCTAAAACAATGTCTGTAACAGGAGTTTTGAAACAAATTTCTGACACTATATCGTTACATTGTTAGAGCCTCAATATTTCTCTTTTGCTACATTTTGTTTAATCAAATTCGTATTCTCTTGCTAACCCTTGACAATTAACCAAGAACACATGTACAAATAACAAATTTGCAAAACCTTGTTAAATTTAAGGTCTAAATCGTTTGCTAAATTGGATTTTTGGTTAAAACGGCACCAGAGCTTATAAATCTAACAAAACGAGGAGCCAACAACCACAAACCCTAAGGGGCGGTTTGGTTAGTTGTAATTTGGCGAAATTTGAAATAATTGTAATCTGATTACATTACATAGCCTGTTTGGTTTGTAGATTCGAGGAAATTGTAATTCATATTACATTACGTAAGTTATTTGGTTTCATTGTAATTGTAATTCAGTCACTTCAATTACATTAAGTGAGGGAATTCAAATTTTATAAAAAGTTGGATGGAAAGTTTTGAATTACGTTGTAATTCAGAATTTTTACTTTAAAGCGTCAATTATTATTATTATTATTATTATTATTATTATTATTATTATTATTATTAGTATTATTATTATTATATTTATTGGAAAAATAATAATTTTACATAAAGTTGGACGTGAGTCTAGACACAAGTTGTTCTCTCACTCCTTTCTAATACAAAAACTTACTTTATGAAAAATAAAAAGAACTACTCTTAGCAGCATTTGAGTGGCTAATAGAAATAAAATTAATAGTTAAAAATGTGTTAAAAGCCTTCGTATAAAATTCCCCGAACATAGAAAGAGCAAATGGTATGAACTTGTATCCGTTGTTCTCACATTTAGACGCATACTTTCTCTTTTTCTTCTCAGATGATGGGAAAGAGTCACGACCTGTAGATCTTATTGTTGTTGTTGTTGTTGTTGTTGTTGTTGTTGTTGTTGTTGTTGTAACTTTAATAGAAACTAATAGAATTTACAAAAAAAATAGTGGGAGCTGAGATACTATCTGAGCCCCCCCCCCCCCTATCTAGCTATAGCAAAACTAATTATACTAAAGATATGAATAGCAGCACGTGTACTAATGTCTTGAGTCACAGAGAACTTCAGATTCGCTTAAGTAAGGTCGCGACATCATTTTCAAGTTCCTCAAAAGAAGAGAATGAGAAGGAGAAACCCATATCCAATTATTATTATTATTATTATTATTATTATTATTATTATTATTATTATTATTATTTTTTTTTTTTTTTTTATAAAATCACTCATTAGAAAATCATAGGAAATTACAAGAAATTAGAGGGAGCCTAGAAACTAACCGGGCCCACTCCTCTAATGAATAGCAAAACAAACCCTACTAAAAATATAGTTAGCACTACGCGCCAATATCTGAGTGACCCGAATTTTCGGATTCGTTTGAGAGGTCACCGCCTCCTTCTCGAGTTCACCAAAGAAGAGAAGAGAGGGATAAAACCATATCCAATATCGGTAGCATTTGGTTTCGTGCTTGACACGTTCTTGTATGTCGACTTCAATTACTGGCACGCCCGCCACAAAGTCGGTCATACCGGTTTGCGTCAAGGGTGATGACCGATGAAGATCAACACATACATCAAGGCCTCTCCCACGAGTAAAGTAACAAGTCGGTGGGCGTGGGTGTTGGTCCCTCTCCACAGAGCCCGATATCAACTTCTTTCTGAGCCGAAACCCTACCGGGAGCGGATATCGGCAAGAGTATCACGCACCACATTATGTCGATGTTTAATACCAATAACACTGCGCATGATACGGCATGATCCCATAGATATCACCCATAAAAACCTTGGAACAAGCGAGCCGCGACACTGAGTGGAGAAAGGAGGACACCTGAGCGATAACATAAAACACCACGGTGGTTTTATTATTATTATTATTATTATTATTATTATTATTATTATTATTATTATTATTATTATTATTACTAAATATATTATTATTATTACTATTATTATTATTATTATTATTATTATTATTATTATTATTTAATATTTTGTTATTATTATTATTGTTGTTGTTGTTATTATGGGTAAATTGCAAAATGATCTATAAAGTAGCTCAAATGCATAAAAAATACACCGAGACAAAAAGTATTACAAAAAAGACATTAATGTTCCATATTTTTGCAAAAAAAGCCGCCGAGAGCTACTTTTTGCTAAACTTCGTTATGTTTCTCGTTAAGTGCCTCGTCACTGAGGGCATTATTGTCATTTCACTGTTCATATTGCCGCCAAATTTGCGATATCAATGCGACATGACCTCAATGGCTAAATTTGCAAAGTCAGTTATCATGTTTGCATATTAAATTATCAAAGTCTTCCGTCATTACACACACACAAACAGAAACACACACACCCTTAACAAAAAATTTATCATTTCCTTAACCAGTAACATGTCTCGCTGTCTTGATCTCATGCTTGCCTGTAACTCATTTGTCATATCAAAAATAATGCTAGCCCATTATCAGCGAGAGGTTGGGGTAGACATTCAGCATGCACTCGAATTGATGAATAGGTGCCGAAAGCTTTCTAATATGATCGAAATTAGGGGGGACCTGATTGCTGAGCTCCAAAACTTAAAGGGTTCGTGCAACCACCCACATTTTTAGGTTATTTTCCATTTTTGAAAATTTACTATTCACTTTTACTATTCACTGTCACTATTCATCCCGTAAATTTTTTATTTTATTTTACTGTCATGACAAGATATGAAACTCGACAAGTCGTCCTGACGACGTACGTTGAATCATTCAAAACCGATTTCACAAAACCGTGTCCGAGAACTACTTTAGGGTTTAAACGTCATTCAGACATCTCGATATGTCCAGTAAACCATATAAACATTAGAAATATGTACTTATACCATTTTACGACAATTGCACAAGTTTTGGAATTTCGTTTTCGATTCTGCGTTTCACGCAGTACGCGTTTTGACCAGCGTTTCCGACTTTAAGCGGCGTTTTGCACCCAATAAGACTTATCACTCATTTTATATTTTTATATGGAGTATAATGATTAGTTTCATCATTCCTGCAAGTTTCGTATTTTTACGATACCCGGTTTTACGTTTTATCGCTTAACAACTTACGATTAGCATTTAACGGAACCAAATCATGCTCTAAACTCAAGATAATACCAAGACTTATCATCTAAGCCTAGTCACCCTTATGTGACCGCCTCTTATGAGGTGATTCACCTTGGTGGTGGCTTGATCATAGACATGCTTCATTTTGATGCTTACATGTGTCCTAACTTAACCATGGTTAACATTTAACCCAATATATGATTAACCAAACCTTTCCTCCTATAACTAGCAAGTAAAAACTTCATAAAAACCTCATCCCCACCCTTCTTGGTCGTTCACCACTTAACACAAACAACCTTCCCATAATTTGATTCATAACTCCAAGTTTATGCTAAGAACTTTCAAGTAGCAAGTTACTACATCAAATCTCTAGCAAGTTTAAGTGATCTTCTTGAGTTTAGATCTACTCAAGTCACTTAGAACTTCATCACCAATCCTTCAAGATTACAAGGGTGCCAAGGTGTGGAAGTCTGGCTCAATCCAAGGTCCTAAGTGTTCAATCATAGTCCTATCCTTACTAGTTACTCCTTTCTTGATTGAAAGCCAAAAGTTGTAAGCAACTAATCACCACCACCATCTCATGTTTATTATTTCTAATCTTGTCAAATACATGCTATATATATGGTTACTATGTTGATTCATGATGTACATATACTCAATCACATGTTTTAATTCACATATTGCCATAAAAGTAACAAAATAGTAAACTAGTCATATTCTACACATTTGAGACCATTAAAACCCTGTTACATATGGACTTGGTAACTTACATACTATTTTAGACAAGATAAAAAGGTAAACATAGCAACTTGAATCACCCGAAATGGACAACGAGTCAAAAGTTATAGTCAAAAGAAGTTAGCGAAAACCTAGAAACGACAAATAGCTTGCTGTCGGGTCTGTCCAAAAAAAATAAGTGATACTTCTGATCCGAATCATCAAAACGTTAAAACACAAAAGTTGTCCAGAACGATGTTTTACGGCAACCGCAAGGGAATTCGGCCTAAAAAGACCAAACGATATCATTATTTGCCTAAAATTTGCAAAATAGTTTTTACCGGCAAAAGTTGGATTTTCACAATTTAAGAATATAGAAACCAAGTTATTTTCATAGCTAGTTACATATTAACTAAACAAAACTTCATTCAACCTTCGAAATAGTGTTTTCGCAAGTAACAGAAAAATGACCATTTTACCCTTTTCCGCCAATTTTTACCAAAACTTCATTCTTGACCATATTAATAAGTTGTGATCAATAGTAAACAACGAGAACTTGTAAAAACTAGATATTTATTAAAAACATGATAAACTTATTAATATAAGAATCTTCACTCAAAACATATGTTTTATCTACTAAGTGCTACAATAGTAGGGAGCTTCATGTGAGGGGTTTCATTTGAGTAAAAGGTATTGACGAGTTGCTGGATTTACAATTTAAAGTGTCCTAGCTCCTCGAACGTTTACTACATGACCTCTGAATTATGATGGCCCTAACGGTAGTATGATATCTATAAGCTAAATACGTTTACACATACTAAACTGTTACTATAAGCAACGAACTATAAATGACTACATCATGATCAACATAGAGACGTATATAGGCTGGTTTATGTTTTCTAAACATTATTCCAAACCTAAGTCGCAACATTCTATTTTAGGTTGCACTTAGAGGTTTCCCGACTTATCCATCATATTCGTAAAAGCACTTAACATCATCAACTCTCGGTGAGTTCATAGCCTCACTTTCTATTGCTTAATTGTTTTACAAACCCTTAGGGAAGAAACATGCTATTTTAAACCGAACACATTGCTTTGAAACTGTATGCTATATCTGAATGTATTATGTGCACTAAGTACCACTATTGCCAACCTCAAGTCCCTATTATCATGAACCATTAATCACTTAGGGTGACGCGAATAATGTGGATAGATCTATCGGGATTAGCGAATCCGTTTGTTTGACCAAGTCACGTAAACAAACGCACTCTATTTGAAGAACCATAGGTTTATTGGCAAATTACCTATTAGGGCAACTGTTACTATTATATCAATTTCTATTGACAAGCTGTTAACGTTTTCGGTGTCATGAGCTTTGTATAATAATATCTGTTTTGTTTTCAAAACCTTGGTGTGAGTCAAATTAACTCACACTACCAACATAATATGTTCAACCATCAAACAAACTCTATGAATTTTACTCAACCTTTGTGTTGATAGTTTTAAGCATGTATTTCAGGTCCATAATGTCAGAAGCTGGCACGGAAGGGCAAGGACAAGATCAAGAAGGCTATAATTATTTTATCATTCAAGAAAGACATCAAAAGATTTTATATTGATGCATTTTGTAAACAATGGAACCAACTGGGACCTATTTTATAAACTCTGATATATTTTTTGAATGATAAACTTTTTAAAATGACTCCTTTAGAGTTCGTTTTCTATTATTATGACTGTTGTGCCATCGAGTAAAACACAGTTTGAATTCTGCTTCATATCATGAAATTGGGGGTGTTACAGTTCGAGAGTTGCAATGTCCAATGTGAACAAGCTTAGGAGGATTCAGACAACTGATATGCGAAGGATGAGGGGGTTGATGAGAATGCTAAAGCAAACTAACGACATCATTGTTTCCAAAATTGAGTTTGCTGTGAGGCAAACATACATGTGAGGGGGTTGGGACTGGACGCTGGGGTGGTTTCTTTTGGGATGGTTTCTATTGTTGTTTATGATGAATGTAGGTATAATGGGGTTGGGGATGTTAGGATTTAGAAAATCCATAGTGAAGAGTCGGTCACCCCAACTCTAGTCTAGCATATGTTAGTTAGTTATTTAGTTTAGAGCAACACCGTGGAGGACGGACGGGTCTTTACCCACTGTATGCCTGATCCACAGTCCGAAGGAGGACGTGTAGTATGTAACTATAAATACCCTCTACCTCCCAAGGTAGAGGGTTGGACCTTTCACTCAATCTAACCTTCTTTCTTTTGTTTACTTTCTCTCTCTAGAAAGGCTCCCATCTTCCACTTTCTCTCTCTAAACTCTTGCATAATTCGACCCATATATTGAATGTATGATGTGTTTATAAAATCCAATATGTTACAAATGGTTTCAGAGCCATGGTTTGATCATCCCTCTTACATGTTCTTGGATTTCTAGTGGTTTTATATGGTTTTTAGATTTGAATGAGTTTAGAGTAGTTTGCATCATTTGGATCATTTCTAGTGTTAAAGTTTGGATTTTGTTAGTACTTTTGTGTTTAGAATCATTATAAGTGTTTAGGTTTTGAATTGGAAGGCTTGAATCATCGTGGTTGAGTTGTTTTTGGATTGAAAAGTGGTGTTTTTTGAAAGCTTTCTGAAAGCGATTTTAGCCACGTTAAGACTTTCTTGGAAGCGACTTGTCCCCTCTGTTGTTGCTTATTGAAGCGACTTGTCTCAGTTTTGTAGCGATTTGTCATCATTTTTGGAGAAGCGATTTGTCTATTGAGACAAAACGACAAAAAGGACAAAATAGTGGGTGTACTTGTGTACTATGCGATTTGTCCTTTAAGCGACTTGTCCCTTTAAGCAACTTGTCCCTTTAAGCGATTTGTCCCTTTAAGAGACTTCTCCCTTTAAGCGATTTGTCCTTTTAAGCGATTTGTCCCTTAAGTGACTTGTCATCATAAGCGTTTGTCAAGGACTGAGATTTGTCTATTCCTGCGATTTGTCTCTAAACCTAACATACAAAACCCTTGTTTTCAACCATAACACCATATTTATCTTTACCACCAAATCATCTCCTAGCTCCCTTACAACATCCTATTTCTCACTCTCTTACGGTTTGGTCTTGATTTTAGTAAAATCCCGTGAAAGATTCAATTTCTCGGTTTAAATCAGAGACTTGTAAAATCCCGTGCACACAGCAACATCATGTCTTACACCCCTGATTCAGTGATTTCAGAAGTGCTTAAATTGTATGATGCTGTGGACAACAATGATAATGTATGCTACACTGAACGATTAAAGATGTTTGAAGTAATCAATGAGGATGTGAGATCTTCATGTTCGAGTACAATGACAATGAATTGCACTGCTAATGCTACGAATGCCATGCATAAGGAATCTTTGCATTATACCCTATCAACAACTTCACTCTCACCTCATGTTACTTCTACCCATAACAACGGAACGAACATGTATTGCCCTTTTCCGTCAAGATTTATCCACATTAACGGGTACATTCTTGTTGAACTTAGAACAATTGGAACAACAACTTGATAAAGAAAAGGTTCAAAAGGATAGTTCGGTCTTTGCACTTCAAGTGATCCACAACGATTTTCAGTCATTCATCAGTGGGGAATTCACATCAGATTATGATCAAGACATGACTGAAATGTCTTTCAAGAGACACACTGGAATAGAAATTAGCATGTTCATAGAGACACTTATCCATCTCATGGATAATGTGGAGAAGTATATTGAGGAAGTTACTCAGAAAGATGATAAAGTAGATGAGTGTCTGGTGCAGTTGAGAGAAAGTTGTGATGAGTTGGGTAAAGTATCAGTTGAAGAATCGGGTGTTGCTTAATATAGAATGTTTAAGACAACAAATAATGATGTAGCCAGCTGTTCAGTTACTCCTAACACACAAGAAGTAGATGCAGTAATCAGAAAGGGGAATGAATGTCGGGCACAATCAAAAGTTTGTAGTGTTGAGATGGGTAAAGCACCAGATGATGGATCAGTTGGTCTTGAATCTGAGGGCTCGAGAGCGAGATAAGCTTGAAACGACCCGGTAGTTCAATGTCTCTTGTTACACGATGTGGATGCGGATATCAGACGGATAAATGAGCAGTGTCATGTGATGAGGTACCATAAGCGTTAAACATAGTGCATCGCTAATGTACCTAAACATCCGATCTTAACGCTAAACATGATTCTGATAAATGTTCCTTGATTGAGGCTGAGTCTAATAATTTCAAAACAAATGATACGGTTGATAAAAAGTGTGGAAAACTAGAAGGGGGGTTGAACAGTTTTGCCAATTAAAACTTCCTTTTAAACTATTTGAATTGACTTATGTCAATCTATTTGGATGTGTGTGTTGGATGTTGATAAACAAGCATATGAAGGTATGTAATGAAAAGATAAGAGTAAGAAGCACAAAACCACAACGCGAGTATTTATAGTGGTTCGGCTACAAGGACACCTTCCTTGCCCTACGCCACTCCCCAAGTCACCTACTCGAGAGTTCGTAAACACTACACCAATCTCCTTATGGCGGAGAAGCCTTCACAACGTCGCCTACCCTTTTTTCGGTGCTAGGGTAACCACCGGGTTCTTTCACTCCAAGGTGAACCACACCTACACAACGTCGCCTACCCTTTATAAGGTACTAGGCTAAGTACCTAGTTCTTTCACACCAAGGTGAACCACACCTACACAACGTCACCTACCCTTTATTAGGTACTAGGCTAAGCACCTAGTTCCATTCCAATGGAGGAACTACTACCCAACGACTAATCCCAAAGGAGATCAACTCCTTTCTACAACATCATCAAGGATATCAATATCCTTGGATCTAGTACTAATCTATCTTGTACATCGAAACACACCATATCGAATGTACATCTAAGGCACCTTTCACTAATGCCTTTAACTAGATCTTCAAGACACCCTTCACTAATGTCTTGTGTCTTGACTTCTAAGCACCCTTCACTAATGCTTCTAGTCTTGAATTCTAAGCACCCACCACAAGTGCTTATGATATGGACGATAGATACCCTTCACTAATATCTTCGTCTTGACACTTGAGACACCTTTCACAAATGTCTTCAACACTTCTTAGAAAAGAAAACAATCATCAACAAGAAGACTTGATAGTCTTGATGATGAGGAAGCATGGCAACTCATGGACTTGAGCTTGCTCGACTTCAAAGGTGGTGATCTTGCCTTTAAGAGGAACCTAGAAGATCACACAAAAACAAAACTACAAACATAGATCTCTTGGATCTGAGGTTAGAAAGTTTTTAACTCTAGGGGAAAGTATGTTAGAAAGGGGTAAGAAACAATGAAGAAATGGCTCACTATTTATAGAGGACGGATCCGTGGGACGCTCCTCTTTACCCATGGGTATTTTGGTTATGGGTCATGGGTTGATCCATGGGTATTTAGCTAGATACAATGTATCTCTTGAGTGCAATGCACCTAGTCACATGGGTATGGGTCAAAACCATGGGTTATGGATATTATCCATATATGATATAAGCATGATGTCATGCAATGGGTTATGGGTCAAGCTCCATGGGTCATGGGCTTTGGGTTTTACCCAACTACATTCAATGTATTTGCCCAATGGGTTATGATACTTAAGTTTCTACCAATTTATATTACACAATATACTACATACTAGTTATGTGTATATTTAACCCAAATATGTAAACACTAGTTGTTGTACATATGTAATATTAAATCATAAAATCACTTATACTTGTTTTAGTGTTTTATGTGAAAATGTGAATATGTTAGAAACTATTAGTTCAAACCATTTACGTATTTTATTTGTTTCGTTAAAATGATTTTACGTTTGTTATCGACAAAACATTAGAAGATCGTAAAATATAAATAAACGTTTTTACGGCTTATTTGTATTAACAATCTCCCCATTTTTGTTGATGACAAAACATAAAATTATTTTAAGGAAATGCTAAAATACGTATAAGTTTGAATTTGTAGTTTTTACTTTCTTCTCCCCTTTTTTGTCGAAACAAAAAGAGCTTCGAAAGGAAACTAACACATTGTTTTAGGAAAAACATGTGAAAGAAATAATAAGAAATAGAGAGCAAGTAACGGGAAAGGATCTCGTCGTTACTCCCCCTTGACGAGTCCATCCCTATGTAAGGGCGTCAAGAAAGTAATGCTAAGCTAGTTTGTTTGCAAAAGATTTCGTCTAAGTGACGAATGTGCTCCCCCTTGATGATTGCAATTTTGCAAAGGGATGTCAAGAAATGTAATCCTAATATTGCAAGTAATTTGCAATGTATTGCTTTGACACAAAGCTCCCTCTAGCTTTAGGGTGTCAAAGTCTTCAAGTGTAGATTGAATAACTACAAAACAAAGGTTAGAAAGCAAGTATAATTCACAATTTCCTGCAAATGTGGTCCAAGTTAGTAGAAAAATAGTTTACTGTATCACGGATCCCACGGTTCCTCTCTAGTAGGGATCCATCTAGGCAAATTAGAGGATCCGTCTGGTGATGAATAAATTCAGCAAATGGTGGTATAACAAATAATGTTATCACAAAAGTGAGATATGAATACAACGTAATCATATACTCAGAAATATAGCAAGTAGCATGTAATTTCATTTAATAAAACTAGAGTTATGATATACATGACTCTAAAAACTAAGAAAATAAAGAATACATGACTAGGAATTTCTAGACCAACTATCGCTTGATGCTAGGACACCGCTAAAATCTTCTAGCTCAAGTTTTGTTTAGGTTTAATCTCGTCGAAACGTTCGAGGAGATGATAGAACATGAAACGTTGGTCTTCTCGTACTTCATGTATCAAACTTTCAACATGTTGACAATGATAGCAATCTTTGTCATGGCTAGGTAGTGGTGGTGGAAGAAATGAAATGGCTTAATGCGAAGGATCAAGTGAAGCGGCTTGTGGAGCTTCAAACGACGGAGGGATTGGTGGAGGCGCATTTGAGAATGGCTCGACCAAGAATGCTGGTGGTGGTAGAGAAGTGTCAACTTCCATATGGTCGGGTGGTTGACTTTGATGATTTCTCATAATCCAAATGGGATTATATAATGGAAACGGCGAAAAGGAAGCCGGAGCTAGTGTTGACTCAACACCTTGATTTTGTACCATTATTCCTCCTAATGAGGATAATGTTGTTGGCGGAGGAGGATGAGACGGCCTAGGAGGCAAATCCTCTAAATTGTAGAGGTGTGGTGATGATAGTGAGGATGTATAAGAAATAGCTCTAGGAACCAATGGTGATGGTTTAGTAGAGATGATATTGTTTGGCCTAGGAGGTATGGTGGTGTTTGGCATAGGTAGTTTTGTGGGTACTATCCTTTTAGGAATTGGTTTGATTGGTTGAGAAGAGATCCTTGCATTTGTTGGCTTGACCGGAGATGATTTGGTTGAAGAAATTTCGTGTACAACACGAGCAATTTTCTTGGGTGGTTCTTTGGTAGATAAACTACTACTTGGAGTTTTCCTCATGATGAGATGATTTCAAGAAGTTTGTAGGGGTTTCTTAAGTGCTGGAAATTAGGATGAAGGTGATGACTATGGAAGTCCTAACAATGTGGTTTATAAAGCAAGAGATTTGGCAAGTGCATTTAAGCCTTAAGCCACTAAAATTCATTGGAATGTGATGATTAACATGCACAAGAGTCAACTTGAGTTTGTCTTGATCTAGGAACTCATTTAAGATGAGATGGAGTGTTTGAGTTAGAAAGATGAGTTGAAATGATTGTTTTAGCAAGGTTTGACATAATCTGTCATCCGGATCCCACGGTTCCCTCCTCAGAGGGATCCGTCTAGGCTAATCCTAGGGATCCAGCTCTCAGCAACTATGAAAGAGTAGAAATGATGTTCCTAAGGTCTAAGATCTATATCATCTTGAGTGTATCAGTCCTCTTAAGTGTCTTAAATGAAGGGGTGCTTAAGTACTTGAAGGTAATGAGTGATGTAGTTAATGATTGCCTTTTATGGAAGGAATTGGAACTTTCATGAGTACCAATGAATGAACAAGGATGACACTAAAGATGAGAGTGTCAATTGTAGCTAAATGATCCTAGAGATCAGATAGTGACTTAGATTTATCCTTTTGGAGAATATCCAAAAGGCTTAAGATGGAAAAACTAGAATTTGATCAATTTCGACCAATTTTGACGTAAGGATGATTATGATCAATTTTGCTATAAGAGGTTTCCAATGTTTAGATATGAGGAATCATGTGAAAAATGATGTGTGAGCTTGAGAGCGGAAGAGTAATGGATTAAAATGAAACGATAGATCTATAAGCGTCTTTGAGTGTGATCAAGGTGAGTTATGTGTGAGTAGGAAGGATCTACTTAACTTGATAAGGACTTAATTTGCCTTAAGACACTATGTCTAGCTTAGTGTGAGGTGTTCTAAGGATATGTTTGAAATACAATGCTTGCAATTGCATTTTCATTTGCGGATCCCACGGTTCCCTAAATGTAGGGATCATCTAGCACAAACTTTGGGATCCGTCCATCTCGCTCGTGAGAACCTTTACTAAAGGTATGCAATGATCTTGACAAAGCATTATATTCCAAGGTTAGTTTAAAGGGGTTCTAACACTAAGATATCAAATGTAAGATGTTTTATTTCATGAAGGAAATCGGATTACATTGATAAAGCACGAGTACAAGAGGATAGATCCTATTTGAATTACTACTAGGTTCCTTGAGTGTTTTCGCTAGATGGATCATCAAATGGTTGATGAGTGTTGGCGGATTCAGGAATGAAGAACGTCTTCATGAGGGAAATGTTTAGCGGTTCCATCATCTTATTCACAAGTACGTACAACGGACTTTGATATTGAGGATGAAAATGCATGACATTATGATAGAGGCGCGTCAAGAACATTCCATAGGGAATGAGTTTATTCTTGGAGCCTTGAAGGTTTACAATTCGCCTTGCAAAGAAGTAGGCGAGATTGTATGGTTGTTGTGTTAGCAAACAATACATTATGTGAGCACAACAAGCGGGAAGGATTTCTCAATTTCCCCTAAGACTCCAAACATTTTCACTTAGGATGAGTGCAAGGGGCTTGTACTCTTGTAGAATATCCCGTGTGTAGATGATGTTTGGATTGGAGTGATGGTGTTTGCATAATATGCGAATTTAGTCATGCGGGGAAGGAATGTGAGAACAATACGGACTATTTTCTTCATGAAAGTTGAAGAGAGAATCAAGAGACCAATCTTCGGTGAAGGCACATTGTCCATGATTTGGAATTTGGAGAATTTGAGCAAATTGCCCAATAGTCAAAACAAACTTTTGGTTTTTGATCCAAAACCAAAGGGATAGAGAACGATCCTCGTTACGAACGAGTTCGACTTGACGGAAGAATTCCAATACAAACCTTGGACATATTTTCTCGTTAATTTCGAGAAGACATTCTAGTCCAATGGCTTGGAAGGAGGTATTGATATCTTCTTCGAATTGTAGAGAGGTGTCTACAATACGTCCTTCATGGAAGTGACGGGTTTCGAGATTATTGAACCCACGGACATGATTGTCAGGGGTGTTGGGCTTAAGAGAGATGTTCGGAGTGTAGACGCTAGAGAGTGAAAAATCAAACTCATATACGTGCGACATAGTGAAACCTATAGAAAAGATGAGTTAATAGAAAGTGATGTTTTGAGGTCAACAAATGATTATCTAATGTTTTTACTAGATTTTTATTAACAATGTTTTTTAACAACAATGACACTTAACTCACTTATGGTTTTGACATTCTAGTGGAATATTGCTTTTAGAAAGAAAGTGGTTTTTATTTTGCATGAAAACTGTTTTCCAGTAGGACGCACCCCACGGTTCTTTTTCAAAAGGGATCCGGCTAGTATGTCTTCCGGGATCCTTAGATCTGTAGTTACAGAAACAGATTTTATGATGAAAAGCATAGGTTTTTAGATCTCATAGTTTTATACCAAGATATGTGTTTTAGCCTACATTTTCTTTTAACATGCATGCATGACTTCTAATGTATTACGAGAGAAAGAAATAAAACAAGGAGAAATGATAAACACATTATGATAATAATAACCTAGATAAGCTAGACTATTAGTAATAATTCATTTCAATGCTAAGAATGATACAAAGGATTGGGTATATAACCCCAATGTAGATTAACAACACAAAGTATATGTCTCCGTATATGAACTTCATCATAGGGAGCACAAGTGCGATGAGTGTTAAGGCGATGAGCACGAGGGCGATGTAAACCATGTTGAAGACGATTCTTCTTGGTTTCGGTTGAGATGAAATGAAGAGGAGGGTGAAGTTTTGAGTGAGAAGAAATTTTTTAAATTGGAAGATTTGAAAAAGTGGGGGTTTGATAGTGTGGTCGACGGTGGGAGTATTTATGGGAAAAGAGGACTTTTTGATATTTGTGTTTTGTTTTGTTATTAGAAAGATATGATTTTTGAATTAAGTAAAACAAAACACAAGTTTTATAAACCATGATTTTTAGACGAAAGAGTGACACGTATGTGAGAAAAAGCTTCCTAATGAAGCTACATGTAAAGCATGTATATGCACAAAAATTAATCAAATAAATACCTTAGTAAGCATACTTATTTATCAAGCTAATGTCATTTAGAGATAAGTGTAAAGTCACACCTCGAATGCACTTAGGAATGTCTTTACAAAATGACACAACAAATGTCAGAAGACAATTCCAGCTCCTTTGTGCTTAAGATACCTTCTTAGGGAAGGTAATCTTTATTATCAAGCAAATCTTATGGCTTGATAGATGTGAGCTTTGACTAATCAACATGACAAAGAGGATTAGTGCAATTAAATGAAAGAGTAAATAAGAAAAATGTTGTTATCAAATCAACATCCAAACATATAGTTTTAAAAGACATGGTGTTTGTTTTTATGAAAAACCTTCTTTGTAGTTTTCAATTAACCATGGATCGTATCAAGTTTTTAAAGTACAATATACTTCAAGAAACTTGGTAACGAAGCTCTGATGCCAATTCTGGAAAACTAGAAGGGGGGTTGAATAGTTTTGCCAACTAAAACTTCCTTTTAAACTATTTGGATCGACTTATGTCAATCTATTTGGATGTGTGTGTTGGATGTTGATAAACAAGCATATGAAGGTATGTAATGAAAAGATAAGAGTAAGAAGCACAAAACCACAACGCGAGTATTTATAGTGGTTCGGCTACAAGGACACCTTCCTTGCCCTACTCCACTCCCCGAGTCACCTACTCGAGAGTTCGTAAACACTACACCAATCTCCTTATGGCGGAGAAGCCTTCACAACGTAGCCTACCATTTTTTCGGTGCTAGGCTAACCACCGGGTTCTTTCACTCCAAGGTGAACCACACCTACACAACGTCGCCTACCCTTTATAAGGTACTAGGCTAAGTACCTAGTTCTTTCACAACAAGGTGAACTACACCTACACAATGTCGCCTACCCTTTATTAGGTACTAGGCTAAGCACCTAGTTCCATTGCAATGGAGGAACTACTACCCAACACTACACCAACGACTAATCCCAAAGGAGATCAACTCTTTTCTACAACATCATCGAGGATATCAATATCCTTGGATCTAGTACTAATCTATCTTGTACATCGAAACACACAATATCGAATGTACATCTAAGGCACCTTTCACTAATGCCTTTAACTAGATCTTCAAGACACCCTTCACTAATGTCTTGTGTCTTGACTTCTAAGCACCCTTCACTAATGCTTCTAGTCTTGACTTCTAAGCACCCACCACAAGTGCTTATGATATGGACGATAGATACCCTTCACTAATATCTTCGTCTTGACACTTGAGACACCTTTCACAAATGTCTTCAACACTTCCTAGAAAAGAAAAACAATCATCAACAAGAAGACTTCAGTAGTCTTGATGATGAGGAAGCATGCCAACTCATGGACTTGAGCTTGCTCGACTTCAAAGGTGGTGATCTTGCCTTTAAGAGGAACCTAGAAGATCCACAAAAACAAAACTACAAACATAGATCTCTTGGATATGAGGTTAGAAAGTTTTTAACTCTAGGGGAAAGTATGTTAGAAAGGGGTAAGAAACAATGAAGAAATGGATCACTATTTATAGAGGAAAAATTCTACTGTTCCCCGGATCCCACGGATCCCTTCCACAAGGGATCAGTCTAGCGTAAAGCTAGGGATCCGTGTGACGCTCCTCTTTACCCATGGGTATTTTGGTTATGGGTCATGGGTTGATCCATGGGTATTTAGCTAGATACAATGTATCTCTTGAGTGCAATGCACCTAGTCACATGGGTATGGGTCAAAACCACGGGTTATGGATATTATCCATATATGATATAAGCATGATGTCATGCAATGGGTTATGGGTCAAGTTCCATGGGTCATGGGCTTTGGGTTGTACCCAACTACATTCAATGTATTTGCCCAATGGGTTATGATACTTAAGTTTCTACCCATTTATATTACCCAATATACTACATACTAGTTATGTGTATATTTTACCCAAATATGTAAACACTAGTTGTTGTACATATGTAATATTAAATCATAAAATCACGTATACTTGTTTTAGTGTTTTATGTGAAAATGTGAATATGTTAGAAACTATTAGTTCAAACCATTTACGTATTTTATTTGTTTCGTTAAAATGATTTTACGTTTGTTATCGACAAAACATTAGAATATCGTAAAATATAAATAAACGTTTTTACGGCTTATTTGTATTAACAAAAAGGTTTTTGATGAACTTTCAAACAAATTCTCAAAACTTGAAAAACATTGCATTTCACTTGAAATTGCAATACAAAGAAAGGAGGAAAGTTTTCAAACTAAGAAACCATGTAAAAATCCGGAATTTCCTGAATTTCGTGAAGTTTTTGAAATAAACAATTTAAAAGCTCAGCTTCATGCCAAAAACTCGACTATCAACAATTTGAAGAAACACATTTCTGATATGCATGTGAAAAGTAATTTGGTTACAAGTAATTCAAATGTTAATGCTATTGATGATATTCAAATGAGAAATGATGAATTAGCGGTTTGTGTGGCCAAATTACTAAAGGAAAATGAGTCTTTGAGAAAGCATCACATAGAACTAAGTGACTCTATCAAAGAAGCTAGAACTAAGTCAATGGAACAAACAAACTCTTTGATAGTAAAACTTGATGAACTCAAAGCTCAACTTCAGGAAAAGAGTTTCGCTATTGTTGCCTTAAAAATGAGCTTAGAAAAACTGCAGGGAAAAGTGTGAACACTAAGTTTACAAAAACCATCAACCTTGGGGAAGCCAGTTTCTAATCCCACTAGAGACCGGTCCGTTGTTAGGCGACCTCATCGCATTCATATCTCGAAAGAACAAAATCTTTAAAGACAAGGCTTGCCTCCCAAGTTGATGCGATAAAAGTTTTGTCAAAACCGGTCACTTCACCGAGTTACCTAAGAATAAGGCTTCTAGTTCGCTTAACCTCAACAAGTAGCCACTTCTACTCAAAGCACCTCTAGGAATAGTTCAAAACGAAGGTCAAAATCAAGCATTAAAACCCGAATTCATATGATATGAATGACTTGTGGAAGAACTATTATCTAGAACAAGCTAGGAAAAGGCATGATTCGAAAAGACGGAATTTTAGGTGCAAGACCTAGGGTGATGCATTCCACGAGATTTCAAGGCACTGCTAGTAGTTGTAAACCATTACCTAGGAACACTCAAAAGACTAGGGGTTAGCTTGCATCTAAGAGTAGTTATATGAAGAAGAATGCTAAGCATGTAGAAAATGTAACAAGAAATTCTGAGTCTTTTCCGAATAAGAAACATTTTCCTAATTCACATGCTAAGGTACAATCCACTAAGACTACTAACATGGCTAAGGTTCAACATGTTATGATGCAAAACAAACCTAAAACTTCGCCTAGATGGATCCCAACTGCTAAATCTTTGGAGTCTAGGAATAACAATAAGTCTTCCACTTTGCATAAGAATATCAACAATCCTAGACCTTTCCATAAGTGGATGCCATCTGGTAGAATGTTTAAGGATGTTGGACTTAGGTGGATACCTACTGGAAAGTTGTTTACTGATGGAAAAATCAAGGTTGACCGTGAAACCCCAAAGGGTTTAGATACTAATGTCACTAACCAATATATATGCAATCAAGCTTGTAATGTTAGTGCAGGTAGTCCTTACTCAGTTGCAGATACTTCAATCCTTCACTACATGGACTGGCTTAAAGTATGGATAACAAATGGATTGATATCTCATAACTCATGGGTTCAAGTAACTCAACCTTGATATTCAATATGCTATGACGTCTGTTCACATCAGTTCAGGCCTCGTACTTCAACATTATGGCGTCTATCGATAACACTTCAGGCCCCGTTCCTCAAAGAAAAGAAAAGTGCACGCCTCAGTGCGCTTTATCTTCAGAAGAAGAGAAATCTTCATTTTTATGACCATTCTCATCGACATTCTTCATTAACAAGCTTCATGTTTTTCCATGCTCATTCAATCCTCAAGTGGATCTTTGTTCATTGGTATATATTCTTATTCACTTGCTCAATCAAAAATGGCAAACTTCATTTGCAATTTTTGAGGGGGAGAAGAGTGAATATACTACATGTTGATGGATGCTTGAGTTATGGTCATACGAATCTCCAACGCCTAATGTCTTCACTCACTAAGGATAATTGGGATTTACTATTTGGGATTCATTGTTTTTCAAGATATGTTTGATGAGTACTTCCAACCTCCAACGAATGTTGATCATCCAGTTTCTGAAGCTAATGCTCCGATTCCTACTGATTCAACTGGTTCACCTTCTTCAATTTCCATTGATCAAGATGCACCATCTAAGAAGTACAACTCAGACTACTCAAGAAGCCTAATCTCCAGTTATTCCTCAAGGCGTTGTTAATGACTATCATTGTAGTTGCACTCATGAATAATGATTCGCTCTTTGGTATCCCTTTGCCAAATCTTCACGAATTATTGTGCACTCTGTAAATCAACCACATGAACATTAAGGAAAATGACTACCTCATCTGCTTGAAGACATTATTGGTGAATCTTCCAGATCAGTCTCTATATGTATATCTTTAGGAAGATGGCATTGACGTTGAGGAATCATTTGATCAAGTTCATTCAATGGATCAATGTACATCCAATTGTATGTTTATTCACGTGTTGGACATTTGACACAATTTGATTACTTCGGAGTTAATCATTTATCACTTATTTGAGATTGAAGTTGACTTTCACAATGGCGTGTTCTTATTTGATAACTTGCTCGGGCTTAAGAATTTGAGTTGAAGACTTGGTTTATCTAGTTACCGTGATCGGGGTGGATGGTTAAAGACCGACGATGTGGATAATCTCAAGAGGTGTTAATGTCTCATACTTTGTTTGAGTAGTGAGTACTTAGAGATTTGCTTGATGCATAGATTCTCGATTAATCGTTCTTTCATCATTGAGTGCAAGCTTAAGATACAAATGTAGGAATTCGACTTGATTTCAAGTTTGGTACATCAAGTTTTCTTCTTTAGTGATCACTTCAAATTGTCTACATATGGGTTGATAAAGATAGTCGAGAGAGTTTACAGAGCGTTGATTCTCACGAGATTCAGTTGAGCTAATTGTTTGTTCTTCTCTATTTCAAGAGTATTTGGCATGTATAATGTGTTGCTGATTCTGAGGTATCAAAACCAACAAGGGGGAAGGAGATATACATCTAAACACACAACGAGTACACGTGATGACCTTAATACTTCTTCTCTATTGAAGTAATCACGGAAAGACAAATGTCATAACCGTAGAGAAACTCAGTGTTTAACTCGTAGCCTTTGGTGTATTATTCCAACTATTTGGGGGAAGGATATAGTATTCTAACTATTTGGGGGAATGATGTATTATTCCAACCATTTGGGAGGAAGTGGTCTCTGGATACTTTTGGTATGTGTTAACTCAGCCTTTAGTAGGAAGAAATATGAGAAGAATATTTGGAGCGTGAGATAATATTGCTTATCGACATCTTCTTTATGATTTATGGTAGTTCTTTCAGTTATTGCTTTATGTTCACTATGTTATGATGATTCCGATGAGATCGCAACCATCAGGGGAGAGATTTGTGTACATCAAGGACGCACAACAGATTCACATGACCGAACGGGCTTAATCAATCATTCAGGAGAAGATCAGTTAGTAAATTTGTTACTCTGATGTTATCGCTTCGACACTGATTGGGTACATGTGTACATTATGGGCTGATTGGTTATATCTAAGTTAACTGGAATGCATTTAGTGAAATGAAGATGTTGATATATTGTTCCCTCGAATTGGCAAACTGCTCAAAACCGTAGAGCAATGCGTACACCGGAGACGTATAACAGGTTCACATGATCAGAGCCTAATCATACATTCCGGGTTTGATAACCGCAGAGATGATCAGTGTTTTAACTTGTTACTCAGGTGCTATCATCTTCTTCGGGTTCTTGGGCTTCATATAATGAGACTGTTTGATTCACTTTTTCTTCTCGAGGGAAATGGTCTTTATTCGAGGATTGTCGGTTTGGGGGGAAGCTGCCAAAGATTCACTTTTAGAAGGCTCAAGTTCTTGCGACGATTCAAGAGCCTGAAATGCTTTGGTTCTTGCGACTTCTATCTTCTACAAAGTGCTGAACGATTTCCTTATCTCGGTACTTGTATCATCATCTTCTTAAACTATTACTCTCTTTGTAAATATTTATCAAAAACCAAAATAGAAAATCATAAAACCATCAAAAACCCATAAAAATCAGAAAATTTAAAAATACCAAAAAATTGTTTTTCAAAGACATGTCTCCTGGTATCGATAACATCTACGGTCTTAGAAATGTCATTCAATAATGGCACGGGACTTTAGACGAAGTTCGAGCAGGAGGTGTAAATATTTCTTTTAAAACATGTCACAAAATATGGCTTGCGATTACTTCGATCGTAACCGTGCTTAAACAATGGCTTGCGTTACTTTTGATCAGAACTCGTGCTTAAACCACGGTTTTCTATTATTTCGTATAGCAACCCGTTCTTCAAAGAAGGAAAGTCTCGCTAAACCAATTTTCAAATATTTCGCACTTATCCTAAAACAATTTGAGGAAAGTATGTCGAAGGATCATTGTTCCTACTCAAATATTTTTCCTTCTATAATTATTCGTAAAAATATTTGTTTTAACAAAATGGTGGTAAATCGGTTGCTTGTAAATCAATCGCCGAGTTTTCGTAAAATTGAAAACTCAATCAATGACTTAGCTTTTAAACTTTTCAGAAAATAAGTCATTGATTGAGGGGGAGAATGTTTTCAAATCTATATCATCTATCGGGCTTATCTAATTATCCTACGTGCTTAACTAAAAATGATATTTGCCTATGTCGAAGGACTAGGAATTTAGGATATGATTGTTAGGATTAGATGATTAGAGTTTGATGAACACATAAATCCCATGCTTTATATGATCTGATTGATATATTGAATTGACTTTTATTAGTCGATTGTTGTTTGGGTGTTGTCGACCACCATATATGCCTATCTGTGTTCACTAACGTATGCGAGATAACATGGTTTATAAGAATGTTCCGATCCCGATCCCACATAATATGATGATTGGATGCGAAGGAAAGGGTAACTATTTCTTAGGTTGACAAATGAAGAAACGGAGCTTAATTTGACCTCTATGGAGAGTTGGCATGAAAAAATGCAACGTAAGAGGTCTCACTGCATCAGCAGATGGTTTTCTTCCTGCCTTACAGCAACAACAACAAAAGCAGCTTAACCACCTAACGTATCTTTGTGCAGGATAAATAGTGATGATACCATTTTTAAACAATCTTGAAAATATTGTTTTGAAAATGGAAAAAATTGTTTTGAAAATGGAAAAATATTGTTTTGAAAATAAATTGGACTAAATTTTGAAAATCACCGGACTTCATTTTATTAAAACTTAAGTCACTCAATCAACGACTACGGTCATCGATTGAGGAGGAGAGTGATTTAAAATAAAATATTTTCAAACGATATTTCTTCATAATAAGTCCGGTTTGTACAAAATAAGTGGTGATCTAAAGATTTAATGTTATGTCATGGTATGATTCTCTTTAAAACTCAAAGATCTTTCGAAATGAAATTTTTTATGTTCTTGTTTGATTGTGAAATTGTTTTATTTTACTTAACGATCTCTTAAAAACTATCATACCTGACACTAACAATCTTTAATGTCTACATTTGGTCCACATCAGTCAATTTCAAAAAATTAAATCAAGCCACGTCTTTCCTCAAAATTTCCCAAATGATTTAAATCAATCGGGATCCATAATCTCAATTGGTTTGAAAATTTTGATCTGAGGAGAGATCGTGATTTAAATCTCAAAACGGTTTTAAAAGGGTGATTGTTTCTAAAGCACTCCTTCCTTCATGTGCCAAACGATTTTTGAAATACATTATGCACATGATTGTGGAGGAGCATTCAACCATAAACCAGAAGAGTATTTAAACAAGGACACATATTCTCCCATGTTTTCCAAACATTATTAAATCACTTGGGATCCAAAATCTCAAAGGGTTTGATATTTTTGATCGGGGGAGAATTTGTGATTTAATTATGAAATCTGATTAATGATGATCGTTTTGATTCAAAGTGCTAGTTCTCTCTAATATGTGCTAAACTCTTTCGTTTATCGATGCACATATTGAGGGGGGGGGGGGCAAATGGTTTCTAAATGGCTTTTGTGATCATGGATGTACTTCATAAGAACTCTTTCCTCTATGTGATAAAATGATTTAAAATATCCTACGCACATATTGAGGGGGAGTATTTACCAAGAAAATCAAAAGGCTTTTTCTAAGAAAATTGTGATCAAGAAATCATTTCATAGAACTCTTGTCTCCATGTGCTAAACAATTTCAAAATCATATGCACATGTTGAGGGGGAGCATTTATAAATGATCAAAAACAATTAAGGTACAAAATGCTTTTGATATTATATCACAAGTACCTTGATTGTTTTTCCAAATGATTTTTCAATTGGTTTCGATAAGGAAAGAACAATACCAAAAGACTGACCAATTTACTTTATGCATGGTGTTATAAGGATGGTTAGGTTAGGTATTCGTTCCCACGTTCGCTTGAGTCGGAGGGATCTACCCAGGACAATCCACTAGATAGTGTAGAAGTCCTTAGGTATGATGAAAAAGGAGAAAATGAGAATATGGGAAGAGTGCGGATGAGATAGAGTTAGAATGGAATAAACCCAACAAGGTTCTAGTAATGAAGTCTCGGTAAGCTTGAAGGGTTGAAGAATGAAAAGAAATGAATGTGAAAAGGGTGAAAAGAAATAGCCCTCCAATAATTCAACCTTGGGGCAGAAACCGGGTTCAATTCATATGCTACTGGTGGTTACTAAGGTAACACCGGTATTAAAGACAAGACGTCATGCACCCAGCGACGCACTGCACTAAACTTCCCAAGCTACTCAAGTTCCTCTTAAAAGGACTTGTTTCATTCTCACGGGGAACCTACATAACCTATCGACTTTCTCTTAGAGATTGTTGATATTGAAGTAGGAGACCCTCTCCCTAGTCTCCGACATAGGAACCAAATGTGCACAATTGAGTCTAGAGCCAAGATATCATCCACAAAATCTCATTAGGATACAAAAGTAATGAAGACTTGCTGTTTCACACAATGTGGAAAGTAAGTATATATTGAGAGTCCTACGCATTATCCTTATGATATTGCCAGAACATCCGAGTGATATGTCAAATATTCACAATGAAGATGGAAATCCCTCTAGAGCCAACATCAAACAAGCTCTTGGTGGGTGACATGTGAGATCTTGAAAAAGATCAAGCTTGTGACAATTGGATAAAAACGATGGGGTGATTCAATCTTGAATCAACCTTGGTCCAGGAAATGGATTGACGGATACCTTTGAAAAACCGGTTGTTGTGCTCAACAATTCTTTTATCCAGCACTTCGACTGTGTATTAATGTTTCAAAATTAAAAGGTATTTATGGTTGAAAATTGATCTTTCTCATAAAACCTTCGTCGTATTGCAAAACTCTTTCTCTTAAGCAACACGCGATTGTTTTTCAAATCAATTTATTATCAATCAGTGAATCTCAATTCGCTGGTTCACTCACTCCGTGTTCTCTTCTTTGAGACGTTCCGGTTTGAGAACGGCTTGATTAGCTGCGAAACCCTGTCAAGGAGATTCTTCTAAATTATACCTGATCACAGCAAGATTTATATCGATCAACGGGAACCGTGGGCGTGCACCTCAATTCAACGGAAGTGATCAAAGACACTTTCGTGCACTTTATTGCTAATCGTTGTCTCTAGAACACCCGACGATTGTACCGATCGTAATCGAGGAGTCAATCCATAGCCGCATACTCACACATTACATTCACTTATAAAGAAATCATGATTGGTGCATATCTTCATCAACTGGCTCTGATATTTTCGATCCAAGCTTCTTCTACGCTGCTGGAAATAATATGAATCAACTAAAGCTTCCGCTACTCTGATGAGAAGATATCATGATCCAGAATGTGAGCATGTCGGTCCAAAAGTCACAACTTCACATAATGGTGATACAACAAAGGATGAGTCAGAGATTTGCTGTGGCTGTTGATCTCAAAGCTGGCTCAAAGAATCATCTACTCGTGGATCAGCTCAAAGACCTCCACTGAAAGTACAAAGCATTGGGACTTTGAAGAATTCACTGCTAAAGCACAAATAATGCAAAATTTGAAGAATTGAAGTCTACGAGCTCAAGAACGAAGTCAAGAATAGAATGCTAGGACACAAAATGTAATTCATGGGGTGACCTCCCTTAGGGGGAGATTGTTAGGATTTAGAAAATCCATAGTGAAGAGTCGGTCACCCCAACTCTAGTCTAGCATATGTTAGCTCGTAGACATTACGTTATTTACTAGTTATTTAGTTAGTTATTTAGTTTAGAGCAACACCGTGGAGGACGGACGGGTCTTTACCCATCAGATGCTCGATCCACATCCAAGGAGGACGTAGTATGTAACTATAAATACCCTCTACCTCCCAAGGTAGAGGGTTGGACCTTTCACTCAATCTAACATTCTTTCTTTTGTTTACTTTCTCTCTAGAGAAAGGCTCCCATCTTCCACTTTCTCTCTCTAAACTTTTGCATAATTCGACCCATATATTGAATGTATGATGTGTTTATGAAATCCAATATGTTACAGGGGACTTGTGGTTTCTTTTGTTGTTCTTGCTTCCATTGTTCAATTTAGATGTAGATGTAGATAGGTGTTGTGGTTTCCCTATCATAAGCTTGTACATGTATGGTACTATGGTTGATGAATGAAAGGGTTCGTTTGATCCCGATTTTGTTTGTATGCAGTGTTTGATTCGTATCACAAACACAAACATTAAAATGACATTATTCTAACCATAAAACACAAACACAAACTTGTAAATGCTATTGTACCATAAAACACAAACAGAAACAGAAACACAAACATATTATGCATAAGAAATTGGATGCAATAACCTAGTATTAATACGAGTGAACCATCACTAAAGATAAACCCATATGTAATACTTTGATTTACATAATATCGTTCGACATGTACCAAAAAGATGAACCCATCACAATACCTTCATGTTACATACGTAATATACAACCAAATTAAAACTGTTTTTGTTTCTACACATTACATAATCCCAAAAGATGAACCAACTTGTCAAGCTTCAAAAGCTTCTACTATACCTGCACAATCAAAATATGCAATGTAATGAGGTTAGTATATTATGCAATGTAATGTATCAAAAAAGTTTATACTCACGTAGTCAAAATAACACCACTTTGTTTCCCATTGATCTTGGAGCGCTTAGACCCAGTACGCAATTAGTGATTTTAACATCACTTCTTGGTCTAAAAAACCCGCACCCCTAGCTCCCACATTCATTGAACCAACACCTGATGTCTTCTTATAAGAACCACCCTCTCTAATGACAATACCATGCGGTTTGTTCCTGTTAAAAGCATCATCCTCATCAACCATTTTTCCTTTTCCCTTATCCACAAGCCTCTTCACCATCTTTTTATTCTTCCCCGAATTCAGCATCAACATCACCCACAACCTTTCTTTTCAAGTGTATACTTTTCTCCCTAGTTGAAGTACTAGTCCTAAAATGAGTTGAAGTACTAGTCTTAAAAGGAGTTGAAGTGCTAGAGCACCGCAAGCTAGCATCTTCTTCTACCCATCCGACAACCTCCCTACTTTTACCCTCTAAATCATTGATTTTTAAATAGTATTCAGATAACCTTTGTTTTTTTGTGAGCAACAAAAAAATCTACATAGCCATTCCGAAAACCTAGTTCCAACAATGTATACACATCATTGTCAGTGTGAATCAACTTCAAACCTTCTTCTAATGATTTGCCAGGAAAACAAAAGAACAATGCTCATTTTTCTTCCCTAATGCCCGCTAACATATGATCCAGACCAGTAGTAAAGATAGGTCTGTCATGGACAAAGGCATAAAGTTTAGAAACAGACCCTTGTATATACCTCAAAGAACCAAATTCAAAGAATCCATTATTGTGCATGTTGAACATAATTTCATCATGATAAGAAATTAAACCTGCCACCATTTAAATTCAACGTCAATAGTCAATTAAAGTAACACATTATTCACATTTATCATTTTAATTCAAACATCAAGTCTAAAGAGCTACTACAGCTGCTACAACAAATAGTTATGCAGACAAGTGCAGACTCAAGTATCCAGGCTCAAGTGAAGCAGTGTAATGCAGTGTTATATATCTCACCACATTATACAAGACATCAATCCTACTTACTGAAGATGCAAACCTATTGATTATGGATCTTGTATAGTTGTGGTTTAGCTAATAATTTAATGTGACAACTTAGTTAGTATAGCAGTACAACTGTTATGCCAAACACTCCTACATTTACCATTCTAACGACCTACTTAGAACCATAATACTCTGTTTATCCTAAACCAATCAGGGCACTCAATCATGACACTCAATATCAGCATAAAACAGTCTATCAAAAAGATCACAACATCCAACATAAGAAATTAAAATGACCCGTAAATGAAGTATAATACATTAACATACCCTCTTTCTTTCTCCCACTCCCAATACGCCTTGCCCTCTTTCTTTTTTGTGTCATTGTACTCAGATTATCAATCTTCTCCCTCTTCCTCCCACTCCCAACATGCCTTCCTTTCTTTTTTTTTGGTGACATTGTACTTGGATTATGGATTGGTACTGGTAACGCTACACGCGTCGTTCGGGGTCAAGGAAACTTCCTTTTCTTCGAGCAAGTTTTATAACACCCTAGGCAGTGAACCTAATCATTGTAGTGTAGTAATTAGGGTAAGCCACGGGTATTGATATCGTTCTCTAGGGGAATAGGAATGCTAGTGAGAAGTTACTACGCTAAGGTTGAGGTTGAGGAAGATTATTTTTTGTCTTTTTATGTTTTTAGAAAATGAAAAGGTACGAATCTCGGGTATTGGATTTGGGGTTGGTATTGCTACCGATTACTCTACTATTATCTAATTATCTAAGCTAAGGTTGTGATAGTCTATGTCTAATTGATGTGTACTGTATGATAGTTTAAAGATGTGTTTACTTAGGTTTTACTACTCCTTAATTATCTCCTATTGATGGTTGATTTGTCACGTCCTTATTCCTAGTTGCGTTGTGATTCTAAGGCTATAGGGCGTGCTTATTTCCTAACTCTTTGAAATTACCAAAGGGTCTTGTTTACAAATCCTCTAGTGATTTATAGACGCCTACTCTACGGTTGTCCTTGAATACTTTATCCTACAATTACCTAGATAATTATATTCTAAAGTTGACAAAGAAATGTCAAGCATTAAGTACACAACGAATAATCTAGCGCACTCTAGATCATTAGTCAACTAAGATAAGTATCAACCAATCAATATTCAATAATTAAGTTTCATATTCCTAAGCAAACACACAAATAAATTAGCGGGACATGGAGAACATGCAAGCATACACACAAATAATCAAAGACATAATTAAATTAATGAAGTAAATACTTATCTTGATGTATAATAGGGTTTAGAACCTAAAATATCGCACAAGAAAGCCTTGGTTCGGTTTTAGGTTTTACTCCAAAAGACTACACAAAACCGAAAAATTCGGATTCTATATATAAGATTACATCTGCGACGCCACCTTATGTTTCGTGGCCGCCGTGTCGCCGTCATTAGGGTTTCGTCTTGGCCACGTAAACCTTTCGACGGCGTTATTTTATGACCGTGACGCCGTCCCTTCACCTCTCGACGCCGTCTTGGGCGCATCTAGGCCGTCCGAGTAACGACGGCCTACTCCTTTAGAACCCGCGTCGCCCCTTGAAAACATGCAATTTCGCTCGACCCGTCGCAAAATTCCTTCCCGACGACGTCCGCAGATATGCTGATGACGCCGTCGCCTTATGTTTCAAAGACTTTGAGTGTCTCGATTCGACTTTGGCCATTTTCTTCAGATATTCGCGCCTTTTCGTCCAAATAAGCATCATTCCACTTCAAGAGACCTAAAAGTGAAAAGGAACGATATTAAGCAATAACGGATACAAAGTGATCGAATAAGGCTTAAATGACCCCTCAAAAGGTACCTTTTAAAACCTTATCAAATATCCCTACACTTGGTATTTGCTTGTCCTCAAGCAAATGTGCTTTTAGCCAATTAATTTATAAGTTAGGGGTCATGAAGCATCCATTCAAAACGGTCCACAACACATATAAGCCCCATAAAAGTCATAACAAGCACGGAATTACATACTAGCACCTCACATGGGGTGTTTGGATACTCACATCTCTCGGGTGTATATATGAAATATAACAAATCGAAATGGAAGATAAACACTCATTAACCGGTCCTAGTACATAGATTACCATAGGCTTGAGAATAGATCAAACCTCCGTCGCTTTGGCGTAAGCACCTAGGAAAGACTATCAAAGAGGTCTTTAAAGGTTGTAACGTTAGGCTTACGGTAGGAAATAAGGGTTTGGTGGGATAGGCTATATAGTGGTGGATAGTCAAAATCTCTATGTTGCAAGTATACGAAGAATGGCGTTGCTAAGCCAAGACTCGACACTCTAAAACTCTAGGCAACGAAAATAAACATAATTTAAAAGATAGATGTAGGATGGTAGCCAGTATGGTTTTTTTTTTTTTTTTTTTTTTTTTCACTTTTTTTTTTTTTTTTTTAATCATTTTTTTCAATTTTTTTTTTTTTTTTTTTTTTTTTTTTTCACATACACTTTTACTCTACCATCCTCTACGGTACATCACAATGATAGGGATTTATAGACACATCCCTACACTTGAGTTTTTATTACTCTAACACTAATTTGACCCGAATTGAAAAGATCAAAACACTTGGAGTACATTATTATGCAAACAAAGGGAATTTGAGTTTAACGTTCTCTTTCCTATGTTTCATAAACTTTAACTTTTCCCATGAATCCCAATCATCCCAAAGCGTATACAAAGGATATGACTCGACTTAGCAACTCATGCAAGCAACGGATAATTGAACTAAGGGTTTTGGGTGATAACATAAATTGCACTAAAAGTGAGTGCAATAAAGGTAGGCTAAGGCGATTTGGGTGTATATTTGGGGTGGGGTGTAAACAATGTCTTCATTGATATTCGGAAAACCGAAATATCACGAGAACCGCGAAAAGGATAGGCTCGAGGGGTTAACTAGGGTATCGTGTACTAAAGATGAGTACAACGCAAAGGGTGTGGGGGAATTACTCAACCGATATGGAAGAAGTAATTATATTACAGGTATCAAACAAGGGTTTATCCTAATGCCTCTTATCATTTAGTTATTCCTAACTACACAAGTGTAGTCTCACTAGCGATCTCGGAATGCATCACAAAACAAGTTCTAGAATCTAATATACTACCGGTTCACACTCTAAGCATTAAAGATGAATGCTTTAATTCCTACTAATCTAAGGGCGATCCTCACATTTTGGGTGGAATTTAGGTGGTAAGGGTTTTTGTGCTAGTCATGCAACTTCCTATCCATGAGGCGCTTTTGTTAAGACTAATGGCCCACTCTTATCGTCATGAAAAATTTTAAATTTGGCTAAAATTACCCTAACCTACATTTTCTCATGGTTTATTACACAAATACACTTGGACAAAGCAAGCAGTCAAGGATAAGCATAGTTTCAAAGTTCCGTTTATTTTCCTCCTACACTTAAACCGAACATTGTCCCCAATGTTCCCGAAAGTATCAAAGTTATGATAATAGAAGGTAATTAAAAACGAAGAAACTAATACTCCCCGATTAGCTCGGTAGGATCCGTAAAAGTGGTGGTTAAATCTTTTCCAAGAAGAGTTTTTGCGTGAAAGGCTCCTTCCAAACTTGTGTAACTTCTTCTTGACAAACTAAACCCGCACACTAGAAGAAAACAAACGAAACCTTCGTAAAATCGGCGGTAATAATATACATAAGACTCGATTTAAACTAGGATATAATGCTTGTGGAATGGATGTTTACAATTTGTTTTGAAAGTTAAGATCCGAAAATTCCAAAATTTTACAAGTAGCTCGAAAACGAGAAAAAGTAAGTGAAGTTTTATTCCTTCTCGACGCCGTCAGTTGCAATCTGACGCCGTCGGTTATCCCGACAAAAAGCGGTCTGCGATTTTCGGAAAAATTCGGAAAATTTACATCTTTAGAACTGGAAAACTTCGCAAAAACATCCATTATGACTCGATACAAGCATTTGACTCGAACAAACAAACATATATATCTTTTAGTTAATTGTTATTCTCATGTTCACGTTTCTTATGAAAACGTGTGTAATCCTCCCTACACTTATCCTTTATGTAAAATACCTTTATATGTAATTAAGGCGAGGTTAAAAACAAAATAAAGCATTTTACAAATTTAAACATGAGGACAAACAATTAATAAAAGATATATGACACTAACAAGCAAACAATTAAGCATGGGTTGCCTCCCATAAGCGCTTTTCTTTATTTAAGAGTCTTGTAGCTAGACTCGTAGTCCTACTCCTACGTGCCGATATAAGTAAGTCTATCCTCAACAATGTCGTAGGGATCAAACTTATCATTCAAGTTCCTAGTAGTACGTTCGGTTAAATATGCCTTTTCAAACATCTCACCATCGGGATCATAGATTTGTATCCTAATGTGCCACCTTCCATTACCATCGCTAGGCGTTCTATTCCAATTCCACATGTGTTCGGATTCTCAACTATCCATTTATTCATGACAAGGTTAACGGCAAGCATCCTAGGAACTCGGTCATCTTCCTAAATACTAAGGCGTCCTCGAACGGGTTCACTTCTATATCCCTAGCCAATTCTTGTTCTTGGAAAGTTGCTACACTAGCAAAGGCCTTATCTAGGTAAAAGGTCTTTGGGGCCTATGATGTTCTTCTCAATCCAAGGTCCATATCGAGAAGGCTCTCTATCCAACCTAATCTCTTGTGGGATTTCCTCATTCTTGTAGTACGAATGCCTTTTGACATCGTAAACCGACCTAGCACTCCCCTCTCCTACCACTATTTTGGACATCTTACAATCGATGATGGCACTAGCGGTAGCTAAAAATCCTCTTCCAACTAGTAATGGGCATGTCGGGTCCTTATTCATGTCTAGCACATGAAAGTCGGCCAAAAGAGTCAACTCTCCTACATGTACTACCATGTCCTTTATTATTCCAACCGGACGTGCTATACTACCGTCCGCTAATCCTAAGATAGTTTCCGTTGGTTCAATTTTACCTAGGTTGAGGCTTCATGAAGGGACAACGGGCGAGATTGATGCATGATCCTAAATCGGCTAAAGCATCGAGTGGCTTGGAAGTTCCAAGTCTACGGAAGAGTGAATAGCCGGGATCATCTAACTTCTTAGGTAAGTTGTTTCGCACAAAGGCGGACCCATGTTTCCCAAGCCTAAGTTCTAACTCATATTTTTCTTTTAAAGCATTATAATAAGGTGCATGAGCTAAGACTTCAAGAATTGGTTTCTCTTGATAGAGTTCCTTGTACTCCTCCTCTAAACTAGGTTTGGATTCTTGGCTAACGGGTTTCTCAGGAGTAGGCTTTACCAAAGGTGCCGGGCCTTGGTATTTCTTGGATGACTTGGAACCCTTTTTGATAGCATTTACCGAGTGAACCGTTGGGTGAGAGGGCATGAATGTGTGTTCTCCCATGATGAACTAGAACATGAAGTCGATGCAATCGAATTCACTTTGGGTTCTTTATGGTATCACTGGGAGTGCTCCAATTTCCGCTCATTGAAGGCTTTTAAGAGGGCATCAAGCTTGGTTGTCATCTCGCCTGCTTTTGCTTAAACTCGGCTTCAAGCTTATTCAATCGAGTTTCTTGGGATGACAAAAATCTAGATGCAATTGCTTCAATATTAGTGGGGTTCCCGGTATTAGAAGAATTGAACCTATTAGGCGAACTAGATGAGCTTTGGGGTGTGCTTGAGTTTTGGTTCCACTTAAGATTAGGGTGATTTCTCCATGAGGGGTTGTATGAGTTTCCTAAGTTGTTTTGTTCGGGTTTGAAAGTGTACCACTTATCTCCCGCTCCGTCGGTACGTATGGAGGCGTAGTCCGAAAAAGCTTGTTCGGAGAGCCTTGAGCAATCACGAGTGTCATGGGGACCACTGCATAACTCACAAGGTAGAGTGATTTGATTCACTTGTCGTGAAGACTTAGGATTTTTGTAGGAACTCATGAGGAATTTGACTTGATCTTCAAGTTCAATCATCCTACGGTCGGGAGGAGGCAAGGAGATTGCCTTGACGGTTTGGGAAGTTCACGGGGTCATCCCAACTTTCGTTATCATAGAGGCAAGGTCTCTATTATTTCCCATGATTCTTCCGCGGTGAGATCACTAAGTTTTCCACCGGCCGCTTGGTCAATGGATCGCTTAGTGGGAAAGTTGACATGATCATAAAAGATTTGGACTTGGAGCCAAAGATCAATGCCGTGATGAGGACTTTATGAAGTAAGTCCTTGAATCGGGTCCATGCTTTCAGAGAGATTCACCTTGACGTTGTTGGAACATCAAGATGTCATTCCTAAGTTTAGTGGTTCTCCCGGTGGGAAAAATTGAGCAAGGAAGCGAAGTAAGATTATCCCAACTTGAGATGGAGCCGTGGGAAGTCGCTCAAGCCAATTACTAGCTTGGTCCCGTAGAGAGAATTGGAAGAGACGCAAGCGTGGTCTCCCGAGTAGTAGCATCAAGGTCGATGGAATCGACAATTTTGAGAAATCCCTCGATCTTGATTTGGATCTTGAACGAAGTCCATGGAATGCACATCCGCTTTGCACCAACCGGATGGTGTCGGATCGCAGGCCGTAGTTTGGGCTTGGTCGGGAAGCTCAATGGTGTTCCTATAACCTAGGTGGTTTGGTCTCGAGTACTCACCAAAGTACGGGCTCTTGCGGGTCGTTTGGTGGTGGGTTGATGAGTGGTGGTTGGTTGTCACCTTCCATGGTGAAAAGTGATGGGGTTACGAACAAAGGTTACTAAGAAGGGGATAGACTAAGAGAAAGCTAAAATGAGAAAAAGTTTACTTGATAGGAATCAAGCAAAGAAACCTAAGCGAGGTGGACTACTAACTAGCTATTCTATTCCCCGTGGCGTAAAAACTTAGTAACGCCACACGCGTCGTCGGGGTCAAGGAAACTTCCTTTCTTGAGCAAGTTTTATAACACCCTAGGCGTTGAACCTAATCGTTGTAGTGT
Source organism: Chrysanthemum lavandulifolium (assembly GCA_022545495.1). Lineage (NCBI taxonomy): Eukaryota > Viridiplantae > Streptophyta > Magnoliopsida > Asterales > Asteraceae > Chrysanthemum > Chrysanthemum lavandulifolium. The sequence continues at coordinate 14,453,866 of CM040242.1, read as the reverse complement.
AGTAATTAGGGTAAGCCACGGGTATTGATATCGTTCTCTAGGGAATAGGAATGCTAGTGAGAAGTTACTACGCTAAGGTTGAGGTTGAGGAAGATTATTTTTGTCTTTTATGTTTTTAGAAAATGAAAAGGTACGAATCTCGGGTATTGGATTTGGGGGTTGGTATTGCTACCGATTACTCTACTATTATCTAATTATCTAAGCTAAGGTTGTGATAGTCTATGTCTAATTGATGTGTACTCGTATGATAGTTTAAAGATGTGTTTACTTAGGTTTTACTACTCCTTAATTATCTCCTATTGATGGTTGATTTGTCACGTCCTTATTCCTAGTTGCGTTGTGATTCTAAGGCTATAGGGCGTGCTTATTTCCTAACTCTTTGAAATTACCAAAGGGTCTTGTTTACAAATCCTCTAGTGATTTATAGACGCCTACTCTACGGTTGTCCTTGAATACTTTATCCTACAATTACCTAGATAATTATATTCTAAAGTTGACAAAGAAATGTCAAGCATTAAGTACACAACGAATAATCTAGCGCACTCTAGATCATTAGTCAACTAAGATAAGTATCAACCAATCAATATTCAATAATTAAGTTTCATATTCCTAAGCAAACACACAAATAAATTAGCGGACATGGAGAACATGCAAGCATACACACAAATAATCAAAGACATAATTAAATTAATGAAGTAAATACTTATCTTGATGTATAATAGGGTTTAGAACCCTAAAATACCGCACAAGAAAGCCTTGGTTCGGTTTTAGGTTTTACTCCAAAAGACTACACACAAAACCGAAAAATTCGGATTCTATATATAAGATTACATCTCGCGACGGCGTCACCTTATGTTTCGTGACGCCGTCGTGTCGCCATCATTAGGGTTTCGTCTTGGCCACGTAAACCTTTCGACGGCGTCACCTTATATTCGTGACGCCGTCCCTTGACTCGACGCCGTCTTGGTCGCATCTAGGCCGTCCGAGTAACGACGGCCTACTCCTTTAGAACCGACGTCGTCCTTGAAAACATGCAATTTCGCCCGACCCGTCGCAAAATTCCTTCCCGACGACGTCGCGGATATGCGATGGACGCCGTCGCCTTATGTTTCAATGACTTTGAGTGTCTCGATTCGACTTTGGCCATTTTCTTCGTATATTCGCCTTTTCGTCCAAATAAGCATCATTCCAGCATTTTGCCTTCAAGAGACCTAAAAAGTGAAAAGGAACGATATTAAGCAATAACGGATACAAAAGTGATCGAATAAGGGCTTAAATGACCCCTCAAAAAGGTACCTTTTAAAACCTTATCAGGTACAGAAAAAGTTACCTTTTTTCTGGGCCTTCCCCTTCCTCTTTTTGCCTCTACAACTACCTCATTGTCGGTTCCGCTACAACTTCCAAGGGTAGAAATAGATATCGAACCACTATCACACGTATTTTGTTCGTTGTAAGTTTTATTCCACATTATTGAAGATAAATTCTATGATGTACTTCCCTATGTTCTTATACGAACCATACTTGGCAATTACTTCATCACCAAATCTAGCCATAAGTTCCTCAAAGACTTCATCATTTAATAAAACTTTCCCCCACTACTTTTCCGATGATTCCTCCCCCACAACCAACAAAGACTCTCCCTTATCATTATTTGCCATAGCTAGGTTTGGTTGTGCCGATTTTTGGTTTTTTCAAAGTTAGGGTTTGACTATTGATTATCGATTTGAAAGTATGTTAAATGAAGTTAATTTATTTTTGGCTGTGCCAATTTAATGTTTTGTGCAAAAGCCTACTCTAGTTGATTTAATGGTGTTAAGTTATCTTTGTAAATATTGTCCTTGAAGTATAATTTGCGAGAGAGACTGAGACGAGTGAAATGATGATACGCGTACAATGCGCGTTCGGGGTCAAAGGAAACTTCCTTTTCTTCGAGCAAGTTTTTCAACCACCTAGGCAGTGAACCTAATCGTTGTAGTGTAGTATTAGGGTAAGCCTCGGGGATTGATATCGTTCTCTAGGGGAATAGGAATGCTAGTGAGAAATTAGTACGCTAAGGTTGTGGTTGAGAAAGATTATTTTTTTATATTTTTTAATATTTTTTAGAAAATTAAAAGGTACGAATCTCGGGGTATTGGATTTGGGGGGTGGTATTCTACCGATTACTCTACTATTATCTAATCTAATTAACTAATCTAAGGGGTAGTGTATGTCTAATTGATGTGTACTCGTATGATGATTAAGAATGTGTTTACCTAGATACTATTACTCCCTAGTTATCTTTTATTGGTGGTTGAATTGTCACGTCCTTATTCTTAACGCGTTGTGTCTTCTAAGGTCGTAGGGTATGCTTTTCTCCCTAACTCTTTGAGCATACCTTAAGGTTATTGCCTACAAAATCTCTAGGATTCATAAACTAACTCTAAGGTTATCTTTGGATTTATAGCCTACAACAACTCTAGGCGATTATAAACTAATGTTCACAAAGATTACTCAAGCATTAAAAACACAACGATGGCCTATTGAAATCCTAATCCACTTACAATTAAGATAAGAGACAACCAATCAATATTCAATAACTAGGTTTCATAGATATAAGCAAACACACAAATAAATTAGCTGGACATGGTAAACATGCAAGCATACACACATACAATCGAATACATAATGAAATCAATGAAGTAGATTACTTATCTTGATGTACAATAGGGTATGGGAACCCTAAGATACTGCCCAAGATAAACAAAAATCGTTTTTAGGGTTTACTCCACAATTCTACCTCTTTTAAAAGTCTGAAAATCGAATTCTTTATATAGAGTTACAACTGCGACGGCGTCACTCTTTAATTGTGACGTCATCGGATCGCCGTCGTTAGGATTTCGTCTTGGCCAAGTCAACTTTGTGACGGCGTCACCTTGCGGTTGTGACGCCGTCGGCTTCAACTTCGACTGCCGAATGCGGATCTAGGCCGTCGAGTTGTGATGCCTACTTCAAAGCTTCGGCGTCGTCGGTACAAAATAGCAATTTCACTCCTGTGCCGTCACAATTAGAGCGACGGCGTCGCCTTTTATTTGTGACGCCGTCGGGTTCACTTCCAGCAGCTTGAGTATCTTGATCTTGACTTTAGCCATTTTCTTCACATATTCACGCCTTTTCGTCCAAATAAGTATCATTCCAGTATTTTGCCTTCAAGAGACCTAAAATGTGAAAATGAACGAAATTAAGCAGTAACGGATATAAAAGTGGTCGATTAAGGGCTTAAATGACCCCTCAAAAGTGCACCTTTTAAATCCTTATCAAATATCCTTACACTTGGTATTTGCTTGTGCTCAAGCAAATGTGCTTTTGGCCAATCAATTTATAAGTTAGGGGGCATGAAGCATTGGTTTAGAACAATTCACAACAAGTATAAGCCCCATAAAGTCATAACAAGCACGAAATTACATACTAGCACCTCACAAGTGGTTTTGGATACTCTCATCTCTCGGGTGTATATGAAATATATCAAATTGGAAATGGAAGATAAACACTCATTAACCGGTCCTAGTACATAGATTACCATAGGCTTGAGAATAAATGAACGAAATTAAGCAGTAACGGATATAAAAGTGGTCGATTAAGGGCTTAAATGACCCCTCAAAAGTGCACCTTTTAAATCCTTATCAAATATCCTTACACTTGGTATTTGCTTGTGCTCAAGCAAATGTGCTTTTGGCCAATCAATTTATAAGTTAGGGGGCATGAAGCATTGGTTTAGAACAATTCACAACAAGTATAAGCCCCGCAAAAGTCATAACAAGCACGGAAATTACATACTAGCACCTCACAAGTGGTTTTTGGATACTCTCATCTCTCGGGTGTATATGAAATATATCAAATTGGAAATGGAAGATAAACACTCATTAACCGGTCCTAGTACATAGATTACCATAGGCTTGAGAATAGATCAAACCTCCACCGATTTGGCGTAAGCACCTAGGAAAAACTATCTAAGAGGTCTTTTAAAGGGTTGTAATGTTAGGATTACGGTAGGGAAAACAAAGGGTTTGGTTGGATAGGCGTTTTCAGTGGTGGCAAGTCAAAAATCTTTATGTTACAAGCATGAGAAGAATGTCATTGCTAAGCCAAAACTCGACACTCTAAACTCTACATACCTTAAACAAACAAACATAAATTGAAAAACATAAAAATAAAGATAGATGTAGGATGGTAGCCCGTATTTTTTTTTTTGAACACTCTGTTTTTTCTTCTTTTCTCTTTTTTTATATTTTTTTCGATTTCATTATTATTATTATTATTATTATTATTATTTTTTTTTTTTATAAAACATCACTTCATTAGAAAACCAAAAGAATTACAAGAAATTGGTGGGAAGCCGAGACACTAGTTGGGCTCCCACTCCTTTCTGAATACAAAAGCTAAGTCTATGAAAAATAAAAGCCCCACTCTTGACACTATTCGGTGACTAATAGAACAGTCTTGATCGTGAAATCGTGTCCAAAGCTTCCGTGTCAAGCTCCCCAAATGTAGAGAAAGCAAATGGGATGAACTTGTAGCCAATTATTATTATTATTATTATTATTATTATTATTATTATTATTATTATTATTATTATTATTATTATTATTATTATTATTATTATTATTATTATTATTATTATTATTATTATTATTATTATTACAATTATTATTATTATTATTATTATTATTATTATTATTATTATTATTATGATCATATTATAATTCATTCATATTGCAATTACAATTTCTTTGATAAATTACAATTTATTCAAATTATATTACAATTCTTTTGACAAGTTACAATTCCTTCAAAAATATTCTGCCAACCAAACACCCCCTTAGTGTTTGTTTAGTAGAGGAAAAATAAATAAGAGAAATGGACTTGAAATAAATTTCGTAGTTTGGTAGAGAAAAATAAAAACTATGAGAATTGAAGTGAAATTGGTAGAGAAAGTGTAATGTATTTTTGCTAGCTCCATTTCTCAAATTTTGATGGAGAAATTAAAGAAATGAATTATTTTTCTTTTCTTTTTTCTTTTTCTTTTTTTTTTAATTTTTAATTTTTTCTTGTAATCGCTTCCAATTATAATTTATTAAAGAATGGACTTTGTTAGAAAAAAAACACGTAAACAAATTAAGTGCAAAATTTGGTGCTTAAAACATTTTGAAAATAATTTTTTGGTGACATTATCAATGTATAGTCTTTTTTCATATAGATGTTTTTTCAAAGAAAAAAGGTTTTCATTTAAAAAAAAAAAAAAAAAAAAATCTATGACACTATCAAACAGTGAAATTCAATTAACTTATCACTTAATTTCATTCCCCAGAATTTCTATTATTTGCTTCATTTTTAATCTCTGAAACTCTCTTTAACAAACATGCCCTTAAATATGAACCATAATATCATGTTTTAGCAAAGCACATACGAAGTATTTTTTTCGTTCTCTTCTTTCTTTTATATTTTGACTTGGTTGGCAGAACATTTTTTATATATAAAATGCTTAATTATGAAGTTAAATATTTTAAATTTGAAAATTTTAAGTTTTAGTTGAAGATATATGAAATTAACCATGCATAGTCAATATCGCGTTTGTTGACTATTAGTTTATAAGAAGTGGTTAGTAACTTGGTACAAAAGCTACTACACATGCATCTCATGTACAATTATTAAGTACTTCCAACAAAAACTAATACAAATTAACAAAGAAGGAATTATTTTTATACAATTATTTTGAGTTTATAAAAGCTAAAACATGATTCATGGACAACTCGTTAATAAATGATTCATTTCAACAGGTGTTTGGTACAAAAAGCCTTTACACGTGCATCTGATTCACAATTATTAAACTTTGTCCTTTATTTGTTAGGCCGAAAGATACAACTCGTAAAATGTTCGCACGTATGAACATTCTTCAAGTTATGACCTCTAACCATTCTCTTGAGATTTTTATATATGTACACACTATGTGATTTTTAAAATCTTCACTATTATATTAACGTTAAATATATAAACAAAACTGGAATTATAGTAGCTTTGCATGATTGAAACAAACCCCCTAGCCTGTAAGCCATTTTTAATAATAGAATCGAGATATAGTATGATCGAGGATGAACTCGTCTAAACGCTTAATGTGTTTTTTTTTTACCTGAGATTCATTATTTTCTTCGTGTTTAGTTTTATGGATTCATATAGGGATTAGTCACCTTGCCATTGCTATTGTGGTGCATGGCATCTAACACAGACATGCACGTACATGCAAACATCAATAGGACTAAACTTTTAGTTAAACACGTACCCCTATAGTATGATGTAGAAACTACCATGAAGGTTCATCAAATTGAAATATTTGGATCTTATTACTAACTAAACAAGTGTTTGTTTTATATAGAGTATTGAAAGAGAATAATAACTAATGGTGACTAAATTATGGCGTGGAAAGGCCACAGACAATCACGGAGAGAGAATCAGAGTTAAAAAGGCGTTTGTGTTTTAGTCAAAAAGTCAGAATATTTTACGAGTTATTAATTCTGTTTAATGGTTTTATAAGAAGAAAAATATAAGAACATTCGAAGCCATAGTAGCTACTGGTTTCGTGGCAGACGGTTTTAAAGCGTTCATACATCCATTTGTTTTCGATGGTCGATCGCCGCCCACTGCATGAAGCTAAAAAGTGGCACGTATTAGTATATGACATTAGAGTATCTATAATATAATGTGTGATTAAGAAAAGCTTTAGAACTTATAGAAACTTTTGTTTTTCATATTATATATAACGAGTTTTTAGTTCATGCATATGTGAAATGAACAAGCTTTTTAATTAGTTACGTGGTATTGGTTATAAAGTTTGAAGGAAATTTATGTGCATTGAAACAAGTTCATAAAACAAAAAGCTTATAAGATTTTAGATTATATCAATTAAAAGCTACCAAATTATGTTAATGACAATACGCTTGATATGCTCAAAAATAAATAAATAAATAAATAAATAAATAAAACAGGTTTTTTTTTTTTTTTTTGAGCGGCTAAAATATATAGAACGCTAGCGAGAAGCTAGAAAAAAGATTACAAGAAAGAAAGATTCGGGTCTTTCAACCAAGATATCCAGTTCAACTTGAATTTACATCTACAAGAGCACCAAGCATAAGAATCTGCCACAATGTCGTCAAAAATATTCGCCCTTCTTGGATTTCTACTACCAAAAATCATTTGGTTCCGAAAGTTCCAAATCTTCCACCACATCACATAAAAGATACCCTCTAACACATTTTTCACTTCCTTCCTCAAACGTAAACCCGAAAACCAAAGAAACCACTCATCGTAAGACTGAAAATCTGGAGTAGAAATATTCCACCATCGATTGAGCTTCATTAACAGATCACGAGCCATAGAGCATGAAAAAAGAAGATGAGCCACAGTCTCTACACCCGTATCACAAATAGGACATATAATAGAATGAATATCAATGCCTACTCGAGATAAGTTAAAACGCGTAGGTAACTTATCTTTTTGAACTTTCCAAGCGAAAACGTTTATTTTGATAGGAATCTCCTTTACCCATCTCGTAGGAGGCAGGTTAGAACTTAACAGAGAATCATCAATAAAATTGCGAACCGACTTAACAGAAAATTCACCATTACCCGATAAAGTCCAAACCCATCTATCTTTCGATTGAACCAACTGAACAAGAACTACATTATTTCCCAATTCTTCGTATTGAGCAGTTTCTATACCTCCCTCGCACACGACGAAAAGAAGAATCAATGAATCTAGCCTTAATTTATCGACCATGAAATATTCTTACAAGTTTCCGGTCATACAACCTTGAAAAGAACTTTTAAAAGTTGAATCTCAATCCAAACATCTTCCCAAAAAGAAGTGTCTTCACCATTACCCACCCTCTTGGAACAATAAGCCATAAGATCTATACCTTGGTTTTTAAGCACTTCCACTTCCTTAACAATATCGAGCCAAAGAGATTTACGAGAACCTTTACTTGGACGATCCAAAGACCCCCGAGTACCATGAAAAGCTTGAATACATCTCGACCACAAAGAAGAGTCTTTAGAGATGAACCTCCAAACCCATTTGAACAAAAGAGCCCGGTTTAGCGCAAAAAAACTAGAAACCCCAAGACCCCCTTTCTGCTTCGAAACTAGCACTTTATCCCAAGAAATCCAACTCATCTTCCTATCCGATCCTTCTGATCCATGAAAGAAGTTGCATCGAAGAGATTCCAATTTTTTTAACACACCCTTAGGCACTTTAAAAAGAGACATCTGATATAACGGAGTAGAACCAAGAACCGATTTAAGAAGGGTCAATCTACCTCCAATCGAGAGAGTTTTGAGTTTCCATCTGGATAAACGAGACATAATTTTACTAATAACGTCATTCCATGTTTGAAGTCTCGACATACAATCTCCTACCTTAACTCCCAAGTATGAGAAAGGCGGAGATAATGTAGAGCATCCAACTATGTTCGCTGCTCTAGACACTTCCTCCGTACCAACTCCTATGCCCATTAACTTGCTCTTGTGCATATTAATCTTGAGACCCGAAGCGAGAAAGAAACAATTAAGGACGTGAACTATTGTTGAAAGATTAGAATCATTCCAATCCCCCACAAAAACTGCATCGTCGGCATAGAATAAGTGAGATAGCTGCAATGAGTCACCAATAGTAACCCCTGAAAAGAGACCGGCCTGCATAACACGACTAAAAGAGATATGTAAACTCTCCATAACCAATATAAAGAGGAGAGGGGATAAGGGGTCTCCTTGTTTTAGCCCTTTGAAGAATTGAAATTCAGGAGAAGGGCTACCGTTGATGAGAACAGAACCCATAGAAGACTTAAGGCAACCTTTAATCCACATGCGCCAACGATCTCCAAAGCCAAATTGGTGAAGAATATCATCCAAGTAATCCCACCTAACTGAATCATACGCCTTCTCGAAATCCACCTTAAAAATCATAGCCTTGTACTTCTTGGATTTGCACCATGACATGAGCTCGTTTAAGATGAACGGGCCATCGAGAATTTGGCGATTAGCAATGAAGGCTGATTGAACATCACTAATAAGATCTGAAATCGCGTAACACAACCTATTAGCCAATATCTTGGAGATAATTTTATACACACTTCCAATCAACGTAATTGGCCGAAAGTCTTTAATAAGTTTAGCATCATGAATTTTGGGAATAATGGCAATGAATGACGAGTTACAGCCCCTCGGGAAATAACCAGTAGAAGTAAAACATTTGACCGCATCAAAAATGTCTCGGTCAAGCAATTTCCAAAATCGACGAAAGAATTCGAACGTATACCCGTCAGGACCTGGAGATTTATTCTCCCCACAATCCCAAACCACCTTTTTTACCTCTTCATAAGAAACCTCCCTTTCCAATTCTTCCACTTGATCCTTGGATAGCCTTTTTGGAAACCGAGAAGAAAGCTTAAGACGAAAGTGATGGTTTATGTCAAACCTATTAGCAAAGTGCGAAAAGAAAGCATGTTTTACATTACCAGGTTCATTAACCCATTGGCCATCCACCAGCACACCTCTCAAAGAAAGTTGAGATCTTTTCTTATTAAGAATACCATGAAAATACTTAGTATTTTCATCACCTTCAATAGACCATCTCACCTTAGCTTTTTGGGCCGCTTCCATTGCTTCAATATCATTGATATCATTTAAAGATTTCATAAGGTACATCCGTTGATTGAGAGACTCAGTATTTACACCTCCTTGATCATGTAATTTGTCAATTTCGGATAACTTTTTTTGAGTTTGAACTTTCTCCATGTTTCTTCTAGTTTTTTCACCTTTTATCCAAGTACGAATACTATGTTTTAGGGATTGCAACTTTTTCTTCAAAAGGATAAGGCCATTATTATCATCAATATTCATATTCGTCCATGTTTCCTCCACCATCTTATCAAAGCCATCCATTTTAAACCACGAATGAAATAAACGAAAAGGAATTGCACCATAATCTGAATATGTTTCTTTCATTAAAATGGGGCGATGATCAGAAAGGTGCCTATCCAAACATAAAGCTAAAAGATGTGGAAATAACGTCAATAGCCCTTCAGAAATTAAGAATCTATCTAACTTACTCATTTTCGTAGCCGTTTTATGAGCCCACGTAAATGAGTATCCTCCTAAAGGAAGATCCACCAATCCTGCCGACAAAATAAAGTTGTTAAAAATAGAGGCATCATGAGCGTTAAAAATGGAACCAAATCTCTCTTCTTCGGAACGAACTTCGTTGAAATCGCCCATTATTATACACTCTCCACTCCAGTTGCCTTTCACATGACATAAATAGTCCCAAAGCATCCTTTTTCCTACTAAATCTTGCGGCGCATAGACAGATATAATAAGAATCTTAGTACCAGTAGGTACCCAACGACCCATAATTAACAAGAACGAATCCGAGACAGTGACATTTTCTTTTACAAAAATGGAAGGCTCCCATATGCAAATAATACCACCAGAATTCCCAACCGATGAGCTTATAGCATAATCAAAAGTAAAATTGCCCCACAACTCCTTTAAAGTAAATAAATCAATACACTCCATCTTGGTTTCTTGCAAGGACAAGAAATTAACACTATTCTTAGAACATAACTCCCTGACCCACCTTTTCTTGGACTTGTGTCCAAGACCTTGTATGTTTAAAGAGAGCATGTTCATTTAACAACATTACTCTCTCCTTGAGCACCAATGATAGCTTCGATATTCTCAATACAACCATCCATTTTGTATCCCATCGCTTGCCCAACCCTTACTAATTCATCCATTAAAACAGGGTTTAACTACATTATGTTCATATATGCTAGATTCTTTTGTATCTATATTCTTCCACCTATGATCAAAGTTTTTAGGTGTGCCTTCTAGTTGTTTTGCTTTTTCATTAGTTGGTTATTACACTTTAGTTCAAAGTGAGTCGAAGGCAATTTCTAATGTGGCTTTGTATGATCTCTAAATAATTTTAATTAGCAAGTCCACATTCAATGTACATGGATCTTGTTGAATAATTATTTTAAACTTAAATTGGTTAAGTGTTGCGGTTTGTCTACACAATTGAAAGTATTCTATAAGGTTAATCCTTATTTTCATACTCTTTTGTTCTTGAGTGAGTTTTTAGTTCATGCAATCATGCATATGTAGAATGAACGCGTCCTAAATCCTAGACATATAATTATTAAATGCATTTTAATTATGTTGTATGGTTATAAAGTTTAAAGAGATTAATGTATAATGAAACAAGTTTAGAAAACAAAAGGCTTATTAGAATTTTAGATTATATCAATTAAAAGCTACCAAACTATACTAATGATAATACATTTGATATTCTCACAAAAAATACAAGGTTCAACTATATTAGGTTTATATATACTACATTCTTTTGTATCTAGATTCGTTTGTGGTATATGATACCTATGATCAAAGTTTCTAGGCGTGACTTCTAGCTATTTACTTTTTCATTAGTTGGTTATTGCATATTAGCTCAAAGTGAGTCGAACGCGATTTCTAGTCGTAGCTTTGTATGATCTCTAAACAATGTTAATTAACGAGTCCACACTCAATGTACATGAATATTGTTGAATAAATACTTCAAACTTACACTGGTTAAGTACAAGGGTCACATTTTAAAGTATTCTATAAGGTTTATCTTTGTTTTCTAACTCTTTTGTTCTTCGTGATTAAGAAAAGCTTTAGAACTTATAGAAACTTTTGTTTTTCATATTATATATAACGAGTTTTTAGTTCATGCATATGTGAAATGAACAAGCTTTTTAATTAGTTACGTGGTATTGGTTATAAAGTTTGAAGGAAATTTATGTGCATTGAAACAAGTTCATAAAACAAAAAGCTTATAAGATTTTAGATTATATCAATTAAAAGCTACCAAATTATGTTAATGACAATACGCTTGATATGCTCAAAAATAAATAAATAAATAAATAAATAAAACAGGGTTTAACTACATTATGTTCATATATGCTAGATTCTTTTGTATCTATATTCTTCCACCTATGATCAAAGTTTTTAGGTGTGCCTTCTAGTTGTTTTGCTTTTTCATTAGTTGGTTATTACACTTTAGTTCAAAGTGAGTCGAAGGCAATTTCTAATGTGGCTTTGTATGATCTCTAAATAATTTTAATTAGCAAGTCCACATTCAATGTACATGGATCTTGTTGAATAATTATTTTAAACTTAAATTGGTTAAGTGTTGCGGTTTGTCTACACAATTGAAAGTATTCTATAAGGTTAATCCTTATTTTCATACTCTTTTGTTCTTGAGTGAGTTTTAGTTCATGCAATCATGCATATGTAGAATGAAGCGTCCTAAATCCTAGACATATAATTATTAAATGCATTTTAATTATGTTGTATGGTTATAAAGTTTAAAGAGATTAATGTATAATGAAACAAGTTTAGAAAACAAAAGGCTTATTAGAATTTTAGATTATATCAATTAAAAGCTACCAAACTATACTAATGATAATACATTTGATATTCTCACAAAAAATACAAGGTTCAACTATATTAGGTTTATATATACTACATTCTTTTGTATCTAGATTCGTTTGTGGTATATGATACCTATGATCAAAGTTTCTAGGCGTGACTTCTAGCTATTTACTTTTTCATTAGTTGGTTATTGCATATTAGCTCAAAGTGAGTCGAACGCGATTTCTAGTCGTAGCTTTGTATGATCTCTAAACAATGTTAATTAACGAGTCCACACTCAATGTACATGAATATTGTTGAATAAATACTTCAAACTTACACTGGTTAAGTACAAGGGTCACATTTTAAAGTATTCTATAAGGTTTATCTTTGTTTTCTAACTCTTTTGTTCTTCAATGAGTTTTTAGTTCATGCATATGTGGAATGAGTATGTCTTAAATTCTAGACATAATATTTATTAAATGCATTTTAATTATGTGGTATGGTTATAAAGTTTAAAGAAATTAATGTAAAATGAAACAAGTTTATAAAACACAAGCTTATTATATTTTTAGACTATATCAATTAAAAGCTACCAAATTATACTAATGATAATACACTTGATATTCTCACAAAAAATACAAGGTTTAACTACATTAGGTTTATATTTACTATATTCTTATGTATCTAGATTCTTTTGTAGCATATGATACCTATGATCAAAGTTTCTAGGCGTGACTTCTAGTTGTTTGCTTTTTCATTAGTTTGTTATTGCACTTTAGTTCAAAGTGAGTTGAAGGAGATTTCTAGTCGTAGCTTTGTATGATCTCTAAAAAAATTTAATTAACCACTCCAGATTCAACGTACATGGATCTTGTTGAATAAATACTTCAAACTTACGTTGGTTAAGTACATGGGTCTTTCCAATATAATTAAACGTATTTTATAAGATTTATCCTTGTTTTCTAACTCTTTTGTTCTTGATGGGTGTGTTGTGTTAGTTTTGTTGTTTAGGGTGCAAAGTGTAAGATTGGAGTGTACAAATCCATCTAGGGTTTGAGCCGTGAAGTTATCTCATTATTTCCTTCATATAATTATCAATTTTCTCTCTAGTTTTCTTCATTCAATCTTTTCACTGATCAACTGTTTTGATCGATTTTTTCTTCTTCTGAGAGTTATAGTAAGGCTTACAGTTTATGAGTTTTCCTGTTTGAGGTCGCACTTGTTTGAGGACGATGTTGTTTCTTTTCTTGTGTTGTGTCATGAATTACTCTGAACTAAGGGTGGTTGGTTGAGTTCATTATTACATGCTTATAGCTTGAACATGGTATCAGAGCTTATAGTATGATTTGGTGGATAATTGATCTATAGGGTTTTTGACATATTGGTCAAAATTTATAGGGTTTTCCAATTAGTTAAAGATTTGTTGTTCATAATGTTTGATACAATGATAATTTGTTTAATCTTGGCTTGTTTGGGATATAATCCACAAAAAGGTGTGAATTTGCGGGAATACCATGACCTCGAACCCGTGATCTTTTATCCACAAAATATCTCTAGTGGGCCCATGAATCTTTCGAAGGTGGGTACCAACTGAGCTGCCCTTTGGTTTTTAGGTTATAATCAATCTAGTATTGTTATTAAGGTATTCATCTGGAAAGCTTGTAGTGGATCTTGGTTGTTCTGGTGTATTTGGGGTTTTTGTGATTAAGTATGCGATGAAATATTTGGGGCTTTTGATTATGTTGGTTAATTAGGCTCATATTCTATCAAAATATCTTTTGACTAAGTGAACTAAGGCATTTCTCTTCTTATAAACCTAACAATATTCGATTTAAGTGGGTGTAAATGGGTTGACTATACTTGACCTACCTCATTTGCGATACAAAGAATCATGCTCTAGTCAATTCTCAATTCACTTGCATTGATATTATTAAAGTTTGGGGTTGTTTTTTTTTTTTTTTTTTTTTAATAGTTTTGTTATATGTTTGTTTGTTCAGGTTGTTTATTTCTTGTTCTTATTATATGTTCATTAAAACTAAGGTTTTAGTGGTAGTGAAATTTTAATTGGTAGTTTAGATTTAGGCAATTCTCTACATTTGCATGCTAATGATACAAATACTAATAAAATAATTTATGTGAAATTAACTGGTACTGAAAATTATAGAATTTAGGCTACTGAAATATAATGAAATTAGCTATTCATACTAGGAATAAAACAAAATTTATTTATCGTACTTGTTTGAAAAAATCTTATGAATCTAGTGTTCCATTGACTTAAGAGTGGGAAATGTGTAATGATCTTGTCCTGTTCTGGTTGTTGAACTATGTGTCCGAGGATTTGTTTTTGGGTTAAATTTTATAATAATGTTGTTGATGTTTGGGTTGAGCTTAAGGAAACTTATGATACATTAAATGGTTCAATTTTGTTTTATTTGATGCAGAAAATAAATACTTTTAAATAAGGTGAATTGTCTGTAAATCTCTTTAAAGAGATTTTGACATTTTGAACAAATTGTCTAAGTGTACTCGTGTTGCTAGAGCTGATCTCTTAAAACATAATCAGTTAATGAAACTTATGCAATTTCTTATGAGGTTAAATAATGTTTATTAGCCTATCAGAAGGAGTTTGCTTTATAGAGAAACTATGCCTAATGTTAAAGATGCTTTTGCTATTTATCTAGGGAGGAGTCTCACAGGGGCATTCCTTCTTCTTCTGTTTCTGATTCTAAGTCTCAGGTTTCCAGTTTTGTTTCTAAATCCAATTATTCTAAAGGTTTTGATAACAAAAAAAATTGATAATAAAAGGTTTAATAATAATGGTAATAATAGTGGGAACAATATAGGACCAAATATTAATTTGACTTGAAAAAATTGTAGTAAAGTTAGTCACAATATTCAAAAATATTTTGATCATATTGGATATCTTCATGGTTATAACAAAAACTCTTCAAAACCAGGTTTTAAAATCAAATTTTAATGCTAATCTTGATTTACCTCAAAATTCTTCATCTCACAATGGCATTACATTTTCTTTCTCAAATGAGCGAGATGATGAAATTGATATATCTCATCAATGATGTGCCTTCTAGTAACATTCCGGGAAAAATGGCGGTATGCTAAGTTTCTTAAATCACAACGTGTTTTCAATTTTAATTTCACATACTTTTTAATAGTAATATTTGTTATGTTCGCTATCGTATTGGTTGAATTATAAACTCATGAGCAAACAACACATGACAATTTCAACTAAAAATATTTTTGGTACTATTGATATATCCGACCTTAAGCTTACTATTGGACATCCTACTAGGACTTTAGCTAAAATTTAGATATGTTGGGAACTTTCAATTGTTTGAACATGTAATTTTGTATGATTTTTTGGTTGTTTTCGAGTATTGTGTGAGTCTTTTATCTATGCATAAGTTAATAAGAGAAAGTAGGATGCATGTTGGTTTTGATGAGCATAAATGCTATATTTTGGATTTGAATCAAAACAAAATAATGGGGACTGGTAGTGAGTCTGGTGGCCTTTACATGTTTGATCAACCTTCTTGTCAAACTTTAGGTAATAATGTGTCTAATGTTAATTGTTAGGTTTCTAAAACTCTATAGCACATCATACTTTGTCATTCCGCATATCAAGTTATTGGTATGTTACAAAAAGAATTGTAGATGTCTAAGGATTCACGTGTTTCTCCCTATGATATTTGTCACACGGAAAAACAAACAATGGGATTTTTTCCTTTAGTGATCTAAGACTTACGCTATTAGTGATCTTGTTCATCTTAACCTTTGGGGACCTTATAAGTTACCAATAGAGAAGGTTACATATATTTTTTTTGACTATTGTTGATGATGATTTCAAAGGTGTTTGGGTTTATCTTATTACACAAAAGGATGAATTTTTGAATACGTTTGCCTCTTTTCCTAGTATTTGTTAACTTAGTTCAGTTGTAAAATTAAAATTGTAAGATCTGTTAATGGAACTAAGTTTTTTAGCAATTAAATGAGTCAGGTTTTTGATAAATTTGGAATAATTTATCAAACTTCTTGTCCTTATACTTCTCAACAAAATGGGATTGTTGAAATGAAAAGTCAAAACATTTTGAGTTTGATGTTTACTTGGTAAGAAGAAAAGTGGTTGTTGGTGTTTTAAGAACTATAAAAGTTCATACATCACAGCAGATTGCAGACATTTTTACTAAATGTTTGGATATGAAACAAAATAAGTTGTTGTGTAAAAAGTTAAATATTAAAGATATGTTTAAAGTGTAAGTTTGAGGGACGTGTTGAAAAACTACTTCAAACTTACATTGGTTAAGTACAAGGGTCTTTCTTGTATAATTGAAAGTATTCTATAAAGTTTACACTTATTTTCTAACTCTTTTATTCTTGAAGGGTGTTTTGTTTTAGTTTTGTTTGTGCAAGGTGTAAAGTGTAATATTGGAGTATATATACTCATCTAGGAATTGCATCGTGCAGTTCGAGGTTTTCAAGATCGAGATCCTACTGTTGATCATTTTCGTTTTTGCAAGATTGAGATCGTATCGAATCAGGTTCTAAGATCATACTATAATGTTATTTTCTTAATTGTTATTGTAATATTATTCAAATTTACAAATTATTAAATATCATAAACCCAAAATTATATGAATGTTTCATGAAATGTTGTCCTAAATTATTAATATAAAATATAGAAGAAGATTAAGATTAAGATTTTTTTATTTATTTTTTTTTTAACATAATCCATGACTTTCTAGTTTTTTAGTTTGTGGTTTGAGAAAACTAAAATCGGATCGGATTAGATCTTAACCTCCTATGGTCGGGATCGAGATCTTATAAGATCTTAAACTTGTTAAGATCCTACGTAGGGTCCGGATCATTTTTGCTAAGCATCGTAAAATCGTAAGATTCTAATATCATGATCTTAACAACCATGGTGCAGTCATGTCATTATTTTCTTCACATAGTTATCAGTTTTCTCTCTAGTTTTCTTCGTTTAATCTTTCGAATGATCAATTGTTTTGATCAAGTTTTCTTTGTTCCTAAGAGTGGTAATAAGTCTTACTGTTTGTGAGTTTCCCTGTTTGAGGTCGCATTCATTTGAAGACGATCTTGTTTCTTTTCTTATATGTATCTTAAAGTACATTGAACTAAGTGATGATTGGTTGAGTTCGTTGATACATGTTTATTGTTTGAACACATCTAAATCAATATATAATTATTACAAGGTTTTTGTTTATGCTACATTGCTGCTTCCTTTCATATTTGGAAACTTTCTCCCTCAAAGAGCTAGCTTTAGGAAATTAATACCGACGCAAGAATCATAACAGAGAATCTTTTGGCCTCCATAATTGACCCTATTACAAAGATTTGGTAAATTGCTATGAAAAAACAGGATCTTGGAATATATATGAAAGAAAGAATCATAAGAAGTCTTCAATATTGAAACTTGATAAGGGTTCAAAGTAACATGTGATAAAATCAGTAAAAAGAATCACATTCTACATTTGATTTCCAATGTCTTTCATTAGGTTTGATGTATTTCATAGCTTTGAATTCTGTCGATATTCCGTTCAGCACCGAATTACGCATGGCATCTTCGTCAACAAAGAATATCGGGCAATTTGCTTATATGAATAGCGTGTTTGTTGAAACATGTTAGAAGTCATTCAAAAAGATGTTAGAAGCGTGATCAAATACTGAATTATTTTATATGGCTTACACCTATTGAAAAAATAGTATTAACCATATAAAACTCCCATTTCATATGTACTAACAACCATTTTTTAAATAGAGTAGGAACTTGGTTTCTAGACAACACACGTCCATGTTTCATACAAACAAAGGTGAACACATCCCTTAAATGACTCGCTAATTGATCTCCTAGTCAAAGGATCTAGAGTCCTGATGTAATTTAGTTGTAATTGTTTAGTGTCGCGATGGTCAAAGCTATTAAAAATTGTTCAAAATATTTAACATTTTGCTACAATACGTTGCTTTTAAAAAATTGATTCCCTAAAGATGACATTACGGTAAAAACTTTATTAATTAATACTCCATAAATTAATAATTTCAATAAAATTAATAATTTTCCAATCTCAATTTAAAATTAGTACAAATTTAAAATTCAATCGATAAATAATAAAATAATAATTTTTCAATCGATATATATATATATATATATGGAAAAGTGAATATGGGGTTATCTCACATCTAACTACATGCGAAACCATCAAAATCACTAAAAATACGTCATTTTAATTGTTATTTTTCAAAATTTTAGTAGTGCAACTAAAATATGTTTAGTGGAATGCATTTTAATGGTGAATTAAATCAAACCATTGTTAAATCTATAACTAGTTTGTTAGTAAATGAAAACACCTAACAATATGATGTGGATTACGCATGTATCAACGTGAACCCAACATAAGTGATGTTGTAATGAAATCAAGGGAAAACACTAATATAGTGAAAAATATGATACAAATAGAGAAGATTTGATGTTTTTCTTGTTAAAACGATGTAATTTTTGATGGTTTTGCATGTAAGCTTAGATGTGAGACAACCCCATATTCACTATCCTCATATATATATATAGTGAGGATCAGGTGCAGATTTTTTTATTTCGTGCGGATGTGCGGATTGATCTGGACCGCCCATTTCAGATCTGATCTTGACTTTTTCTAAAAAAAAGTCAAGATCTGTATGCTTAACCTTCACGGTACCAATTGACCATATAAACGATTTTTAAATTTTTTCCTTTTGAGCGATCCTTAATATTGCTATCTTCTTTCATTTTTTTTTTTTTTTTTTTGATTTTTATGAGCACTTTTGTTTTTTGATTATGAGTCCCACAGTGATATTAACGATATTATGAGTCCTGTTGTGATATTAACAATTTTACTTAATATCACGCCTTTTTATTACGATATTAAAAAGTTACGGTGATATTAAAAAATTAACTTTGATATTATGAAAACATGTAAAAGTAAGCGTGATATTAACAATTTTACTTAAAAAGTTACTTTGATATTATAAAAAAACTTAATATCACTGTTAGTTTAGTTACTACTGCTAGCCTTAGTGTTACAACTTCTAGCCTTAGTGAAACTACTGCTAGCCTTACTTAGTACTGATATTAAGAAAGCTTGATAATTACGGTGATATTAACAAAATTCATAATATCATTATACCTTTTAACCATGAAAATGATATTTTTTCTGAAATTTTTTTCAACGATTCTTAATAAATTGTTGTCCTATTTCTTTTCTTTTTTTAATTTTTTCAGATTTTTTTGAATTATTATTTTTAATGTTAATGTGATTTTATCCGCACCATCCCTACTTAAAATCTAATCCGCACCCGATCCTTCCATATATATATATATATATATATATATATATATATATATATATATATATATATATATATATATAAAGCGCGAATCGTAATTGAAACTTGTACAAATTCAATTAATTTAATTAAGAAAATTAGAAATTGTCCATGTGGTTTGCCAAGATTGCATGATCGTCACGACATTCCATAAGTGCGGTGACCTCTGTGAGAAACCTTTTGATCATTTTAGTCCACGGCACTTACAGGCGTTAAGTGGATTCCGTTAACAATTACCGTTAGCTCCTTTTGGCTAACGACCGTTGCAACATCCATCCTTTAAACTAACGAACATTTATAATTTATTATTTTCGTTTTATTATAGGTTTTGATTTTTATATTATTTCTTATAAAAATTATACATTTTATATAAGTTTGTATACGTTTTATATAAATTTTGTATACATTTTATACGTTCTTATATACGTTGTTGTATACATTTTATACGTTATTATATACATATTTATATCGTATATAATGTTATTATGTACATTTTATATACGTTCTTAATGTTTTTTATAAATTTATACGTTCTTTTGTTTTTATAAGTTTATATACGTGTTTGTATAAGAACGTATATAAAAGCGTGTATAAAAACTAAAAAAACTTTATATACGTGTTCATATAAGTTTTTATAGGCGTTCTTATATCGTTTTCTCAATTTCTATTTTATATATGTTTTATAGACTTTCTTATAAGAACGCCTATAATAAACGATATGCTTTATAAATACGTATATAAAAGCATATAAAAGCGTATAAAATTGTATATAGAAAGTATCTACAACTATATATATAACGATACAAAAGCGTATATAAAGCGTATTAAAAAATGTATACAAAGTATGTAAGAACATATGTAAAAAGTAAAAAATATATATAATAGTGTATACAAAACATATATAAGAACGTGTATAAAAGCGTATATAAAATATATATATAAAAGCGATAAGAACGCGTTGTATACGATATAAATACGTATATAATAACGTATAAAAATGTATACAACAACGCATATAAAAGGGTATACAAAAAGTATAAAACTAGTATAAAAGCATACAAATTTTTATAAAATGTATATAAAAAGTCGAAAACTTTAAATAAATCGAAAATATTAAATTATAAATGGTCGTTAGTATAAAGGATGGATGCTGCAACGGTCGTTAGCCAAAAGGGGCTAACGTGTAATTGTTAACGGAATCCACTTAACACCCGTTAAAGCCAGTGACTAAAATGATCCAAAGGTTTCCCAGGAGGCCGCCTACACTTATGAAATGTCAAGGACGATTTATGCAATCTTGGCAAACCACATGGACGATTTCTGCATTTTACTCTTTAATTAATGTTATATGTAATTGGAGCTTGTCTCAACGAAACTAACTTTTTACTTATTCAAAAACAATGAATTTGACAAATTCAATTAATTTGTGAATGTGAATTCACAAAATGTTAATTGAAACTTGTTTTTCTAATTTATTTTTCATCTCTAACTAGTATACATTGTAACTAATATATTAGACTTAAAAAAATTTAAATGTCATACGTAAAACCTCTTTAAATTAATTAATTATTAATTTATCGATATAATAATATCTCGCTAAATTAATAAAATATCCCTGGTCCCAACGTTATTAATTTATAGAGGTTTCTTGATATCTGTTTGTGAAGCTTTTGGGCATTGTTAGCTTTTTTACAAAAATAATCTCATTTAAATTAAGTAGCTCCGTTTGGATACATAGACTTCAAGCTTTTATTTCAAATAAATAGCTCCTAAATGAAAAGCTGATTCATGGAGCTTTTTAAACATCTTGAGGCTGTTAAAACTTTAAATTACTGATACACCCTCCAAACATTTATTTACAATTATAAATATGTCTTTTTATGTCATTTTACATCTTATAATCATATTTAACATCTAACTTACCAAACACTTTTATTGAAAAAAAGATACAACTTGTAGCTCATGTTAACACTTTTGCGTTAACGACTTACAACTTTCTGATTCTGACTTACAAAGACACAACTTACAATTAGTTTTGCCAAACATACTGTATGTGGTCATCTTGATAAGGTTTTAAAAGGTACCATTTTGAGGGTCGTTTAAGTCCTTATTTGATCACTTTGTATCCGTTATTGCTTAATATCGTTCCTTTCACTTTTAGGTCTCTTGAAGGCAAAATCTTTGGAATGGCACTTATTTGGACGAAAAGGCGAATATATGAAGAAAATGGCCAAAGTCAAAATCGAGACACTCACGATTCTTTGAAATTAGAAGCGGCGGCGTCAGTGCTAATGGCGACGCCGTCCCAAAATTGTTGTGACGGTCCGTAACCCAAAACTCGTATTTTCAGCGACGACGTCCGGTTGTAAACAAGAGGCCGTCGCTACTCGAACGGCCTAGATGCAATCCGACGACGCCGAAGTCAAGAGGACGGCGTCACGGACATAAGGTGACGCCGTCGCAAGGTTAACGTGGCCAAGACGAAACCCAATGGCGGCGACACGACGGCGTCACAAAACATAAGGTGACGCCGTCGCATATGTAATCTTATATATAGAATCCGAATTTTTCGGTCTTTTGTGGAGAGTCTTTTGGAGTAAAACCTAAAACCGAACCTAAGGTGTCTTGTACAAGATATTTTAGGGTTTTAAACCTATCTTACATCAAGATAAGTCTTTACTTCATTAATTCAATTATGTCTTTGATTATTTGTGTGTATGCTTGCATGTTCTCCATGTCCCGCTAATTTATTTGTGTGTTTGCTTAGAAAGTATGAAACTTAATTATTGAATATTGATTGGTTGTTTCTTATCTTAGTTGATTAATGATCTAGTAATGCGATAGGTCATTCGTTGTGTACTTAATGCTTGATTCATCTTTGTGAACCTTAGAATATAATTACACGAGTAGTTGTAGGCTAAACCATCCAAAAGCGCCTTAGAGTAGGAGTTTATCATCCTAGTGGGTTTGTAGACGAGACCCTTTGGTAAGTTCAAAGAGTTAGGGAGAACCGCATACCCTACAACTTTAGACACACAACGCAACTAGGAATAAGGACGTGACAACTCAACCATCAATAGGAGATAATTAAGGAGTAATACAACCTAAGTAAACACATCTTTAAACTATCATACGAGCACACATTAATTAGACATAGACTCCCACAACCTTAGTTTAGATAATTAGATAATAGTAGAGTAATCGGTGAAATACCAACCCCCAAATCCAATACCGAGATTCGTACCTTTCCATTTCATAAAACATAAAAGATAAAAATAATCTTCCTCACCTTAACCTTAGCGTAGTAACTCCTTACTAGCATTCCTATTCCCTAGAGAACGATATCAATACCGTGGCTTACCCTAATTACTACACTACAACGATTAGGTTCACCGCCTAGGGTGTTATAAAACTTGCTCGAAGAAAAGGAAGTTTCCTTGACCCCGAACGACGCGTGTGGCGTTATCAAGTTTTGGCGCCGCCCGGGAATAGAATAGCTAGTTAGTAGTCCACCTCGTTTAGGTTCTTTGCTTGATTCCTATCAAGTAAATTTTTCTCATTTTAGCTTTCTTAGTCTATCCCCTTCTTCGTGACCTTTTGTTCGTAACCTCATCACTTTTCATCATGGAAGGTGATAACCCACTACCATTCATCAACCTACCACCAAATGACCGCCAAGAGCCCGTGCTCTTGGTGAATACTCGAGACCAAGCCACCTAGGCTATAGGAACACCATTGAGCTTCCCGACCAAGCCCAAACTACGGCCTGCGATCCGACACCATCCGGTTGGTGCAAAGCGGATGTGCATTCCATGGACTTCGTTAGAAGATCCAAATCGACATCTCGAGGATTTCTCAAAATTGTCGATTCCATCGACCTTGATGCTACTACTCGGGAGACCACGCGCTGCGTCTCTTCCAATCTCTCTACGGGACCAAGCTAGTAATTGGCTTGAGTGACTTCCCCGGCTCCATCTCAAGTTGGGATGATCTTACCTCTCGCTTCCTTGCTCAATTTTTCCCACGGGAGAACCACTAAGCTTAGGAATGACATCTTGATGTTCCAACAACGTCAAGGTGAATCTCTCTCGAAGCATGGACCCGATTCAAGGACTTACTTCATAAAGTCCTCATCACGGCATTGATCTTTGGCTCCAAGTCCAAATCTTTTATGATCATGTCAACTTCCCACTAAGCGATCCATTGACCAAGCGGACGGTGGAAAACTTAGTGATCTCACCGCAGAAGAATCATGGGAAATAATAGAGGACCTCGCCTCTATGACAACGAAAGTTGGGATGACCCCGTGAGTTGCCCAAACCGTGAAGGCAATCTCCTTGCCTCCTCCCGACCGTGGGATGATCGAACTTGAAGATCAAGTTAGATTCCTCATGAGTTCCTACAAAATCCTAAGTCCTCACGACAAGTGAATCAAATCACTCTACCTTGTGAGTTATGCGGTGGTCCCCATGACACTCGTGATTGCACAAGGCTCTCGAACAAGCTTTTGCCGACTCGCCTCCATACGTGCCGGCGGAGGCGGGAGAAGTGGTACACTTTCAAACCCGAACAAAACAACTTAGGAAACTCATACAACCCCTCATGGAGAAATCACCCTAACCTTAAGTGGAACCAAAACTCAAGCACACCCCAAAGCTCATCTAGTTCGCCCACTAGGTTCAATTCTTTTAATACCGAGAACCCCACTAATCTTGAGGCAATTGCATCTAGATTTTGTCATCCCAAGAAACTCGATTGAATAAGCTTGAAGCCGATTTTAAGCAAAAGCAGGCGAGATGACAACCAAGCTTGATGCCTCTTAAAAGCCTTCAATGAGCGGGAAGTTGGAGCACTCCCAGTGATACCATAAAGAACCCAAAGTGAATTCGATTGCATCGACTTCATGTTCTAGTTCACCATGGGAGAGTGCACATCCATGCCCTCCCACCCAACGGTTCACTCGGTAAATGCTATAAAAAGGGTTCCAAGCCATCCAAGAGGTACCAAGGCTGGCACCTTTGGTAAAGCCTACTCTTGAGAAACCCGTCGACCAAGAATCCAAATCGAGTCTAGAGGAGGTACAAGGAACTCCATCAAGAAAACCGATTCTTGAAGTCTTAGCTCATGCACCTTACTATAATGCTTTAAAAGAAAAATATGAGTTAGAACTTAGGCTTGGAAAACATGGGTCCGCCTTTATGCGAAACAACTTACCTAAGTTAGGCGATCCCGGCTATTTACTCTTCCGTGTAGACTTGGAACTTCCAAACCACTCGATGCTCTAGCCGATTTAGGATCATGCATCAATCTTGTTCCGTTGTCCCTTCATAGAAGCCTTAACTTAGGTAAAATTGAACCAACGGAAACCATCTTAGGTCTAGCGGACGGTAGTATAGCACGTCCGGTAGGAATAATAAAGGACATGGTAGTACATGTAGGAGAGTTGACTCTTTTGGCCGACTTATTTTTAGCTACCGCTAGTGCCATCATCGATTGTAAGATGTCCAAAATAGTGGTAGGGGAGGGGAGTGCTAGATCCGTTTACGATGTTAAAAAGCATACATACTACAAGGATGAGGAAATCCCACAAGAGATAGGGTTGGATAGAGAGCCTTCTAGATATGGACCTTGGATTGATAAGAACATCATAGGCCCCAAAGACCTTTTACCTAGATAAAGCCTTAGCTAGTCAGCAACTTTCAAGAAAAAGAAATGGCTAGGGATATAGAAGTGAACCCGTTCGAGGACGCCTTAGTATTTAGGAAGATGACCGAGTTCCTAGGAAGCTTGCCCGTTAACCTTGTCATGAATAAGTGGAAAGTTGAGATCTGAACACAAGTGGGATTGGAATAGACCGCCTAGTGATGGTAATGGAGTGTGGCACATTAGGATACAAATCTATGATCCCGATGGTGAGATGTTTGAAAAGGCATATTTAACCGAGCGTACTACTAGGAACTTGAATGATAAGTTTGATCCTTACGACATTGTTGAGGATAGACTTACGTATATCGATGCGTAGGAGCACGACTATGAGTCTAGCTACAAGACTCTTAAATAAAAAAGCGCTTCGTGGGAGGCAACCCATGCTTAATTGTTTGCTTGTTAATGTCATATATCTTTTATTAATTGTTTATCCTCATGTTTAAATTTGTAAAATGCTTTATTTTGTTTTAACCTCGTCTTAATTGCATGTAAAGGTATTTTACATAAGGGATAAGTGTAGGGAGGATTACACACGTTTTCAAAAGAAACGTAAACATGAGAATAACAATTAAGTAAAAGACATATATGTTTGTTTGTTCGAGTCAAATGCTTGTATCGAGTCATAATGGATGTTTTGCGAAATTTTTCCGATTCTAAAGATGTAAATTTTCGAATTTTTCCAAAATCGAGCACCGGTTTTGTCGGGATAACTGACGGCGTCGAGATTGCAACTGACGCGTCGGGAAGGAGTAAAGACATCGATTACTTTTTCTCATTTTCCGAGCCACTTATAAATTTTGGAATTTTCGGTCTTAATTTTCTTAGAAATTCAGTAAACATCCATTCCACAAGCATTATATCCTAGTTTAAATCGAGTCTTATATATATTATTACCGCTGATTTTACGCGAAGGTTTCGTTTGTTTTCTTCAAGTGTGCGGGTTTAGTTTGTCAAGAAGAAGTTACATAAGATTGGAAGGAGCTTTTCACGCAATAATTCTTCTTGAAAAGTTTAACCACCACTTTACGGATCCTACCGAGCTAATCGGGAGTATTAGTTTCTTTCGTTTTAATTACCTTCTATTATCATAACTTTGATACTTCGGGAACATTGGGGACAATGTTCGGTTTAAGTGTAGGGAGGAAAATAAAGCGGAACTTTGAAACTATGCTTATCCTTGACTATTTGCTTTGTCCAATTGTATTTGTGTAATAAACCATGAGAAAATGTCGGTTAGGGTAATTTTGGCACCAAATTTAAAATTTTTTTATGACATATAGGAGTGGGCCATTAGTCTTAACAAAAGCGTCTCACGGATAGGAAGTTGCATGACTAGCACAAAAACCCTTTACCACCCAAATTCCACCAAAATGTGAGGATCGCCCTTAGATTAGTAGGAATTAAAGCATTCATCTTCAATGCTTAGAGTGTGAACCGGTAGTATATTAGATTCTAGAACTTGTTTTGTGATGCATTCGAGATCGCAAGTGAGGCTACACTTGTGTAGTTAGAAATAACTAAATGATAAGAGGCATTAGGATAACCCTTGTTTGATACCGTAATATAATTACTTCTTCCACATCGGTTGAGTAATTCCCCACACCCTTTGCGTTGTACTCATCTTTAGTACACGATACCCTAGTTAACCCCTCGAGCCTATCCTTTTCGCGGTTCTTGTGATGTTTGGTTTTCCGGAATATCAATGAAAACATTGTTTACACCCACCCCCAAATATACACCCGGATCGCCTTAGCCTACCCCTTAGGCACTCACTTTTAGTGCAAATGTTTGTTATCACCCTAAACCCTTAGTTCAATTATCTAGTTGCTTGCATAAGTTGCTAAGTCGAGTCATATCCTTTGTATCTGATTTTGGGATGATTGGGATTCATGGGAAAAGTTAAAGTTTATGAAATGACGGGAAGGAACGTTAAAATTCAAATTCCCTTTATTTGCGTAATAATGTACCCCAAGTGTTTTGATCTTTTCAAATCGGGTCAAATTAGTGTTAGAGTAATAAAACTCAAGTGTAGGGATGTGCCTATAAATCCCTATTATTTTGATGTTATCGTAGAGGATGGTAGAGTAAAGTGTATGAAAAAAAAAAAAAAAAAAAACATACGGGCTACCATCCTACATCTATCTTTGAATTTATGTTTATTTATTTCGAGTTATCTAGAGTTTAGAGTGTCGAGTCTTGGCTTAGCAACGCCATTCTTCGTATGCATTTAACATAAAGATTTTGACTTACCACCACTAAATAGCCTATCCCACCAAACCCTTGTTTCCTACCGTAAGCCTAACATTACAACCCTTTAAAAGACCTCTTTGATAGTCTTTCCTAGGTGCTTACGCCAAAGCGATGGAGGTTTGATCTATTCTCAAGCCTATGGTAATCTATGTACTAGGACCGGTTAATGAGTGTTTATCTTCCATTTCCTATTTGTTATATTTCATATATACACCGAGAGAGATGTGAGTATCCAAACACCCCATGTGAGGTGCTAGTATGTAATTCCGTGCTTGTTATGACTTTTTGGGGCTTATATGTGTTGTGGACCGTTTGAATTAATGTTTCATGACCCCTAACTTATAAATTAATTGGCTAAAAGCACATTTGCTTGAGGATAAGCAAATAACAAGTGTAGGGATATTTGATAAGGTTTTAAAAGGTACCATTTGAGGGTCGTTTAAGTCCTTATTTGATCACTTTTGTATCCGTTATTGCTTAATATCGTTCCTTTTCACTTTTAGGTCTCTTGAAGGCAAAATCTTTGGAATGACACTTATTTGGACGAAAAGGCGCGAACATATGAAGAAAATGGCCAAAGTCAAAATCGAGACACTCGCGATTCTTTGAAATTAGAAGGCGGCGGTGTCGGTGCTAATGGCGACGCCGTCCCAAAATTGTTGTGACGGTCCGAACCAAAACTCGTATTTTCAAGCGGCGGCGTCCGGTTGTAAAAGTAGGCCGTCGCTACTCGGGCGGCCTAGATGCAATCCGCACGACGTCGAAGTCGAAGAGGACGGCGTCACGGACATAAGGTGACGCCGTCGCAAGGTTAACGTGGCTAAGGCGAAACCCTAATGGCGGCGACACGGCGTCACAAAACATAAGGTGACGCCGTCGCATATGTAATCTTATATATAGAATCCGAATTTTTCGGTCTTTTGTGGAGAGTCTTTTGGGTAAAACCTAAAACCGAACCTAAGGTGTCTTGTACAATATTTTAGGGTTTTAAACCCTATCTTACATCAAGATAAGTCTTTACTTCATTAATTCAATTATGTCTTTGATTATTTGTGTGTATGCTTGCATGTTCTCCATGTCCAAGCTAATTTATTTGTGTGTTTGCTTAGAAAGTATGAAACTTAATTATTGAATATTGATTGGTTGTTTCTTATCTTAGTTGATTAATGATCTAGTAATGCGATAGGTCATTCGTTGTGTACTTAATGCTTGATTCATCTTTGTGAACCTTAGAATATAATTACGAGTAGTTGTAGGCTAAACCATCCAAAGAGCGCCTTAGAGTAGGAGTTTATCATCCCTAGTGGGTTTGTAGGCGAGACCCTTTGGTAAGTTCAAAGAATTGGGAGAAACGCATACCCTACAACTTTAGACACACAACGCAACTAGGAATAAGGACGTGACAACTCAACCATCAATAGGAGATAATTAAGGAGTAATACAACCTAAGTAAACACATCTTTAAACTATCATACGAGCACACATTAATTAGACATAGACTCCCACAACCTTAGTTTAGATAATTAGATAATAGTAGAGTAATCGGTGAAATACCAACCCCCAAATCCAATACCGAGATTCGTACCTTTCCATTTCATAAAACATAAAAGATAAAAATAATCTTCCTCAACCTTAACCTTAGCGTAGTAACTCCTTACTAGCATTCCTATTCCCCTAGAGAACGATATCAATACCCGTGGCTTACCCTAATTACTACACTACAACGATTAGGTTCACTGCCTAGGGTGTTATAAAACTTGCTCGAAGAAAAGGAAGTTTCCTTGACCCCGAACGACGCGTGTAGCGTTATCACATACTCAGGTAAGAAAACAAAACAAATAGGCGGATAAAGTTTTTCATTTCCATTTATTCAAAATGTACGAATATTTGACTTATTATGATACGATTTTCATGACAATAACTTAATTAAGGAATGAAAGGAATTTTTTTGTTAGAATAACAGCACTTCACCAGCTTGTTTGATATCATTTTAAACATAATTGGGAATATTACACTGAAACGACAGGCAAGCGGGCAACAAGCTGCGCCGCTAGCCCTTTTTGAATAGCAAAACTTAGTCTTTTAAAAACTACATTCAGAGACCTTGGGGTCGTAACATTGCCATGCATAACCCGTTGGACTCTTTTGAGCGACTCTCTGACCTCGGTGCAAGGAAGCCAAATGTATCAAATGCAAAAGGTATAAACGCGTGTTGGTTATCAAATCACGCTTTCTCGTGTTTGGTTGCTTTGCACGAAGCGGCTTTCAAAGCAGCCTGACCTGCCGTAAAAGCATGATTCCCCAATCCCACAAGTGAAGAAACCCCCGTTAGATCTACACAAGCATGATACCCCAATCCCACAAGGAATTTTAATTTAGAATAGCTTTGAATAATACAGTAGTAGACTTTTTCGTATAAGAATACTAAGTTAGGCCTCGAACATAATATCTTCAATCAAACTCTATAAAGAGAATTTAAAGATTTGATCCATGTTGACATAATAGTTATACGTGAGACGTGTAAATGAAACTATTTTTCTTTTAATCTCATGTAAGTTAAAGGAAGATTAGTAGATAATAATGAAGGAATCTTACTCATGTTAACGTATAGGTAGTATTTGATGCGACCCATGAAGTGAAATGCATACAATGAAAACATGTAAGTATGTACAGAACTCTTTCGTTTCTTATAAATGTTTTAGTTCATTTATGTTTGTGTTTTACCTGGTTTTAGTATGTCTGACGGTGAGTTTTAACCTTGTGTTAGTCGGTTAAAAAAGTTGAAAACCATGGTTAAAAAATTAGAAGAAAAAAAAGATGGTTCATCGTGGGAGTGAGGGCTTCTTTGGGGAAGTGAAGGAGTGCTATGAGAGGATTGTTGCATATATTGGGATATGAATTTGCAATAAATAAAAAGAGCAAATTACACGGATGGTCCTTAAGGTTTGTTCAAAATTTCACTCACAGTCCCTGAAAGTTTAAAGTTGCATGGATAGTTCATATCTCTGAAAAGAATAACACTTATGGTCCTTTATTTAACTGGCGTTAAGTGAGTTCCTTTATAATTTACAGTTTTAGCCCTTTTGGTTAAAGATCGTTGCCTCATCAGTCCTTTATCATAACGAACGTTTATAATTTAAAGATTTTCGACTTTAGGTACGTTTTTATACGTTTTCTTACGTTTTCATCCCTTTTCGTTCGTTGTCATTTGTATTTATAGGTTTTTATCCGTTTTCGTCCGTTTTATACGTTTTCGTCCGTTTTTATACGTTTTCGCCCATTTGCTTACATTTTGGACCGTTTTTATACGTTTTCGTCTGATTTTATACGTTTTTCTCACGTTTTTATCCGTTTTCGTCCATTTTTATACTTTTTCATCCGTTTTTATACGTTTCGTCCGTTTTTATTTGTTTTTGTTCGTATTTATACGTTTCTATCCATTTTTATTCGCTTTCATCTGTTTTTATTTGTTTTCGTCTGTTTTTATTCGTTTTCATCTGTTTTTATACATTTTCATTTGTTTTTATACGTTTTAATACGTTGTCATCCGTTTTTATAAGTTTTCATCCTTTTTTCTTCCGTTTTTATATGTTTTCATATGATTTTATCCGTTTTCCTATGTCTTCATCCGTTTTATAGGTTTTTATCCGTTTTACATCCATTTCCATATGTTTTTGTCCATTTTTATACGTTTTAACGTATGAAACGTATAAAAAGGTAAAAAAATGTATAAAGACGGATTAAAACGTGCGAAAAACGTATAAAAACGGACGAAAACGGATTAAAACAAATTAAAACATAAGAAAACGGATAAAAACGGATGAAAACGTAAGAAAACATATAAAAACGGACGAAAACATATGAAAACGGACGAAAATGGTTAAAAATATATAAAACGGATGAAAACATATGAAAACGGATAAAAACGTATGAAAATGTATAAAACCAGATAAAAACGGAAGAAAAACGGATGAAAATGTATAAAAACAAACGAAAACGTATTAAAACAGATAAAAACGTATGGAAACGTAAGAAAACTTATAAAAACAAACGAAAATGTATACAAACAGACAAAAACGAATTAAAATGGACGAAAACGGATAAAATCGTATAAACACTGATGAAAACGTATAAAAACGGACGAAAACGTATAAAAACGGACGAAATGTATAAAAAGGGTTAAAAACGAATAAAAATGTGAGAAAAACGTTTAAAATCAAACGAAAACGTATAAAAAGGACCAAAATGTAAAAAAATGTAAGCACACGAGCGAAAACATATTAAAACGGATGAAAACGTAAGAAAAACATATGAAAACGTATAAAAACGGACGGAAACGAATCAAAACGGACGAAAATGGATAAAAACCTATAAATACGAACGAAAACGTATTAAAACGGACGAAAACGAATGAAACCTAAGACTACGTATAAAAACGTACCTAAAGTCGAAAATCTTTAAATTATAAACGTTCGTTATGATAAAGGACTGACGACGCAACGATTTTTAACCAAAAGGGCTAAAAGTGTAAATTATAACGGAACTCACTTAACGCTAGTTAAATAAAGGACCATAAGTGTTATTCTTTTCAGAGATAGGGACTATCCATACAACTTTAAACTTTTAGGGAATATGAGTGAAATTTTGGACAAACTTTAAGGATCATCCGTGTAATTTACTCAATAAAAAACTAAGACTTGATGGTACACTTTTTTATTTGAAATTGTTATATAATCTTTACATTTTTAGAAATAGAAGAAACTGTCATTTAGTGTTTTCTATAATAAAGATTGTCAAAATATGTGATCATCTTATGAATATTCAAGTTACAATTATTGGTTGCTTACTTTGTACCGAATTGAATAACAGTGAAATCATAAAGGTGGTTTTTCTCTTTAGACCATTTTTTATGCACATACACAAAATAACCCAACTTTACCATCACTAATATGTGCATATTTCTCGAACCACATTTTACCCGTTACATGATGTACTCGTCCAACCACTCCGATTTGCAACCTTTGCACGTCGTTGACTAATTTTGTGAACGATGATGAAAGTTATTGTTACCTTGATCAACTACATAATACATGTAACATCAAACAATGTTTATGAATAATAATCTTGAAAAACCTCTATAAGAAACAAACATTATAAATTCTTGAAATGGAGGATCTACGTAAATTTTGTGTGTAAAAAATGGATAAAAAGAATCAGCTAAAATCAACTCGATCTTATATTACAACCATAATCAAATAGATATTTATGCAATCATAAACATTCGAAGCTAGGTTTAAGGAATATGTGAGTCTATCTTCTCGAAAGATAAATAATTATGTTGCTTCGTGAATATGATAAGATTTTTGAAGAGTGTGAATGTGTATATATAACATTATGGCTTGTGGAGATATTAACCAGTTATGGTAAAGTGTAACACTTATGGTTTAGTCACATAACTGTAATTAGGATTTCCAACAAGGAGTAGGATATTGTTGATCATGTTTTAAATTTAACATTGGTGGTTTATATAAAAACTGTTTTTTGGCATCGATTTAACAAGTTTTTATGATATAAAGTGTTTTTATTGAGTATTTATTAATCATATATTTTTTTCATGATATTACAAACACTTTAATGTGTTATAAGCCAAGCATATATAATTGTACTCTTTAGAATTTAAGACAAACTCATGTACACCTTTTATAAAGAAGTAAGATGAATAAACTAACTATAACTACTCTCAAACAATAACATTAATGTGTATATGAAACTCATTTGACATTAGAACAAAAAATTTGAGAGAATTGTTTTAAGATATAATGAGATATGGTATACGATAATCTTGTATGGATGTGTACATCAACGTTAAATTATATTTTTGGGTATGTTATACATACTTTTGGCCTAACTTTTACCTCCTATTCACCTTTTACCTCTTCTATTAACATTACAAGGTAACTTTCATCAGTTTAAGTTTTGTATCTTTTTTTTATACTTTTAATTTGTAAAATTTTATATTTTATGTTCTTAAAAACAAACTAAAATAAGAGAAAAAAAATATTGAAGGGGTATTGGGATCCATTTTGAAGGGTAAGTATATCCATTCCTGTATATCCATTCCCAATAATTTCTCTCTACATGTAAAAAGAAATGTGGATGATAGAAATGGGTAGTTTCAGGAATGTGGTGAGCAAAACCGAGTCAAAACCGAACTGACCCGAGAACCTCAACCAAACCGATTCGACCGAAACCAAATCGAGAAAACTCGGTTCTATTTCGGTTCGAGATTTTTCCGAGTTTCGGTTTCGGTCCGGGTCGGTTCGGTCCGGTTCGAGCAAAAAACCGATTAAAACCGAAACCAAGTAATTTTGGTTCGGTTTCGATTCAAGTTTTTCCCGACTTTCGGTTCTCGGGTTTATCGGTTCGGGTTGGGTTGGGTCGGTTTTGACCCGATGCCACCCCTAGTAAATTGTATAAACATGTATCATACTTACGGTTAATTTGAATTTTAAGTACTCAACTTTTTTTCCCCTTTAATTTAAGGCATCAAAGTTCTTATTTTTTTTGTTGCAATGCAAGGTTTTTTTGACTTTTTAAATGTGATTATCAATCATAATTTTAGCCGAAATGATTTTTAAATGCTCAACTATAACTATATCATATTAATTAATCAATTCCGCTAAGAAAAAGACCGATAACATCTCTCGAAAAATCAAAAAAATATTACATTACACAAAAAATAACTCGAATTCCTTATATTGAAAAAAATAAATAAAGTTAAGTAACTAAAATTTAAATTGACTTTAAGTGTGATAACTTTTTATGCGATTTACCATTTCAAGAATAATCAAAGTTATCGTAATATCGTGACAGTAAAACTATTATAACTAATAACTATTATAACTTTCACCATTATAGTATCCAAAGATACATGTTTTTGAGTCCAACAAGGAAATCAATTACTAATTAAAATTCTATTTAATTAGGGAAAGAAACAAAGAAATAGATCTTGCCTGGGACATGTCTTTAGTTTGATCAAAGTTGTAAACTAGGGGCCTATGAAATCTCTACTTCAGTGTCGACAATATTAACACTAATAATTGATTTACTCAAATTACATAGATAGTTCTTGTGGTTTGTCTAAAATTGCATCTATAGTCCTTAAAACTTTTGAATTGCATTGACCAAACTTGCGCTAAATCCCCTCACGCCAGTTTTACGCTCTTATTTCTATCAGTGATACAAGTGAGGGGGGAGACTTCTAATCATCCTCAAGAATGTTTTTGTCATGCGACTTCATGTAAAAGCAGACCCGATTGTGATAAATATAAATGGTTCAAGCAGTACACTGAAACATGTTTTAACCGAGCTGCTAAAATATACCGTTTCACTCCAACATAGCAAGCATAAACAAGCATTTGTAATTCTTATGC
Organism: Chrysanthemum lavandulifolium; assembly: GCA_022545495.1. Taxonomy (NCBI): domain Eukaryota; kingdom Viridiplantae; phylum Streptophyta; class Magnoliopsida; order Asterales; family Asteraceae; genus Chrysanthemum; species Chrysanthemum lavandulifolium. Next base: position 14,418,600 of record CM040242.1, on the reverse strand, counting down.
TAACTTCATTCTAATTATTTAAGCGTACATCATAATGTTAATAATATTAATGTACTTTTTTTTTTAACGACAAATATTATTAACTCCTCTTTGAGTCTTCGGCAAGCTAAGAAACATTAAGAGATGTAAAATAGATACGTAGGCATCACAACATTGGAGCATTAATTGGTCCAATGATATCATTCTTCTAGCGTAAATGTTCAGTTGATCGGTCATTGAGGGCTTTTGGAGAAATTGTTTTTGGATTCAATCAAACATCTAGCTAAAAGGTCGCTCAAATAAGTACTCATTGCCTGGAGCTTGGTCTTTTTCCAATCAATCGGCACCCAAAAAAGTGCATGAGGTCAGTTTTTCCACCGATTTAAACATTTTGGAGATACATAGGCATTATTACATGGTTGAGAGCAAAAGATACCAATTTTCTTACCACGAAGTTTTATTCAAACTTCTTTCACGTTCACTTGAACAAGTTGTACATAGCATCTTGTTCTTCACTTATTTGGTAAAAGATTCCATGTCTTCCTAGTTCCTAGCCTTCAGATCATGTCCCCTGATTACCTTTATGTATTTGAATATGAATTAAAAAGTAGTAAATGTCAAAATAAAACAAGTTATTTTAATTGACATTAAGAAAAAAAATTCATTGCTCGTTTTTTCTTGGAGAAGAAGTTTGAGTAGGTGTAGATTCTTGTGGAAATGCTAAATTGCTAATTATTTTATTAGGGTGGTTTTCTTCTTTGTTTTAGTCAAGTAAACAGCTAGTCAACTCCCATGTTCTCCTTCATGTAATTTAGTAAAACAAAAGAAACAAGAACAATAATTTATAAATGAAGCAAGAACACAAGTTCTATTCAACGTCTACTACTATGTTTTGAAGCAAGAACACAAGTTCTATTCAACGTCTACTACTATGTTTTTGTGAAAGTGGTACCAAAACACTCAAATATATCTAATCACAGAGCCAACTTTCTATTTGGTGATCTTTTATTAATAGCTATAGAAGATCACTCTATAAATGTGTACTGACCAACAATACAAAAGAAATAACTGTCCTCAACACACATGCAGTTCAAAAATACAAAGAAACTCACACTACAAACCCAGTCCTAACACTATACCACAACTAAACCACTCAAAAATCAAGATGATCTTCAATACAAACCAGACTAGTACAAAACAACTAGACTGTAGCCTAAAAAGCTTGTACAGAAACCAAATGATGAAACAATCTTGAACCCAGTTTGATTTATATTAAAAACAATACCACTTCCAGGTGCAAGTTTAAGGTACTTAAGAACTCTTAAACCAAGATTGAAATGAGACTGTTATTGAGCTTGTTGTTTTGACTCAAACAACGAACAACATAAGAGATATATGGTCTAGTCATTGTAAGATAAATCAGTTTCCCAACAAGTTTTGGATAACTAGTAATATTCCTTAGAAATTTATCATCATTAGATTCTCTATGTGCTAAAAGCCTAAAACAATGTTTTCATGTAAAGGATTCATAACAGGTCTACAAGTAAGTAACCCAAACTCATGCAACAACTCAAGAAAATACTTTATTTGGTTTATACACAACCCAATTTTGGTTTTTAAAACTTCAATACCCAGAAAGAACTTAAGTTCTCCTAAGTCTTTAATTTTAAACTTGTTTCTCAAAAACTGTTTGAAAATTTCAATTTCTTTTTCGCAATTTCCAGTGATGACTAAGTCATATACATAAACCAATGAAAACAGAACATTCTTTTCTTTGCTTTTAATATATAAAGAATTGTCATTTTTAGAATGCTCAAAACCTGCTTCAAACAAAGCTTCAGACAGTTTATGATTCCACTGTGTAAGAGTTTGTTTCAAACCATATAAAGACTTTTTCAACTTACAAACTTTATTATTTCCTTCTTTAAAATAACCAGGTGGAGGAAGCATTTAAACATCCTCATTTAAATCCACATATAAAAAAGCATTATTAACATTCATTTGAAAAAAAAAATCACTCTTTTTGAATAACCAAACTTAACAGACATCTAACTATGCCTATTTTAACAACAGGACTAAAGGTTCCCATAATCTATTCCTTCTTTTTGATTAAACCTTTTATCTAATAATCTATCTTTATATCTCTCAATCTGTCATGTAGACTTGTATTTTATTTAAAAACCCACTTAGAATCAATTGGTTTCCTCCCAAATGGTAACTCAACCTCAACCCATGTATCAGTTTCATACAAAGCATGCATTTCTTCATTCATAGCACTTATCCAATTAGAATCCTTTAAAGCTTCTTCATAAGAAGTAGATTCAATGGTGTTATTCAAATTAGACACAAAACATTGTTGTAATACTTTGGTAAGAGCTAACTAGGTGTACTTTTTGAGCGAAATATATCCAGCGACTTTTTCATACTTTGAGCGACCTTTTATTTTGATATTTTCGACTAAAAATAGTCAAACTTCGAAAATATTATTTTATTCTTTTTGCCCCTTCCAAAAAAATATATTATTTTATTCTTTTTAAACTTTTCCTCTCTCTCTATCTCTCTCCATAGAAAAACACATACAACCCATCCAAAACTCTTTAAATGAGACAGATTTGGTTCCCTATTATACACCAATGAAAAAAGAGACTTACCATTTAAAACAAAGGAAGGAAGTTTGTTAATAAAATATGTAGCAGTTAAAACACACTCAGACCAAAACACAAGATGAATCCCCCCCCCCCTGAAACATTAGACTTCTGGCAACGTTTAAAAGATGGGAGATGATTTGCACACTCCATCAAATGATTGAGACACTCCAATTAATTGTGTTTGGACATTTATACCCTCACAGTTACCATTACACTTTCACCCATGTGAGGGCATAAATGTCCAAACACAATTAATTGGAGTGTCCCAATCATTTTAAGGAGAGTGCAAATCACCTCCCTTAAAATATGTATATGTTTTCTTTCAGCTATACCATTTTACTGTGGGGTATATGCAAGTAATTTGGTGTATAATACCCATAGTGTTTGCAAAATCAGACATTTTATGATTGATATACCATTTTACCGTGGGGTATATGCAAGTAATTTGGTGTATAATACCCATAGTGTTTGCAAAATCAGACATTTTATGATTGATAAACTCAGTACCATTATCAGACCTTATTACTTTAAGTTTTTTTATTAAATTAAGTTAATCAGATTATTAAAATTGACAAACATTCCAAATACCTCATCTTTAGTTTTAAGCATATACGCCCACACATATCTGCTATAATCATTAACAATGATCAAAAATACCTAAAACCCTCCATGCTAATCACTTTGTAAGCCCCACACACATCAAGATGTATGAGTTGCCCAAAAATAGTTGATTTATTTTCACTTAAAGGAAAAGAATCCTTGTTTTGCTTTGCCTTATGACAAACCTCATAAGAACCCTCATGATTAACATAAGTCAGATTAAGAGAACCTTTTAGCAATTTTAAAACCTGGTTAGCAGGATGTCCCAACCCATTATGCCAAACCTCTTTAGACATATGACACACAAAAAACTCACTATGATTTATCACAGCAAGACTAGTAGACTCTTTATAAAATATGTATAAACCACTAAACTTAATACCAGACCCCAGAACTCTCTCATTTTTCAAATCCTGAATATAACATTTAATTTCATCAAAACCAACACTCAGTTTACTATCTTTTATCATTTTATGCACATATAACAAACTAATAGAATACTCAGGAACAACCAAAACATCAAACATAATCACATTATCATTTAACCTTAAGTTTCCAACATGAGTTATCTTAGTCAGAGTACCATTGGGTGTCCAACAGTAACTTTCAAATCAGTAATGTCAACAACCCCAAACATTTTATCAATATTATTTGGCATATGTTGATTAGCCCACGAATCAATTATCCACCTCAAGTGATAATTGACTCCATTAATCTTAATGTTGGCACAAAAAAACTTAACACAAATTTTGATTGAAAAAGACATTACAGTTAAAGAAAGAACATGAAGCACTACCTGTCATAGTGGCATGAGCAGCAGTACTAGTCTTATCATTTAAAAGAATCACCAGCTTCAAAACCTGTTCATTTGTAAAAGACAATGTACCAGCAGTTTTGACATCAATATTGACCCCAGACATACCCTTAGCCTCAACATTATTATTTTTATTATTAAACCCAGTTGCATGCTTCAAATTAGGATTTTTCTTAAAATCTGGTGGGTAACCAATTATTTTAAAACATTTGTCAATAGTACATCCTTTTAAACCACATTTTTTACATAACAAACTTTCATAATTCCTTCTATTGTTATTCATATTGTTACTAGACCATTTATTGTTAAATATTTTTCTATTATTATCACTGGTCCTAGAAACAAAAGCAGGTACTTGATATTTTTCAAATTTCACAGATGAAGAAGGAATCCCTTTGTGAGATTCTTCTCTGGATATAATGACAAAAGCATCCTTGACTTTAGGAAGGATTTCCCAAGTCAAAGGCTGCTTCTTATGAGTTGGTAAATGTCATCAAGACCAATAAGAAATTGCATCAATTATAACAATTTTCCATGATCAGTTAACTCATTTCTAGCCTCAAATGTACAGTTTAGGTTGAGAAACTCAGTTCTAGCCTTACATGTACAGTCTGGTAACTCAATTTTAACAATTTTCCGTGATCAATTAACAATTTTGCATCTATTTTAACAATCTATGATAGTATTCAGACACAGGTATACCCCTTGTTTAAAGTTGTTAATTTTCTGTAACAGATTAAAAATAGTAGAAGCACCATTAGAGTCATTAGCATGCAAATACAAAGGTTTTCTCTGATCCAAACTACTAATCATAATAGCAATAGTGATAATAAGAAAAAACAAACAGATGTCGGCAAGAAATAGCAAATAACAACCACAAATAAACCAGACAAAACAAGAACAACAGATAACAATAGAAAACTAACAAATACACCTGAACACCAGCAATCACAAGTAACACCAATATACCAAACAAATCTCAACTTCAAAGACTACCCAAATCCTAACCTCTTGCACTCTAGACTCAATAACAACGAAAACTAAATGCAAGAAATAAAACTCACACCAAAGAATCAACTTAGTTCCAATCAAGTGAACCGGGGTTGGCCAGAGCAGGTATTCATACCACTCAAAGTGGCAGATCAAGGAGTTAACCGAACCCATTTGCACCCACTTAACCAAAAACTAGTTGTTCTTAAGAGAAGAAAGACCACTTACAGAGATATTACAAGTCGCAGTGGAAAAGACCATCAACCGCTCTAGATTCACTTAGTCTAGAGTAATTGAACCAAGAATCAGTCCAGAAGTACACAAATCCACCAGATCTCAAAAACACTTAAAATTGCCAAATTAGGGTTTTGAAGAAATCAACCAAAAATCAACAATTAACCGTCAAATCTTCAACAACCCACCACCAGGACTATTAAATCGTACCAGAATCAAAAACCCCCAAAGATTAGGGTTTCAAGAAAAAACCCTAATTCTTCAATTCACCCAAACAATAACCAAGATCCAACTACCCGGTTGTAGAATCACAACCGTAAACCAAGATCCACCAAATTAAACCGATCAAGAACCTATGGCTCTGATACCATGTGAAAATAGTACCCAAAACACTCAAATATATCTAATCACACAACCAACCTCCCATTTGGTGATCTTTTATTAATACCTATAGCATATCAGTCCACAAATGTGTGCTGACCAACAATACAAAAGTGTTGTTCCCGTTTCACAGTTAGTTTAAAAATAATTAAAACGACTAATTGTGAACAATGACTGAAGTAATGCAAGTAAAAACACACTGAGTAATTTTCAACGTTTATATTCTTTATTAAAAATGAATAAAAAAGAATACATTACCCAAGTACTTGCGGAATAGTACTTGGGATTGAAATGACAAGTATGGTATGACTCCTCACTAAGTTTAGGCTAAGTCTAAGCACAACTACACGGAACCATCGAGCTATCTCGGGGACATAGTTGTGTTGGAGGAGTGAAAGATTGCTGTGTGTGTGTTTTTCAATTAATGCACAAGCTTAAATCTTTCACTCCAACTCTTATGCTATTTATACAAGTATGGTTTCTAACTCTATCCTAGAGGACAAACTGACAGGTTACATAAGACAAAATACTGATGTATTTTGTCTCTGTTTACAATGGCTATTTAGAGTAAGAGACAAGGTTGCTTTCTTCTTGTTCGTGATGACACTGAGTCTGATAGTTAGCGATTCAGGGAAAGTTTAACTTTGGTTGATAAGGACTTCGTCTTATCTGTTTAAACTTATCCCGCCTTGTCCCGCTCATTCTTCAGTCTTCTCAGCCTTCAGTCCTTATCTTTAGTGTTGTCTTCAGTGGTAGTAGTTGGTGAGGAGTTTCGGGATTCAGTGAGTTATTGTCATCACTCACTGAATCCACCATTTTCTTCTTGACTCAGTCTTCACCCCTTAAGTTCCGCCTTACTCAGTGGAGAGGCTTCTTCTTCGTATCTTACTGAGTATCCTAAAGACAACTCATTGAGTGGCTATGCGCTCAATGACTTGATAGTGTTTAAGGTTCTAAACACTAAGGATATTTTCTATTCAAATCCTAGAATAAGAGGTTTGGGTATTTACTGAACCTAACAGTCTCCCCCTATTTGGATATACAAACAGCCTAAGTGTTTGATCAGTGTAAGTGAGCAATTGGCTTCTCCTTACAGTGAATGTACTAATGAACATAATAAGGAACACTGAATTTTCTTAACAAAAACATACATCGTTTATTCATCAGATTACAAAGTTCCTAACACTAGTACAAAAGATGAAATGATAAAGGTTTCACTGATGTCATTCAAGGCGGATTCCCAGTGCTTCTAGCTTTGGCTTCTTAGAGAGTAGAGTTGTTTTGTCAGGATGATCTCTAACTTTGGCATTTAGGTCAGCACAGAACCTGATGTTTGCTGGAGACTGAATTTGAGAGGCCACTGTTATGTAACTCAGCATTGTAGCTACACCTTCCTGATCGATATCACTCTACCTTTGAATAAGAGTCCTCTTTCAGGCTCTTCAATGACTAGGCAGTTCATAAATTTTACCCCTTCAGGAAGCTTCCTGTTACAGTCAAAACCAGGCACCTTGGCTTCAGGCTTAGATTCAACCCTTTTTCTTTTTCCTTGGGATGATTGAGGTTGAGATCTGTATCCCAAGCTGAGCTGGTGCTTCCCTTAGTCTTTCATAACGTTTGCTGAGGGAATTCATCAACTCTTTGACCACCACATTTTGCTTCTTTCCAATGATGGGACCAAGTTCATCAAGTTCAGTGATCCCAAAGTAAGTGAATTTGAACGGATCATGAACTTCAAAATCTCTTTTATCATCCCCCCTGTAGACATTCATTGCCAGTGGTTTGGATCTGGGGATGATTTTTACATCAGTGATTTTTTCAGGTACCATTCTGCTTGTCATGATCCAATTGTAGTGATCAATTCTTTCTTGCCTGATTGCAGCATTCCTCTTGTTCTTTTCATCCATTTTCCTCTTAAAGGCAGCCAACTCAGCATCCTGAGTTGCTTTGAACTTTTGGCCTGCTCCTTTTTCAAGAGTTTTAGGATTAATCCTTATCTTTTCAGCTTCTTCAGAGACTGTTTTCACTAGGGCTTCTCTGCTTTTGTTTTCCTCTTCAGCCTGCTTCTTACGTTTGTCTTCCTTATCAAGGTACGCACTTAGCTGTTCAGGAGTAAGCATGTACTTGATGTCACCAATTTCATAGGGAATCTTTAAAGGCTTTGTTGTGGTCATGATGGCTTTGCCTTTATCCTGAGCAAATGAAGAGGATGATACCAGTGGGGGTGTAGTTGTGACAATCGATGTTGTTGTTGCTATTGTCACTGAGATTGTTGTTCCTGATGGTGGGATCGATGAGATTGTTATTGCTGATACAGGTTGAGTTGGCTCTCCCTCAGTGTGAGAGGGAGTCTCTTCAACAGCTCTCTCCCCCTCAACTATTGCCGTAGCGTCAGTGAGGGCAAGAGTTGTTGTGACTCGAGGAGAAGGAGCGGCGACCTTTGAAGGCTAGGTAGATCTCGAGACCATGGACTTGATGTCGGATGTATTTTGTTGAAGGCGGTGACCTTTTCAAAGCAAGATTGGCACGAGATAATTCGAGTGCTGTCATTCTAGGCCCGAGATTCCAGGCCATAGAAGAAGATGATTTAGCCAGATCAGCGACTTTCGTATCTAGTAAACCCAGGGTGGATTGAAGAGACTGTACTGAGGAGCTAATACCCCGAATATTTGCAGTGTTGAGCATGTTGATCAGTTCAGTGAGACTGGAGGAATTTTCATGTAGACCTCAGTAGCCTCGAGCACTTTGGAGTTGAGGGCTGGGTCTTCTTTGACAGATTCCCAAATTTCTTCTAGCTTGTTGTGACTGTCCTGAAAGTACTTGAGAAACTTTTGCAGGTTGTCATCCAGCCTATGTAGGTGATCATACATGAGATCTTTGTGTTCATCAGTGTTCGCACAGCTAGCAACCACTTCAGCTTTTAGATCGGCATAACTGGCAGCGGCTTCAACATGCTGATCCCAGAGAGTATCAGTAACACTAGTGTATAGCCTTCTTGTAGCCCTTTTTATCCACATAACAAGTTGCCTTTCAGTGAGTGGAAGAGTGTTGTCATATTGCTTCCATTTATTAGAGGTTGAAGAGTCTGAGAAAGTAGAGGAGTCATCATCAGCTTGAAAGGGTGACTCCTCAGGCTCCTGTGGATCAGGCTGATGTTCTTGTTCTTGTTGTTGCACATCAGCGTCCATTTCTTCTTCAGCAGAAAGGATTTCTTCCTCCTTTGTCGTGACAAGTTTCTCATCAAAAATAATATGTCATTTACCTCGGCAACTATTAGAAGACCGATGGGGTGATGGGTTCGTGTCGTGGTGGTTTTGTCCTACGAGTCTTTGTCCCCCAGTGACCCCTCAGACACTGATGGGTTTTTCCCAGTGTCTTCTCCGGAGTCAAGATTTGTCACAATTCTCAATTTCCGGTCATTTCTCAAACTCAATATTCATCATTTCATATCGGTTCGTGCATGGTTTTGCATTTTACATTAAACGTTTATTTTCTTATTAAATAAACGCTATCGCGTAAAGATTATTTTGAATATTGATCCGACACTTTCAAAAATAATCCTAATATATTTTTATACTCATTTTAAGACTATAAAAATTATATTATTAGTTACCCGATGTTTTCAATTTATTTTGTATATAAATTGTTATATATATATATTTACGATGGTTTTCGTAAATTCAACACGATAAATATTTATTCACTCAATCTTTGTGAGAAATGTATTTTTATAATTTTTATGACTTCAATATATTTTATTTTGCTCCGTTAAAATTTATTTTCAGCTAACGCTACCCTAAATGCTTAAATATGTACACAAGTTACCAATTATACTTAAATAACTACACTTTACTTATACATGTAAATACTTAACAATAACAAAATGCATCTACTTTTTTTTTATTATGCTTGTCGACACAAGCATGACACACACTCTTTTTTGGGTACAAAATATCTTTGGAGTACCATAATACTTGCCTACTTTTAATTAAGTAATATTATTACACATACATACACTTTTCTTTTAGTGAAAAAAAAAATCAAACACTCTCTCTTTCTCACCTCATGAAACCGGCCATGCTCAAGAACACAAGAGAATCCATAATTTTTCAAGGTTCAAGTGATTATCAAGCTCATGTAGTGATCTAGTATAGGTTTTTAAATAAAAACCTCATGATTTATTTAAGTATACTTTGCTCAAAACTCTTCAATCCTTCAAGTAAGTGTTCTAATATATTTTTTCATAATCTTTCATACGTTTACTTGATGTATTTTTATGTTTCTTTTAGAAAAACATGCATGAATTCCATGATCCATACCACTTTTATGGGTTTTTAGTACATATAATGGGTTTTAATTATCCAAATAATAATCCCTTGTAACATATCACTTTTGGTGATGTCTAGGAACCCATGACACCCTAAGAAGGTGTATGGTAGGATTATAATAACTTCGGAGTTGGTTTGAATTGGTTAGAATAGGTTTTGCGCGAGAAAAATCACTTTCGACAACATTAAAATAGCGTCTGATCTTAATTGTGAAATCTGGAATTTTTGACAGTTTGAAAAATACTTTGGGCTAGATATTCAGAAAATATACTTTAAAAGCAGCGTGGTCGCTTGAGCGGGTTAAAAGCGGAGTTATAACGAAGAAGTTATGATTTTCCAAATTTAACGATTTAAAACTATTTTACGAAAATATATGTGCTGTTGCACAATTTCGACGGACAAAGCGAGGTGTTAGAGGTGATCTGTAGGAGCTGACCTACTGAAAATATATTAGTATATGTTGTCTGAAACCGTAGATATAAAGAGCGTGAAAACAAGCTTACAACGACCAAGATATACACGTTTGAAACCCGCGAAACTCTATTTATTTTGTGACTTCTAATAGCAAAATAAACCAAAGTCTAAAAAGCTTTTTTTATGTCGTCATGTTGAGAGCCATTTTTCTCATTGATCGAGACCCGTATGGTCAAAAGTTAAATGATACGACTTCTAGTCATTGTTGCAAGGTTTTTAAAAACGCCGAGTTTCATCACTAACCCTTAATGTACAATATTTCACGACTAGCTTTACGAGGCCATTTTGGGCATATTTTCAACGTATGAAAAGTGTCATTTTACGACGAAAACATTATATTTACCAATAAATCACTAAACGACTATGGCAGGATGTTGTTTCGACGTAAATACTTGTAAAGTATTTTGTAAGTTGTCAAGACATTATAAACTTATTTTCGACGATAAACATTATTTTCAAATGTACAAGTGGTATGGATATCATATGAGTTTGCATGCACGACATTGTTTCATGACTTATATTAGATCATATCATTCATAATAGGTCGCGGTTAGAGAGTTGCATCTCATTTCTGTGCATCCACTTTGTCATCGTAACTATTGCACAGGTGAGTTCGTAGCCCCACTTTTACTCGTTTAATCGTTTTATAAACTCTTTGGGGGAGATACATGCTCAACTACTTGCTTTTACTTTACGCTTATATGAACTTAAATAAATTTTGTTTCACTCTATGTGCGCGTAAGTAGATTATGCCCGAACTAAATTGATCACTATGTTATGAACGCTATTATTTGAATCACGTTCCTTGATTTTGGACCCTTCGACATGTATATTTGAGCTCTTTTAAATTGAATTGGACCCTTTAACATATAAGTGAACACTTTGGACTGGATATGAACCTTTTGACATATAGTTAAACTCTTTCCTTTTGATATATTTTAAATTTGTTTGACGTGATTTTGAACGCTTCGACTATCTTGAACCTTTTGATATTATTCGAGCTCTTTGGTATTACGAACTTTTGAACTCGACTTAAATCTTTGAACTTAATTACGAACTTCGAGCGGAACTCTTGAACCTAAATACAAACTTATGACTTGTTTGAACTTATTGAACCGTCGTGTTATGACCTTGACCTAAAGTCTCCCATGATCGAGCATCACTATAAAGTCTCCCATGTTCGAGCATCACTATAAAGTCTCGCCTTATTGGCGGGCGTTCTCAATAAATCTCGCCTTATCGGTGGAGTGTGCAAAGTCTCGCCTTATTGGTGGGCGTTCTCAATAATTCGGCCTTATCAGTGGAGTGTGCAAAGTCTCGCCTTATTGGTGGAGCGTTCTCAATAATTCTCGCCTTATCGGTGGAGTGTGCAAAGTCTCGCCTTATTGGTGGAGCGTTTTCAATAATTCTCGCCTAGGTGGTCGAGTGACAAAGGAGTCTCCCTTGTTGGAGCAGTGAAAAGTCTCCCATGTTCGGAGCATCCCTGAATTATTATATACGTGGTGCAATATTGTGAATTATTATGGTAACTTATACTCGACTACTAGACACACTATATTTTTGTGCAATGGGTTGTGAACACACAGGTTGCAAGTTTTGTATGGGCGGAACTTGGAACTGAGTGGATTCAAAATTCCTTTGCTTTGTGAACTATTATGATAATGTGCACTTTACTATTAGACATACATATTTTGGCAGTGGGTTGTGAACACACAGGTTGCAAGTTTTGTATGGGTGGAACTTGGAACTGAGTGGAATTACAATGCCTTTGCTTTTGTGGACTATTCTATATGACCAAAAACTTTTCCTTTGCTGCATGAACGCTCTTTAAAAGCTTTACTTGTTAACCAAACTCTATGAACTCACTCAACCATTGTGTTGACACTTTTAGCATGTTTTATCTCAGGTATCTAAGGCATTCACTTCATGGCATGCATGTGGACTTATCATAGAGTCGCGGTGTCGACGCGTCTCACCTATATTTTATACACTTAACTATCGTTTGATTGTAACAAACTCGTTTTGATATATTGGAAATCTTTTGGGACCTAATCTTTGTAAACTCTGATTATTTTAATGAATCAAACGATATTTTTAAAACGACACTTTAGGTCGTTCGATATAACTGTAACTTTGATGCTATGATAGTCCTCCCCAAGGTATTCCATTCCGCTGTAAAACAGGTAATTTGGGGGTGTGATAGATTGGTATCAGAGTATCGGTTATAGAGAACTAGGTTGCATCATTGACCCTAGACTATAACTACATCATCATAGCATCTCATCATATCATTATAAGTGCATACTCATTATACATGCGGTTTATGACTCAACACCTAACATCATATGAGTCGATTAGTCCAAGCATTGCATAGTTACTCTAAATTATACATAGCACGATCACCTATGTCTAATTCGGGAAGAATCATGCAATGAAGGAGTAGTAGTCTCATATGTGTAAGCAATTCCGTGTCGAGCCAAATTTTCAAAAGATTTTCTTCAAACCACTTGTTTCGGTTTGATCCGAGCGGCAGTTCTTGTTTGATGAGTTGCAAAGATCAAGCTAGAAACAAGTTGTTGCTCAAACCGATTTAGCCTAATCTCATGACAGTTCTTGTTTGATGAGTTGTGAGATTAAGTAAAAATCGGTTACCTAAAAATCTTTTGAGGGTTTTGCTCGAGAATGGGAAAGCTTGCCTCATCAAACCTAATCATAAGAGAGCATGTTTTTAGGATGGGAAATGGTCACGATAGCACAAGAACGTACCTAGTTGGATGAGGAACTCATATGCATGAGCATTGACATGATCATTTAGACTATACACGAGCATGAACTTTTAGAACCCTTGTCGAGGTTCGGACCATAGTATCAATAATCGAATCACGAGGACGTGATTCCTCTAACCGGGGAAGAATGTCACAATTCTCAATTTCCGGTCATTTCTCAAACTCAATATTCATCATTTCATATCGGTTCGTGCATGGTTTTGCATTTTACATTAAACGTTTATTTTCTTATTAAATAAGCGTTATCGCGAAAGATTATTTTGAATATTGATCCGACACTTCCAAAATAATCCTAATATATTTTATACTCATTTAAGACTATAAAATTATATTATTAGTTACCGATGTTTTCAATTTATTTTGTATATAAATTGTTATATATATATATTCTGACGGTTTTCGTAAATTCAACACGATAAATATTTATTCACTCAATCTTTGTGAGGAATGTATTTTTATAATTTTTATGACTTCAATATATTTTATTTTGCTCCGTTAAAATTTATTTTCAGCTAACGCTACCCTAAATGCTTAAATATGTACACAAGTTACCAATTATACTTAAATAACTACACTTTACTTATACATGTAAATACTTAACAATAACAAAATGCATCTACTTTTTTTTTAGGGTTAATTCCACATATCCCCAAATTAAACCTTTTAATGTCATATTTGTCCAATCAAAACATATAATGTCATATATACCCAATTTAAGTACAAAAATTGTCATATCTACCCATTTTATTATTTAGATCAATTAAACATCAATTAACATTATTAAATACCCATTGTACACTTCATAAAAACACATCACCTACTATACCTTTCATGTGTATTTGTTACTTTGTGACTATCCCAATTGCAGTGCTCGACCCAAAGGAAAAAACAACCACCAAATGTGCAGACTATCTAAACAGAAGCAAAAGAAAAAAAAAGAATCACATGTTACACTACTGAGAACATGCAAAGCTAAATGAAACCAAGTCAAAAAAATGCACCCCACTCAATGACCCATGACCCATCACAATATTTTTAAAGAATGACCCACCGTAATCCAATCCTAGAAATTGCTTAACCCTCGAAAACAATGTTTACCCAATCAATTTAATTCCTTTTAAAACTTACACAATCTAACATTATAAGCCTTTAACATAGATTACATAATAGTGCAACTATTCTACACTTTATTTGTAATTAAAAGATTATTTTACACTAACATGATGGAAATTTCACTAATAGCATGTCAGAAACATACTCAATTGGAGGCCACTCAACCATGTTTACCCATGTTGGTCGTGAGGAGTCGTGAATAGGAGAATGATCCATCTACATATAATAGAAAGAATTATGTAATATAAACTGGTCTTCGATGTTCTAACTTATAAGAAAATAAAACATGAAAATAATCATTAAGTAGCATTGAAAGTGATCAAGTCACAAACTAAAAGTGTAACGGGTTCCTTTCGGAATTTTTTTAAGAGTTAACTGAATTGCTTTGTATTAAAATTTGATTGTTTCTGCTCAGTTGAAGAAGTCCTTATTCTATGTACATATGCCTAATTGCCTTCAACATGCATTCTTTAAGGTCTATGAAAAAATTGGTTACGCGATGTATCAGATTACTCAATCAAATTGGCCTTGCACTTGGCTAAAACTCTAGTCGACCGTGTCCCGAATATGATTTTGCAACTCACAAAAAACAGTTTTCCCATAGGCTAAAACTCCATTATTCTTAATTGCACCCCTTTGACTACCAACCTATGCTTTTAAAAATTGCTTCAGTACTCCCCTATGATAAAACTCTACCCTTAGAAAGTTAACCCATTAGAGATAAAGCATAAGCCATATGGACTTATTTATAAGTAAGCAGGTACCTATATTTCTGCACTTGACAGTACCACATATGAAACTTGAACTCAACACTTCAGGTTTATACCTTAACCATTTAGACAAAACTATTTTCTTTTCATGCTATCCTCAAATTTTCAAATCTTTTTCTTTTTGAATTTTTCATTTTGCCTAGTGTGTTCTTTTTGCCTTTGCCTACTCTAAACCAACTAATGTTGTTGCAACATTTCTCCAAAATTTTAACACTTAAATAAAATGAACATATTAATGACGCATACACAAGCCTAGATGGACCCGAACGTAACCAACCCAAAAACTTTATAGGGTCACGTACCAGTGTGAAGTTTAGCCTCAACCCGAATGGGTCCGACTAAAATCAACCCGACCCCTTGAAACCAACCAACCCACCTCTATTAACACCCCTTCATTTATGTATTTAGTTAGCAATTACACAAGTAGGTAAGTCCCTGTACAAGAGTACCCACATACATACATAAAGCACGTCTATTTTTAAGAAGAACCAGTATGAAATACATGAAAGATCGCAAGACGATTAATAATAACTTTCAAAACATAGAAAAACTAACCTTGGAGATCAACCGATAAGCAACGAAAACTAATCAAAGAGTCTATACCCAGTTTGCTCGTCCAACAACATGTGTTCATGCAAATTTGATCAATCATGCACCCATGCAACCACCACATATGTTTATTTTCTTCTAAACCTAAATGAAGCTTCAAAAAAGCGGGAATATTTGCCTCCAATTAAGAAGGGTAAAATAGTCTATGCATTACAAATTAATTATTATTAGGATTTTGTTTTTATTTTTAAATAAATGAATTAGTAAAATGGGTAGATATGACAATTTTTGTACTTAAATTGGGTATATATGACATTATATGTTTTGGTTGGACAAATATGCATATAAGGGTTTAATTTGGGGATATATGGAATTAACCATTTTTTTTTATTATGCTTGTCGACACAAGCATGACACACACTCTTTTTTGGGTACAAAATATCTTAGGAGTACCATAATACTTGCCTACTTTTAATTAAGTAATATTATTACACATACATAAACTTTTCTTTTAGTGAAAAAAAAATCAAACACTCTCTCTTTCTCACCTCATGAAACCGGCCATGCTCAAGAACACAAGAGAATCCATAATTTTTCAAGGTTCAAGTGATTATCAAGCTCATGTAGTGATCTAGTATAGGTTTTGAAATAAAAACCTCATGATTTATTTAAGTATACTTTGCTTAAAACTCTTCAATCCTTCAAGTAAGTGTTCTAATATATTTTTTCATAATCTTTCATACTTTTACTTGATGCATTTTTATGTTTCTTTTAGAAAAACATGCATGAATTCCATGATCCATACCACTTTTATGAGTTTTTAGTACATATAATGGGTTTTAATTATCCAAATAATAATCCCTTGTAACATATCACTTTTGGTGATGTCTAATAACCCATGACACCCTAAGAAGGTGTATGATAGGATTAGAATAGCTTCGGAGTTGGTTTGAATTGGTTAGAATAGGTTTTGCGCGAGAAAAATCATTTTCGACAACATTAAAATAGGGTCTGATCTTAATTGTGAAATCTGGAATTTTTGACAGTTTGAAAAATACTTTGGGCTAGATATTCAGAAAATATACTTTAAAAGCAGCGTGGTCGCTTGAGCGGGTTAAAGCGGAGTTATAACGAACAAGTTATGATTTTCCAAATTTAACGACGAAAAACTATTTTACGAAAATATATGTCTGTTGCACAATTTCGACGGACAAAGCGAGGCGTTAGATGTGATGCAGAGGAGCCGACCTACTGAAAATATATTAGTATATGTTAATATGAAACCGTGGATATAAAGAGCGTGAAAACAAGCTTATAACGACCAAGATATACACGTTTAAAACCCGAGCGAAACTCTATTTATTTTGTGACTTCTAATAGCAAAATAAACCTAAGTCTAAAAGCAGTTTTTATGTCGTCATGTTGAGAGCCATTTTCTCATTGATCGAGACCCGTATGGTCAAAAGTTAAATGATCGACTTCTAGACATTGTTGCAAGGTTTTCAAAACGCGAGTTTCATCACTAACCCTTAACGTACAATATTTCACGACTAGCTACGAGGCCATTTTGGGCATATTTTCAACGTATGAAAAGTGTCATTTCTGACGAAAACATTATATTTACCAATAAATCACTAAACGACTATGGCAGGATGTTGTTTCGACGTAAATACTTGTAAAGTATTTTGTAACTTGTCAAGACATTATAAACTTATTTTCGAGGATAAACATTATTTTCAAATGTACAAGTGGTATGGATATCATATGAGTTTGCATGCACGACATTGTTTCATGACTTATATTAGATCATATCATTCATAATAGGTCGCGGTTAGAGTTGCATCTCATTTACGTGCATCCACTTTGTCATCGTAACTATTGCACAGGTGAGTTCGTAGCCCCACTTTTACTCGTTTAATTGTTTTATAAACTCTTTGGGGGAGATACATGCTCAACTACTTGCTTTTACTTTACACTTATATGAACTTAAATAAATTTTGTTTCACTCTATGTGCGCGTAAGTAGATTATGCCCAAACTAAATTGATCACTACGTTATGAACGCTATTATTTGAATCACTTTCCTTGATTTTGGACCCTTCGACATGTATATTTGAGCTCTTTTAAATTGAATTGGACCCTTTAACATATAAGTGAACACTTTGGACTGAATATGAACCTTTTGACATATAGTTAAACTCTTTCCTTTTGATATATTTTAAATTTGTTTGACGTGATTTTGAACGCTTCGACTATCTTGAACCTTTTGATATTATTCGAGCTCTTTGACTGTTCTGAACTTTTGAACTCGACTTAAATCTTTGAACTTAATTACGAAATTCTGAACGGAACTCTTGAACCTAAATACAAACTTATGACTTGTTTGAACTTATTGAACCGTGACGTGTTATGACCTTGACCTAAAGTCTCCCATGATCGAGCATCACTATAAAGTCTCCCATGTTCGAGCATCACTATAAAGTCTCGCCTTATTGGTGGGCGTTCTCAATAAATCTCGCCTTATCGGTGGAGTGTGCAAAGTCTCGCCTTATTGGTGGGCGTTCTCAATAATTCTCGCCTTATCGGTGGATTGTGCAAAGTCTCGCCTTATTGGTGGAGCGTTCTCAATAATTCTCGCCTTATCGGTGGAGTGTGCAAAGTCTCGCCTTATTGGTGGGCGTTCTCAATAATTCTCGCCTAGGTGGTCGGTGACAAAGGAGTCTCCCTTGTTGGAGCGGTGCAAAGTCTCCCATGTTCGGAGCATCCACGAATTATTATATCGTGGTGCAATATTGTGAATTATTATGGTAACTTATACTCGACTACTAGACACACTATATTTTTGTGCAATGGGTTGTGAACACACAGGTTGCAAGTTTTGTATGGGCGGAACTTGGAACTGAGTGGATTCACAATTCCTTTGCTTTGTGAACTATTATGATAATGTGCACTTTACTATTAGACATACATATTTTGGCAGTGGGTTGTGAACACACAGGTTGCAAGTTTTGTATGGGCGGAACTTGGAACTGAGTGGAATTACAATGCCTTTGCTTTTGTGGACTATTCTATATGACCAAAATTTTTTCCTTTGCTGCATGAACGCTCTTTAAAAGCTTTACTTGTTAACCAAACTCTATGAACTCACTCAACCATTGTGTTGACACTTTTAGCATGTTTTATCTCAGGTATCTAAGGCATTCACTTCATGGCATGCATGTGGACTTATCATAGAGTCGCGGTGTCGACGCGTCTCACCTATATTTTATACACTTAACTATCGTTTAATTGTAACAAACTCGTTTTGATATATTGGAAATCTTTTGGGACCTAATCTTTGTAAACTCTGATTATTTTAATGAATCAAACGATATTTTCAAAACGACACTTTAGGTCGTTCGATATAACTGTAACTTTGATGCTATGACAGTCCTCCCCAAGGTATTCCATTCCGCTGTAAAACAGGTAATTTGGGGGTGTGACAAGATTGGTTGTGAGTTCCATATCGGTGGGTTGTTCCTTTCCCTCCGAGTCTTTGTCCCTCGATGCTCCTTCAAGTACTGGTGAGTAATTCCCAGTGCCATCCTTAGAAGCAGTGGCAGTGATATCCCTATTAGTGGGTTGCTCGTTTCCCCCTGAGTCTTTGGGATAAATAGTTGTGCCCTCGGACAAAAGCTGTGTTTTGCGAGTGTCCTCACCGAGCTGAGTGGAAGGCGCTCCCCTACCAGTGGGTTGTATGTTTCCCTCTGGATCTTGGGGAGTATTCTTTGGGACCAAGGGCACTGATTGTGATGTATCAGTATCCTTTGATGTCATCGGGGTGGATGTTGCTTGGTCTCCTTTGGGTGGCTTATCAGTCTGGGACTTTCTTTGCCTTTTGGGCTGTGCTCGAGAAGCCTCAGGGCCCTGAGACTTGGGTTTGGTTTTAGTCCCAGTCTGAGACTTCCCCTTTCTCTTTTGGGAGCGGGGTTTGGAGACTTGAATCCTCCGTTGTTCTGACAACCATATGGGCTATCAATTCAATTTCAATGACAAGGGATGGGTCCTTTTGAAAATTTGAAGGGCTCAGGATGGCAGGTAAAGCGCCATATTTGTATTCCTGAGGATAATTGCAACCCAGTAACACTTGTAAAGCACATGAGACAAACCTAGGGTAAGAAACATATTTTGCCCTAGATTTGCTCAGTAGCTTGGTTACGAGATCACTGTAAATGATATCCCCAATGTCAACATCAGTCCCAGTCATCAAGATGTATGCCATCATCAACTGAATAGCATTAACATGTTCAGTGGATGAATGGTTCCCGTAGAGAACCTGAATCACAAAAGTGAACAAGATCTTCCAAGCCACGGGAAAAGAGTTCTTGGTGACTGGGGTTTTGTGGCTGGGTCAGGGTGAGCAACATATTTTCCTAGATTATAGTCAAGCCCTGTAGATGTACAAAAAGTTTTATAGTCGGGGTGTTGATTGTTCCCATTTAAAATTGAGAATTTGATGAGAAACTCCTAAGTGGTGCGAGGTATGTCTCATCGGTTGTGGGTGTCGGTCATAGGCCATGCGGTTGCCAAAACTCCACAGCGAGGTTTTGTACAGATTGAAGGGACCGAACAAAGGCCTTTTCAATTGGGCGGTTTAGCAAAACTTCATGATTCCTTATAATTTGGGACATCATGTGGGTATTCAAAATTTCCTATAACATTGTTTGTTTTAAACTCAACATTTTCAAGACCGCCTACCGACTGAGGTGCAAACTGAAGACTTTGTGTTCTTGCCATATCCATTGAAAGATTTTAGGTTTTTTTTATAACGTTTTGACAAGAACAATCAAATAAGTAAGATTCTTTTAAGGTTTGTGATAAAACTTTTGTAAGTTGTTTGCAGAGAAGATTTTGCTTAAAAAACTGGTTTTAGATCGAAGAACACACAATTGTTTCTGGGTTGAGAAAATATTTTGACAGAGTTTGGTTGTAGAAAACAAATTGTGTTTGTTTTTTGTGTTTTGAGAGGGGTGTTTATAGAGTGGTGAGAGGGTAGATTTTGCACATGTGAGGATTTGTAAAGTTTTTATTGTAAACATTTTATTTACCTCATTTAATGCGACCACTCCACTACCCGCAGTTTTCTCACGGTTTTCAAAGGAATAGTTGCAGTGCACAGTAAAAGTGCATCTTGCAGGGTTAAAAATCCTAAGGATATTTGTTGTGAGAGGAGGCATTAAATGCCAAGTGGGATGAGGTAAGGTAAGAGAGGACCCATGACATGGATGATAGAAGGATAAAGAGACATATATTCCTATATTAGATTGGTATGTTTACCACCCTAGGACATTAAGTAACTGAAATATTTAGTGCATTTAGTTACTCATTCAATGCTCTATGTCATATGTCAGGGACCCTGACTCATTCAGTGAGAAGATTTTGGGGCTTTGTTAAGGGATCAGTGTTAGGATTTGGAAAATCCAGGTATTAAAGTGTCGGTCACCTCAAGTGTATGTAATCGTTAGAAAGCTCGTAGTCGTAGTTATTTAATGTTAAGTAGTAGTTATTTATGTAACATCGTGGAGGACGGACGGGTCTTTACCTACTGTATGTTTGATCCAGAGCCCGTCAGGTGGCGTTTTATGTAATGACTATAAATACTCTCTACCTTCCAAGGTAGAGAGTTGGAGCTCATAATAAGATTTTTATGTCTCTCACTAAAGTTCCCTAAACCTCTAACTTTCTCTCTCTAGAACTCATCTTGTACGCCTACTTTGGTTATGGTTTGATGTGTATGTGAAATCCAATATGTTACAAATGGTATCAAGAGCCATGGTTAGATCATCTCTTACACATCTTTGGATTTCTAGTGGTTTTAGATGGTTTTGAGTTTGAAAAGTTTAGTGGTTTTGCATCATTTGGTTCACTTCTTGTGTTAAAGTTCAAATTTTGGGTGTACTTTTGTGTTTAGGATCATTGTATATGCTTGGGTTTTGTTTTGGTAAGCTTGAATCACTGTGGTTGAGCTTGTTTTGGATTGAAAAGTGTGTTTTGGAAGTTTTTCATGTTAGCGACTTGGCTCTCGGTGTAACTTTCTTGTTAGCGACTTGCTTTGTAAGTTGGTAGCCAGTTGTAGTTGAAGTTGTTAGCGATTTGGTCATAGCGACTTGCCTTTTGAGACAAGCCGACAAAGCGATGCAGTTAGTGGATTCTCCACTACGGTAGCGACTTGGTAAGGTAGCGACTTGCTTTCAATTTTGATAGCGACTTGTTCTTAAGTTTCTTAGCGATTTGGTGCTAGCGATTTGGACCGATGGCGAGTTGCTATTTAGCGACTTGATTTATTAGCGACTTGGTGCATAGCGACTTCTTTGTCAAAATTCATAGCGATTTGGAACTTAGCGACTTGTCTTAGCAACTTGGTTTTAGCGACTTGATTCAAGGATTCTTAGCGACTTGGTTGACTTTTATCATGTCTGGTTTCTCTTGATTTAGTAAAATCCGTGAAATAATCTATTTCCGGTTTAATCATTGAGTTATAAAATCCGTGTAATCTTTAAACATGTCTACCAACGTACCTACTATCATCTCCACTGCTGTCGAGGGGCGTTCAAGCGGTGGCTCGGATACTCGTCCACCCATGCTTATGAGCCGACTACGACTCTTGGGCTCAAAGAATCGATTGTCTTGTCTTGGAAAGGAAAATGGGGTCAACATTCTCAAATCGATTGATGAAGGACCTTATCGATTGAGACTACAAGAGACTTAATTGTTACTGTTGCAGATGGAACAATGATCTATGGGATAGACGAGTAAAGACATATGATGAGCTCAATGATAAGGAGAAAAGAGATTCGATGTTGATATCGTGGCTTCTAACATCATACTTCAAGGTCTTCCAAAGATATCTATAAGCTTATTAATCACAACACGAAGCCAAGGCGGTGTGGGATAATGTCAAGATGCTTCTCTCGGTTACGAATTAACTATGGAAGGCAGAGAATCACAACTCTATGATGAGTTTGAGCACTTCAAGGCGAAACCGGATGAGAGTGTCTATGAGTATTACGTGAGATTCCACAAGCTTGTTAATGACATGAGGAACATCGAATGACCATGCCAAACATTCATTGAACTCTAAATTTGTGAACAACATGAATCCCGAATGGCACAATTTTGTCACTTCTGTGAAGCTAACCAAAGGATTGAAGAATACAAACTATGAGCAACTCTATGCATTCCTTCTTCAGAATGAGAGACATGCTATGTTTGAAAAAAGGATTCTTGATCAGTTCAAAACCAACCAGGGAGAAACAAGTTCATCAAATGACTCTACAGCCTTCTACACCAATGATGGAACTACTACCAAAGCATCTCAAGTCATTCCAGATTCAAGTTTCATAAAACCTGATGCCAATGCAGTCATGGAACACTTTATCAATAAACTAGCTTTTATGGTTAAACAAAACTTAACCTTCACTCCTCACACTAACAAACTTCACACTAATAATGAAATCAGGACTGCATCTAATCTACACAATCATGCTTTGGTCAGAGATGGAAAGGTTATGGTACAACTTGTTCAAGAAAGCGGTATGAACAAGGAAGAGGTGGAGTTAGTAGAGGTTATCGGCAAATCGAATAGGGAAGGAATGGAAATCGGGGACAAGCAAAGCCGATCAAGTGTTACAAGCGTGGTGGTGAGGACATATTGCAAGAAATTTCCCATCGCCAAAACACTCTCGAATCTGAGTACTTGAGGATAAGATGTTACTTGTTCAAGCTCGGGATAATGGGCGGCATTAGATGAAGAGGAGTTATTGTTTCTTGTTGAAGGAATGCCAAGACTTATGATCTTCTTGTTGATGAGCGACCAATTCGGAGATTGGTCATAATCATCGAATGCCTTTCAAGTAGGCGATTGTGATGCATTTGACTACGATGTAGATGATGAACCTCTTGCTCAAACAATCTTCATGGCTAGCATCTCACCTATGGTTTCTCCAAAGTTTCTCTACCACAACAAACTGGTCCATCCAAAGACAAAATCATCTACGAGGTACTAAAACTATACGATGAAGTTGATGAGCAAAAATACATGATGAAGTACAATCAATCTGTAATTATTGAGTCGGATATTGAAAATATGGGTAATGTCAATGTTGTCCCATATGATCAATATGTGAAACAAAGTGAAAGTGAGATTGTATCAAGTGATGTATCTTATGCGATCAATGATGACTATGCTTTAGGCGAATACGGTGCATGTGCCCACGATGAGTCTCATTATCTCGAACTTAATGCCTATAAAGAGCGTGTTGCTATTTATGAACAACGAGCTAAGTTTGAGTTAACCACTCGTGAGCGGAAATGGATGACCAAATCGCACAACTATTAGACAAAGTAAGTTTAGAAGAAGTATTAAAACAAGAGTTAAACTCCTTACAAGAAAAGCTTTCTAAAGCGCTAAGCAAAACAAGAACTTCAAGAAAATGTTAAAATGCTTAAGCAAGAATTCGGTGCTAAGGAATCAAAACTTTTGAATAATTTTTCTAATCTAAAAACCTTGAAAAAAAAGCTTGAAAATAAGTTGTACGTACAAGGAAATACCATTCAGACTGCTCACTTAATCACTAAGCACAAAGTTTTGAGTGATAAGCATTGTACTCCCCTTGTTGAGGAACCAAATCCAGAGGTTGTTAAAAAGGCTAGAGCTGCCCATAATGTACTCTATGATGGTAATGAGATTCTTAAACCTAGACAGAAACCTAGTTGCGTTGAGTGCATTGAAGAAGATAGAACATTAGATGATGCATTTAGGGAGAAAATGAATAAGAAGCTAGATGATCACGAATGTAAAAGAATAACATAACGATCAAACCCCATGATTACAAAAGGAAAATTGGATCTCCTTGAACAAGTTTAAGCCTCAAGCGTTGTTAACACCGAACAAGTGTTACGGAAAAGGATTTAGATAAGCAAAAGCGAAAATCTTGTTGAAACAAACCCTCCCTTAGGAAAATGCTGCAGCTGTTGTGTATCCTCCAAATACACCAATGCATTTAGTTCCTAGAACTATTGCCACTGAGAGCAAGACCTTAATCAGTCAATATGTTATTTTTCAACTATTTGTCGATTTTGAGAAAACTTGTAAGAAAAGGATCATACCCACTGGGATAACTGAAGGGGAAAGGGGTTTTGAGCAAACAAAAGAATGCTATTTAACTGAGCTCATGCCTTTCTTTAAACAACTAAAAGATCAGATATTAAAGGAATGGAAAAGGAATTTGATGCAATGATAGTTGAGGTTAGTGACTATGAGCGAGCATTAAAATATAATGAGATTGAGAGGAAGAACTTGCATACATTGAATGAGACTCTTATTTACGAATGTATTACTCAAGATGTGTTTTACATCGCTACGAATTGTTCCATTAATGCTTCTCGATTTCATGAATTATCTGTTGCTTTGAAAGTCTCCCATGATCATGTCATTGAGCTTGAAAAACTAACTCTAAAGCGCATGATAAAGTTGAGCAGGATGATCATGATAACTGGTAAAGCAGTTTTCTAAATTGGAAGTTGAGCATCTTGCTTTGCAATTAAAATATCCACATTTGAAAGAAAATGTTAAAACCTCAAATATCAAGACATCTTTGGATGTTCACGAATTTGATGCGATTTTGAAATTAGCAAGCGTGATGAGCAGTTCGAGCTCATTGTAACACGGTCGAGAAAGTTGAAAGCCCAAATCTCTAAATTAAAGGGTAAAAAAACAATGTGTGCGGCTCCCAAATGCCTCCTCCTTTAGATTCTCGAATTCTCAAAATTTTCATCTTCAAAACTTGGTTAATTCTTTACAAAAGGAAAATGAGAGTTTTCTAGAAGAAAATGAAAAGGTTAAACGTCATTTCAATGAGTTATTTGAGTCAATAAAAGTCACTCGTAATAAAAATAACGAAGAAATAACTTCGTTGCAAAAGGAAATTGAGAATCGATGAGTCGGGTAAAAGGAAAATGACAATGACCAATGGGGAGAATGGTACTTTAAAGGTGCATGTACGTAATAAATATGCTTTATGCGTGAAATATGTTCCTCCTCATCTTAGGAATAACAAACTTGCCATTCAAACATATTTCTCATACCTTAAGGATAGTCTATAATGTCTTCGTGAGATTGTAGAAGAGGTTAAGATTGAGAAACCACTTGATAATGCAATTGGCCATGCATGCTTATATGCCAAACGATTTCAAGAACTTCTAGAATGCTTAATTACAATATGCCCTAAATCCCTAGGTGAGCAAGTCAATCCATTGATACCATGTTCTATGCCTAATGCCAAGTATGCAAGTCATTCAATGCCCAATGTTATGAATGTGAACTTTAGTAGGCCTTCAAATAGTTTAGATCCGAGCACCTCCAGTGTTAAGAAAGTGAACCTCAGTGTGCCTTCAAATAGTTCACATCCCAGCACATCAAAACAGGAAAGGCAAAAAGTAGCAAAACCAACTAATGTTCCGTTCCTCTATAGGAGTGTCGGTGACATTAAAGCGAGCAGGTCAAAGTCTCAAGGCAATACAAGGAATGATAGGACCTCACAAGCTAAGAATGTGCATTGGAAGAAAGTAGAAGATCACCGTAGGGAGAATTTGAATAAAGCGAATCGTGTTGATTCTAGTGTTAGCTCTAAGCATCTTTGTAATTAATGCGAATTCTACTACTTTTGGCAAAACATGTAATGATGATTGCGTGGTTTCATTACTAATCTTGAATGTGGTATGAATGATTTGTCTAATCTTTGTCAAATGCCCGATTAAAGCTGTTAATGTTAAAAATCAAGCTAAGAAGGCTAAAAGGCAAAAGCGAAAGAAAGTTAGAAAGCGGTGGAAACCCCGGGAAGAACATTTAGTAAGATAGGTTATCAATGGATACCTTTTGGCCATAAGGTTAATCGGACAATGACCACTAGAAAATGGATGCCTCTTGGTAGAACTATTCCCTTAAGAAGTGAACATACTTTGAATAGGTCAAATACGGATACTAGCATCGCATCTATTTACGATGATTCCATTGCTCCTATTTCGAATATGGGTGTTTCTATTTCTTATGTGGGAGTTCAATAAGCATTACTAACCAAATGGAACCCATTCTTGCATGGGGATCCCAATTATCCGATTATCCATTCTTATGCGTGTTCAGCTGCGGATCGTTCAAATCGATTACGTGGTACACGGACTCAGTTGTTCCAAGCATATATTTGGAGACCGGTCGCATGCTCATGAACTTCGTGAGTAAATTTATCGGGACTGTTAGATTCGGGAGCGACCATTTTGGAGCAATTATGGGTTATGGTGATTATGTAGTCGGCAAAAGTGTAATCTTGAGGTATATTATGTGGAAGGTCTTGGTCATAATTTGTTTTACGTTGGTCAATTACGTGATTCCGATCTAGAGGTGGCCTTTAGAAAACATACTTGCTTCGTTAGAGTACTTGATGGTGTGGAATTATTAAGAGGTACTCGTGGTTCTAATCTATACACCATCTCTATCATGGTTATGGCATCGTCGTCTCAATCACTTGAACTTGGCACCATTAATAACCTTTCCGAAAGGATCTTGTCGAGGCTTACCCAGTTAAAATATGAAAAGATCATCTTCGTTCGACTTGCCAATTGGGTAAAAGCACGAAATATGCCCACAAACCAAAACCCACAAATTCGATAATGGAAGTTCTTCATACCCTTCATATGGATGCATGCGGACCAATGAGAGTGCAAGCGATAAATGGGAAGAAATACATTCTAGTAGTTGTTGATGACTACTCTCGATTTACTTGGGTAAAGTTTTTGAGGACAAAGGATGAAACTCCGGATGTCATCATCAAACTAATCAAACGACTTCAGTTTGACTCAACAATACTGATGTAATTGTTCGAACCGACAATGGCACGAGTTTGTTAACAAAGACTTAATTCGGTTTATGAAAGTGTTGGAATCGGTCATCAAAGAAGTGTTCCACGAACTCCTCAACGAGCGGTGTAGTTGAAAGACGAAATCGAACTCTCGTGGAAGCCGCAAGAACAATGCTAATTTATTGAAGGTTCCAATGTTTCTATGGGTGAAGCCATTGCCACCGCTGCTTCACCCAAAATCGTTCCTTATTCATACCTCTCATGGAAAAACTCCATACGAACTTGTTCATAAGCGAAAAACGATCTCTCCTACCTTCATGTGTTTGGTGCTTTGTGCTATCCAACGAATGACGGTCAAGACCTAGGTAAATTAAGAGCAAAGGCGGATATTGGAATTTTTGTTGGTTATGCACCAAACAAGAAGGGT
Source organism: Chrysanthemum lavandulifolium (assembly GCA_022545495.1). NCBI lineage: Eukaryota > Viridiplantae > Streptophyta > Magnoliopsida > Asterales > Asteraceae > Chrysanthemum > Chrysanthemum lavandulifolium. Next base: position 14,390,617 of record CM040242.1, on the reverse strand, counting down.
TACGAATCTACAATAAGAAAACTCGAAATATCATGGAAACAATTCACGTTCGTTCGATGGTGACCGGTCAAATGGCTCTGAACAATTCGGTTCTAGACCGCTCTTCAAAAGCAGTCTCATTGGTTCATTCCTTGTACCAAACTCTCCAAAGAACTCCATATGTACCTCCATCGAAGATGATTTAAAGAAATTGTTTGATCCAATGTTTGATGAAAACTATGAACCAAGTCTTGATGAAATGTCAATTCCATCAACATAGGTTGCTCTATCCACGTGAATGAAGTCAACCCTTGAGTCTCAATATCATTGAGTCAAGAAGCGTTCTTCTGCGATCACTCTGTCTCATCAACAAATCATCAATCATCGAATGTACATCATGGAATTGTTTCGGCATCAATGATGAAGTTAATCCCTTTGCTACTCCACGAAGATGCTCCATTTGAAAATATATTTGCTCACGAATCATCATCGAACCATCTTCATCGGAGACATCGACTCTGCTACTTCAGTTCCACAACAACAACCACATGAACACCTTAGAAAATGGACACATGATTACCCATTGGAAACCCTTCTCGTCCAGTATCCACTCGTAAACAACTTGCTACTGACGCCTTATGGTGCTTCTTCAACTCCGTACTCTCTAAGATCGAACCTAAAGATGCTAAAACTGCGATGAATGAAGACAGGTGGTTCAATGCCATGCAAGAAGAAATTCATGAGTTTGATCGATTAGATGTATGGGAATTAGTACCTGCTCCAGACTGTGCTATGATCATTGCTCTAAAGTGGATCTTCAAAGTGAAGCTTGATGAGCATGGTGATGTGTTGAAAAATAAGGCTAGGTTAGTGGCTAAAGGATATTGTCAAGAAGAAGGTATTGACTTTGAGGAATCTTTTGCTCCAGTTGCTCGTGTCGAGGCTATCGAATCTTCTTGGCTAATATCGCTAGCAAGAACATGGTTGTCTATCGATGGATGTGAAAACAACCTTTCTTAATGGAGATCCGAAGAAGTGGTTTATGTCGACCACGGAGGGTTTTGTGAATCGAGCATCCTACTCATGTTTATCGCTTGAAAAAGGCCCTTTATGGTTTGAAGCAAGCTCTAGAGCATGGTATGATACGCTATCAAAGTTTCTTCTATCTCTTGGATTGACAAGGGCGATTGATCCTACATTGTTCACCGAAAGTCAAGCAAACATTTAATTCACGTTCAAATTTATGTTGATGATATCATCTTTGCCTCGGTGACCCCAATGAATGTGATCGTTTTCAAAAGAAATGGGTTCCAAATTTCAAATGTCAATGATGGGAAAATGTCATTTTCTTGGGATTACAAATTTCACAAAGTCCCGGAGGCATATTTATAAATCAATCTAAATATGCAAATGCGATTTTAAAGAAATTTGGATTTGTTTCTTGTGACACCGTTAACACTCCCATGATTGAGCGTACCAAGTTGGATGAGGACCACTCGGGGATCATGGTAGATCAAATGAAATATCGTATTATGATTGGATCACGATGTACCTCACGACTAGTAGACCGACATCTTGTTCGTTGTGTGCATGTGTGCTAGATATCAAGCCTACTAAAAGCACCTTGAAGCGGTTAAGCGGGTCTTCGGTATCTCCAAGGAACCATCAATATGGGACTATGGTACCCGAAGGACACCGGTATGTCACTAACGACCTATCACGAATCCGATCATGCGGGATGTCAAGATACTCGTAGAAATGCGTCGAGGAGGTGCTCGGTTTTGGGTGATAAGCTTGTGAGTTGGTCTTCAAAGAAGCAAATGAGTACTTCTATATCCTCTACAGAGGTGAATACATAGCCATGTCATCTTGTTGTGTTCAAATCCTTTGGATGAGATCCCATTATCGACTATGGCTTTGAATTCAACAAAATCCCTACATCTTGTGATAATAAAGTGCTATTGCTCTCATGCAACAACGTTCAACATTCAAGAGCAAAGCACATCGATATTCGACATCACTTCATCCGGAGCAAGTGGAAAGCGGTGTGGTGGAACTCTATTTTGTGAAGTCGAATACCGGTTAGCGAGACATCTTCACTAAAGCTCTTCCAAGAGAACGTTTTGAGTTTATTCTTCCACGACTTGGCTTGAAAAGCCTTCAACCGTAAACACTCAAGCGTCCTCGAGAGGAAGAAGAGGAGTAAAGGTTTTTCTTCATCTATCTCTTGTAAATATTTATTCGAAAAACAAAATACAAAATTATAAAACCTTCAAAAATCAAATAGAAAAATATAAAACTTTCAAAATCCATAAAATTTGAAAAAAAAAATCGAAAAATCTTCAAAAAATATTGTCATTGTGTCATGTTTTTCTCGATTCGATAAATATCTACGGTCTTGATGCTGTCATTCAAAGAATGTCACGGGACTTTAGATGTTGTTCGAATTTTCTTTAAAAAAAATAAATAAATAAAAAATTTGGGAGAAAGAGAAACAATGGCTTATTGTCATTTCAGCGATAACCGTTTTCAAAGAAAGAAACGAGCCATGCTTTATCTTGTTTTTTCAAATCTCATGCTCGATTCTATATAACAATTACTTATTTTCTTATGAAAACTAATTGCTTTGAAAAATAGCTCGGACTCTATTTTTGAAAATCATCGGACTTAACGGTTGTCAAAATATCTAACTCTCAATCAACAACTTATGTCGTTGATTGAGGGGAGAATGATTTTCAATTAAATCAAAAGTGTATTTTTCAAACAATGGTACGGACCTTGGTTATTATTATGTTTTCAAAAGATACTCAAGCATGTTTAATCTTTGGAGTCTAAAGTCTCAAAATCCGATCCTTATCGGTTAAAAGCGTTTTCATAATCAAGTCACAATTCTCCTTAAAAGCTTTCAAAATCAATTTAAATCTCTGAGAGATCACAAATCTCTAATGATTTGATAATTGTGATCGGGGAGAATTTATGATTTAATTGGATTTAAAGCGATAATTCGATAAATGGTTTCACAAGTGTTTAGCATGTTTTCCTCCCGCATGTGACAAAGCGATTTCAAATTTTTCATGCACATGTTGAGGGGAGCATCTACTTTAAACCTTAATTTATTGAAGCGTGATTGTATTGTCTCTAAGTGCGGGTTCCTCTAATATGTACAAAACTCTTTCAAACTTTGAGGCACATATTGAGGGGAGCAAACATTTGAAAACCTCATCCTTCCTCAAAATGCTTAATCTACTCAAATTGATTGGGAAATGATGATGATCATTTTAGAAAATGTTAATCAAAAGATTGGACCTTTCATTCTTAATCTAACGATTTCAAAGATCTCTTGCCTCCATGTGTTAAACAAACTACGAATTTTCATGCATATGTTGACGGGAGCATTTCTAAAATATCAAAACAATTAAGATACAAAATACTTTGATTTTATATCACAAGTATCTTGATTGATTTTCAAATGGTTTTCAATTGGTTTCAAGGCGGAAGAACTATATCAAAAGACCGACCAACTTTACTTTATGCATGGTGATATAAGGATGATAAGGTTAGGTTGAGGTCCCACGATCCATAAAACGGAGGGATCTACCGAGGACGATCCACTAGATAGTGTAGAAGTCCTTAGGTATGATAAAAAAAGGAGAAAAGTGAGATATGGGAAGAGTGTGGTGAGGCCGAGCTAGTCTTGGAATAAACCCAACAAGGTTCTAGTTATGAAGTCTCGATAAGCTTGAAGGGTTGAAGAATGAAAAGAATTGAATGAGAAAGGGTGAAAACAAATAGCCCTCAATTATTCAACCTTAGGGCGTAAATCGGGTTCAATTCATATACTCTTGGTGGTTACCAAGGTAACATCGGTATTGAAGGCAAAGCGTCATGGACCCGGTGATGCACCGCACTTCAACTTTCAAACCACTCAAGTTCCTCTTAAAGGACTTGTTTCATTCTCACGGGAACCGACATAATCTATCGACTTTCTCTTAGAGATAGTTGGTATTGAAGAAGGAGACCCTCTCCTAGTCTCCGGCATAGGAACCAAATATGCACAATTGAGTCTAGAGCCACGAGATCATCAATAAATCTCATTAGGACACTTTCAATAAAGACTCTCTGTTTCACACAATGTGGAAAGAGAGATTATATCTTATGAGTTCTACGCATTATCCTTGTGGTATTGCCAGAACATCTAAGTGATATGCATACATATTCACAATGAAGATGGAAAGCCTTCTGGAGCCAACATCAAACAAGCTCCTGGTAGGTGGCATGTAAAACCGGTCGTTGTGCTCAATAGATCAACCGTGTGACAACTGAACAGAAACAAAGGAGCAATTCAATCCTGGTTCAGGTTATGGATTGACGGATACCTTTGTAAAACCGGTCGTTGTGCTCAAAAACTCTTTTCTTTTGCACATCATTGTGTATTTATTTCTCAAAATAAAAGGTGTTTATGATTGACAATTGATTTTCATTAAAACCTTCGTTGTATTGCAAAAACAATTTCTATTGAGCGATACGATTGTTTTCAAATCTCTTTTCATCAATCGGTGAATCTCATTTATTTGGTTCACTCACTCCGTGTTGTCTTCTTTGAGGCGTTTCGGTTTGAGAATAGCTAGAAGCATTGCGAAACCTGTCAAGGAAATTCTTGAATTATACGATCATAGGCGATGCTTGTCTCGATCAGCGAGGAAAGTGGGCGTGTACCTCAATTCAACGAAAGTGATCAAAGACACTTTCGTGCGCTTTTATTGCTAGCTGTTGTGGCAGTGCGCTCGGCGTTTGCGGTGATCGAATGAAGCGGTCAATCCATAGCCGCATGCTCACACAACACGTTCATTTCCAAAGAAATCATGATTAGTGCATCAATGACTCGATATTTTCACTCCATGCTTACGCTTACTGCTGCGCCAATATCATGAATCAACAAAGCTTTCGCTACTCGATAAGAAGATATCATGATCCGAATGTGAGCATGTCGGTCCAAAAGTCACAACATCACATAATACCAACACCACAATGGATGAGTCGAGATTAATGTGGTGATGATCTCAAAGCTAGCTCAAAACTCATTATCAATTGGATCGATAAAGACATCCATTTGGATTAACCAAACATGCAATGTGATGAATCAATGACTACGAGCTTGAGCTAAGTACAACATCAAGAATGCAAGAACAATTTATAATGTAATATCTGTTTGTATTCAATGTAAGTTTAATGTATGTTTGAGGTGACCTCCGCAGGGAGATTGTTAGGATTTGGAAAATCCGGTATTAAAGTGTCGGTCACCTCAAGTGTATGTAATCGTTAAGCTCGTAGTCGTAGTTATTTAATGTTAAGTATTAGTTAGTTATGTAACATCGTGGAGGACGGACGGGTCTTTACCAGCTGTATGCACGATCCGGCCCGTCGGTGGCGTTTTATGTAATGACTATAAATACTCTCTACCTTCCAAGGTAGAGAGTTGGAGCTCATAATAAGATTTTTCTTTCTCTCACTAAAGTTCCCTAAACCTCTAACTTTCTCTCTCTAGAACTCATCTTGTACGCCTACTTTGGTTATGGTTTGATGTGTATGTGAAATCCAATATGTTACAATCAGGGACCATTTCAGAGAGAGCATGCTGAGATAAGGATTGGTTATCAGGTTGCTGACTTTCAATATCAAGCATTCCTAATTCACCTTTCAGTCTCCTGAAGGTAGGTTCATCCAAGGGTTTGGTGAAGATATCAGCAAGTTGATATTCAGTAGGGATGAAGTGGAGTTCTATGTCTCCTTTCATGATGTGGTCCCTGATAAAATGATATATGATATCAATGTGTTTGGTTCTTTGGTGAAGGACAGGGTTGTTAGAGATTGCTATAGCACTGGTGTTATAACAAAAGATGGGTATCATCTTGTAATGGATGTCATAGTCACTGAGTTAACTTTTCATCCATAGCACATTGGCACAACACCCTACAGCTGCTACATATTCAGCTTTAGCTGAAGACATAGCCACTGATTGTTACTTTTTAGCACTCCAACAAACCAGCTTTCCTCTAAAAAATTGACAGGACCCTAAGGTACTCTTCCTATCCATGTTGCAGCCTGCATAATCAGAGTCAGAGTATCCTTTGAGGTCAAACCCTGAGCATTTTGGATAGTAAAGTCTAAGGCTTGGAGTTCCCTTTAGGTATCTGAGGATTCTTTTAGCTGCAGTGAGATGGGATTCCTAAGGATCGGACTGATATCTAGCTATTAAACATACCGAGAATTGTATGTCGTCCGGAGGCGATTAGATACATCGGTGATCCTACAATTCCCACGAAATGAGTTTGATTGGTGATTTGCCGGTGGGATCGGGTCCAAGGTTGTTTGGAGGGACCATTGGAGTCTTCACTAAAGCACGATCGAGATCTCATATTTCTTCAAGAGATTTACGGTATATTTCTCTTGGTGATGGTGATTCCTTTATCAGTTTGCCTGATTTGTAGTCCAAGGAAGTAAGTGAGTTCACCCATCATACTCATTTCAAATTTCTTTGTCATCAGTTTTTCAAGCTGTTTGCAAAGAGTATAATTTGTTGAGCCAAAGATGATGTCATCAACATACACTTGAACTAGTATCACATCTTGTTTTGTCTTATAGATAAACAGTGTGTTGTTTATCTTTCATCTGAAAAACTTTTTTTGCATCAGGAAGGCTGAGATGGTTTCATACCATGCTCTGAGAGCTTGTTTTAGTCCATATAGGGCTTTGTCAACCTTGCAGACATAGTCAGGGTATTCACTACTCTCAAAGCCTGGGGGTTGTTGAACATAAACATATTCTTTGAGTTAACCATTCAGGAAGGCACTTTCACATCCATTTGGTAAACTTTGAAGTTCATGTATGTTGCATATGCAAGAAAGATCCTGATGGCTTCCATTCTTGCAACAGGAGCAAATGCTTCATCATAGTCAATGCCTTCTTGTTGACTGTAACCTTTGGCTACAAGTATGGCTTTGTTTTTAATGCGATGCCATTTTCATCGGTTTGTTTCGAAAACCCACTTCATTCCTATGACAATGACATCCCGAGGACATTTGATCAAGGTCATGACCTTGTTTTTATCAAGCTGTTGAAGTTCATCTTGCATGGCATGAACCCGGCTTGGATGTTTGAGCTTGATGACACTTTTGGGTTCTATTTCTGATAGAAAATCAGCATATAGACATTCATTGGCTGAAGCTACTGTTAACTTAGCAGCCATGCTTCTTATGAGCATGCCTTCAGTGGGTTCACCAATGATGTTCACAAGCTCAATGTTTTGAGATCTTGTCCACTTACTTTGTGGTCTAGGATCTGAGCTTGATGAGGTCACTGGAAACTCAGGAATGGGTTCAGGTGCATGAGCCAGAGAATCATTTAGATCATCTGTTGAGATGCTTTGTTATGGTTGGGGTTCATGAATTTCAGGTTCCTGAACATTTGGTTCAGTATTACCTATCCCAGAAGGGACTGATGGAGAATCAATGAATTCACTGATTATAGGTTGAGGAAGGTTGTGATGCAAGACATAGTATGAGATATCAGCATCAGCTTGATATAAGGAATTGATTTCAGTGTTGAACTCATCAGGAGGGTATCTTGATGAGTCATCAATTCCTATTTTCTCCACAGAGGTATTGGTAAACCTGATGCTTTCTGAACTTTCATCAAAGGTGACATGAAAGGTTTCCTCAACTTGTTGTCTTCTGGTGTTAAATACCCTGAAGGCTTTGGATATTAGTGAGTAGCCTAAGAAATATCCATCATCAGCTTTTGCATCAAATTTGCCTAAGTGATTCTTGTGATTGTGAATGAACACAGGACACCCAAACACATGAAAGTAGCTGATGTCAGTAAGTCTTCCTTTGAAGATCTCATATGGGGTCTTGTTATGCCTCTTGACAATGATTGACTGTTTTGAGTGTAACAGATTGTTTTGTGACTTTAGTCGAAGTGCTTTGAAAGTCTTGAGCCATTTAACATGGTTCTAGCGACCTCGATGAGTTACATTTTTCCTTTCAATGAACCCCATTTTGTTCGGGGTATATGGAGATGAAATTTTTGGGAAATTCCCTTTTCATCACGAAACTCTCAAGCTCTTGATTTACGAACTCGGTACCATTGTCGATTCGATTTGTTTAAGCGTAATGTCATTACGGTTTCGTCTTCACGATGAATGACATTATGGTATCATTGCTGACTCTTTTGGAAAGAAAGTATACCCAAGTGTATCTTGAGAGCTCATCAACAATGACAAGTGTATACTTCTCATGCTGGATTGATCTTGGACTTACAGGTCCAAAGAGATCCATATGCAGAAGGTGAAGGCAGCTTTTGAAGGAGAAATTTTGTTTTGTTTTGAATGATGCTCTGTGATGTTTGCCTTTTTCACAGACTGAGCATGGTTCGTCTTTTGCAAAAACCAATGATGGTAAAACAAGGACTTTGTTTTTTTTGCCAAGTTGTTTAAATTTTTAAAGTTTAAGTGAGAGAGTCTCTTGTGCCACAGCCAGTTGATAGTTTCAGTGGCTTTGGCAAAGAGACAAGTTCCATTCTTAGAGAGAGTTGACATGTCTAGTACATATACATCATCTCTCCTAGGAGCTATAAGAACAACTTCTTTGTTGGTATTGAAAATTGTACCTTGTTTATCATTGAACTGTACTATGTATGTTGCATCACACAACTGACTGACACTGATGAGATTGTACTTTAGACCATTGACATAAGCTATTCTAGAGAAAACTATCCCATTACAGTTTACTGAACCATAACCTTCAGTGGGACATGATGAGTTATCACCAAATACTACATTGGGTCCTGGTTCCTTTACATACCTGTGCAGATACTCCTTTACACCAGTCATGCTTCTTGAATATCCACTATCTAGATGCCAAATAGGCTCCCTGGCGTGTCTCTGCACAAATAATAAACTGAATTAGTTTCTCTTGCTGACCCACTTACTAGTGGGCTTGGGTCTCATGGTATGTTTGAACTTAGCAATTGATTCATGGTCAATGGTTGAGTGAAGTGTGCTACCACAGGTTTTTCATTTGTTTAGTGAGGAAGACTTAGTGATGCGGGGTTGTTTTGAACTTCTCCTTGCTTGGATGACTCTATCATGCTGAGATGTCTCATGAGCTGGATTTCCACATATATCACAGCAAGAGTTCATGAGACAGTCATTAGGAAGATGATCATTATAGCCACAATGTGGACAAGGAGGAAAAGGTTTAGCTTTAGGTCTTTGACCCTGCTTTGAGGATGAAGCATACTGATGACCAGAGTTGGTATGAGTTGCTTCACTGAATGAACTTACATACTGTAAGTGGTCAGAAGTTCTGTGACTTCCTTTTTGCAGATCATGCAAAAATGGATTCTGTAGCAATTATCAGTGGTATGGCTGGTATAATGGCACAGATCACACTTCTGCTTGGGTTTGGTGATTGACTTTGACATAGATGAACTAGAGGAGGTTGACTTAGGTTCCTTGATTGTTGAATCAGGAGCTTTCTCTATAGAGTTCATCTTATCAGTCAACTTCTTCACAAGTTCAGTCAATTGTTGGATTTGATCTTCTTCAACAGGAACTAAAGATGTGGAAGTCTCAGTGGGGACTGAATCTTCTTGGGTTGGTTTTGTTGGTCTTTTCAAAATGGTTCTACCACGACCCGACCTTTCTATAGGAGAGTGAGGGTTGAACTGTAACGGATTAAGCTCAGAGCTAGTTGCAGCACCCTGAAGAGGTTTTAGAGGTGGAAGCGGTGCTTGATTGACCAGACTCGGTGATGTTTCGGTACTCTGGGTACATCGGGGTCCAAGCATGCTCTTGAGAGCTTGACTCTCAGGCTCAAGAATCCTTCCAGAATCGAAGTTTGGAAGCTTACTCTCAGGGTTTACCCGTTCAACCCAATCACTAGACTTAGGCATTAACTCATTTTTGGAATGCATGCCAGCAGACACAAATGGTTTTGGACTTTGGTCTTCACTGAGAGAATCAGTGAGGTCATCTTCACCTAAGATTCTCTTTTTGCTACTAAGGGCTTGAACAGTGTCAAAGACTCTAGGGTTCTTAGCAGTCCAGCTTTCAATGATATCTTTTTCCTTTTTAAGTTCTTCCTGAAGAGCTTGATTTCTTTTAACTAATTCAGAGTTTTGAATTTGTAGTGTGACAGCCTCAAGCTTGGCTTGTTTCAAAACAAGAAGTTCATCTCTACACTTGTTTAATTCAAAACTTAACTTGTTGTATTTTGAAAAAAGATTTAATCGCTGCTCTTCTACGAACTTAAGGTCAACATTAATATAGTTCATGAAAGACTGCCAATCATAATTATTATCCATAGAAAGTAAAATATTTACCTTCCTCATAGTGATGTCACCCATTCACCATTCCTAGCATGATTCTTCCCAACAGCTAGCTTGTCCTCTTTTGAAAGAGCCATCAGTGCACTGACTTGCACCATTTCATCGTCTGAGAAGACTGGCTCTTCATTCTAGTTGAAGACTTCAGCTACCAGGCCCTTGTTTTTACCCTGCACAGATTTAACATTGTTTGTTGTTTCTGAGGGAGTGGCCTCAAGAAGTGCTAGTTTAGCCTTGGCTTTCCTATACTTGGCTTCAAAATCAACATCTTTGTTTTGGTCAGACTTGTTTTGGAAGTTTTGATGAGACTGATATATACTTTTGGTTGAAATTTGCTAAAACCTAAGGACTGATTTGACCCTGAGGGTTTGTAAGAGGGCTCAAAGATGGTTTTTGAAAAACAGTCTTTAGCAAAATGACCCTTTTTGTGACACTTAAAACACTCAGTGTCCTCATTAGCTTTAGCATTTGAAAAACTTTTGTTCCTTCTTATAAACCTTCTGGAGTTAGTAAGGAGTGCCTTTTCCTGGAACTCAGTGTTCAAGTCATTCAGGTACTCCTCGCTTGTTCTCTCATCAGGCTCATCATCTGAATTTTCCTGAAAATCTTGAACCACGCTGTTTGAATAAAAGGCAGTAGAAATTGGTGTTGAAGTGGTGGTCAGGGACTTCTTGACTTCCTGAGACTTTTCAAGTCAGAGTATCATCTGTTGATGAGGTTTTCCTCATAGACAAATTTCCCATATATTTCAGGAAGTTCAAGATTCTGGATATGATTAGCATTTCTAAGTCCCTGAGAGAAATTCAACCACTACTCAAGGAGACTATTGACAAAACCAACATTGATTTCATGTTTGGACAACTTTACACCATCATTTGACAATTCATTTAACAAAGTTTTATACCGGGTGTAAGTCTGAGAGAGAGTTTATGAGTCTTTAGCCATGAAGGTATTGTACTCAAGTTTCAGGTCCATAATCATGTTTTCCTTGGTATCTGAGGGACCTTTATAGTTGTGGACCAGGTCATTCCAGGTTTGTTTAGCTGTACTACGGCCAGTGACAGACTCCATAACATCATCAGGAAGACAGGATATGATGATACTTTTGAGCTTTTGGTCCTGGTTGACCACTCTTCTCTCGTCACGAGTCCATCGAGCTTGTGTTTTGGTAAACCTTTTGATCTTTGGGATAAATGGACCTTCATTAATGCACTTAATGTAGTAAGGTTCCATCCAGGTCAAATAGCGAAGAATTCGCTTTTCCATTGTTAAATTTGCCAACTTCTAGTCGAGGGCAACATGACATAGGCTCCGCCCTTTTATCGACAAGTTGGGGCACTCACTTTCAGCCATTTGGATCCTGATTTAAAAAACGTTTTTGAGCGGCTTAAAAAGGTTTTTATAATCAGCCTTGCTCTGATACCACTTGTTGTTCCCGTTTCACAGTTAGTTTAAAAACAATTAAAACGACTAATTGTGAACAATGACTGAAGTAATGCAAAAAAAAACACACTGAGTAATTTTCAACGTTTATATTCTTTATTAAAAAAGAATCAAAAAGAAACATTACCCAACATGGAATAGTACTTGGGATTGAAATGACAAGTATGGTATGACTCCTCACCAAGCTTAGGCTAAGTCTAAGCACAAGTACACAGGAACCACTGAGCTATCTCAGGGACATAGTTGTATTTGGAGGAGTGAAAGATCGCTTGTGTGTGTGTTTTTCAATTAATGCACAAGCTTAAATCTTTCACTCCAACTCTTATGCTATTTATACAATTATGGTTTCTAACTCTATCCTAGAGGACAAACTGACAGGTTACATAAGAAAAAATACTGATGTATTTTGTCTCTGTTTACAATGGCTATTTAGAGTAAGTGACAAGGTTGCTTTCTTCTTGTCAGTGATGACACTGAGCCTGATAGCTAACGATTCAAGGAAAGTTTGACTTTGGTTGATAAGGACTTTGTCTTATCATTCAAACTTATCCGCCTTGTCCCTTCATTCTTGATCTTCTCGACCTTGATCTTTATCTTGATGTTATCTTGATGGTAGTAGTTGGTGAGGAGTTTGAGGATTGATGAGTTATTGTCATCACTCACCGAATCCACCATCTTCTTCTTGACTCGATCTTCACCCCTAAGTTCCGCCTTACTCTCGGGAGAGACTTCTTCGTCTCCTCTTCGAGTATCCGAAGACGACTCTTTGAGTGGCTATGCGCTCAGTGACTTGATAGTGTTTGAGGTTCTAAACATTTAGGATATTTTCTATTCAAATCCTAGAATAAGAGATTTGGGTATTTACTGAACCCAACAGTCTCCCCCTATTTGGATATACAAATAGCCTAAGGGGGCGTTTGGTTGGTGAGTTTGAAATTCCAGAATTTTAAATTCTAGGAAATTTAAATTATTGAGAATTTAAAATTTCAGAATTTTAAATACCTTCGCATGTTTGGTTGACAGAAATTTATAAATATATTTTTTATTTTTTTAATATAAATTTCATCAATATTCCATTTAAAAGTTTATAAAAAAAAAGTTATAAAAAAGTTTATAAAACATTTATAAAAAAAATTATAAAAAGGTTTGTAAAAAAAGTTTATAAAAAATTTGTATAAAAAATTTATTAAAAAAAAATTATAAAAAAAGCTTATAAAAAATTTATAAAAAAGTTATAAAAAAAATTTATAAAAAAAGTTTATAAAAAATTTATAAAAAAAGTTTAGAGTAAATTACAAAATACATCCATGTGGTTTGCCATTTGTCTCGCTTTACATCCTTAAACTTTTTTTTGGCACAAAACCATCCCCCCGTTAGTAAAGTTGGCACAAATACATCTCTCTGTTAGGAAATTCAATTAATAAGGACTAACGGTGCAAATTTTTCTCTGTTATCTCCAAACGAAAGAGAAAATATTTGCACCGTTAGTCCTTAGGGCTAACGATGCAATAAAAGAAATTGCATCGTTAGTCCTAAGGACTAACGGTACACTCCACCGCCACCTACCACCCAACGCCACCACCTACCGTCACCTACCACCTCCACCGCCACGTCCACGCACCACCACCCAACGCCACCACCCCCCACCACCACCGCCACCCACCGCCACCACTGCCACCACTACACCACCACCTCCGCCTACCACCACCCAACGCCACCACCCCCCACCACCACCTACAGCCACCATTGCCACCACTACACCACCACCTCCACCCACCACCACTAAACGCCACCACCCCCACCTCACGGCCGCCACCCAGCGCCACCTCCACCCACCGGCCCAACGCCACCACCCCCACCTCCACCTTGCGCCACCCACGCGCGCCCAACGCCACCTCGCCGCCGCCGCCCACCGCCGCCGCCGCCCTCCACCGCACCACCACCACCTCCACCATCGCCATCACCGCCACCGCGCTACCGCTAACCACCGCCGCCACCGCACCTCCACCACCGCCGCCATCGCCACCGCCACCCACCGCGCCACGCCGCGCCATCATCGCGCACCACCACCGCCGCCCACCACCACCATCAACAAAAATAGGTGGTGGTTGGTGGTGGTGGTGATGGTTGGTGGTGGTGTGGCGATGGTGGTGGGTGGAGTGGTGGAGTGTGGTGGCGGTGGTGGCGGTGGTGGTGAGTGGAGGTGGCGTTAGGTGGTTGTGGGTGGAGGTGGCGTTGGGTGGTGGTGGGTGGCAGTGGTGGTGTAGTGGTGGCAGTGGTGGCGGTGGGTGGCGGCGGTGGAGGTGGTGGGTGGAGGTGGCGTTGGGTGGTGGTGGGTGGAGGTGGCAGTGGAGGTGGTAGTTGGCGGTGGGTGGTAGGTGTCGGTGGAGTGCACCGTTACTCCTTAGGACTAACGATGCAATAAAATAAATTGCATCGTTAGTCCTAAGGACTAACGGTTCAAATATTTTCTCTTCCGTTAGGAGATAACGGAGAAAATTTTGCACCGTTAGTCCTTATTAATTGAATTTCCTAACACATGGATGTATTTGTGCCAACTTTACTAACGGATGGATGGTTTTGTGCCAAAAAAAAAGTTTAGGGATGTAAAGCGAGACAAATTGCAAACCACAAGGATGTATTTTGGACTTTACTCAAAAGTTTATAAAAAAAAGTTTATAAAAAATTTTATATAAAAATTCATAAATATTCTATTTAAAAGTTTATAAAAAAACAATAAAAAAAAGTTTATAAAAAAAAATTTCTAAGTAAATTAAAATTTCTTACTTTTTGGAGGCATTTTAAATTCTCCATTTTAAGGAATTTTAATTTGTGTTGCCATTTAAAATTCCTCCTTTCTAATGAACCAAACAAACTAATCGGGGGAATTTTAATTTCAAATTCCACCAAATTCCATGAAATTGCTCTAACAAAACACGCCCTAAGTGTTTGATCAGTGTAAGTGAGCAATTAGCTTCTTCTTACACTGAATGTACTAATGAACATAATAAGGAACACTGAATTTTCTTAACAAAAAAACATACATCGTTTATTCATCGGATTACAAAGTTCCTAACACTAGTACAAAAGATGAAATGATAAAGGTTTCACTGATGTCATTCAAGGTGGATTCCCAGTGCTTCTAGCTTTGGCTTCTTGGAGAGTAGAGTTGCTTTGTAAGGATGATCTCTCACTTTGGCATTTAGGTCAGCACAGAACCTGATGTTTGCAGGAGACTGAATTTGAGAGGCCACTGTTATGTAACTAAGCATTGTAGCTACACCTGCCTGATCGATATCACTCCACCTTTGAAATGTTGGGTTCCCATATACATCAATGAAGAAGAGTCCTCTTTCAGGCTCTTCAATGACTAGGCAGTTCACAAATTTTACCCTTCAGTGACTTCTTGTACTGTCAAACCGGGCACCTTGGCGGGGCTCGATTCAACCCTTTTCTTTTCCTTGGGATAATTGAGGTTGAGATCCTTGAGCCTCGGGAAGAGCGGCTGTATCCCAGTCGAGTTGGTGCTTCCTTAGTCTTCATGCGTTCTTGAGGATTTCATCAACTCTTTGACCACCACATTTTGCTTCTTTCCAATGATGGGACCAAGTTCATCAAGTTCAGTGATCCTAAAGTCAGTGAATTTGAACGGATCATGAACTTCAAAATCTCTTTTATCATCCCCCCTGTAGACATTCATTGCCAGTGGTTTGGATCTGGGGATGATTTTTATATCAGTGATTTTTTCAGGTGCCCTTCTGCTTGTCATGGTCCAATTGTAGTGATCAATTCTTTCTTGCCTGATTACGGCTATGTTTGGCACGCAAGATTATGAATAGATTATCTTATTTTTCAAAAATAAGCTTCTTAAAAAATCCTTGTTTGGCAACATAACTTATAAAGATTATAAGAAAAATAATCTTCCATAATCTACGAAAATAAAGGTTCTTCACGTAACTTATAAAATAATCTCTTTTATAATCTTTTTCAAAGAACAAAGATCAAGACCAAAGAATAAAGACCAAGACCAAAGACAATCTATTTTTGCCAAACATACCCTACAACATTCCAATTGTAGAGAGCTTTTATAGAGCCATCTTACATTTTGACCCCTATCAAAACACTTAAAACCAACACCAAAATTAAGATTAGATAAAACATAGCTAAAACATTTTCATATTAAACCTTCAAGTTTCATAAGTTTGCTATAAACTAGTGTTATTTTATAGTTCAAAAAAACAAAAAAACAAAAAACTAGTGTTATTTATAATAGTTTTTTTTAAAATACTTTTGAATATTTGATACGTATAGTTAAATAAGTGTTTCAAACTTAACTTGAAAATTACATTTACTTAAACGCATATATACTATTGAGAGTTTTATATACTCGACACGAAAGCGATCTTAATAATTAGTGACACGTCCAAATTTGGCTTTCAATTCTTAAAGGTTTTAACGAAAGAGACAGACCTATTGTCATTTACTAGTAAAGGTGACACGATTATAGTTCATTATAGGATCAATGTTTTCGGTCATTTACACACTTCAACAACTTACACCTTAAGAAAAATTTCTCTTATGACATGCAGATAAAGTGTCACTGTGTCACGCAAGTGTCAATGAAAGTTGAACTTAGGTCACCGAAAGTCAAAATTTTGTGTCATTAAGTATCCACGTGTGTCACTTGCACATCAAATTTTATGTGTCACTATGTCACTCTAGTGTCATTGAAAGATGAACTTGGTCACCAAAAGTCAAACTTTTGTGTCACTAAGTATCCACGTGTGTCACTTGCACATAAAAAAATTGTGTAGTATATGAAGTAGCACCCAAGCTCTTAGGATAAAGAAACCCTACACATTATTCTTAATATATGCTCTTCTAAAACACCCCATGATAACTCAAAGGTCACTCATCTAATTGCCCTTTTATAATACCTCAAAGAGAATATATTTCGTAAGGGCGGTTAATTAATTACTTTGTTCTTATACTTGTAGCATTTTAAGGCGCAAACAACTTGTATAACTTGATAATTAAATATAATTAAAGTTAGAGGTAACTTACTAGTACCGACAACAACGACAATATACAATCCCGTCAGAGCAGGTTTTAAGGGCACATACTATGCAGCAATACCTTTTTAAAAGAGGAGGTGATATGCATACCACAACAACTGATGTTCTAAAGTTTGTTTCTTCTTGTTTCGACAGCAAGAATTCCAATAATCTTTTTCCCAGAGTGGCAATCAACTAAGTTACATATTTTAGTAACAAGATAAAACTATCACTAAAAAAAGTATTCCAACTAAAAGATTTTATGTCAAAAATTCAAACAAAATTATAAAAAGAGTTCCAACTACCACCTAACTTGAAAAACTACCAACAAAAATAATTAAATAAGCTCACTCGTTGGTTATAAAGCTGTTGGTTACAAAGCTTTATTTAGGGCCATCAAATGGACCCACAAGTTATTAAATTACTAAAACTTTAGCTTATATTCATTAAAAGTTAGAAAATGAAAACAAAAACACATAATGTTTGCCTGGATATGATTCATCTGGGTCCATTAAGCCCAAAGTGGTGTGCCCACTAAATATATTTCAATTTTATTTATTTTTAAGTCCTCATCAAATTATTAAAAATAAAGTGTGTGTAGTGTGCACTAATAGTGCAAGGTGGATCTATTGATAACTTCATTTGGTTCTTAAAATGTGCTAGGACCATTTAACATCTTTTTTTTTTTCTATTTCTAGGAAAGTGACAATAAACAAGTTGCAAATCTTGGTCTATTGTTTTTTCATTGTTGATGGTGTACCCTAACTACGGTCGGAGCCTAACTTTCGAGTAGTACACATTTAGCGCTCAACGATCATTGGCGTAAAGCTTATTAGGCTACCGTAAATAAATCCGCCAATATACAAAAAGCCTAATTCATGAAGCCTTGCCCTTACCCTCCGAGGTCCGAAGAGACTCACGCTCCGTTCTCGAGTTCATTTTTAAAAGGAAAGGAAAAGAAATGATAAGAAGCTGAATTTTTATTGTGTTCTTGAGCTTTTTTTGGATGAAAAGGAAAGGAAACATACAGGAAGTGACAGGAAAATTCGTATCATTTTCCTATAAGAATATTCCGCCCAAATATGGGCGGATTTGGACGGATACAATTCTACACCCGCACTAGTTAGTATATAATGACCAATATAACTTTCAGTATTTACTCGTATTCGACTCTTATGATAAAATAAACGTATTTAAAAGTGCATAAATGTAATTTTGTCTTTTTTCTTTCTTTTCTTCCTAACTCGAGAACATAACATTATTTTCTTTTCCTTTCATTTCATTTCAACTCGAGAACATGAAATATAAAATCAACTTTCTTTTCTCTTCTTTACACATCATTTCTATCCCCACCTAAAAAACTCGAAAACGCAGCGTCAGACTCCAAACTAAAGACAAACAAGGAATACTGTGTGAGCCCTGCCACATGTGACGGGTTTCCTATATTCTCGTATCCACGACAACTGAACATGAGCACATTTCCGACAAACAAGGGAAAGACATCGCAACCCACACTAGGAGCCTTCCTATTGTCCATCGTGAATGTGTTCCTAACCAATTCGACTGACACACATGACATGGCCTAGAACTTTTCTAGGACTTGCCTATAAATACAAAAACTATATTCATTTCTCATGTATGTCTCTCTAAACACATTCAATCCATCATCTGATGACTTATTCTCACATCGGAGCCGGTTTGTAGGGTTTACCCATAAGCTCTGATTAACATAACATAACGTGTTTTTTTTGTCTTATTCAGGTCATATCAATCTTTTAAAAGTATCCGATCTACGGCTCATGTAGGCTCTGGTCATAAGATGCATCCCTTGTACAATCAATTCTGTTGATGTTAATATATACATTTCTTTTTTCAATCAAATTTCCACTTGCAAACAAGAAAAAGTCTAGAATTGACTCATCTTCAAAAGTGTTGGAAAAGAAAACCGATTAAGATTTTATCAACCATGCTTTCTAATATGTTATTGTGACCTGGTTCGATAAATTTAAGATATCTAGAGTTCCCACATGGTATTGTTGGGTGAATCATTTCGTTGCTTTACATGCCACTCAATATGTTTAAGCAACTCAATAGTTTGCTCATGTCGCTTTGATGTCGATACTAGCACACAAGTGTCTAATATAGTAATATCCAAGTGTACGTCTTGGAAGATACTCTCTAAGAGTGTATATAGCCAATAATGCAGTGACCTCTTTAGATAAGAAAAACGAAATGACCAATTTGGATTTTGCATTTAACAAACTTATGTCTTGAGACAAGATAACGGCTCGCAAACAAATATGTGGGCCAAATATGAATCTTTTACCTATCACATGTACTTGATGGTCGTTATAAAATTTCATGGCAAGTTGATTTCCCATTTGTAGTCAAACACAAATTTGCTTTCTTCATCTAAAGTCAACATATTCTGACTATACATTAGACAAGGATTTTGCTAATAAGAAGTGCTAAGCACATGTTAGGGCTATTTGTTAAACTCATATTATGACTTTTATGTCTAAAAATGTTTTTGTTTGAAATTAAAAGTAAGTATAAATAAATGAAAATTCCAAGTTAATGAACTAAACATTCTTTCCATTATACCATAAGATGTCCTCAATAGGCACGAGTTAGCAAAACCTTGTAGAAAATAGTATATACTTACGCAGTTACGCATCGTGGGCGGCTTAAAAAGTGTTGAGTAAAAAGCCAAATTTTCTATAGTTTTATTTTATACATACATTATATAATAAACATGTGTGAGTCATATAATTCAGGTTTACTGCAACTTTCTTATAAATTTACGAGTGTAATGATCCCTATTTGTTGTTGTTGTATAGTCATCGAAAACTGCAAAATAATCCTCTTTAGTATTTTATCATCAAATAAGAATATATAAATGTTTATATCTATTAATAATTAGCGCGGTTTTTGGTTCTAATAATTTCTTTAGAAGAGTTGGGACATCATGGTTTGTCAACAACTATAATCATCACCAAGGTTACAAAAATCGTGAATAGGTAGTCGGGCGGTAGACCCCAGGGCGGTCGACCCCCTTATAGCTTGTAGTCGGTATATGCAGGATTAATCGGTGACTAATCGTATTGACATTTCTGACAAGTTTTGGGTATTTTCAACAATTTTAGGTATTTCCGACAAGATTTGCATGTATATGGCAAGTTTGACCACCATTGACTGTCATTGACCACCGTTGACCCCAGTTGACCGATTGTTAGACCAATTTATACAAATCAAAATTGCTGATGGCCTTGTAGCACCTAGACGGCGATTAATCGGTCTTGTAAGTTTTTTTTTGCAACACTGATCATCACAATGTTATGCAAATCATAACAGAAGTGGCAAAGAATGAACTTTTTGGGTACTATAAGTTTCAAATCAAGTATGTGAAATGTTGTTCGCGTAAATTATAAAGACTAAGTGTGGTAAGGGCATATCCAACAGGTCTAACTCCGCTATGACACGTCTATCATTATTACACCCATTTTAAACAAGGCGTCTTGATACAGTTTTTCGCACAACTCGGTCGGGAAAACAACCGACTATTTTTGTTTTATCTGAGTATATCGTGGGGTATATTTTGGATCGGTTGGTTTGGAAAGTTGATAATGATGTGGCTACAGAGTTTTCGGTGGCTACAGTTTGGGATTGTATTCGACCAAGAGGCAATGAGATTGATTGGTATGACTTGGTGTGGTTCTCTCATTGTATTCCGCATCATACGGTTCACGTGTGGTTGGTAATTCCCATGACCATCTTTTCTTTGAATTTGTTTTTTCATTTCATTTTTGGAATCGCTTAAAGTTATATGTTGGTTTGACTATGCTACGTCCTTATTAACTCTGATCATGAACTATCTTATCCCTATGTCAAGGAAAAGGTCGGCTAGAAGTGTTATTGCTAAGCTTGTTTTCGCGGCTACTTGTTAGTTTATCTGACAAGAACGAAATAATAGGATTTTCAAGAGTTAGCACAGGTCTGAAGATCTTGTTATTGATGTGATAAAGTCTACAGTTCGTCTCAAGCTTATTACGAGTAAATTCAAAGAAGACAATAATGTGGAGGCTTTTATGCATCTTTTGAAGTTTCCTAATACTCTTCTCATTGGTTCTCATTGATGGCTTGTGTTTTTTTTATTATTGATTGAAGAGTTGGTCATCGGCTGCTTATATGGTCTGTTTTAGTGATCATTTGGCCGTGGATGTCCCTAGTTTGAAGTGCCAATTGAGGGTTGTACTCTTTTTTCATTCTCCAAGGTTTTTCACTCTTGGTTTTTCTTGGGAAGGTTTTTGAAGGAGGCAGCCTCAGTTGGCATATTATACTCCGAGTGTGCAGCAGCTGGATCGGTTTGGTGATACATGTTCATTGAAGTGGTTTTTCCCTATTGGTGTCCTTTAGTGTATGTAGCTAGTTATGTGTTCGTTTTGTGACATGTCACAAAAGGCTTAGTGGTTGTTCTAGCGTTGCTTGAAGTTAATGTGTTACTTTAGTCACATTTCATTGTAATTAATTTTTTTGTGATTAATATATTTTACCGGGGTAATCCTCTTTACCCAAAAAAAATCGTGGGGTATATTTATGTTTAACTGGATTATGTTTTTGTGATGATGTTGTTTGTCTTGTTACACTATGTTAGCATCAATGTTAGTGATTTTGATAAGCTGATGTAGCGTTAAATTGACGACGATGATCTTGTTCATTACTACAACCGGCCTAAAAAGAATATTGGTAAACATAAGGTCAGTCTTAAAATTCTTTTATGTGAATATTCCTCCACCAATTATTACCCAATGAACACCATTAAAAATCCAACTTGATCTAATCTTTATTCTTTGATCTGATGTTTATAGGATTAGATCCCATTCCATAGCCTTTTCCCTACAATAACGAGTGTCACCAAAAAAAAGTTATAACCAAAATATCTATTAATGTACAAATCAAAAGTACTACTAATAGATTTTATTCCTATAGATTTGAATATGTGAGTACATAAATTAAAAGTAGTAATTTGTTAGGAAAAAATAGGAACCCACGAAAGTGTAAAAGTTCTACTTCTAGAAGCCTATATCATGAGATTTCAGTTATAAATTCAATTACAACTATTATACAAACAATAAAATAAAATAAAACAGGTGAAAAGAAACCAAATAAGTCATTTCAGATGCACCTATAAAAGTAAATGCATCACCTCTTAAAATTCTCTCTCTTACTTAAAGTGTGCGAATAAAATTTTTTTCTCATTCTTTTTATTTTTGTTTTTCTTCTCGCCGAATTCGTTTCCCTAACGTGCATATTAATATCCCAAAAAAAAGTTGTAAACACTAAACATGAAGATTCATGTTATGTTCCCACATCTTTAAAGAATGGGCTTCAAACCTATATAAGGCTATATTTGTTAGTCCAGCCCGATAGCTAAGTTTTTAGCTTGTGGTCTCAAACTCTCAACTAAAGCTTTTAGTTTTTTTTAGTCGCATAGAATTATGAACTGAAGTCTGAAGGGGTGTTTGTTAACTCATGAGCCTAAAACTAAGCTTAACCAAACACTCCTGAAGTTCATATACAGCGAGACTGGATTTTCGGCTAAGATAAATCGATTTATGAGTTTGTATGCATGTGAATAAACTTTTCGTAGACTCAGACAATTTCAGCTAACTTGTTTAAACTCCAGTAAGCAATTATTTTACAATGTAAGTCTAATAGTCTATAGTTCAAGCTTAGTATATGTCTAAAGTATAATTAGACCTTAAGTCAAGCTATGATAATTACTTTTAGCATTATGTAACAACCGGTACACGACAGCCGAGAATGTAAGACGAGTTCGTTTAAGACCTTCAGCATTGCTCTTGACACCATTTGAAAAATCAACAATATTTCCTTGTCAAATATCACAAGAAATTTAAAGAGCTTTCAATGTGATAAGTTATATGTGATTTATAACTTTATATCATAATATATCCAAAGATGTAGTGGTGAATATTCTTTAACTATTTATCAAAAGTAAGATCATAAAGTATCAAAGATGATGAACCTTATCAAAGCTAAGATTGATATGATTTGATAAAGATTAGATCCATCCTACATTTTTTCACACTACAATAATGAGTACCACATTCTTAGATTACATATTTTAATTCCTACTTAAAGTATTATCTTTGTCGTTTATGTTTTGAAAAGGTTTGTTAAATCTTTTCACGAAATTTGTAAAATAAATGTCAAGCTATAGTCTAGTGATGGTGTATGTTTTTCGTTTGGTTATATCGGAATCGTTATTAGATTTGATAATGCGTAGAATGGATATGAGTAGTGAAATATCAAATCCAAGATAAATGTTTGGTTCGAGAGGGTATCAAAGTATTCACATTGTCATCCTTAGTCAAAATCATTATGCATCGAAGTCAAAATCAGTTAGATGTAATGGACAGAAAGAAAAAAAAAATGTAATTGACGATGTAATGGAATGAACATAGCAATTGAATGAGTCATTACTGTTCCATTGACATATTTGATTGTTATGTTGGAATGGATTAAAGCATTTACGCATGTTTTTTGGTATGGTGCAATAGACATTGGAAACAAATGAAATAAATGAAATAAGGCAAAATGTTATTCCATGTCGGAAAAAAAAAAGTGCAGGTGGCTATGTAATGAGATACTGAGATTGATGGTTAGAGATGTAATAAAATGGACTAATGAATAAATCATTCTATTACAAATGTAGTTTGGTGCAGTTTGGTTGGGGGGTGTGAGTCGGGTTTGGGATTGGAAAAGACAAAATTAAATGTTTGGTTGATTTTGGTTTGGATTTGTAAGTAAAATATTAAGGGTTTAGAAAAGTGGGAGGAGCAGGTGGGTTTTAATAAAAGGTGTAGGACCATTGTACTTTTTTCTATTCCTCTCTCTATATCATACAATTTTACACTTAAAAAAAATAATAAATTTATCCTTTTTTTTAAATTAAAACAATACTTTATTAATTTTATAATATATATTCTTTCTCCAAATCAAAATCATAATCCAAATTTAAATTCAAATCCAAATCCAAATCATAAACCCACCTATATACCAAACGGGCCTTTTGTTTTGAGTTTTGTAATAGAATGATTTATTCATTAGTCCAATTTATTACGTCTCTAACCACCAATCTCATTACGTAGTAGCCCCTACCTTTTTTTTTCATTCCATTACGACATGAAATCACATTTTGCCATGAAACTGAGATGATCAACAATCATGGCTGTGACCTTCATTATCATTTGTAAGTAGTTTTTTTTTTTTTTTTTTTTTTTATCATGATTAATGATAAGTGGGTTTTTTATTTAAAAAACAATGAATGAAAAAAGTAGCTTAATCTTTGATAGATTAGTTAAAGCAACCTTTTAAGTGGCTTTGGAGTATGCCCAATATTTAGGTATGATATTCATTCAAAGAATACGTAATTATCAGACAAACATGTTTAAAAACTCCACGTTATAAGTACAATATATTTTATGATACATGATAAGAATTTAATGACTTGGACCAGATAGAAGAAAATTTTAAAACGAAACTATATAGTAACACAATAATTAACGCCACATTATAAATATCGTCCTAATAATATGTGTTGTGAATTGATTAAAATATGATAAAGTGAGCTAATATATATATTTTTTGAACAACAACTAACCATCTTACAATATTTACTTCACACATTCTTTCACACGTCTTAAGTAGGACTTGAACTCACAAACATTTAGTTGATGAGTTTTTCACACAACAATAAATACCGTTGGGACACAACCCATTTCTTCTTTCTATTCAATCTAATGTACGGAAACACATTGTCTATTTTAGGCGTGGCAATTTCCGACCCGATACGAAACCCAACCTGAAACCGACATGAAAATTAACAGGTTCGGGTTGTGCTAAATAGATTCCGGGTCAAGTTTGGGTCGACCTATCTAACCCGTTTATTAAACATGTCAGGTTCAGGTCGGGAATAAAATAAGCGGGTCGACCTGCCAACCCATTTAAGATTTTTTTTCATAAACTCAAAATTATTTATATTTTATTATGCAGGTTAAATGCGTTACACGGGTCGACCAGACAACCTGTTTAACTAGTGTAACATGCCAAATTTTATATATAAAAAGGTTAAATGGGTCAACCCGAAACCTGCTTAACTGATTCAACCCGTTTAACATATTCAACCCGTGTAACTTATTTAACCCTCCAACCCAAGTATATATACGGGTTAAATGGGTTAGGTTCGGGTTATGTCTAAACAGGTTAGGGTTGACATACCGACTGATAATTTAAATGGGTCGAGGTTTGGGTTAGGGTTTTGACCCGTCAACCTGACAACCCGAACCCGCCAACCCGAACCCGACCCAAATTGCCACCCCTAGTCTATTTGCTTTTTCTTCAGAGAAATGATTTTTTTTTTTTTTTTTTTTGCTTTACAAGATTGTATTAATCATTGATTATGGATACTTATTTTACTTGTTTGTGTATAAATTGAAAATACTTCTATTATTTTGGGTATAATCCGTATGTACGTTCTTAGCATTTGGGCCTCGTCTAAACAAAAAGTATAAAACTTGGCTGCCCCAACTCAACATAATAATTGGGCTTCCAACCCAAATTACTATTGAGTATTGACTTAGATATTATTTGAGATGATGTATTTGTAAACTAGGATCGGAAGAGAAATTATTAACTCGAAAAAGTTAAAGATCTTCTCAAGTTGCATAACACAACTTGAGTCAAGTTAGATGATTGTGAGCCATTAGATTTAATCTAATGGTTTAAATCAAAAGAAGTTCTTTTGATTTGAGCAATTGGATTAAATCCAATGGCTCATAAGTCCCTAACTTGAGTCAAGTTGAGTTTCCAACTTGAGAGGATCTCCCTCCTATGAAATAAACGTGAAAAATTAGTCGTATTTGATTAATAGTTTTTTATACGTAGAAATAATAGAAGTTATTTGAGAGGATGTATTTGTGAACTAGGATGACAAGAGAAATTATTAACTTCAAAAATTATGAAATAAATGTGAAAAATTAGTCGTATTGATTAATAGTTTTTTATATGTAGAAATAATTTTTTGTTGATTCAACGTAAACGGGTAAGATAGTTCCCAAATAATTTTTAAGGTGGTTCCTAAAAAAATTTCTATATCGCTTCTACAAGTTTTCGACGTCCAAGGTGGTTCCCGGGAACCGCTTAATTATACTTGGATCCGCCTCTGAGAAATAGAGTCCTGATTCAAAGTTTTGAAATGCAACCTTTTATTCATACTATTTGCAAAACATCATATAAATATCAAAGTTTTGAATCAACTTACATCATATAAAAGAAATGTATTTTTTTTTTACGTTCCACGTTTTCTGGGCACAGACAAAACCTATATGATCCAGTCCCAAAGGACCAGATTTATGGAGTCCCACCACCACAGAACGCTACATTTTTTGAGCAACGACGCATTGTTGTCCCCGAAAAGAAGTCATGTTTCACATTACATTGCATATTAGTTTTTGTTCTCATGTTATCCCTTGTTATTACACTCATAACCGGGATATGTTTAGCTTTAGCCGGTAAAAATAACCCAACATTTTACATTAGGCACATCTATGTCAACAAGAAAGGCAAGGGACAACACAAACAACATGAGTTCGACTCCATACTAAGATCAAAAAACACCACTGGCCGCGCGGTTATATCATACGAAAAAGGCGGTAAAGCTTCATTAGCTTACAAACAAGATACTGATAGTCTTGAGAATATGAAATAAAAACTCGTAAGTGGTTCATCAGGAAGGACATTACCTAAGAGGGTAGGGTATCGTGGCTAAGCCACTTCTCTTCATTTGGGCCCCACATGTGACACATCATTTCAACACACTCACTTAAAAATACCCCTCAATCACAACTAACTCAAACATATTCATTTGGGCCCAACCACCCTTATTTTATTTCTTTTCCATATTTTTCAACACAATAAAATTCATTTCATTTAAATAAAATTACAATACGGGAAAACAACTACAATACGGAAAAACATACGAATAATAAACAATAAATATTAAAAACCATACGAAAAATAAAAACCATACGAAACTTAAAAAATACAACATTTTTCGCCTTTTACGTGTTGTATTTTGCTATTATTTCGTCTTGTTTCTTTTTTATGAGTGATTTTTTTGGCTCCGGCAGCCCCTCAATATCAAGCATGAGAAACTCCAATTCTCGACACTTTTAGAGTGACTTTTCTTTTGCTATCCTCGTCTCGTACACTTCTTTGGCTCCGTCTACTTTACGTTTATACTCTTGAGCTAAAGCTTCCACTATAGCATCCAATTGACTCCCCCCGGTGCTCGTTGACGACTCCACTGTTTTCGATTTTTTTGCCGGTCAAGGCTTGCCTGCGGGACGAGCTCTTGGATCAGGGTCGAATAATTCGGCGAGATTATCTTCATTGATCCCGTTTGGCGCGTCCCATTTGGGATATTGTCTCAAAACCTTCAACGCCGGGACCATAGTAAACTGTTTCCTGTTTTAGCCTTAAAAGCAAATCTTCCATTCTCAATATGATCAACATCATTTTCCCTAGATCTACGCTGCAAATGCTTGTAAAAACCATTGAACTTTTGGCAATCACCGTTTATCCGAGTCCATTTACCCGTGCACATATTTTTGGTACGAGTAGGCCCTGAACTACGAGCGTTGAAGTCCTCCCAAATCAAAGTCTAAAACGCATCGTTTAGTCGGTCATTACCGATAGCGGCGTTTTGGGAAACCTCGACCCAACACTCGGCTAAAATTTTTTCTTCCTCGCTTGACCAACGAATTGTGGTTCGAGACTCTTCTTCCTCCTCCTCCTCATTGTCCGCGTCCAAATTCACTACGGGCTTGGTTTTTTTTCTTTGGCGCTTTGGCCCGTTTTTTTCCTTGACGACGTTGTTCACGTGTTTCGGTTGGTAGTGGTTGAGGTACTTTGAATTGTGATTCAAAGTAATGTTGTTGTGAAGGGTAGAATTGCGGTGGTGATGGTTGTGATGGATAGTATTGGGATTGTGATGGATAGAATTGCGATTGTGATGGTTGTGATTGATAGAATTGCGGTTGTGATGGATAGAATTGCGGTGGTGATCGCCTTGGTTATTGAAAAGCTTGAAATCCGACTTGCGAAGAAGAGTTTGAGCTTTAGGACGATGGGGTGGACGAGTTTGACGAAGACGAGTTGAGAAGACTCATAAACGACATCTCATTTAGATCTTGAGACATTTTTGGTTGTGGATTGAGATGGTGAAGATAATATATTTTTGAAAGAGAAGTGTGAATTTTTATGTAAAATATGGGTATTATTTATAGAGTTGGTGGGGTAATATTTAAATTTGAAAAAGAAAAGAAAAGAAAAAGTTACCGTTTGAATTAAACGGTAATATTAAACGTTAATATTTCAAAAGTGTTTTTGTCTTCTTCCGTGTCGTTGGGGTGGCGAAGATGGAAACGGCGAGATAGGTTGGTATGGTGGCGATGGGCAACGAAGGCCGGCGAGCCTTCCACGTGGGAGTGGTGAAGCCTTCTCGTCATGATACCCTACCCTCCAAGGTGATACAAAAAAGCATAAATGGTTCGTCTCATGGACCTATTAAATTGTCATTAGGATAAGGGTGTATTTGGTAGAGAGAAATGGAAATGAATATAATTCCATTGAGCTTTAAGGTTGGGGTGTTTTCATGTTAAGAGCAAAAGATTATATCTATAGTTTGTAATGTTTAAGGTTAAAAGGCTAGCTCAACAAGCACGTATTTTGTCTCAAAACTGTGATTAGGAGTGAAAACGAGTCGAGCCGAGCCCGAGCCTGCCAGAGCTTGAGCTCGGCTCGTTTCGAGCCTTAAATTCTAAGCTCGAGCTCGGCTCGTGGTATGTTATATAGGCTCGGGCTCAACTCAAGCTCGGCTCGTTTATACAATTTGGCAAAGAAAAGTTAAAGTTTGGCTCGAGCTCGAGCTCGGCTCGTAATATATATATTTTTTTGAGCTCGTTAATAAGCTCAACTCGGCTCATATATATGTTTAATATTTAAAATATCATAATGTGTTTAGGCTCGCGAGCCCAAACGAGCTTTGTAGGTAAAGCTCGGGCTCGAGCTCGATTAATAAACGAGCTGCAACTTAGCTCGAGCTCGTTTAGGCTCGGCTCATTCGAGCTTTTTACCGATCCGATCTCGAGCTTTTCACGAGCAGATCGGCTCATTTTCACCCCTAACTGTGATTATTCCAGTAGTTAATTAGCTAGCTTAATTGTACTTTTTGTGGTGGAAAAGTTGTAATCATTTTGAACGAGAAAACTAGTAACCAAAGTTTGTTTGTGATCCTCATCCGAGTAGGTATGATAATGCAAGTGCTTATATGATGTTAGGAGAGACTAACCGACAAGAATTTTATTACTAAGTAACGGAAAACAACATAAAAACTTATTAAGATGTTTTTGCTTCTAAAACCACATAAACTTCATAGTGTTGCCTGGAAAATTAGATTTTATTTTGGGTATAATCTCCGTATGTACATTCTTAGCATTTGGGCCTCT
Organism: Chrysanthemum lavandulifolium; assembly: GCA_022545495.1. NCBI lineage: Eukaryota > Viridiplantae > Streptophyta > Magnoliopsida > Asterales > Asteraceae > Chrysanthemum > Chrysanthemum lavandulifolium. Next base: position 14,361,165 of record CM040242.1, on the reverse strand, counting down.
TCAATGCAAGAAGTATTAAAATTTGGCTGACCCAACTCAACATAATAGTTGGGCTTCCAACCCAAATTACTATTGACTAGAAACGAGTATTGCGACGATCATGCGTTCTTGCTTGAGCCTATTACAAACGTTTTATCGGTAATTTATGTAACTAATATTATTTTTTGTCTTTTTTATTATTATTTTTTTTTTGAAGTATATTTATAAAAAATGGAATTAAGTATTTTTTATTTATTTATTTTTGCTTTTCTTATGTTTTTTACAAGTAATGGTTATTGGCTTTTTGTATTAAATTTGTTCAACAAAGCTTTGTGTTTTAAGCCCGATTCAATAAATCAATTATGGGCCAGATGAAATCTCATGTTTGTCTTTGTTGTGAATGGGTTGGGGGTAGGGGTGGCAATCGAGTCGTGTTCGTGTTGACCTATTCGGGTTTGCGTGTTGGCGGGTTGGTATAACCTCTACCCAAACACGACCCATTTATTAATCGTGTCAAGAAACTCAACCCTAACCCATACATGCATAACACGTGTAACCCGTTTATGACCCGTTTAACATGTTTAACTAAATACGTCAAACAATGAATAAGGTTTATTTTAACTAGTTTAAATGAAAAGTGTATAAGGATATAAAATATAATAAAAAGAACATACAAATAATTATACAACAATTTTCACAGTTATAAATGTCAATTTCAATGATGTTTGAGGTATAATCGTAATTCACTCATATTAATTATATTAAAAATATATATTTAATCCACATCCAACATAAAAAAACTAGGTTATATTTTTTATGTTTTGAGTCTTGTATACTTAAACGGGTTCACGGGTTGACCTGTTTAGTATTTACTCAACCCAAACACAACCCGTTTATTAAGCGGGTTATCTGAGATGACCTGTTTTTACCCAAACTGTTTATCCTCAACCCAAACCCGTTTAACTTTGTGTCGTGTTCGTGTCGTTTATCGTGTCGTGTCAAAATTGCCACCCTAGTTGGAGTCTTGTTTTGTGAATGGGCCGAGATCTTGTTCATTCGACGGCGTCGTTTGAAATGACTTATAATATATCGAGATGGGTGAAGGTCCGCGCATTGCGTGAGCATTGTTTTATGTCGTTGATCATTGCACTATGACTTCTATGGTTCTACCTAGTAAGCGACCTTTACGCCACTAAATAGCAATTTGCTATAAATAAGCAAAGGGATTACAATTCGGGTTTCTGGGCTTTACAAACTTGCCATTTTGGCCTAATACCCAACACATTTGACATGCATGTAACTTGAACCCGCCTTACTCACCAATAAATCGTGGGTAAAAAGGAATACAAAGGGATTAGCCAAAGTGAAACACTTAAAAAGAGTTTTAAACATCATTATTTATGTCGAATAGCATTATCGTGTCCAAAAATAGTAGTTGTTGTCTTTATATAAACATACTCGGGTATTTGCCTTGCTCGTTTCGAATCTTGCTCCTCGTGATTGTGTCAAAATCCTTAGCCACGTCGTGGCTGCTTTCAAATCTTTCGTAAGCTCCATGAAGGCACCCTTCAAATATAGGTTCGATTTAAATGAATGTAGACTATTTAACTACAATTGTAGAAGAAATAAGGGTATTCGGATTTCTCAAAATAGATTTCTACACTATTTCAAGGCGAAGTGCAGATAAACATAATGCGTAGCAACCCAAACATTCCTTATACTCTCGATGATCTACTTGCCTATTTCCAAATTTTCTAGTTGCCTATTAATTCCAAACAATATACGTGCAAAACACATCCGCACACCACCTAAGAGGCTCTTTCTGATTCCATATTTTTTTCTATTCAACTGCTCATACAAAATATGCAAGTGCGGTAAAAATGGTTGTATGCAATTTTGAAACAAAATACTCGGAAAATCGGTTCTGACCTTGATCCTATATACCTACCCTAAGATATGATATATGTATCAGGATAACCAAACAATGAAGTGCATATAAAATTTTGTGATCAGTGGTGAATAAAACATCTAGATATCAGATACGTTATTAAAAATTTGATTCATGCTTGAAAGCTCACCTTTTTCTTTTAACGCTCCACAATGTTCATGGCCCGGCCCGTGGTCTTTACATATTTGTACCAGCAATTCCTCTAATTTTTGGGCTGCAAACTGAGCATCTTTCTGTGGTATCGTGGCCTTTTTTATTGATTTTAGGAATCATTGGTTCACATGTAAATCTCACTTGCTACATAACATAGTGACACATGAGTGACATCGGTTTTCGAAAATGAGCAAGGCAAATACCCAAGTATGCATCATATATAAGAATAACACCAGAAAATCTTAATGACACGGAAGACTAATTCGGGTGTTACTTGAATGGAGATCATAGTCAATAATTATAGAAAGCGACTCGAAAGAGGCGTTTTATTAAAATAGTTATCATTCATCGAAAACTCATTGTTTGTTACAAAATATTGTAAATAGATCAAGTGTTTTCCCAAAAGAAAGATCATGAGTTTGAAAGAAATGATAACTTTTATGTTTTACACCACGGATAAGCCTTGCCATGCCCGTTCCGCACCTTGGTCATAATCTTCACCGATTACACGAGATAACATGCTTAAAAGGTCAACAAAATGTTGAGTGAAGTTCATAGGTTTAAAATAAGTTGAACACAAGTATAAGATCATGATCATTGTAAACTAACAACATCATAAGAAAAATATCACAGATTATTATCGCTAAGCTCATGAAACCAAGACTGTTGCATACACGAAATACCGATGTGCGTAAATATGCCCCAAAGGAGGTAATAGTGATTACCTAAAGATATTCGATATGGTGCGCCGGTTATTTCTCTATAACGAAGCGGGTTCGTTATTCCCCATAGTACTATTCACGATATCTCGTTCACTCATGGTGACTAATGGTTCATGATCGGGGACTTGTGGCTAACAACTTAAGCGTTACCAATAATCAAGAAGATCAAGCATTTATGAAAAACCTTGTGTTCTAGTTTAGAGCATGTATCTCCTCGCGGGGTTTGTAAAAGTAAAGTAAAAGCGAGGCTATGAACTCGCCTTGGTGATAATGCACTGCACAAAAAGATCAAGCACAATGTAGCGGAGGTTCCAACTCGAAACCTAAAATGATGAGATGGCGAATCTCAGTAATGAGCATTTTGGTTCGCGACCAAAATAATAGAGCATTGAATATTCTTATTCAATAGATCATTGGATTGTCCAATCCAATAGTGTGCGATCGTGATTAACGTTTTAAGTTAATTTACATGCTACATTGTCTTAACTAGTGATCGTCACTTACGCATAAGTGAAATGTTTTCCCCGTTGTGATCTTAATAGATTTGTTGAGTATTTTAACGTGTTTGAATAAATTCCCCGTGTGTTTTATCGGATTTGATATATATATATATAATTATAATCTTATAATATATATATATAAGTAATACATTTACCGTTATCCGAAATAAAATACTCATAAGATCAAAATACTCATTTTTACGAAGTTATTATGGGTTTATAAGTTTTCTAAACTTTTCCGAATTTACAATTTTACCCTCGAGTTACAATAAGTACAAGTTTAGTCCCTATACTTTTAGAAAATGACACTTTGTACCCAAAAATATCTCATGCTTAAAGTTTCCAGTTGGCGCTTTTGGTCCCTATAAAAATCTGTTTTGCAAACATTTTCAAAGTTGGACTTTTACATTTTAGAACCATGTTTTACCCTAGTTAAATAGTTACTTGAAGTGGAGGGTTAGTTTTGCCAAAGCGGTGATAGTTATAAAAGCAGAAGGAAAAAGGGTGTCACAAGTGGGATTCGAACTAGGGACCTCCGCCCATAGCCCATGCGTGATAACCAAGCGAGCTAGGCTTGCCTTGTGTTTTATTTCTCGTTACAAGTATATAATGTAAAGGTTTACGTGTTATAATTTTGCTTTAAGTCACATTATTTGGCGTGAGTTCTTGCATGTATTTCACAGTTTTGGTTTCATTCTTTCTTAGTAAAATGCATCTATAGTTAAGCTCATATCTCTTCTTCATTAACATGTTTCCCGTGATCTTGGTTCTTACTTTGTTATATATATAACGTATAAATGTGTTTTAGTTACTAAGACACTTATTTAACATACAACATCTTTATTAACGTGTGCAAAGAAATAAAAATGCGGGATACTTACGAGGGTGAGGGGTGTGAGACTCGAACAAGAAGTGAGATGCCAAGAGAACTAAACCGATCTTAACCCAAGCTTTCTCCTAGCTTTAACCTTTCTCTTCTACACTGACTACACGAGCTAAAGCTCTTTTGTGTTTCTCCTTTGCTTGACTCGAACTCCACGATGGATGATGTATGAGTGAGTAAGTTTGAAAGAGTTTGTGATTGATAAGATGAATGGTGTGTGAGTGGTCTTGTGTTTATAAAAAGAGAGTAAGCATGGTGCTTAATACTTCTTTAATCTTAGGTTACTTAGTCTTAGGCAATAATAGACATGTGCTCATTGAATTTGGTCATGTTTGTGTATGTTTCTAAACGTGGGAGTGATGGTAGCCAAGGTTTATGTGCATGCAAATGTCTAGTCAACTCACATTCTTGCTTAGGGAACATGTTATCCAATGGTTAAGGAAGTCGAAACAAGTCAACTTGTTAAAATAGGTAGTTAGGGTGCTTTGGTTCCTTGTGGGTTGCGTCTAATAGAAGAGAAAGAAAAGAAGTGTGTAATATTTTAAATGGCTAGGGTATTATTTTAATTGTACTAGGGTGGCTAAAGTGATCTTGTCTCTATTTCTCCTACATATGTGACATGAAGAAGACTTTTATGTTTCTAGTTTGGTTTGGTTTCTTGTTTCCTGTTCGTGGTTTAGTCACAGAAATGAATATATTCATAGTTAGGTTAGTTGCTTTTGTATGTTTCTCACCCTTTTTGGCCACGTTTTTGTCAAACAGAAAGCATGAAACACACATTTGCTACTCTTTTAAATGTAACTTGGGCTTGGGTTTATTTGAGTACAAAAGACTAAGCCCAAAAGAGGATAGCACTATGTTGGGCTAGGGTGATTAACGTGGCCCAAAAAATATATGGCGTGGGCTTGTCCGGTTATAAGGCCCATAACGAGTCGGGTTGGGTCGCGGCGAAATAAAGTTCAATGAGTTCGAGGGCCGATACTAATTTTATATATTTTGTTATATTTAAATTTGTAATTTTACAAATTTTACGTATTCATTACGTATTTTAGGATTATCAAGATAGTGGGAAATTTATTTAGATCACAACGGTATCTTTTATGAGCGCTCAAGTGCGTTGATCATGCATATGCCAAATGATATGCAAATGTGATGTTAAGAAAATTTAATGACGAAATAGATCGTGTTTAATTCTTGATTAAAGCGTTAAGTACATTGAAATTTTAGGGAGCTTCTGATACCTACCCTTAAGAGAACCGCGTCCGCGGTTAAACTCGCAGAGGTGTCATGGGTGATCTAGATGAGCGGTGGGGATACTTGGAGCGCATTATATCCTCGCGCTCCCGGTGAACTCGCACCTCGTTTCTTATGATTCCATCGAACTTTAACGATAGGAATGCGGCTTTGCTTAAGCCTCTTAACCTCGTCCATGATCTCGATGGGTTCTTCGACAAAGCTAAGTTTGTCGTTGAAAGTGGATGTCCTTGAGTGAATGCGACTAGAGTTTCATCCGAAAGACACTTCTTAAGATTTGAGACATGGAGCGTGTCATGTACTCGGCTAAGTTCTTGGGAAGATCAAGTTTATATGCCTTGGACCAATTCTTTGAAGAATTTTGAAGGGTCCGACGTATCGAGGTTTGAGCTTTCCTCGTTTTCCAAATCGACCATCCACTTTCGGTGATACTTTGAGCATTACGGTCTCCGACTTGGAATTCCATTGGTTTTCTTGAACATCTTCGTAGCTCTTTTGTCTATCTCATTGCTTGCAATCTTTGCCGAATTTGCATTATCTTTTACATTGTCTCTTGGACAATTTGGGACTGTAAGTTGTACTTCTCAACTTCCGCCAAAGAAGCTGGCGATCGGCATTTTCTTCCATAGAGTGCTTCAAAAGGCGGCTTTAATCTTGGCATGATAAGCTATTATTGTAAGAAAATTGACCGAGGCAAGTGCTTATCCATCCTTTTCGAAATCAATCACATGCTCTTAGCATGTCTTCGAGTTGGATCGTTCTTTCACTTTGTCCATCTGTTTGAGGATGGTGCAGCGGTACTCATATCTAAGTTGGTACCCATGGCTTTTTGAGCGTTTGCCAAAATCTTGAGGTGAATCGGCTATCACGATCGGATATGATAGAGATTGGTACACCGTGACGAGAAACAATCTCTTTGATGTACGATCTAGCGAGTGTAATCATCTCGTCGTTCTCCTTGATTGGCAAGAAATGAGCGGACTTTGTAAGGCGGTCTACAATAACCCAAATGGTGTCAAAACCATTAGAAGTTTTTGGCAACTTTGTGATGAAGTCCATTGTGATTCTTTCCCATTTCCACGGGAAGTTACGGTTGAGTTAGCAATCCGGATGGATTTTGATGTTCGACTTTAACTTTCAAGCATGTCGAACATTCTTGGCGTATCTGACGATATCGACCTTCATATTAGGCCACCGTACAAAAGCTTTAGATCTTGATACATCTTGTTGGGACCGGGATGTATGGAATACTTTGATTTATGTGATTCATGCATGATGAGCTCTCGGATACCTCAAAGAGTGGAATCCGACTTGATTCTTGAAACATAACGTTAGTCGGATCTCTTCACAAATCCATTCTCATTCTCGGCATGCCATAAATCTTCTCATTCGGCTATTTTCTTCCTTAAGGGCTTGATCGAGCTTCAAGAATTTTCGATGGTAGGGGTGAATTGATTACCATTCCCAATGATCTCACTCTAAGTGGCTTAGGCGATCTTTTACGCTCAAAGCATCGGCAACAACATTTGCCTTTCGGGATGATAACGGATCTCGCGATCATAGTCACTAAGCAATTCGAGCCGGCGACATTGGCGCATATTCAATTCCTTTTGATCTAAGATGTGTTGCGGACTTTTGTGATCGATGTACACTATACATTTGGTTCCGTATAGATAATGTCTCCATAATTTGAGTGCAAATACCACGGCGCCAAGTTCTAGATCGTGAGTAGTATAATTCTTCTCATGAGTTTTGAGTTGTCGTGAAGCATAAGCAATCACTTTGTTCCTTTGCATGAGAACGGCGCCTAAACCCATGTGTGAAGCATCACAATATACTACAAAATCTTGACTCCTTCCGGTAGTGCCAAGATAGGTGCCCATAAAGCTTGTTCTTTAGGAGTTGAAAAGGCGATTCTTGATCGTCTCCCATTCGAATTTCTTCGTTTTACGGGTTAACTCGGTCAATGGTTTAGCTATTTTCGAGAAACCTTGATGAATCTTCGATAATAACCAAAGAAGTCCTAAATTGGACAATTTCGATGGGGTTAGTGGAGTGCGGCCAATTTTATGATTCAATTTTGCGGGATCACATGGATTCCTTCTTTGTCAATCACATGACCAAGAAATTGGGTGTCTCGATCCAAAAATCACACTTGGAAAACTTTGCGTACAATTTTCATCCTTGAGTAACCGGGGCGGTCTTGAATGTTCGCATGTTCTTCTTTATTACGAGTATATAAGAATATCGTCGATGAACACAATGGCGAATTTATCCGGATATGGTTTGCGAGACTCTATTCATGAGGTCCATAAATCTGCGGTGCATTAGTTAAACCGAATGGCATTACTTGGAATTCATAATGGCCATATCGAGTTCTAAATGCGGTCTTGGGTATATCTTCTTCTCTTACCCGTGGCGATGATATCCGGATCTTAAATCAATCTTGAGTATACACTCGAGCCTTGTAATTGATCAAACGGATCATCGATTCTTGGTAAGGGATAGCGGTTCTTGATTGTGAGCTTGTTCAATTCTCTATAATCGATACACATCGGAATGATCCATCTTTCTTAACGAATATCCGATGCTCCCGGGGTGAGGAACTTGGTCTAATGAATCCTTTCTCGGATAGCTCTTCTAGTTGTTTGGATAACTCTTGCATTTACGAGGGTGCTAAGCGATGCGGTGCTCGTCTTCTGTGGGTAGCTCCGGGAATAAGATCGATTTGAAATTCGACTTGTCGGCGGTGGAAGTCGAGGCAAATCTTCCGAAACACCCGGAAAATTCCTTGATTACTGGTACATCCTCTAGTCGTTTCTCTTCCGACTTCTTTTCCGTTACTTGAGCTAAGAAGGCATAACATCCTTTTCCATGTACTTTATTGATTTCATACGGGATATGATACTTAAGTACTTTCTACTTTGATCTCCTTGGATGACTAAGGTTTCACCGTTGATCGGGATATGAACGGTTTTCTCGTCACAAACAATCCTAGCACGGTGTTTGGACAACCAATCCATGCCAATTACGACATCGAAACTTCCAAGCTTGATTGGCAAAAGATCTATGAGGAACGAATGATCTTGTAACAGAATAGGACAATTACGGATTATGGTGTTGGTTCCTATTATTTTCCCGTCGGCAAGTTCTATCTCATAAGTTGCATCTAAGGCGATTGGGGATATTTCAAGTAATGGTGCAAAAGTAGTAGATACAAAACTCTTATCGGCTCCAGAATCAAACAAGATTTTTGCAGAATGATTGTTAAGAGAATACGTGCCGTCGCAATGTCGGGGTTCAACGGTGCATCTCCATCTCCTAGCATGTACACTCTTGCACGCGCATTGTTTGTTTGAGCGACATTTAACTTTGGGCATTGACTCTTGAAATGACCGGTTCTCCACATCCATAGCTTGATTCATGTTTGTCGCGGTGTTGCCTCTTCCGGGGTTTCGACAATGCTTACCTTGATGACCTACCTTGTTGCACTTATCGCACTTCACGGTACAAGGTCCGAATGGTGCATCAAACATCGGTTACACGGGGATGTGGTCCTACATACCCTTTTCCGGTGATAGGTGCGGCGATAAGCCCTTGCGGCTTCTTGCCTTCGGTTTTTGCCGATTGTGATGTTGATTTGTTGTGGTGATATTGATTGTTGTTGTTCGATTGTTGTTGTTGGATCGATAGTGGTTGGAATTTGAGGTTTTCCGATCATCAAACTTTCTTTTGTTGTCACTTGAGCCTTGTGCATTTGCAAGCTTTAGTATTGGTTCCATAAGGCGGTGAGACACAATGACAACTTCTTCACAGTTTTGGCTTGAGCGATGACATCTCCTTGATGCTTGAGGTAAACCTCCGATCATAGCTTCCAAAGTTTTTCATTGGTGGGAAATAGATGAGGACATAGAGCTCTCACTCGTGGAATCTCTTGAAGTATGTCTTGAGATCATTACCTTTAGCGACCAAGTGGTAATACTCATCTTGAGTTTCTTGATCTCGGTCCTCGCACATCTTGTTTCATTAACAGTTGTTTCAGATCGACCATGAAATCTTACAAGCTTCTTCCATTCCAATTGGTTGAGCATGGCCTTTCCACCAAGATAACGCATCTTCTAACAAAGTTCGATCGCAAACTTGACTTTGCAATCACTTGTCGATCACTTAGCGTAAATCGGTCTCGGTCCTCTCGAACCAATGAAGTAAACCAATAGCACCTTGATTGCCCTTGAAGAATGTCGACTGCGGTTCATGAACTCTTTGTAATTACACTTGCGAGTTCGGTGGACTCACTTTGATTTGTTGGAGTGTTAGTTGCATTTGAGTTTGCCATTTCAAGAAGGCGTGCGACCTGCGACACGATTCTCTTGAGAATGCGGCGACTTGACCTCGCGTCTTTGCTGAGCGACACGCTCGGCTTGACCTCTCGAGCAATTCGGGCGTTCTCGACTTCTCTTGCAATTTCGACTTGCCTTGCAATTTCGACTTCACGTGCCTCTTGGGCAAGTCGTTCGACTTCAATCGTTCGACGGCTTTAGCGAGATTAGCGACATGTTGTGCTATAGCCCGCTAACACTTTCGTGACCATTTACGAATAGTGCGGGAGTGATGGTGGATGAGGTAGCTTTCTTCTTGACCATTTTTCTAAAATTTCCAAGAATAAATACCAAGATTAAGAAATTATCGATCGATGATAAAACTGATTTCATATTATACATATCATAATAGTCCAGATTACCACTTTAAATAAATGATATGATATGAATATCATAATATATATATAAGGACATAAGGATTGGTTCGGCGTACATCACCGAGGAATAATATCATAACATCAGAATAATAGAAATACAACCATGGAATACATCGTTACATAGTTTTTTTCACAACCATAAGTTACATCATCATAATTCTTGTTCCAAGGTTACAAACCAAAAAGATACAAGCCTTAATGCCTCATATGGCGGCTTTATGATACATACTAAGATAAAGATGGCTAGGATCTACGCATCTCCCGTCGTCATCACGACGACGACGAATCTCCTCAACCATAGTTGTCGAGTCTCGGATCTGCTTGCTCGCGGGCTCGATCTCTCGCCTCGAGGTCATCAATCCTCTCTCCGGAATAGCGGTGTGAGCATGGCGGATGCAAGCTCGTGATGTAGGACTCTCTCGACCCAAAGCGGTCTCTCAAAGTACTAGCATCTCGAATCGTAGTCTCCAATCTCCGAGTCAATTGGTTAACGGCCTCTCTTGCCTCCATGATCGAGTACTCATCATATCAAACACAATCTCAATGGAGTAGCGACCTACCACGAGGTTCTCGACTTCTTCCTCCAAGCTCTCTATCCTCACTAGTGGAATCTCATCATAATGTGCCATGAGCTCATTCAAGCGATCTTCGTGCTCGATAAGTCTCGTAGCCAACAAAGGAATAGTGTGGTGTCTGGGTTCACCGTAATGAGCGAACTCGGTGGTGCGATGGTCGAGCTTTCTCAAGCTCAAAGCGAACTAGGTGCTCCTCCTCTTCTCTCCAACGTCAAGTAAAGGTATCAAGAATGACCATCTTCTAGCACCGGATTTCTTCCTTGGTCGGTCTCGTTGTCCACTTGAGTAGGCTTTTCGAGGATCGAGATAGTGATGGTGGATAGCACTTGATGCAAAGCGGTAAATTAAACGGGTTATACGGGTTGACCTGTTTTTTACCCAAACCTGTTTATCCTCAACCCAAACCCGTTTAACTTTGTGTCGTGTTCGTGTCGTTTATCGTGTCGTGTCAAAAATTGCCACCCCTAGTTGGGGGTACTGTTTTGTGAATGGGCTGGGAGTACTGTTCATTCGACGACGTCGTTTGAAATGACTTATAATATATACGAGATGGGTGAAGGTCCGCCGCATTGCGGCGAGGCATTGTTTTATGTCGTTGATCATTGCACTATGACTTCTATGGTTCTACCTAGTAAACAGCCTTTACGCCACTAAATAGCAATTTGCTATAAATAAGCAAAGGGATTACAATTCGGGTTTACAGGCTTTACAAACTTGCCATTTTTGGCCTAATACCCAACACATTTGACATGCATGTAACTTGAACCTGCCTTACTCACCAATAAATGCGTAGGTAAAAAAGGAATACAAAAGGGATTAGCCAAAGTGAAACACTTAAAAAAGAGTTTTAAACATCATTATTTATGTCGAATAGCATTATCTGTGTCCAAAAATAGTAGTTGTTGTCTTTATATAAACATACTCGGGTATTTGCCTTGCTCATTTCAGAATCTTGCTCCTCATGATTGTGTCAAAATCCTTAGCCACGTCTGTGGCCTGCTCGTCCTTTCGTAAGCTCCATGAAGGCACCCTTCAAATATAGGTTCGATTTAAATGAATGTAGACTATTTAACTACAATTGTAGAAGAAATAAGGGGTATTCTGGATTTCTCAAAATAGATTTCTACACTATTTCAAGACAGAAATTGCAGATAAACATAATGCAGTAGCAACCCCAAACATTCCCTTATGCTACTGATGATCTACTTGCCTATTTCCAAATTTTCTAGTTGCCTATTAATTCCAAACAATGTCTGTGCAAAACACATCCGCACACCACCTAAGAGGCTCTTTCTGATTCCATATTTTTTTCTGTTCAACTGCTCATACAAAATATGCAAGTGCGGTAAAAAATGGTTGTATGCAATTTTGAAACAAAATACTCAGAAAATCGGTTTACAGACGCAATCCTATATACCTACCCTAAGATATGATATATGTATCAGGATAACCAAACAATGAAGTGCATATAAAATTTTGTGATCAGTGGTGAATAAAACATCTAGATATCAGATACGTTATTAAAAATTTGATTCATTTACGGCTTGAAAGCTCACCTTTTTCTTTTAACGCTCCACAATGTTCATGGCCCGGCCCGTGGTCTTTACATATTTGTACCAGCAATTCCTCTAATTTTTGGGCTGCAAACTGAGCATCTTTCTGTGGTATCGTGGCCTTTTTTTATTGATTTTAGGAATCATTGGTTCACATGTAAATCTCACTTGCTACATAACATAGTGACCTGTGAGTGACATCAGTTTTCGAAAATGAGCAAGGCAAATACCCAAGTATGCATCATATATAACTGTAACACCCCCGAAAATCTTAATGACAGCGGAAGACTAATTCGGGTGTTACTTGAATGGAGATCATAGTCAATAATTATAGAAAACGACTCGAAAGAGACGTTTTATTAAAATAGTTATCATTCATCGAAAACTCATTGTTTGTTACAAAATATTGTAAATAGATCAAGTGTTTTTCCCAAAAGAAAGATCATGAGTTTGAAAGAAATGATAACTTTTATGTTTTACACCACGGATAAGCCTTGCCATGCCCGTTCCGCACCTTGGTCATAATCTTCACCGATTACACGAGATAACATGCTTAAAAGGTCAACAAAATGTTGAGTGAAGTTCATAGGTTTAAAATAAGTTGAACACAAGTATAAGATCATGATCATTGTAAACTAACAATATCATAAGAAAAATATCATGATTATTATGCGCTAAGCTCATGAAACCAAGACTCATTGCATATACGAATTACCGATTGTGCGTAAATATGCCCCAAAGGAGGTAATAGCCAATTACCTAAAGATATTCGATATAGTGCGCCCGGTTATTTCTCTATAACCAAGCGGGTTCGTTATTCCCATAGTACTATTCACGATATCTACGTTCACTCGCGGTGACTAATGGTTCATGATCAGGGGACTTGTGGCTAACAACTTAGGCAGTACCAATAATCAAGAAGATCAAGCCTTTATGAAAAACCTTGTGTTCTAGTTTAGAGCATGTATCTCCCTCGCGGGGTTTGTAAAAGTAAAGTAAAAGCGAGGCTATGAACTCACCTTGGTGATAATGCACACGCACAAAAAGATCAAGCACAATGTAGCGGAGGTTCCAACTCGAAACCTAAAATGATGAGATGGCGAATCTCAGTAATGAGCATTTTGGTTCGCGACCAAAATAATAGAGCATTGAATATTCTTATTCAATAGATCATTGGATTGTCCAATCCAATAGTGTGCGATCGTGATTAACGTTTTAAGTTAATTTACATGCTACATTGTCTTAACTAGTGATCGTCACTTACGCATAAGTGAAATGTTTTCCCCGTTGTGATCTTAATAGATTTGTTGAGTATTTTAACGTGTTTGAATAAATTCCCCGTGTGTTTTATCGGATTTGATATATATATATAATTATAATCTTATAATATATATATAAGTAATACATTTACCGTTATCCGAAATAAAATACTCATAAGATCAAAATACTCATTTTTACGAAGTTATTATGGGTTTATAAGTTTTTCTAAACTTTTCCCGAATTTACAATTTTTACCCTCGAGTTACAATAAGTACAAGTTTAGTCCCTATACTTTTAGAAAATGACACTTTGTACCCAAAAATATCTCATGCTTAAAGTTTCCAGATTTGATGCTTTTGGTCCCTATAAAAATCTGTTTTTGCAAACATTTTCAAAAGTTGGACTTTTACATTTTTAGAACCATGTTTTACCCTAGTTAAATAGTTACTTGAAGTGGAGGGGTTAGTTTTGCCAAACAGTGATAGTTATAAAAACAGAAGGGAAAAAGGGTGTCACAAGTGGGATTCGAACTAGGGACCTCCCGCCCATAGCCCATGCGTGATAACCAACTGAGCTAGGCTTGCCTTGTGTTTTATTTCTACGTTACACCGTATATAATGTAAAGGTTTCTGTGTTATAATTTTGCTTTAAGTCACATTATTTGAGCGTGAGTTCTTGCATGTATTTCACAGTTTTTGGTTTCATTCTTTCTTAGTAAAAATGCATCTATAGTTAAGCTCATATCTCTTCTTCATTAACATGTTTCCCATGATCTTGGTTCTTACTTTGTTATATATATAACGTATAAATGTGTTTTAGTTACTAAGACACTTATTTAACATACAACATCTTTATTAACGTGTGCAAAGAAATAAAAATGCGGGATACTTACGAGGGTGAGGGGTGTGAGACTCGAACAAGAAGTGAGATGCCAAGAGAACTAAACCGATCTTAACCCAAGCTTTCTCCTAGCTTTAACCTTCTCTTCTACACTAACTACGAGCTAAAGCTCTTTTGTGTTTCTCCTTTGCTTGACTCGAACTCCACAGTGGATGATGTATGAGTGAGTAAGTTTGAAAGAGTTTGTGATTGATAAGATGAATGGTGTGTGAGTGGTCTTGTGTTTATAAAAAGAGAGTAAGCATGGTGCTTAATACTTCTTTAATCTTAGGTTACTTAGTCTTAGGCAATAATAGACATGTGCTCATTGAATTTGGTCATGTTTGTGTATGTTTCTAAACGTGGGAGTGATGGTAGCCAAGGTTTATGGGCATGCAAATGTCTAGTCAACTCACATTCTTGCTTAGGGGAACATGTTATCCAATGGTTAAGGAAGTCAAGAGCAAGTCAACTTGTTAAAATAGGTAGTTAGGGTGCTTTGGTTCCTTGTGGGTTGCGTCTAATAGAAGAGAAAGAAAAGAAGTGTGTAATATTTTAAATGGCTAGGGTATTATTTTAATTGTACTAGGGTGGCTAAAGTGATCTTGTCTCTATTTCTCTACATATGTGACATGAAGAAGACTTTTATGTTTCTAGTTTGGTTTGGTTTCTTGTTTCTGTTCGTGGTTTAGTCACGAAATGAATATATTCATAGTTAGGTTAGTTGCTTTTGTATGTTTCTCACCCTTTTGGCCACGTTTTTGTCAAGCGAAGCATGAAACACACATTGCTACTCTTTAAATGTAACTTGGGCTTGGGTTTATTTGAGTACAAAGACTAAGCCCAAAAGAGGATAGCACTATGTTGGGCTAGGGTGATTAACGTGGCCCAAAAAAATATATGGCGTGGGCTTGTCCCGGTTATAAGGCCCATTAACGAGTCGGGTTGGGTCACGAGGCGAAATAAAGTTCAATGAGTTCCGAGGCCCGATACTAATTTTATATATTTTTGTTATATTTAAATTTGTAATTTTTACAAATTTTACGTATTCATTACGTATTTTAGGATTATCAAGATAGTGGGAAATTTATTTAGATCTGGCGGTATCTTTTATGAGCGCTCAGCTGCGTTGATCATGCATATGCCAAATGATATGCAAATGTGATGTTAAGAAAATTTCATGACGAAATAGATCGTGTTTAATTCTTGATTAAAGCGTTAAGTACATTGAAATTTTCCGGGAGCTTACGGTACCTACCCTTAAGAGAACCGCGTCCGCGGTTAAACTCGCAGAGGTCATGGGTGATCTAGATGAGCGGTGGGGATACTTGGGCGCATTATATCCTCGCGCTCCCGGTGAACTCGCACCTCGTTTCTTATGATTCCATCGAACTTTAACGATAGGAATGCGGCTTTGCTTAAGCCTCTTAACTTCTCATCCATGATCTCGATGGGTTCTTCGACAAAGCTAAGTTTGTCGTTGGTGGATGTCCTTGAGTGGTGCGACTAGAGTTTCATCCGAAAGACACTTAAGATTTGAGACATGGAGCGTGTCATGTACTCGGCTAAGTTCTTGGGAAGATCAAGTTTATATGCCCTGGACCAATTCTTTGAAGAATTTTGAAGGTCCGACGTATCGAGGTTTGAGCTTTCCTCGTTTTCCAATCGACCATCCCTTTCGGTGATACTTTGAGCATTACGGTCTCCGACTTGGAATTCCATTGGTTTTCTTGAACATCTTCGTAGCTCTTTTGTCTATCTCGAGTTGCTTGCAATCTTTGCCGAATTTGCATTATCTTTTCGTTGTCTCTTGGACAATTTGGAGACTGTAAGTTGTACTTCTCCAACTTCCGCCAAACAAGTGGCGATCGGCATTTTCTTCCATAGAGTGCTTCAAAGGAGCGACTTTAATCTTGGCATGATAAGCATTATTGTAAGAAAATTCACCGAGGCAAGTGCTTATCCATCCTTTTAGAAATCAATCACACATGCTCTTAGCATGTCTTCCGAGTTTGGATCGTTCTTTCACTTTGTCCATCTGTTTGAGGATGGTGCGCGGTACTCATATCTAAGTTGGTACCCATGGCTTTTTGAAGCGTTTGCCAAAATCTTGAGGTGAATCGGCTATCACGATCGGATATGATAGAGATTGGTACACCGTGACGAAACAATCTCTTTGATGTACGATCTAGCGAGTGTAATCATCTCGTCGTTCTCCTTGATTGGCAAGAAATGAGCGGACTTTGTAAGGCGGTCTACAATAACCCAAATGGTGTCAAAACCATTAGAAGTTTTTAGCAACTTTGTGATGAAGTCCATTGTGATTCTTTCCCATTTCCACACGGAAGTTACGGTTGAGTTAGCAATCCGGATGGCTTTTGATGTTCGACTTTAACTTTCAAGCATGTCAAACATTCTTGGCGTATCAAATGATATCGACCTTCATATTAGGCCACCATTACAAAAGCTTTAGATCTTGATACATCTTGTTGGGACCGGGATGTATGGAATACTTTGATTTATGTGATTCATGCATGATGAGCTCTCGGATACCTCAAAGAGTGGAATCCGACCGATTCTTGAAACATAACGTTAGTCGGATCTCTTCACAAATCCATTCTCATTCTCGGCATGCCATAAATCTTCTCATTCGGCCTATTTTCTTCCTTAAGGGCTTCATCGAGCTTCAAGAATTTTCGATGGTAGGGGTGAATTGATTACCATTCCCAATGATCTCACTCTAAGTGGCTTAGGGCGATCTTTTACGCTCAAAGCATCGGCAACAACATTTGCCTTTCCGGGATGATAACGGATCTCATGATCATAGTCACTAAGCAATTCGAGCCGGCGACATTGGCGCATATTCAATTCCTTTTGATCTAAGATGTGTTGCGGACTTTTGTGATCGATGTACACTATACATTTGGTTCCGTATAGATAATGTCTCCATAATTTGAGTGCAAATACCACGGCGCCAAGTTCTAGATCGTGAGTAGTATAATTCTTCTCATGAGTTTTGAGTTGTCGTGAAGCATAAGCAATCACTTTGTTCCTTTGCATGAGAGCGGCGCCTAAACCCATGTGTGAAGCATCACAATATACTACAAAATCTTGACTCCTTCCGGTAGTGCCAAGATAGGTGCTTCGCAAAGCTTGTTCTTTAGGAGTTGAAAAGGCGATTCTTGATCGTCTCCCATTCGAATTTCTTCGTTTTACGGGTTAACTCGGTCAATGGTTTAGCTATTTTCGAGAAACCTTGATGAATCTTCGATAATAACCAACAAGTCCTAAATTGGAATTTCGGTGGGGTTAGTGGAGTGCGGCCAATTTTTATGATTCAATTTTGCGGGATCACATGGATTCCTTCTTTGTCAATCACATGACCAAGAAATTGGGTGTCTCAATCCAAAAATCACACTTGGAAAACTTTGCGTACAATTTTCATCCTTGAGTAACTTCGGGACGGTCTTGAATGTTCGCATGTTCTTCTTTATTACGAGTATATAAGAATATCGTCGATGAACACAATGGCGAATTTATCCAGATATGGTTTGAGACTCTATTCATGAGGTCCATAATCTGACGGTGCATTAGTTAAACCGAATGGCATTACTTGGAATTCATAATGGCCATATCGAGTTCTAAATGCGGTCTTGGGTATATCTTCTTCTCTTACCGTGGCGATGATATCCGGATCTTAAATCAATCTTGAGTATACACTCGAGCCTTGTAATTGATCAAGCGGATCATCGATTCTTGGTAAGGGATAGCGGTTCTTGATTGTGAGCTTGTTCAATTCTCTATAATCGATACACATCCGGAATGATCCATCTTTCTTCTTAACGAATAATACCGATGCTCCCGGGGTGAGGAACTTGGTCTAATGAATCCTTTCTCGGATAGCTCTTCTAGTTGTTTGGATAACTCTTGCATTTACGAGGGTGCTAAGCGATGCGGTGCTCGTGCTACGAGGAGTAGCTCCGGGAATAAGATCGATTTGAAATTCGACTTGTCGGCGGTGGAAGTCGGGCAAATCTTCCGAAACACCTCGAGAAAATTCCTTGATTCTGGTACATCCTCTAGTCGTTTCTCTTCCGACTTCTTTTCCGTTACTTGAGCTAAGAAGGCATAACATCCTTTTCCATGTACTTTATTGATTTCATACGGGATATGATACTTAAGTACTTTCTACTTTGATCTCCTTGGATGACTAAGGTTTCACCGTTGATCGGGATATGAGCGGTTTCTCGTCACAAACAATCCTAGCACGGTGTTTGGACAACCAATCCATGCCAATTACGACATCGAAACTTCCAAGCTTGATTGGCAAAAGATCTATGAGGGCGAATGATCTTGTAATGAGAATAGGACAATTACGGATTATGGTGTTGGTTCCTATTATTTTCCGTCGGCAAGTTCTATCTCATAAGTTGCATCTAAAGGCGATTGGGGATATTTCAAGTAATGGTGCAAAAGTAGTAGATACAAAACTCTTATCGGCTCGAGAATCAAACAAGATTTTGCAGAATGATTGTTAAGAGAATACGTACCGTCACAATGTCGGGGTTCAACGGTGCATCTCCATCTCCTAGCATGTACACTCTTGCACGCGCATTGTTTGTTTGAGCGACATTTAACTTTGGGCATTGACTCTTGAAATGACCCGGTTCTCCACATCCATGCAGTTCATGTTTGTCACGGTGTTGCCTCTTCCGTGGTTTCGACAATGCTTACCTTGATGACCTACCTTGTTGCACTTATCGCACTTCACGGTACAAGGTCCGAATGGTGCATCAAACATCGGTTACAGCGGGATGTGGTCCTACATACCCTTTTCGGTGATGAGGTGCGGCATAAGCCCTGCGGCTTCTTGCCTTCGGTTTTGCCGATTGTGATGTTGATTTGTTGTGGTGATATTGATTGTTGTTGTTCCGATTGTTGTTGTTGGATCGATAGTGGTTGGAATTTGAGGTTTCCGATCATCAAACTTTCTTTTGTTGTCACTTGAGCCTTGTGCATTTGCAAGCTTTAGTATTGGTTCCATAAGGCGGTGAGACACAATGACAACTTCTTCAGCAGTTTTGGCTTGAGCGATGACATCTCCTTCGATGCTTGAGGTAAACCTCCGATCATAGCTTCAAAGTTTTCATTGGTGGGAAATAGATGAGGACATAGAGCTCTCGGCTCGTGGAATCTCTTGAAGTATGTCTTGAGATCATTACCTTTAGCGACCAAGTGGTAATACTCATCTTGAGTTTCTTGATCTCGGTCCTCAGGACATCTTGTTTCATTAACAGTTGTTTGAGATCGACCATGAAATCTTACAAGCTTCTTCCATTCCAATTGGTTGAGCATGGCCTTTCCACCAAGATAACGCATCTTCTAACAAAGTTCGATCGCAAACTTGACTTTGCAATCACTTGTCGATCACTTAGTAAATCTGATCTCGGTCCTCTCAAACCAATGAAGTAAACCAATAGCACCTTGTGCCCTTGAAGAATGTAAACTGCGGTTCATGAACTCTTTGTAATTACACTTGCGAGTTACGGTGGACTCACTTTGATTTGTTGGAGTGTTAGTTGCATTTGAGTTTGCCATTTCAAGAAGGCGTGCGACCGCGACACGATTCTCTTGAGAATGCGGCGACTTGACCTCGCGTCTTTGCTTGAGCGACACGCTCGACTTGACCTCTCGAGCAATTCGGGCGTTCTCGACTTCTCTTGCAATTTCGACTTCACGTGCCTCTTGGGCAGTCGTTCGACTTCAATGCGTTCGACTTGGCTTTAGCGATATTAGCGACATGTTGTGCTATAGCGGCGCTAACACTTTCGGTGACCATTTTACGAATAGCTGCGGGAGTGATGGTGGATGAGGTAGCTTTCTTCTTGACCATTTTCTAAAATTTCCAGAATAAATACCAAGATTAAGAAATTATCGATCGATGATAAAGCGATTTCATATTATACATATCATAATAGTCCAGTTACCACTTTAAATAAATGATATGATATGAATATCATAATATATATATATAAGGACATAAGGATTGGTTCGGACGTACATCGAGGAATAATATCATAACATCGAATAATAGAAATACAACCATGGAATACATCGTTACATAGTTTTTTCACAACCATAAGTTACATCATCATAATTCTTGTTCCAAGGTTACAAACCAAAAGATACAAGCCTTAATGCCTCGTATGGCGGCTTTATGATACATACTAAGATAAAGATGGCTGGGATCTCGCATCTCCCGATCGTCATCCGACGACGACGAATCTCCTCAACCATAGTTGTCAAGTCTCGGATCTGCGCTCGCGGGCTCGATCTCTCGCCTCGAGGTCATCAATCCTCTCCTCCGGAATAGCGGTGTGAGCATGGCGGATGCAAGCTCGTGATGTGGGACTCTCTCGACCCAAGCGGTCTCTCTCAAAGTACTAGCATCTCGAATCGTAGTCTCCAATCTCCGAGTCAATTGGTTAACGGCCTCTCTTGCCTCCACAATCTGAGTACTCATCATATCAAACACAATCTCAATGGAGTAGCGACCTACCACGAGGTTCTCGACTTCTTCCTCCAAGCTCTCTATCCTCACTAGTGGAATCTCATCATAATGTGCCATGAGCTCATTCAACTGATCTTCGTGCCTGATAAGTCTCGTAGCCAACAAAGGAATAGTGTGGTGTACCGGTTCACCGGTAACAGGCAGAACTCGAGCTGGTGCAGTAGTCGAGCTTTCTCCAAGCTCAAACGAACTAGGTGCTCCCTCCTCTTCTCTCCAACGTCGAAGTAAAGGTATCAAGAATGACCATCTTCTAGCACCGGATTTCTTCCTTGGTCCGGTCTCGTTGTCCACTTGAGTAGGCTTTTCAGGATCAGATAGTGATGGTGGATAGCACTTGATGCAAAGCGGTAAATTAAACGGGTTATACGGGTTGACCTGTTTTTTACCCAAACCTGTTTATCCTCAACCCAAACCCGTTTAACTTTGTGTCGTGTTCGTGTCGTTTATCGTGTCGTGTCAAAAATTGCCACCCCTAGTTGGGAAGTCTTGTTTTGTGAATGAAATTTGAGATCTTGTTCATTCGACGACGTCGTTTGAAATGACTTATAATATATACGAGATGGCTCAGATCTCGCATGGCTGCAATTTCAACTTGCCAAAATAACGTAAAGTATGGCTCGGATCGGCATGGTGCAACAACTGACTCTGTTGTGGTTACCTCGCAAGATGCTTTCAGAGAACATTCATCATCGCCTTTACAAATAAACCACGGCCAAAAGCCGAATGCCGATGAAAAACAGGCTCAGAAAAGCATCCGGAAAAACAGGGTACATCCGGCATGGCTGCAAACCGAATAGGTTGCCGTGCCAAGTTCCGGGCAACCTCAGTTTTTCCGGAGCCCATATAAACTCATCATCGCCCCATTTATATATATACTAATAGCACGGAGCATTCTCACAAACTATGTTATTTTATTTCCTGCTTCTTTGTTAGTATTGATAACGCGAGTCATTTAAGTAACCAACGCAGAGGTAATATATTCTTAGACTATACATATGCCTACCTTGACCGAGCATTCATACCCATTCTATGTGGCATGACATCTTGTGTGACACGAAAAAAGTACCGGTCAGTTTATGCCATTGTGGGTAACTGGTATCCCATATGCGCTAATGCAACCTGAAAAGAAATACCGGTCAGTTCATGATAAACTTCAGTTATAACATTAGTTCAACATAAAGTAAATAGTTAAAGGTTGCAACTTCGATCCAATTTACTTGGAATTGTAGCAACATGAAATATCTAGAAAAGTTGCAGCCTTTTATATGAAAGCTCAAAAGGGTATTAACTTAGAGCCAAATAAGTAAACCCTAGTTCATTTTGAATGATCAATTGACGGATATCAAAACTAAGTAAGAAAGAGCGACTCATTTACCTTGTATTTTGAAAATAGCCATTGTCGACAAAAAGCTCAATGACAACGCCAGCACCGGGAAGTAAAATGCGATTGTCAACTAAAAATCATGAGTTTCATCTAATGAAAATCAAAGAGTAGGTAACTAAATTACAATTCATATCCAATAACCAAGTTGGAGTAACCTAACATGAACCGAACTATTGGAAATTGCTTGTGTCTCAATAAATATCATTAGATTTCGTAATTTGTAATCTCACACTAATTTCTTACATGATGGCATATATTTCTGTTTCTTTTTATGCTATTGTGGTCGACATAAAGCACAACCTTCAGTTAGGTACTCTCTTTATGAGATTAAAGTATGATAAAAGGATTATATTACTCCCGACATATATTAAAATTGTAACGATTTTTTTCCCATGACGTTCCATGATAATTACAATAGCCAAGGATATTTTCAAAATGAGATCGATAGCATTTTCTTTTATCAGCTGATGTCCTATCAGAAACTACACTTTTCATAATATATGTTTTGAAAAGCAACAAATACTGTTCGATTATAGCTTTGATCGCTATTCGTAGCTTCATCTATTGTTCAACTCTTGAATGCCACCGCATCCCGTCCCTTTGCTTGCGGTTTCCGGGTTAAAGTTGCTTCACAGGCGATAGACAACATACCACCATGTCGAACTCAACCCAATTCATGCTCGTTCGGAAGTGTCATATTGTAACTTAAATTAATGGAGTACCTCTAGGTAGGTGATCAAATCTGAGCATATTTGTTGCGACAGCGTCATAACGATCGGTTGTGAGTCCACCGGATGTGCGAAAACTGGTTGTACTCGGAACACACCCTGTGTTTCTGATACATCTGCAATACATGTAAGTAAATGACAGCATAATAAATCACATAATAACTTGGAAAAAGGTTATTGCATATGGAATACGTGTTCGTGAAACATGTCAGTAACAGAATATTCATCTATTCTCCTTTATAAGGGAATTTGAGCATCAGAAGTTTTCCTGTACTTACCCGTGCAGACAAAATTCATTTTCACCAACTGCTACTGAGAATCACCCGCCATATATTCCATTACTGCTTCCGGTCCACTCTAACATGTCAGGTGACTTTCTGTTTTGCACCACCAACACAAATCATTAGCTAATAAAAGGTCAATGAAAATATAAAATACCAACATACCTACAAAGTAAAGATATTAATAAATAATCAAAAATCCAATCATCCCATTAAACCGAATTTTTTTTTTACATAAATAAAGTTAAAAGCTACAATAACTAAAGTATAGAGCTTACACAGTACAAATCTCCCCGTTTGTAAGATTGTTTAGAAACCTTTATGAAAGAAACACAAACCCATATGATTCCGGAATTTGTTAGTTTCTGTTATACCTATGTACCGACAACTCGTCATTATTAGGATTATAAATCTCTGATTTGTACAACCTCAATTCATATCCGAAAATACTACCTTTGTTCTTAATAACAAATGAGAGATTGTTATAAAAAAACAAAGTTGGTATTTTCGAACATCAAAACCAAACACTACCCAATTCAAATTTCAACAAAATATGCAATCTTGCTCAAACACAAACCTAAACCAATCATTAAACTAACCAAAAGTCTAATCTTGAATAATGAAAAACAATACCGAATAACCACCAAACATCAAAACCAAAGACTACCCTTTTCATATAACAACAAATAATCCAATCTTGCTCAAACAGACACCCACAACAATCAATTAGTTAACTTAAAAAAAATCTTTAAAAGCGAAAAAAAAAAAAAAAAAAAAAAAAAAAAACCTTGAAGTGGAATAAATTTGTGTTGGCTTTAGTAGCGTCCAAGAAAGAGGTGACCCTGATTTCTGAAGGGGAAAGAGTATTCACGGACCCAAATAAATTTTTGATTCATGAGGGGTGAATTGAGAGAGAAGGTTTAAGTTATCTCTGGAAAATTCCGGATATGTATGCGTAGACGAGGAAAAAATAACGGGCAAAGTACACACAAAGATCACGGGCCAAAATAAGCCCAAAAAAAAGGCCAGGTTAAGTGACGTAAGTTAAGTGACGTCGTTTCAAATGCTCTTTAATATATATAGTAATTATTTGAGAGGATGTATTTGTGAACTAGGATCACAAGAGAAATTATTTACTTGAAAAAGTTATGAATTAAACGCGAGAAGTTAGTCGTGTCGATTAATAGTCTTTTGTATGTAGAAATATATTTTTTGATTCAACACAAACATATGATACACAATAGCCATTTTAATGTAAATTCGTTGAAATTTGTAAGTTGATTCAAAATTTTGACATTTATATAATATTTTGCAAATAATATGAATAAAATTTTACAATCACGACGCTGTTAAGAACAATTGCTTACTGTTATTGCTGCTTTTGACAAATTTTGACATACCGTTGTAAACTAAAGTATTAATTGTTTTTAACAGAATCTTTAAGACTTCCTTTAATAGAAAGTCCCAAATGCTTTATAATGTAGTATAGATATTATTGTTTGACCAAGTAAAATAGTTTCTAATTATGGATCAAATTGATTAATGTAATTAACACAAATCCCTCATTCTGTGTTAAGCCTTTTAAAGAGCACAAAAAAAAAAGTTCATATATTTCCCCCCTAAAGGCATAACATCAATATTATCCACCTTTGCCCCAACCCGACATCTTGTATCTTTTGTACTCCTCTCCTCGATATACGATGGAGGGGCGGAAGTATTCTTCCACCGGTGATGTCTATCCCAACCACATTAGGCCTAATTCCGACGATGAAGAGAAAGAAGATCTTCTAGGCACACAAGACAAAACCTATATGATCAAAGTCCCAAAGGACCAGATTTATGGAGTCCCACCACCAGAGAACGCGATATTTGTTGAGCAACGACGCATTGTTGTCCCCGAAAAAAAAGTCATGTTTCACATTACATTGCATATTAGCTTTTGTTCTCATGTTATCCCTTGTTATTACATTCATAACCGGTATATGTTTAGCTTTAGCCGATATAAATGACCCAACATTTCGCGTTAGGCACATCTATGTCAACACAAAAGGCAAGGGACAGCACAAACAACATGAGTTCGACTTCATACTAAGTTCAAAAAACACCAATGGTCGCGCGGTTATATCATACGAAAAAGGTGATAGTCTAGAGAATATGAAATTAAAACTCGTAAGTGGTTCATTAGGGAGGACATTACCTAAGGTAATACAAAAAAGCATAAATGGTTCGTCTCATGCACCTATTAAATTGTCATTAGGATTTAATGTTCCATTGAGCTTTAAGGTTGGGGTGTTTCATGTTAAGAGCAAAAGATTATATCTATAGTTTTTAATGTTTTAGGTTAAAATGCTAGCCCAACAAGCACGTATTTTGTCTCAAAACTGTGATTATTCCACTAGTTAATTTGTCTAGATATTCTTTAAACTTGACAATACGTGACTTAAAGGAGTTGGTACCAGCAGACCACTTTGAGCCTTTACCAGTTAAAGAAATTTGAAGAAGTTAGAAAAGAGAAAAAGAAAGAATAGAATATAAACAACTAATTTAGTTCTATTGTTGGGTAATGTTCTATCACGGGGTAATGTTATATTTGTAGAGTTTGTTTTTTTTTGTTTAACTTAATTTGTAGAGTTTGTTGGGTATGCTTTGATTTATAGCTATTTAGTACTTTATGATTTTGAAGAAGTTACTTTTATGACTTTAATTGTGCTAGCTTCTAATTTTCTTGTGTTATGACTTTCAATTTTCTAATTTTCTATACGTTAGGATTCGCCTATATAAAGGGCTGCATGGATTTTACTTTGAGGCACCTTAATCACTAATAAAAACAAAATCGAGGTTTTCCACAACCCTAAAAGTTTATCAACACCACTCGAAAGACTTATACCGGCCGGCCTAAAATGAATTTCACGAATGTTCTTACGATCGTATGGTGGTTCCTTGGCAAAGTGACCTCGGTGATATGTTGCATGCCTCAATCTGATGACGTAAGTTTTTTTTGCCATGCACAAAAATACATTAAATGACGTCTCTTTTTAATTTTTTTTTTTTTTTTTCTAAATAATGTGTTTTTTTCTGACCAAATTTTGGATACAACATAAAGCTAAGAAAAGTAGATTTTAACATAATTTATCATGATAGCTATCAATTTGGGGCATAGTTAAAAAGAAGAAATGTGGTAAATATGTAGATAAGTAAAAACAGAAAGACCCGTTGTATCATGTTTCAACTTGATTTGAATAGTTACCTTAAAAATGAAAGGATATCTTCCTGGTGCTGGCTTAGCATTTGTTGATGCATTAGCTCTTGTTTTTCCATGGTCTGTTTATCAGACTGGTCTTGTAAAATAGATAGAAGACGCTATAAGTACATAAGCTAAACATGCAACAAAGAACAACCCTATACATTAATCAATTGGCACAATACTTGATCAACTGATTACTACCTCGATTCTAAAGTAAATCACCAAGAGGGTGTTTGTGATTGCTTATTAGAAGTTCTGGTCAGCTTCTTGTTACGATTTTTTGGTGGTTCGTTGCCAAAACAAGCTCAGTTATATGCATACCTCGATCAGCTGATGATGATAACGTAAGTTTTTTGTTTTTCAAAATGAGCTTAATGGTTTTATTATGTCATTTAATTTTTTTTGATAGGTTGTATTTATTTTTATTTTCGTATTCGGATATTCGAAAATTTGATTAGAATTTTAAAAAGTTGGGTTTTATGAAATGTCAGTTTCAGAACTCACAAAAGCTTTTCAAAATTAAAGATATTCGGATATATAAATCTGTTATCCGAAATTTCAGACATCCGAATTGAAAAAAATTAGTTAAAATAGTTGGTTTAACATAAAATAATCGTCGCAAATTTCGGATATCCAAATTTGTGATATAATTAGTTATTGAAAAGTCCTTTAAACTATTTACATTAATAACAAAAAATTATTGTCGAAAAAGTCTCTTTTCATATTTTCGCTTTAGGCTTTAGAAAATCATGAGACGACTATGACACCATTATAATCATATTTATCTATTTGACAAATCTTTATTTTTTCAATAACTTTGTCTAAATTTGTGTGGTAATTGTTTGCGAAAGTGATTTTAAACTTGTAGAAAAATGGCCTTTCAATAAAAAACTGAAAAAAGCGAAAACCGATCCGCAAAAAACCAAAAACCAAAAAACAAAACCGAACTTTTGATGTGGGTTAGGTTTTAAAAAACTCAAAACTGATATTTTGGTTTGGGGTTTGATTTTAGCCAAAAATCGTCCCAAACCGCTTCATGAATTATACAAAACAGTGAGAAAATACGAAAAAAGACTCATAACTTTAAATAATAAACTTGCATTTGTTTTGAGTGTGGAAATATATTATTACATTTGAAACTTTTCTATTATAAATTAGATTTGACACAACTAAATTTTGCATGTCCACATAAACCTAAACATATTTTTTTAATTTAAGAACCTCAAAAAAACTTTCAACTTGTTGTTTGATACTGAGTTGTTGTTAGCGATCAACTGATGTCTACGTACTAATCCTATTTCTTTTGGTACAGCGAGTACAAGACGTCCCAACGAACAACGAGGACGTTCAAAGGATCATCACTGACCGCAAACGAGAAGAAAATCACACCAGATTCAAAATTATTTTGACAAGGGGGATTTTTCTTTGCTCCGTCGTTTTATGTATTGCTATACCAACTACGATATTAGGTGTTAGCGACATTTATTTAAAGAACACTGGCCTCGAATATATGTCTGTCAAATTCAAAATGAATAATGACAGCTTATCATTCGAACCAACAATAATAGCCCTGAGAACCAACTTCTTGCAAAAGGGTCACATTCGGGCTAACCCTCAAATGGCGTTTTTTGTACAAGACAATTTGAGATTTTCGAAACTAAACGATTAACTGAGGTGAAGTTTGATCCCCGTCAAGTTCACTTAAAAGACGAACAACTCCGGGATTTCAAGTATAATCTAGCCCATGGAATTGTATGGATAAAAGTTAATGCTGCATTTAAAATGAAGCTCACGCTGGCAAGATTTATACCTATTTCATATATACACAAAATTTTGTATTTTACTTGTGTTATACGAACCCTCCCGTTGAAAATATGTACTTTGAAAAGATGTGACATTGAATAAACTCGAAAAGATTATTTTAGTGTTCTATGAAGATTGTTCTTACGATTTTTTGGTGGTTCAATTCTTGACAAAATAAGCTCGGTGATATGCATACCTTGATCAGCTGATGATGATAACGTACGTTTTTTGTTTTTCAAAATGAGCTTAACTTTTTTATTTTTTTATTTTTATTACTTTTTTTTAACATTGTAATTTAAAGGATGGCACATAAATATCTTTTATAGTATATTAGACGAGTACTCGTGCAAAGCAACGGGATTAATTTGAACTTACAAATCATGTTTGGGTATACTATATTATGTTAAAATTAGATAGTAAGATTGTTGACATGTCATTTAATTTTTAGATAGGTTGTATTTATTTTTATT
The DNA here is from genome assembly GCA_022545495.1 of Chrysanthemum lavandulifolium. Taxonomy (NCBI): domain Eukaryota; kingdom Viridiplantae; phylum Streptophyta; class Magnoliopsida; order Asterales; family Asteraceae; genus Chrysanthemum; species Chrysanthemum lavandulifolium. The sequence goes on along the minus strand of CM040242.1, from coordinate 14,332,222 downwards.
TTCGCATTCGCATATCCGAAAATTTTATCATAATTATAGAAAGTTGAGTTTTATGAAATGTCAGTTCCAGAACTCATAAAATCTTTTCGAAAATATAAGATATTTGGATATTCGGATATATAAATATGTTATCCAAAATTTCAGATATCCAAATTGAAAAAACTTAGCTAAAATAGTGGGTTTAACATAAAACAATCATCGCGAATTTCGGATACCTAAATTTGTGATATAACTAGTTACTCACAAGTCCTTTAAACTATTTGAATTAACAACAAAAAATTATTGTTGAAAATGTCTCATTTCATATTTTCGTTTTAGGCCTTGTAAAATCATGAGACGACTATGACACCATTATAATCATATTTACCTATTTGACAAATCTTTATCTTTTCGAAAACTTTGTCTAAATTCATGCTGTAATTATTTGCGAAAACAATTTTAAACTTGTAAAAATGGCCCTTCAATGAAAAAGCCGAAAAAAACGAAAACCAACCAGCAAAAAACCAAAAACCGAAAAATCAAACCAAACATTTAGTGCGGGTTTGGTTTTAAAAAACTTAAAACCAAACTTTTGGTTTGGTGTTTGATTTTAGCCAAAAATCGCTCAGAACAGCTTCATGCTCACCTTTATATAACGTTAAAAGAAATTATAATTAAATAAAAATACCTTAGTAAACATAACATTAGTGAAATATAGTTGAAACTTTTACTTTTAAAAAGTGTGCAAAAATAATATTTGTCAATAAAGAGAAAAGAGACTCACATTTTAATTTTTTTCATATATTTAATCAAAAAACATAAGTAAAGAAGACTACATGTAAAAAAAGCATAGGTTAGAAATAAATTTTGAAACCAAGCATAAATTAGGAAAAAACTCCCGATCCCTCATTTTTTCTAACTTAAGAACTTGCTCATTATAAAAGCTACTTCGTACTTTTTCTAATAAAATGGTCTACACATAACTTTAATAAACTTGCATTTGTTTTGAGTGTGGAAATATATTATTACATTTGAAACTTTTCAATTATCAATTAGATATGACACAATTAAGTTTTGAATATATAATTAGCACAGCAAAAGCTTCCTTTTATTTCCTCTCTAAGAAGCACCGATCACGTATACTTCATTAAAAATAAACACGTACATGCATGTCCACATAAACCTAAACATATTTTTTTCATTTAAAAAAAAAACAAAAAACAAAAAAAACAAAACTTTCAACCTGTTGTTTGAGACTGAGTTGTTATCGATCAACTAATGTCAGTACGAGACGTCCACGGAACAACGAGGATGTTGAATGGATCATCAACGACTGCGTACGAGAAGAAAATCACACTAGATTAAAAGTTATATTGACCATCGAGATTCTTTTATGCTCCATTTTTTTTGTGTATTACTATACGTCTATACCGACTATGATATTAGGTTTTAGCAATATTTACTTCGAAAATACTTGCATAAAGTATATGTCTGTCAAATTCAAAATGAATAACGACAGCGTATCACTTGAACCAACAATAATATCCCTTTCTTCATGCACAAGCTTACTAAGTTTGTGTATAAGTTATAAGTTATCAAGATCATAGTGTGTGACACATGATGACGTATAGTCTGGTATCGGGTCATAAACCCGACCACAACCCAATACTAACAAGCCCGGTACGACCTGGGCCATCTTCAATAACGGTTTGGGCTCACGAAAGCCCAAGCCCAAATCTATTTATGGATTAGATATAGGATATCTTCTAAAATAAGAAGATAATCATTCCAACCGACTTTGGCGGGATCGCGAAGGTTGGGGAACACGGAACCAACAAGGATTCCGTGCGTATATAAGGGAATCATATCCCTCGTTTAAGTGCGATCTCGAACCCTAAAACTCCTTAAACCCTAAACCGATTACTTACTCACGCCGGAGGATAATCGTGGGAGACAATCCCTGATAAGCCTAACGGTGTTTCTTGTCTCTTAGTGCGCGGTCTCGGCGGCAATTCTCAATTAGTGCGAGCCGGGCTCCAAATCGAGGCGTCCAACTTTTGTATCAACAAGTGGCGCCATCCGTGGGACCTACACTAAGAATGGACACTAGAATGACAAAACACGGCAATCGGCGATCGCGATTAGATCTTATGGGAAGAAGTCGCGAGTGGACTAACCCAAGCGGACCTCAGGGACAACCGGTATTGCTAAAAATAAGGGGTCGGTCAAGACTTGCTCTTCCCAAGTAGAACCGCACTCGGGAATAACCCAGTCACTACAACCACCACGAGTGGAGTAGACCCAGCTGCGCTCGGGAACAACCCGTCTTTACTACTCCCTTCCGGTCGGTGCTAAACCCGGCGACAAAGGTACCGGAGGCACGGTCGGGATAAGGGTGCGGAAGAGAAACAAACGCACTCGCTCTCGAGGAGTCGCACTGACTAGCACCGAAGCTTTCGTATCCCAAAACTACGAGCATTGGGCGCCTCATGCAAGAGGAAGAAGAATAGATCGTATGGAACACGAAGGCCCGACTCAATTTCGATTCGAGTCGATACTTCTCCACCGCACCACGGAAGGAAAGCGCAGAGAAGCGGTCATAAAACCCGGTATTCAGTAGGTGGGAGGAGAATCGAGGGTGATGAGACATCTCACCGCAACACTTGAGTGGCAATGATAGAGAAGAGCGTACCGGTGTCTCGCCGGGCGGGTAGCCGTAGAGTACATGATGGTAGGCGAAAATATCCCCAGTGAAAGCCCTTCGGATCCGGACTATGAGTCGATTCGAGGATAGCCGCGTAGCGCCGTAAGAAAATAAATTCATCTTGACAACTCCTCGGACAACGAGGATAGTGATCTTGGGCATTGGAAATCAAAAGCGACGCGATGACCAAGAGGAAGACATGTCTCCCATGGCGCCGTCGAGAAAGTGGATCGTTCACCGACGCATTAGTGATTTCTCGAGAACAAGAAAAGGCGCATGCCGCAAATGTTAAAACCTATGATGGGACGGTGATCCGGCGACCACCTAAAATTTTTGAATCGGCGCGACCATCGGCCACAACCGGTTTGGTGCCACATGTTTAATTCCACCTTGGTGGGAAGCGCGAGGCGGTTCAACAAACTCCCCGAAGGGCGTGAATGGTTTTGAAGAGTTGAGAAAGGCGTTTCGCCTAAATTTTACTCAACGCAAAAGTGTGCTAAAAACCTGTCGAACTCGCGGGGTAAAAGCGAACGAGGGAGAATCCACGAGTGCATTCATGGAGCGCTTCAAAGATGAATGCATGCAGGTTAAAGCATGCCACAAGTCTTAAAGATATCGGGCTTCATGAATGGGATTAATAACCCGAACTCATCAAGAGGTTGAGCGACAAGATCCACGAGACCTTGATGAACTCATGAAGCGCTCTCGGTCTTTTGTCCAGGAGAAGCCGCCATGGCGAATAGCAAAAGAACCATTCGATTACGGTCACGGGAACAACACGGGAGACAATCCAATGACCGAGGTAATAACCGTAATAGGAGCTATCGCGACGGAGGAGCGGCAGAGGGGATAATGGCAGTACACTCCACGATCAAAACCCCAAAGGAAATACTCGCATGCAGAAGGGCGAATTTCCCAAGACCGCCATGAATCGCACACCGAAGATAAGCGCCTTTGGGAATGGATCTGTGACTACCATGCGCAAAGGGTCACACCACTAACGAGTGTGTCCGGTGCGCCAACTCATCGACAAGATGGTCGAAAGGCGGTGGACCACTTAGTTAAAAACATTAAAGAGGAAGAGATAAGCAAAGAATGAAAGCAAGAAGGAGACACCCAAGGATAAGGCCGACACAATCTATATGATACTGGACGTGGCGGTGAACCACCAGACGGAAGGTCGACCAAGAGTTTTCAGAAGAAGTGAAATCTCTTTCCTACTTTGATTGCGGACAACGCGACATCGAGCCCTCACCATTGAAATTAGTGCGGGTGGTCGCGACATACACCGCATGTACATCGATGGTGGGGCATCGGCAAATATTATGTATGAGCATTGCTTTAAAAGACTACGACACGAAATCGTAGTCGATTAAATCTGGTCAACACCGCACTCACCGGTTTCACGGTGAGAAGATATAACCTATGGGCCAGCTGCGATGCTAGTCGGCGTGGCAACGCGAGCACTCTACAACAACTGGATGGATTTCATGGTGATCAAATCCCTTCATCATATAATGGCATTATTGGGAGACCGGGATATCGGCCATGCGGCGGTGCAAGTCAGCTGCGCGCGGGATGCTTAAATTCCCGGTTGAAGGGGCATTGTCACTCTTTACAATGCCACGGTGCCAAGCGAGAGAATGTAACACGGTTACATGCGAAATGGAACCAATCCGGCGGTCTTGGCCAAAATCCCCAACTTTAAGGTCGATTCACCCGAATATCCGGACGAGGAGATAACCATTGGAGGGTCATTGTCGGACAACCAAAAGCGGTGTGTGTGCGCTCCTACAAAAAAACGTAGATATTTTCGCATGGGAGCCCAAACACATGATGGCGTGCCACGCTCGATCACGAGCATAAACTTAGAATCCGACAAGGATGCTTACCGATCGTCGAAGAAGCGTGGCGAGCTCCGAGAGGCGCAGCAATTATAGCAGAGGTACGAAATTAGTTAAAGCGGGAATTATCGTGAAGTCTATTACCACGGTGGCTTTCTAACCCAATAATGGTCAAAAAAGCGGCGGTGGCGAATGTGTGTAGACTTCACCGACCTTAATAAAGCATGCCCGCGGGATCGCTATCCGTTACGAAATAGATTGGAAAATAGAGTCCTTGTGTGGATACGGGTTGAAGTGTTTTCTCGACGCGTACAAGGGATATCACCGGATACAAATGGCCCGAAGGCGAGGAAAGACAACGTTCCACACAAGCCAAGGCGTTCTTGTTACACAAAAATGCCGTTTGGCTTGAAGAATCTGGGTGCCACTATCGGTTGGTAGACAATGCCTTGAAAAGCGGTAGGCCATGACACGGAAGTCTATGTGGATGACACGGTCATTAAAATCCATCTTGAAAAGGCGGTGCGCGACATAGAAGAAACATTCAAAACTCTACGCGAGATTAACATGAAGCTAAATCCTAAGAAATGCACCTTTAGGCGCCAGAAGGCATGTTCTTAGGGTACTGATAGAACGATGGCATAAAACCGTGTCCGGAAAAAGCGAAGGCGGTAATAGAACTTCCCACCACGGCGGCGAAGGAAGTCAATCCTCAATGGAAAACTAGCCGGCCTCAGCGGGTTCCTATCTAAATCGGCGAGAAAAGTCGCGCCTCTTTTCAAAACACTCGAAGTGTATAAAAAGGGTGACTTCGGTGGACAACGGAGGCGGAAGAAGCTTTCACCACACTCAAGCGACATCTAGCGCTCCCAACACTCGTGGCACCCGACCGTGGGAAGAGGCGATCATGTATCTATCAAGAACTCATGGGGCGGTCGGTAGCGATTGCTACTAACGAGATAGGGACTCGGTGCAAACCCCTATCTATTTTGTCGACAAAGCTCTCAAGAAGGCGGAGATGAACTATAGTGCCATGGAAAAATTGGTCTTGGCATTAGTGTTTGCCGCCAAGCGGCTGCGCGGTACTTTCAGCGCACCGATAGCGGTAATCACAGACCAAGCCATCAGCGGATCATCTCCAAACCCGATCGTCGGGCGACTCGAAGTGGAGTGTGTTGCTAAGCGAACATAACATCTCTTACGAGACCACGCACCGCAATAAAGGTCAAGTTCGGCGGACTTCATCATCGAAGCGGATCTTGACGAGTACCTACACCAAGCGAAAGCACTACAAGATCCATGGATTTTGTTTACGGATGGGTCCTCGTGCGTGGATGGCTCGGGGCGGCCTTATTCTCACAAACCCGGAGGAATGGAATTCACTTACGCGCTGCGTTTGAATTTACCTCGACAAACAACGAGGCGAGAATATGAAGCCACGATCATTGGACTACGCATTGCGGCTCGAATGGGTGTACGTAACTTGGAAGCAAATGTGGACTCCGACTAGTGGCCAACCATGTGTTGGGTGAATCGTGGCCAAAGAAGAAAATATGATTGATATCTTGAGAAGACTAAAGCGATCAAAGGCTTTGTGATTTACTATCAAGCAAGTCCCTAGAGGAGAAAATCGCAAAGGCGGATGCACCGAGCAAGATAGCCTCGACAAGCTTCGCACACTTATCAAAGCAAGTCTTGGTGGAAACAACGAAAAGCAAGTCAATAGCGGAGATGGAAGTTTCCGCAATCATGAGGAGGATGGTCCTACATGGATGACACCAATTGCGATTTCTTTAGCAAGGGACATTACCCCAAGAACAGATGAGCTCGCGAGAATCTGGCGTCTGTAGCGAGAGATTCGAATGTGCGCGACAACATCTTGTATCGACGTTCTTTCCTCCAACCATGGCTTCGATCGTCGGCCCGTACAAGCAAATTATGTCTGCGAGAAATCCATGAGGGTTCATGTAGCATGCGCGCGGGACCACGATGCTGTTGTAGCACGCGCCATGCGCTCGGGATACTCTTCGCCAACCATGCATAAAGATCGCGGGATTTGATAAGGAAGTGCAATGATTGCCAAGTCCACGAGACCCGTACCGCGCGAACCACGGCATGAGTTAACACCAATCACGGCGCCATGGCCATTCTACAAATGGGGCATTGATATCGCGGTCCTTTTCCAATAGCAGCGGTCTCAAGTTTCTCATAGTCGCTATAGACTACTTCACCAAGTGGATCGAGGCAAAAGCGGTGGCGACAATTCATCGGCAACCGGGTAAAGCGCTTTATGCGGGACAACATTGTATGCCGCTCGGATTACGGTGAAATCATCTCGGACAACGGAAACAATTGCGACAACCCCTTTAAAGATTGGTGCGAAAAGTTAAACACCACCCAACACTTTGCGTCGGTTCGCACCCGCGAACCAATGGTTTAGTCGGAGCGCAAACCGAAGCTGGGTGAAGGAATCAAAGCACGCGGACAAGCACAAAGGAAGGTGGGTCGAAGAACTTTCACATGTCCTATGGGCGCACCGCACCTCGATTAAAACCGGCCACGGGGATACCCCTTCTCTCTTGTATACGGGACGAAGCGTTATACCAAGCGAGATTGGCATGCCAACTATCCGCCTGCGGAGATTAATGTGACTACAAACGACGGCGGCGAAAGGCGTGTCGACTTGGACCTCTTGGAAGAAAAGCGCGACGCAGCGGCTATACGGGAGGCAAGGTCAAGTCAAAATGAAAGGATACTATGATGCCAAGGTACGCGGTGTTTCATTCGGACCGGTGACTTTGTCTACCGCGACAATGAGGCAAGCGCGGCGAAGATACAGTAGCTCGGACCAAAGTGGGAAGGACCTTATGAGGTCGGCTGAAGCAGCAGCACAGTAGCGTCTGCACGGCCACGAGGTTTGGATGGTCGTGACCTACCACGCACATGGAATATCGGCAACCTCGAGAGGTGCTACCTATAAGAATCGCTACGGCATAGCGCGCAGACGCTCCGCACTTTCAGTGCTCGATAAACATTCATGTACTCGGTTTTATTTTTCATATTTCTTGTTTTCTCGATAAACTTGCAAGTATTAATAAAAGCGTCGCGGTTTCTAGCTAACTCGCGACACATTTTAAGTTGTTATCTCCATATCTTGTATGCTTTAACAATTTTTATTTTGCCGAAGGCGTGCATGCACTCTGAATAAACCCACGATGGTAAAAGGATAAGTTGACCTACTAACTAACTTATTGAGTAAGAGGGTTGCAAACCCATCAATCTTGGATCACGCATCCTTGTTAAACACCTTGTTCTCAAGGCGTTGGAATAGGATATGGGCGCATCCCGCCGGTTCTTGTTTGTAATGCACACGTGCACGTTTAACAACCGGGGAACCAAGATACTTGCTTCCTTACTAAGATATTTACAGCACGCTGAATATCATTACATACACGGTTAAATACTTAGAATTATTTTCCGAAGTATACTATAATTTTCATACACAACTATGAATTCCTTACATTGGCAGACAGATATGTATACATTACAAATGCCTACAAGCAACAAGCAAAAAAGAAATTTTTCTTTATAACTACGAGTTATTACAAACAATATCAAACATATCCGCTACAAGCTACTACAACGCCTAAGTGACGAAGTGCCAACATGACTTGTCGCTTCTTTAACTTCGCTGATGCTCTTCAACACATCCGAATCATTAGGCGACACGGTGGCCACACCGGTGGCACTCCATCGAGACCTCGGCAGTGAGCCGCACCAAGTCCACACAAAATGGCCTTACCGCAATACCTTTTTCTTGGCAAGGCGGGTGGCATGCGCTTCAAGACCTCCTTTAGAGGTACCTCTTTCTCCAATGCAAAGGGATTCGACTATCCCTAGGGCGCTTGAGCGGGTACTTGGGCTGCGACTCATGAGGTTTCAAAAATAATCCGGTGTGTCGGCATCCTCAAGACGATGGCGTGCCAATGTCGACCCGCCATCATAACACTTATCGGATAATCTTGGTCGCGCTCAAGCTCCGAAATCATTGGGAGCTCTAGGTCTTTCATCTTTTGCATGGCAGCGACCAAATGATCATAGGATTCAGCATTATAACCCGGTACCTTATCAACAGGTGCTTTCAACAGTTTTGCTTCATGGAGTTGCTCCACTGCCTCTGATTTACCACGCTCTAAAGCGCACTGCACAACCTCCCCAAAGGCATTCACTACCTCTGTTGACTCTAGGGTACTAAGCGCAGCCAATCGGAGATCGTGGCCTATGAGCCACCTGCGTTCAGCTATCACTGACATAAGCTGCGGATACAATTCTTCATCGTACTCGATGCTCAGCTTACGCAGCTTTGCCTCCTGTACCTCCAAGGACCAGCTCACAGTATTCCCCAGCTCCCCCAACTGCGCAAACAAACTTTCTTTGCCCTGTTCCAAATGTTTTAGTGCCCAGCAGCACGCAGACTTATACCTGGCAGCATCGGCACGCTCTTGATTCATTTGGCACATTAGCGCCATTTTATCCTCGGCCTGTTTTTGCGCATATGCGCTGAGCTCACTAGCCTCTACACGAGCGCTATCCAGTTGCGCTTGGGCGCTTGCTAACTGCGCCTCCAACAGAGCTATGGTTTGATCCTTCTTTAAGCTTTGGTCCTCCCCACCAGATACTTGATCTTTTAGCTTCACAATTAACGAAGCCTGATGAGCGGAAACTTGCACCAATTCTTCAACTAATTGCCCCAGAGGCACATTTGCATCGGTGATCTCCTTATCACAGCTCTGCGGCTCGAATCTGTTGGCGTGTCGGACTAGCCTTAGGAGGTGACTCTATGACCTGCTCCATCCTGCGAATTATCATCAGCGCAATGTTAGAATCACAAATAGCACATTCACCAACTAACAAAGGTTATATATGCTTGGTTTTACTTACTTTGGCTCAGCGTCATCGGCGAGAGGGTGCGGCGGCGCTTCATCGATGGAGGACAACTCACGGTTGGAATCGCGGACGTTTCTTCCTTGAAGGACTGCACCATGATCTCTTGGTCCTTTTGCGATTGAGCCGCTTCTTCTTCTTCCTCTTGAGGGTGAGCTCTGACTACCGGCGATGATTGCGCTACCACCGAGTCACCTCGAGATTGGGGCGGCTTTGCAAAGGCGTTGCCTCCACCGCAGCGGAGGCGGTCCTGTATCCCTGCGGCGGTTCCATGACACGTCCTGCGATTGCGGCTAATATGGGCTCCTCGTCATCCCTCAGCGGTCGTACTCCATCCTCGCGGCTGCGGGCTTCGCTAGGTTGCCTGGCGTAAGCAGATCCATCTGCATGAAACAAAAACACATATACACACCGGTTATATTATCGCAACATGTACGGAAGATTGTTCTTACAATATTTACACTTTCAAGTCACGGAGGAACAAGTACCCACCACAGCCATTGGCGTCTAAGAAAATAGGGATCTCATCTTGAGGCCATAATAATTACGGCTTATTCCATGTGCACCAAAATCCCTCGGGATATGCAGCGATGGGGATGCGGTTTGCATTATCGATTCGCATCCTCGGCGTTATCGACCAGACCTTTGGGTACTCATCCCTACATAGCGATCCCTTGGTATAAAATCATAATTCAAGGAAAACATGTATCATCTACCCGGAAGAAGTATTCTCTCCAATTCCTAAGCGCATCTAACTTATCTGTAGCATGTAATCTACCAGCGTTTTGAAAGGATACCCGCCCGTGCGCCCATGTGGTGTGATAAAAGCACGGAAGAGGTGGATGGTGGGATTAATCCAAAGAAGCGGCAATTTACTTGAAATTAGTAATTTTGGCGGCCGATGCGGTGTAAGCTGCGATATGTGTAACGTATAATAGTTTAATACATCGCACGTAAAGCGTGATAGGGCACGTTGATTCGCGGTCGAATAATCGTGTGTATCGCCCGCTTTCCGCCGGAAATCCGCAATTGTGGCTCGCGCATCCGGAACCGCTGGATGCACGTCCCGAGGTATAAAATAATCTGAGGAAAATTCCATCAGATCGATCAAATTAAGGTCGGAGGTAAAGTCAGACAACTGTTTCACCATGATGATGTGCTTTTTTGCTATATCGCACGCGCAATTACCTATGTGGTTGGTTACTTTTGGGATAACGACTCTTCAAATGCTTTTGAAATGGCGGATGGTGTTTTTTACTGTGAGAACTTCGGTGAAAATGAATTGCCAAGTTATATACTTCTTCTCTCCCACACGATTGGTGACACGTGGATTCCACTAGTCTTCATTGTGTGGTCGAGATGTCTTGATGTGACAACGGTGCAGTAACTTTCCCCCGATTCACGAGGCATTAACTATTCACTTGGATGTCTAGATACATTGCACCTACGGGAAGGTGTATGGCTTCTTGGATACGTTTAAATGCGTTACTTGTTTTTTTTTTTTTGGACTACGATCATTAGTCTAGCATCCGCGATTCGCATCGCGCATACTAGGCGGGGGACATGATGACGTATAGTGCGGTATCGGGTCATAAACCCGACCACAACCCAATACTAACAAGCCGATGCGACTGGGCCATCTTTGATAACGGTTTGGGCTCACGAAAGCCCAAGCCCAAATCTATTATGGATTAGATATAGGATATCTTCTAAAATAAGAAGATAATCATTCCAACCGACTTTGGCGGGATCGCGAAGGTTGGGAACACGGAACCAACAAGGATTCCGTGCGTATATAAGGGAATCATATCCCTCGTTTAGAGTGCGATCTCGAACCCTAAAACTCCTTAAACCCTAAACCGATTACTTACTCTCACGGCGGAGGATAATCGTGGGAGACAATCCCACGGTAAGCCTAACGGTGTTTCTTGTCTCTTAGTGCGTAGGTCTCAAGCAGCAATTCTCAATTGGTACGAGAACCGGAGCTCCAAATCAGGAACGTCCAACTTTTGTATCAACAACACACAAGTGCTTGTTTTAGACATACTTATTATGTTCGTTAATGTTGTATGTTCTACACTTCTACTACTATAATAAGTACTTAAGTTGTTGTCCATAAGAAACCTTGCAACTTATAAAGATATATATACTTAAAACTGAAAATTTTGATTGTTTGAAAACAATTTGCCATTTTCACAACTATGGCTTTACTTACTTATATTCACAAATTAATGTACCTTTGAAGTTGATTAGAACTTAATAATTATCTCGTGTTGAGATCACGATAATTTTGTACTAGACTGCTAATTTAATCGTGGATAATTAGTCATTTAGATAATTTTCATACAGAACGCAATCAAGCAACATAGATCTTAATTAGTCTATGAACTTAAAAAGTTTTGTTGAAAAGTTAGTTGAGCTACATGCTTACTATATTTGTGTATCACTTGTCGACTTGCTGTAATCATAGAGTATGACACATAAATAACTTATTTAGATATACTTGTTGTGTTTATCAACTTTGTATGTTCTTCCTATATATATATCCTCTTATAAAAAATACATCATAAAGCTAATTAAATTAGATTTTACATTATAGTAAATTAGTCATTAAAAAAGTTATAAAATGTGTTTAAAGCCTATGTCAAGAATTCAAGTATTGATTGGACGACTATTCTTTTTATTTACGAGTAATTAGTTATTTAAAGGCAACAACATGGGCTTCATCTAAACTTTAATCATTTTTTTTTAATAGTTTTAGTGTTTTACAACACACATGCTAGATAATAATTTCTCAGCATATTTGTTACACATATTAATTTTTTTTTTCTGTTAAGGTTATTATCACAATATCTTCAAAGATTAACTTCATAGAGATACTTTATTTTTGTAAGTTTTTATCAAACTAAAATCAATATGAACTAAAAGTTTGAAGCAAACTCGACCTAAAGAATATATATGTATATTTTGATATTTGTAAATAGTATAAGACGAGTCGTAACGGGGATAAATTAGAAGTGTTTTCGTCTCACTTGGCAACCAAGAACGCATCGTGTCTTGCTACACAACTCAGGCAAGACCCGTCTAATATGTGTACTTTGTAAGGACTCGGTCAAAAATAAGACCGAGTCGTGTGAGGAAGTTTGTGCGTGTGATGTTTTAATTAAATGATTTTGTATGGTATGTATTTTGTGTTGACCGCGGTTTTCATATCACACTAAGTTGGTCATGAAAAAATTGTGCTAATGTGGCAGTGATGAACACGATCATTCGTAACACCATTACACTTGCATAAAAGAGGTTCAACATGCCCAATGCTTCTTTGACCAATTACGATAACCACGTTGGATTATCCCACGTAATTAATCAGACTAAAACTAACACAACAAAAGCGAAATTATTAATAACATGTATCGCACTAAGGACATTCCATTAGTTAACACATGTTGTGTTTACCAAAGCTTGATAGTGTCACGCTATCATGTCTAGATTACTCAAGGACGGACATTTTCGTCATTTGTTAACACATGCAATGTTTATCAAAGCTAATCTTTCTAAATAAGATTATCAAATTATCAGCGTAAAAGTATATACATGAGTGTTCAACCCAAGATAAACATTCTTTTTAAGTGGCTTAGTAATCACACGTTATGATATCCTCACAAAAAAATTCAAGCTCTAATCATCCTAGTTAAACACCTTACAGTTTTCTAAAGAAAGAGCTCGAAAACAATCATATAAATACTTCGATTAAATTGTGCACATCTAAATTAAAAAAACTTACATATTCAGAATAACCTAAAAAAGAAAAAATTAGTCAAATCTCATATATTTCTAATAAATATCAAAATGTTATGATACCCTCACAAAACACTTTCAGGTTCAAACAATCCTAGTTAAACACATGAACGGAGCTTGAACCATTTCTTTAGAGGGGCCAAAATATCATTAACTTATTTTAGGGGGCCAAATAATCAAATAATTATTTTTTACACCGGCTTTTTGAACAAATAACATTAAATATATAATATTTTGAAGGGTCAGGGCCCACCCCTGCCCTTAGTATCCTCCGTCCATGTTAAACATCAACGGGTCTCTAAAGAAGGAGTATGAAAGCAGTTAAATAGATTCTTCAATTAAGTTAAATCCGAATCAAATACTCATCTTGTTGAATAATCAGAAAGAAAAAAAAGACTACACTATTTACCTTTTTTTTTTTTACGGTTGATACATCTTTCATAATGCTGGATCAACCCACCCCTATGACATGGAAGGAGTCAACCCAGAGCGGTGGTCGGTTGTCTGAACCGGATCCCGCCACAATCACTCTGGGCCAGCTGCCAGGAAGAAACCACGACTTAACGTCACCACAGGCACCCCATATCATCTCCTAAAGGATGGGATTTTACCGTTTCAGCAAAGGATATTTTTAGACACCATGTATAAGATATTTTACTATTATATAAAAGAGCAAACACTTCTTCTCTTAAAATTTCAACATTTTTTAAATAAGCTTTAACTTGATTTTATGCACATTGTACAACTCTTTAAAACTTTGTTATTCCTTGTCACATTTTTGTGCAACCATCCACGCATAATCCATCTTTTTAATAAACAATAAAAACGTTTGAGAATCATTTTTCTTATAAAATAAAAAACGTTTGAGAGTCATCATTTTCATAAATGAAAACAATCACATCCCAAAACTCAACAATTCTTTTATACTTAAAAATTGTTTTCATTGTTACTCAAAATTTGATCATTATCAAATTGTATACATATAATTTTTAATGCCTCATATTAATATGCTGGTAAAATGGTTTTCCGCTATCAGTGAAGTTGTTATCACGAACAACATATGATAAAAGAAAATTTGACCCATCGAAAATTTTAACTACTACTCCCTCCGTCCCAAAATAATTGGTCTCATTTGACTTTTTAAAGTCTTAATTTCTCAACTTTGATCCTTAATATTTTTGTATGTGTTATGTAATATTTGATGAAAATTACAATGATGAAAAACATTTAAAAACAATTCGTTCGTATATTTTCGATCAATTATTATATAACATAAATAAAAAAAATTTAAGATCAAAGTTGAGAAATTAAGATTTTAAAAAGTCAAATGAGGACAATTAATCTGGGACGGAGGTAGTACTTAATATCGCAACATGCATATACCGGACTAGTTCAATAAACAAATTTCATTTCTAATAGAAAAACAACTAGTTGCATTAAACTATTTGTCTCAAAACAAAACTATGGTATTTGGTTTTATAGTTGCATACAAAACATAGTCTCAATAAATATTCAAAACCCAAAAACAGAACCAATTACAACAAGAAACATCACTCGTTCCCTTAAAAAAATCCAAATTGTATATTATTACAAATTTAAATGGGTTCACGAGCTGACCTATTTAATTCTTCCTTAACCCAAACATGACCCGTTTATTAAATGCGTTAGACGAGTTGACCTGTTTTTTACCCAAATATTACTATCCTTAACCCAAATCTATCTAACGTTACGGGTTTGTGTCAATTATCATGTTGTGTCGTGTCGAGAATTAACACCGCATATACCGTGCTAGTTCAATTTTGCCAATAAAACAAATTTCATTTCTAACACAAACACTAGTAATTGCATTAAACGAGGGATGAGCATTGGGTCAAAACCGACCCGACTTGAAAATCAAAAAAGGAAAAAATCGAACCGAGAACCAAACCAATAATAGATATTAATACCGAAACCAAACCGAATAACTTGGTTCAAGTTGGTTTTCGGGTTTCGAACTGAAAAAACCGATAAAAACCAAATCGAACCAAAACCGACAAAAACCGAAAAAATTTATATAAAACTGAAACCGAACCGAAAAATGACGGTGCAGTTTTGTTCAATCCAGTTTAATCGATTTATCAGTTCAGGTCAGTTTTCAGATAAATTTGCTCAGCCCATTAAACCAAGGCTGTCAAGATCGCGATCCTACGTGGGATCGTTTTTGTCTTTGCAAGATCGGGATCGTAAGATCGGATCGCGATCCTACGATCCTACCAATTTGTCGTAGCTTATAAACAAATGATAAACGAGTCAAAATATTTTACATTTCTACTCAACGTCAAAGATAAATTCATATAATATTCTCTTGAAAATGACAAAGAAAACACCAAAGTAATAATAAAACACAAGAAATGAAGTTTCAATCATTAAATTAACGATTTAGCAAAATAATATAACATAACATGAGTCCTAAATGTCTCAAAATATACGAGCTATTTACATGATTTCAAGGAAACAAACATGTCATTAGTGGCATTCCAAAACATACCCTTTGATTAGTTTAATCGCAATGAAGGAAAGTAAATTGAATTATTGAACACTTTTAGACTATAATATATTTAGAAAGTAGAAAACTATGTATAAACTATAATCTATTTAGAAAATGAAACAACAGTGGTTTACTTATTAGACATTAGTAAAACACACGTTTGTTTTTACCAAAAGCAGTGAGATGGACTTAAAGATAAAAAAATAATTAAAAAAAAAAAAAAAAAAGGTGAACTCGGATCGCGTGACGATCCTACGATCTTACGTGCGATCCTACGATCTTACTTACGATCCTACCACATATGCGATCCTACACGATTTTAGCTAGTAAACACGTAAACTCGTACGATCCTACGAGTTTACATGCGATCTTGACAGCCTTGCATTAAACTATTTGTTTCAACAAAAGTATAGTACTTGGTTTTTATACTTTGCAAATTGCATACCAAACATATCCCCATAAATATCCAAAAACAATAACACTCCATCACACTTCACATTTCAAAAAGTCATCGGTCAAACAATACTTTGCAACGGATGATTTGAGCCATTAACAAATCCAATGACTCACAATCTCACAACTTGACTCAAGTTGTGTTATACAACTTGAGAGAATCCTTGCCCCAAAACATATCCCCATCAAGAACAACAATAACGAATCCAAAACTATAATACTTCCTTTTATACTTGCATACAAAACATATCCCCCTTTCAACCAGGAAACCAGGGGGTTTTCGCGAGTGCCTGAAATTTTTATGGATTTTTTAGATTTAGTGTTAATTTCTGAAAAAACTATCAATTTTTTTTAAATACATTTTAAATGCTCCCGGTTCATTGAAATGTGTTTCTATATGACGGTTTCAAAAAATTATGCACCCGAACATATGTTGGTCTTGGTTTCGTTCTTGCTATCAACAACAACAACAATGACCAATCATGCTAAAATGTGGTATGTAAAGGTAAGATGTTATGTTTGTTTAAGTTTATATGTGGGCTTATGAGCTTATTTTCATAAGCTCAAATTTTCTGACTTATTTTAAGATTTATGCACTTATACAAGTTTGTCATATCATAATAAACTTATATAAGTACACCAGTTTCAAAATAAACTCGAAAAGGGTTTTAAAATATAAGGCAAAAAATAAGCTTATAAGCCACATGTAGGGTGTGTTTGGCAAAAATAATAATAGCAGTGATCAATAGTTGTGAGCAGTAGCTGTATTTATTTTTAAAAACGTTTGGTAACGTAGCTAGAGTTGTAATTATCATGTGTCGAATAGCTTATAAATACTAGTTCATGAAGCGTTGGAAATGAAGCATTTCAAAAAAATTGATAAAACCATTTGCTGCTTAGCAAATGAGTATTGAAAATCACAACGCTTTATGCTTACCGCTCTTAAATGCTTCTAAAAATTCGACGCCAAACACACCCATTATCTTAAACAAAATCTTTATAGAGAGTCACGTTACTACCCAAAATGACCTGGTTGATTAAAAAAAAAAAAAAAAAAAAAACACTAGTTGCATTAAACTATTTGTCTCAACAAAACAAAATTCATTTCTAACATAAATATCCAAAAACACACACACTACTTAACACTTAAACACTTAAAACACTTCCACATATACAAAAAGTCAACGGTCAAACCATGCTCCCTTCACCTTCATCATCTTCAACCTCAGATCACTTCGACTCATTACCAGATCCAATAATACTCACCATCTTCAACCTCATCTCCGACATCAAAACCCTAACCCTAACCCGCCTCGTCTCGCGCCGTTTCAACTCCCTGGTCTCCCAAACCTTCACCCTCTCCCTCCGCGTCGACCACGTCATCTCCGCCGAAGATTCCCCCCTCCTCACCTTCTTCAAGACCCTCTTCCGAAGACCCAGAAACCATTTTTCTCCAGCTGCCGTTTTAAGAAAGTTTGAAAAAGTCAACGAGCTCACCGTTGACCTTCCGCCGCCGGAGAAGGAGAAGGCGGAGGTGGTGCGGTGGGCGGCGGAGTATGGAAGGAGCTTGAAGTGGTGTGTGGTGTTGGGGTGGAGGAGGGGGGGTGTGGCGGAGGTGGAGATGAGTGGAGGAGGGGGGTTGAAGAGTAGAGTGGTGTGGGTTATTACTTGTTTAATTACTGCGAGTGCTAGGCATTTTATGGTGAGGGATATTGTGGTCGAAAATCGGGCGTTGAGTAAGCTCGTGGTGAAAGACCGCGAAAATGAAGGTGTGGTGGTGATGAATGAGTTAGGTATTAACGAGTTTCGCGAAAATAGTCAAAATGAGTGTGGGGAGGGGGAAGGGGAGGAGGGGGTGTGGTGGAGGAGTAATAGGACAAGAGTACCAGCAGTGTGGATGAGAATGAGGCACGAGGCGAGACTAGAGTTGTCGAATGGGGTGGTGATGGAAGGGGCTACTTTAGTAGTGGTTAGGCCGACTAATGTGGGTGAGTGTGAAGGTGAGGGGGAGGGGTGGGATGAAAATTTGGTGGCGAATAGGTTTGAGGGGGTTTACGGTGAGGCGGTAGCTAAGTTGATTAAACGACGGAGTTATTTACTTGAGATGAATTCGTTTTGAGGTTTTACATATTAGGTTAGTTTCTATTATGTTTTTGCATATATTGTGTATGGTATGTAATATGTTATGTTGTTGCTAATGTAAATTAATAAATTGTGCGCCATAGAATTAGTATTTTTGTTATGTGTATGTTTAGTGAGTGACGGTTGTTTGTGTACTAATGAGAATGTTTTGTGTCGTGATATGAGTTTATGACGCTTGTGGTACGTGGAATGGTGGGTTCGGTAGAGGAGTGGACAGTATAATGTGTTTAGGCCGATACACATGGAAACACTTGCAATATCGTGTTAGTAAAATGTAGCTTTGAGAAAGAGAGTTGATGTAGACTTAGGGCTTATCGTCTTGAAATGAATTTGTTTTTAACATGAAATGATTAGTTTGCTTAGTTAGTTAATGTCATGTTAAGACATACTGGGTTCGGAAAAGGAGCTGAATTATGTTTAGGTTGATAAAGTATGGGAAACACTTGCAATAATATTGTTTTGTTAAGAGCTAGCTTCAAGAAAGAGACTTGACATAGACTTAGGGGTTGTTTGGGATTGCCGATCAGCTTATGCATTTTGGAAAATTATTCTGGGATAAGCAACTTCATACTTTTCTATAAAAGTAATCTCTCTTAAAAGTAAGCAAATAAGCATCTTCGATAAGCGATCCAAACACCTCAAAACTGTTTATCCGCTGTTTCAAAGCGCACCAAGAGGATAAACAGTTTCATTAAACAATCCCAAGCACTTCCATAGGTGGAGTATACAAACCATAAAGTATCACATGTTTGTGTCGTTTTACTTTCAGTTATTGACGCGCTTGTGCTTTTCCGAGTTTTGCCTAGTAGTAAAGACCAAACCTTTTTTAGTTTAAGAAAAAAAAATTAGGATCAGACACAACCTAATCGCGCCTAGTATTAAAGATCGATTTTTTTTTTTTAATTAATGAATACATGATAAGATACAACTTTTATCGCATCGAGTATTAAAGGCCAGGCCTTTTTCTAATAATGAACATAGGATAAGATACATCTTTTATCGCGAGTAATAGCCGTCTATTTAGAACAATGAGTTGTCCAAATAAATATATATTAAGATCAATGTCAATGAAGGGGAAGTCTTGTACACATTGAAGATATCAAGTGTGTGCTACAGACAACAGTCACCATCAACGTCAATGCAAGCTTGCAATTTAGCTTGTCATGGATGGACTTACACAAAAAGTAAGAGATTCTGGATGATGCGGTGGGTGGGTTAGGATTTTCGTAGGAAAAATACAAAGAAAATGCTAGTTTTGCTACTAGTTTGTTGTTGTAGCTGGTATGGGCCTTGTATAACCCACCATTGTGACATTGTGTAGTGGATGATGAAGAGTATAATATCCTTAGCTTTTGGATTTATTTGCATATTTGGTGTTTCTGTTGTGATGCCATCTCACTTCTCAACTTTATATCTCTTTTGTCTTGGATGTACATGCATATGCATATGCATATGAATATGACTCTCACTACACGTGCTAACCGATCATTATATTCCAAAACCAACATAAATACATAATGCTTAATGTTTTGAGCAGAAGATGTAAACATTCCACATGTATTATACCCTCATCCTGTCACTGAATGTCTGAATGTGTTAACCGATTATTGTATTTTTGGACTAATATGAAATCCGACAGGGTTTTTAGTTAGCGTAGACATAATTGGTATGAAGGTGAGACTAGTTGCGTAATTTTGGGCTAACGACATGAGTTGTTTTTGTGATTTCGTTCATATTTTTAACGACGTAGAAACAATTCTGCAGTGGTTAGAAATAGTATTCAATTATTTCTGGGATGTACAATAATGGTACATAAGGATCTTAACAACTATGAATGAAAGTAATCATATAAAATATTATCTTTATTGCTAAATTCCTTGTAATTATTATTGTATTATTGAGTGAGATTGAAGAAAAGTGGATTATTGGTACAAGAATCATTCTTTATATGTCCTTTGTTTTTTTTTCCAATCCTTAAGGGCCAACTTAGCTGGCTTAGCTTGACTTATGCAAATCAATCGATTACATGTTGAATTATTCACTTCCTTAGCAACAAACAGAAAGCTGCCAATATAACACGCATCAAGTTCTCCACTCTTGTTTGTATACCGGGGTCTAGGGGTCCCTGTAATCGACTGTCATTATGTACTTTCAAGTCGTTAGAGTAATGGCCGGAAGGCTTTAAGTTGATCATATGGAATGAGCGTGTTTTCGTGGACTATGTAATTGTTCGATTCTTGGTGTTAGGTACCTCTGCGACCCAAGATGGAAAACCCTTCTGGCACGATAGTAATCATTTCTTTTGGTATAAAATGCCAAGTTAGATACTTTAAGAATAAAGCCCCGTACCTTTTACCAAACATACTCAAAGAATCTAGTTCGTAACCTAGAAGCCATAATATAGTTTGATAGCATCACTTTATAATTGCAAACGTATGTTACAATGATCGAATTTGAAAGTTCATTATTAAAAAAAAAAAAAAAAAAAAGGCCAATACACACAATAACCAAATGTGACAAGTATGATACATTTTCAATCAATTAGCCCTTTTAAAAACAACAAAGTTTAAGAAAAAACTAGCTCTTCATAAACTCCCTAAATTAGAATACCTTTCTATTCAAACCCCGAAACATTAAATACCTTTCTACAACATATACATAAAATCTATACAAACGCCAAAATTCGAAATACATAAAATCTATACCAACGACAAAAACTAAATTCAAAAGTTGATTACACACAATAGTTAAAAGTGTCAACTTAGATGCATTTTGAAACCATTATCCTTTTATTAAATATCCTAAACTCTCCCAAATAGCAGTAACCGAACGCGACGTAAAAAGTTCTTGTAAGCTCTGTTATAACCTTATTGTGGGTAAGACCGTAAGAGCTTATTTATCAGCTCAAGCTATCATAAAGTGGAATAAAGTGTGCACCAAACAGAGTTGGGTTTGTAAACTTTGAACTTTGTATTGGAAGGTATGTGAAGTTGTATAGCTTACAGCCTTACAGTAGCGTTTCAGCCCAAAATCTTGTAATTGCATTATGGGCCAAAAAGCTTTTCGGTCTACAATTTATAGCTCAGCCACTGGAGCAAGATAGAAGGCAAAACTTGTAAGCCCAAAGTAGTCTGCTTCGTTTCTTTTCCTCTGCATATGCGACTATGTCTCATAACCTTACTTTTTGTAGCTTATTTTGAAACTTCTCGGCTTATATAAGCAGGGGCGGAGCTATGTGAGGACCGGTCCCGGCCCTCTAGGCCTAAGCTCGTTAGTGTATTTTTTCGCGATTTCATGTGTTAAAAAAATAAAAATTTCATCTCGGCCTTCCCATCTAATGTTTTTCCCGAAAAAAATTTGCTTCGGCCATCCCATGAAATTTCTTCTAGCTCCGCCATTGTATATAAGCTTATCAAATCATAATAAGCTTTTATAAGCTGAAAAGCTTCAAAATAAGCCACGAAAAGTGAGCAAATAAGCCATAAACCTGCTATATAGGCCGAAACAAACACCCCTTCGGTCGCATTTCACAAAAAGTAATGTCATTTAAGCCATAAGCCATAAGCCCGTTAATTAAGTCTAAATGATTGCTATGCTAGTACTAAAATATCATGGTTCTACTTGTAAACGAAAAAAAATCAACTTTTGCTGTTACATATGAAGATTGCCTCTCTGTCTTTTGTATATAAATACAATGCGTGCGTAGATCATCCATTTCGATTCTAAACATGGTGTAACCCATCTAGATTCTAAGTATAAATTATCCATTTCGATTTGATTCAGCCAAACCTGCAACCAATATTGATCAAAATAGTTTCCAGTTATGCACGAAATTGCACTTGCGTCTTTCTATAGTAAAATAGCTTGTCGAGCTTAAATGAAGAAGACATATTGTGTGAACGTGTATGGAGAGACAAAAAACAGTTTGCATGCTTTTAAATGTGCGATTTTCACATATTTTCTTCTATTCTCATCAGTTTTCAAGCATGGCCAGACGAATCTTATGAGGCCGAGAGGTCAGGGTAATTCTCAAATCTGAATGTTGTTGATTAGCATAGTTGGTTGTTTAGTTAGTTGAACCGCCACCAAATTGTCTAGTTGTACTTGTAGGTCTTTGGTTTTCTCACAACTTCACAAGAGGTCAACGGGTTAAGGATTCAAACATCGATAGGTAAGTACATTTGGAGGTGGTCAGAGAAAAGGTCGGAAACGGTCCTAGTCTTAATCCAGTGAGACCGCGTACATCTGACTAAAAAACATCCGTCCTTTTCAAATAACCTAAACAGGGAAAACCTTATATGTTTATCCCATGTGTAGTTACAAGCTCGCCTTAATCAAGCTAAACACAAATTTGTAACTAAAGCTTTTAATAAACTTTAAAAAGTTTTGATGGCACTAATTATTTAGCAATTAGAGTAGGGGACCAAAGAGCTTTAGGCCATTTACATGTGACAGCCCTACTGAAAAAGAAATTTAAAATAGTTGGGTTAAGTCTAATTCCTAAAGCAAAGGTGAGTGTGCACAAACACCTTCATCTATGCTCAATTGCCTAACCTTCATCATTACTTGCCCACTTTAACTACTCACATTTCTGTTATTCTATTAAGTATTTAGTTGAATATATAAAAAAATTTCATTACTTAATCAACAAAAATGATATGTTTCGTATCTGGGCAGAGCCAGAAAGTTATGGTCGATGGGACAAGCTTTGATAACTTTTAAAACTACATTACAAATTGTTTCATTAGGAAGACAAATTAAAAAAAAGTTAGATATTTAAATTTTTACATTACAATTTTTTCGTTAGAAAGACACGTACCCACCCTACCCCTCCTATCTCTGGCTCTCCTCTGTATATATTAGCTTATACCCCAAAACAAATACTAGCTTATGTAGTAAATCAATTTCCAATAGTGCAATTTTCTGTTATTCCCCCTACAAAAACATGTTAGATTAGGGGTGAGCATCATGTCAAACTCGGACCGGACTGAGACCCATTTAGCTCAAAATCACAGACCGAGGATAAGACCGAATGTGCCCGGTCCGGATCGGTCCGATTCGATCTTTCGGTCGGTACGGTCCAAGAAGGCAAAATGATCGGTTGTACGTAAAATCGGACTTGACAAAAAACCAAACATGAGGTAAAGTGTGGATTGAGGACCGGAGCGAAATAGGCTTGGTCCGATCGGTTGGTCCAATCCGATTTCTCAGTTCAGTCCGGTCTACGGTCAGTTATGCTCGCCCCTGTAGATGTATATATAAAGTCCGTTTTAAAAGCTAGTAATAGTTAACTTATACAGTACCTTTAATGAACACATCAAAATAAATAATGGAAAGTACTGGTTACACTAACTCTCATCAATTAGTTGATGGTATCATGAGATCATAAAACAAAGCTCGTGGTCATCATCAAACCTTTCACTTTTCGTTTCTCCTATACTATTATATATTCTTCTTTGCAATATTTTTTCGTACTGTGTCTTTTGTAATCAATAACTACTATGTTATTTTTTATACACCGTGGACGTACATGGGCGGACCTAGGGGTTTTTTGGAGATTCACCGAAATTCGATTGATATTTATTGCTTAGTGTAAATTTTCGTTAAAAATCTCAATTGTACCAAAATGAATTTGGTCCTAAAATTTTGTGTCCCGTAAATACAAGTCTTGTTAATTTAGTCCACTAATAAATCAAAAGAAAGACATGTCTTTTAGTTTGTTTACAAATTTAATGAGCCATTTAGTTCAGTAAAGTTTATATGCAATTCATTTTAATTTTTTTTATATTCGTTAAAAATAAAATAAAAACGTGTACCCTGTAACTTAGAGTAATGGGTCCGCCCTCAAACTAACGGGGTTTCAATGATTCTTGTAAGATATATACCAATATCTCCATTTAATAACTTCTTTTAAGTTGAAAATATATTATTTAAGAATGTATGACTGGATCCATTTTTTGGTTTCTACAAAGGTTTATCATAGTGAGAATAAACAATCACATTAGCAACGTATAGAAATTTAATAATCATTTTTTTTTTTTTTATATAATTTTTTTTCTTCGTTAAAACAGACTTTTATAACGGATTACAATAAGATGGCGAAATGACAGAATAAATCGCGCCACCCTTTGAATAAGAAACCAATTCTACTAAAATGAAATTTTGTGAATTAGGGTCGAAAATTACTTTGCATAACCCGTTGAACCCTAGTCAAAACTCCACAATGCAAATTAGAAACCCAAATGTATCAAAAGCAAAAGGGTAAATCGTGTTGATTCTCTAAACAAGCTTTTCGTGTTTAGCAACTTTGCTCGATTCCGCTTTCAACGCCGCTTGTCCCATAACAAACTCATTGTCCCTTAGCCCAACAAGAGGGACACTCGGTAAGATCCACACGATGTTCCCGCCCATCCAAACACAAGTATATCATTTGCCATAAAGTAGACCTCCTTCAAGCGGATTTGTCGAAAGTTCACGGGGGCCTCTTTTTTAGAAGAAATTCCTGCTCGTTTAAGAACATCATACAGAACATCCTTAACCAAATCATGCCTGTATTTGAAACCCGATAACTCCTTGCAATGGACCGCATGCTCGCCATAGGAATCTAAACAAACCTTGCGGCAGACTGGGCAAGGCTCATCATTTCAACATGACAATTCGAAACACATATTGCATACATGGAAAAAATCACCAACTTAAAGTTGTATACATGCATAGTAAGTTAAGATCGTTTTGACTGATCACTACAAGGTCATGGTTTAAAAACGGCAAGTAATAGGTCATTGTGAGAATGTCTTAATTTTACTTCTTTATGTGTGGATAATAATAAAGAAAAACTTTAAGGCTGTGGTAGAAAGAAGTTAGCTTGTGAAGACCACGTTTTAATGTAGCAAAAGTGGTCATACAAAAGTTCAGAAACAAATGGTTATATAAACCTAGTTGTCATAGTGTTTACTATAAGAAACACACTTCATCATCATCACTATCATCAACAACAAGATCTCAAGCACAAAAACACATAATTCTAGTAAGAGATGAAAAGAAGAGATGTGAAAGGACTTCCTTCGACGGATCTTTTGGTTTGTATTCCCACAAGATCTCATCTTACATTGATGCCAAAGACGACTTGTAGCCCATCAAGACTCTCAAGTACAAATAACCATCGTTATCAGCACCACCAGCGTGGGAAATCTATTGGTGGTGGTGCTGGTGACGGTGGTTCATGGTCTAAGAAGAACCATATGGGGCCAGAGTTATCTGAACCCACTTCTCCTAAAGTGACGTGTGTGGGACAGATCAAGGCTCGGCCTAAGTCTAGATCATGCAAGAATTGGCAAAAGGTAATGGATGAGATAGATAGGCTTCAGAATGCTAATAACAAAAAGCATAGAAAGAAACTTACTTTGGGTGATGCAATAGGGTTCAAAAAGGAATCCATGCAATTCTTGACATCTTTAAGGAGTTTTAAGTTTGATTTGGGATGTTTTGGTGCATTTCCAAATGCAAACATTACTTCAGATGATGACGATGATGATAATGATAATGATGTAGTTAATGATGGTGATCTTGATGATCATGAAAAGGGGTCATCAAGAAGAGCATTTTCAAATTGGCTTATGGTTTGTGGGGAGAATCAAGATTTTGGTTTACTTGGAAAACAAGGAATTGAAAAATCTATAAATGACGATGATCAAGCTCAACTTCCTTGCGTGCCACCATCTAATGCACTCTTATTGATGCGGTGTCGTTCTGCACCTGTAAAAACCTTGGTAGAGGATAAACACAAGGATAACAATGATCACGATAATGAGAACGATGAAGAAGAGGAAAACAATTATGATCAACATGAAAATGGCGACGAAAGGGAAAGTCTAATGGAATTAATGAAATATGAAGGCGATTTTTACAAACTATCTTGTGATATAGCAAAAGAAACATGGGTTGTTGGTGGAATTAACAAAGATTCAAGTTCAAGTACTCAAAGTTCAAATAGATGTTCAACTGAATATCTTCAACAAGTTAAAGCTTGTCTAAGTTGATCCGACCCGAACACAGAAGAGAACAAACGGAAATTTTCTTTACTTGTTTGGCCGTTTACTCGACTTTGGCTGAGGTTTTCATGATCATGAAGTTGCATTTCTATTTTTTTACCGGATTTTAGAAAATTAAAAGTTGTATAACCATGTATAGTTTTCAACAAGTTTGTTTTTTTGTTGTTCTGATTCGATATAACTCAATTTTAATGCATGTCATCTACTTCATATACCCTAATGACACACATATCAGTTATTTGTATGGAATGAAGTTAACCTATATGTTTGAAACGACATCGATTTGGTCTGTTTTTAGAAATGCAAAAAAATAAATAAATAAATAAATAATGAGAAATTCAATTTAATGAGTTAAGATTATAGTTCAACTCGATTATGAGGGTTACCAATAAATTTACCTTGATTGCTAGTCGCCTTAAGAACTAATGACACTATAGCTTCTAACAATTACTGTAGCTATTAATGTGCATAATTTTATCAATTTTTTGTCAATACAATGTGTTTTTAAATTAAACAATTTATGACACCCCCAAAAAATAAATGTGTTTTTTGTAGTACAATTTGAGTTTAAATTCGATCACAAAACTAGAAGTTACTCTCTTGACGAAAAGAATTTTTTAGAGATCGTTTTACATGGTAAACAGAAATTATAGTCTTCTTGGAGGATTATTTAGTTAACCTTAGCTTGTACAGATTTACTTACTATGCAAGAGTACTGTAAGGTGTGTTCTTATAGACAAAGGTAGACTGAGGGGGTTCCCGGGAGTAGACGGGAACCCGTGGATTTTTCTTGCGTAGTGTAAAATTATGTCAAATATATCGATTTTTCTATAATGAACTTGGTCCTTAAATTTTGGGTTACAATTTTCGGTTCTTTTTAATAAATGAACCTGATGACTCTTGGTCTTTGTTCCGCCACTACTTATGGATGTTAAAAACTTAAAATCATGCAAATTCTGTGCTTAAAAATACGATTCCAACATTCGCCAACTTTATTAATCCTGAAGTTGGGCTTGGTCTTGGATAAGTAGATTAGGCCCATACATATTAAAGAGTCCATTAGCTCTCTGGCTAATGGCTTAATGCTCATTGTGTTTCAAGTTTTCAACAACTATTATTTTGGTTAACGATTTGACAACATTTCAAATATCTCAGAATACTTAGTTTATGTGACCAAAAGGTTGTAAATGAAACCGAAATAAATTTTATAACTCACCCGTCCAAGCACGCGCAATCTAAATCATACATGACTTAAAGCCGGTTTCTAAAAGCATCGATTTCAGCATGTTCAAACCCAAAACAAATTGAATCAATCATATAAACGTCATTTATTTCACACTTACTATGAAAAAGGTCTTTTCAATACTAATCATAGTTTGTTGGTGATGTTCAACCACTATAACTACAATTATGAGTTTGGTTAGGCCGTATAATAACGTAACTAATCAAGCAATAATCCAACCATCGTTTTCATCATAATCATAATTGAGAGCCCCGTTCTTCCTACTATATTAATGACGGTTTAAGATACATATGAAGTGTTGCTTTGAATTCATATAAAGATTCTCGCGCGGTCCTTAACTTGGGAGGAGCATGTAGACGTTTTTACAATTTATCTTTGACAATTACAAACATTTTTTACACCCATGAGTTGTATAAAACATTCAACGAAGCCAGAGTCCCATCGGCATTTTTCGTAGCTACTCATGAACTACTACTCTCTTAAGGCGTATAGCTAGCTTAACAAGCTTTGTATTATACGTAGTATCAACGTGTACTTGCATGGCCAACCTTCCTGAAAAAGGGAGGTTTTGAGTCTGTGTAACGGTGAACTCATATCAACTACTTGCATGGTTCGTAGGGTATGCATGTGGTGCATCATATATGAACAAATCTAGTGTTTTGAAATATATACTTAAAATTTTCTTTGCTATCTTATAGGTTATGGATTAAAAGTATTCATGTATGTTAGTAAGTTACTTGATTTGTAATTTGTTTCGCTTTAAATCATATGAAATTAATGGACTTAAATGGAAAGTAGTTGGTCAATTAAATCTTAAATTATGAAGTGATCGAGACCCTAAGATTTAAAGTACTATGAGTAATATTATTTTTGTTTAATTGCGAAATCATATACATCCATTTTTGGTGAACCACCACTAAATTGCGATTATGGCATCTTTCGTATTTATTCATATATTTGTTGGTTTCGGGCCACAAATTTCATCTAGTTTTTGGAGTTGGAATTAACGCAGAATTATGTCTTTTTTGTATAATGAAGGTTGGTTGAGTGGTTGTGTGCTACTTGAGCTACAAAATGTACCTCAAACAAGTTATTTTCAAGAAAAAAAAATGTACAAATTATTTTAACTAAATTTTTTAAATAATTGTGTGAAGAACCAACCATTTGTAAAAGATATCAAGGCACATGAGAAATCATATTTTTGTAAATACAAAAGGGGTTCACATAAGAATAAGGCCATCGAATAATAGGTCTAACCTTTCATAATATTCCTTGCAAATCATACCACTAAAGAAAAAACACATGGACCAAAATGTTATGTTAAATCAACTAAAAACCATCACATGTTTAACTCAAACTATTTTATTCGATTTGCTTATTGTCTGAAAATATATCTTACTTGTTATATTTTTGAGTTGTATATATCTTCATTAAGATCAGATTATTTAACCTAATCATTTGTACCGTTTTAAAATGTAGAGACAACAATAACGAACTATGAGTAACTTATTTGAAAAACGAGGTATTGCGATTCTACAAAATAAATTAAATAGAATAAAAGTAAAGCTGCCGCCACAGCCATATGTGTCGATTGGTACCACTCAACATATTAAGCTTGTAACCTTCATCCTATATATACCTAACCTTCCAAATAGCTTGATCGACCTTAGAGGCGGAGATAGGAGGAGGCCCACGCGCCCTCATATAGTCATATCCAAACATCATTAGTTACACACATATTTGTTGTGACTACGAAAAAAACAGAACACCTCAGTTAAAACGTGTACACTTGAGTCAAAAACTTATCCTCCTTAAATAACTTAAACAGATAATTACCTTAATCGTTTACTCATACCGATAACATTATAATGACTTGTATATACATGACCAATAATCCAAAGTGAAGCAATAATTTTTTGTATCAACATGATTCATTTTATATTAACTAGAGATTTTGCTATTCGTATACAAACATAATTAGTATCACACTACACAATATATAGAGTGTAACTACTAATAAAACTTTCGGTTAGGGGATCTGGTTTCTGTTCACCTAATTCTCAAGTAGCCAAGTTGCCTATATTAGTTTGGTATCCAAAAAGCCTATCGTATCTAACATGCAATAAAAGCTAGTTTTAATTTGTAGACATAGATTTATTTTCTTCTAGACGTTCTTTATTTACCATATGAGCATGACACCATTATGACTCATAAAAAGTATTTAAAGTTAAGGTAATTTTTTTTTTTTTTTGACTTTGTTGGTCAAGCAGTCAAACTTGTATTATTTGTTTAGGCAACTATATTCTCATCTCATGTGTTTTTTAGTTTGACCCGTTTGTTGTAACCAATCAACATCTTTCACTCTCAAATATAATTATATAATTTATTTAACATTTTTTTTTGAACCGCACAACACTTGAAATCTGACCTCCGAGTTAACCTATCCAAATGGGTGAGACCCGTGATGAATCACTAGATGACACCCGTAAAAAAAAACCTTCTGATTCACGGCCAGACTAAGAGGAAAATCCGAGTTTCTTCACATCATTGCAGTCAAACCCGGATAAGACCCCTCCCCAAGCTCCAGAAGCAACTCAGGTTGCCAACTGAGCTAACTCTGATTAGCATATTTTGTTTCTTATTACAGCTAGTAATTATCTTTGGCTTTATTATGAAAATTTCCACAAGGAATTACGAAACCATAGTAGTGGAAGATCTAGAGGCAATTTCCACAATGAATTACGAATCAAGTACTTTTAAATGTAGTGCATGCGCATAAGGGATCTTGTCAGGTAGATAACATGTAATATGAATAAATACTATAAATAGTTTTAGAATTTTAATGCGTACGAATATTTCTATTAACTGGATTGAGTGGTTTAAAAACCCTTGTAACGCTCTTCCAATCATATTATAATTGGTTCCTGGCGCCAAGTTTCTTGCTTCGCTGTCTGATTCATTCTGCTGTTCCAAAAAAAGAATTTTAAAATAATAAAATCATGTTGAGTAAAATCAAATGTACCAAATATAAAAGCATGTAAAACATTAAATGATTGTTCAAAATTTTAGATCCATATATGTTATGACTAAGTTTACCTCAATTATGATAAAATAATATTTAACAAACTTACAATTACAATATTTACACATATCTAGTGATTGTATACATGAAAAATGTTAAGTATATAAAATGTTGTGTGTATATTTGGTTCTTTTAACGAAACTATCTCCTTTTAGTTCCGTGATGTAATTGTTTTCTTTGTTCTAGTGTCTTGATAGTTAATAAAATTCCGCTGTTAAAAAAACTGCAATGAAATATAATACCAAAATTGAGGGTAATGTCTCCATTATAGTAACCAACAAATTAGATTTTTTAATTTAGAATTTAATTTGAAGTAATATCATCAAAGTTAGGCAAAATGAGTCTATTTTTATTTGAAATGACCATGAAAACATGAATTGTAGTTTATCTTAGTGACATAGTCAATGTCATAGTTTCTTTTTTTGACCTTGAATGTCATAGTTTCTAATTCTAGATGAAACAAAATGTCATTACCTTTTTCTTGTTTATTTATTAAATGAAAGTGTGGTCGAGAACTGCGTTTCATCACACGTTTAAAGTAGCAACCAAAAAATGATGTTTAAAATGTGTTTATCCTATATCCACATAATTGATGACATGATATTTAAATGTTTGATGTATAAGGGCCCGTTTGGTTTAGTTTGTGGGGTTACGTTAGGTTTTGAGTTAAAAAAAATGAAAATAAAATGTTTGTTTGCGTTTATGAAATTTAGGTTTAGAGATTTATCTCAAATATATAATATATTTTGAATATTGTTTTTTTTCTTTTATACATCAAATCTAAATTCAAATCTTGAATCAAATTAAAATTTAAATATAAATCCTAATCATAAAACCGTATACAAACTAAACGAACCCTAAGTTATCTTTGATTACGTCTAGTTAGGCATGATAAAATAGTAAATACTCTTTTTAAGACAACTCTGAAATTAATTAGGGTTCTGCTACAAATATTATTCTTTACAATAGTAATTAATGAAAAAAAATGCAAAATTATTAGAAAATATATCAAATAAATTTTCTCGATGGAGAAAGAATTGTATTTAATGTAAGTATAAGTAATAATTAAAAATATGAAAATGATGTATCCTACAATGACAATTAACCATGTCGGTTTGCTCATTACTAAGCCATCTTATACGGAGAACTAAGTTTGAACTCGATTTAATAGCTTTAAAAGCGTCCATGGTTCGAGAGGGGAGGTTTAAAGCATCGAACACTTAAAAAAATCCATATTACTGATACTTGAGATCATACAGAGTAACTAGTTATATCGAACTGAGCTCAACTAGCTAGAAAGCTCGTTTTAATTGGCTCGAGTTGTGTTTGAGTTCAAAAGGCTCAACTAGAGCTTGATACATCAACGGTATTTAAAACTTTACCTCTAGTATTTAAAACTCATAGTTACGGAGTACTATTTAAAACTCAAAAAGTATGCGTGGAGTTTGGTTTCTAAAGTTAAATGTTGACTTACTACCATAGTTTGAAAAATGAGACTTACTAAAACCACGTAATCTTTACATAAAACTTTCACATACTTGGACCACTGATTAATTACTTTTATCATCAACTTTTGAACTTTTTTTTAATTAGAAAGCTCTAAATTTAAATCTGATTCGTACATCTAAATCTGAAATTATGGTTGAAATGTTTGAATCTAAATACATTTTAATGTGAATAAAATGTTGAAAAATCTGAATCCGACTCATATAACAGTGTTTGTTGTTTTTTTGTAAAAAAGTCTAAATATGTTGGATTATCAATAAAAGTTTGTTCACCCGTCGCACAATACGAATTGACATCGACACAATAATATACGAGATATGGTTGTGGTTACATGGGTGGTCGACATGGTTAACTCGTTTAATGGGGTATGTTTGGGTTACCATTCTCAACGTAACACGTTAATGATTATAATTTGACGTTTCAAAACGAATTGTCACCTATCATATTGTACAAATTTTATTTAACAAAAAATATGCGATGATTTACTTTATAGACCTTGTATACGAATGAAAAAGTCGAAACAAGAAAACCAAATACAAAATGAAGTAACAAAACAAAGCTTAGAGACATTAAAACGTTCTTAATCTTAATTGTCTGTTACCGCCTCTTAATAACAGAGAAAAAAACATATACCTTCCTTTAATATAAACCTTTGATCACGTCTGACCGAGTCAGACTAAAAGGCTAGCTATATATTAAGAGACTCTTTAGAAAAACAAACACAACCTTAGTTTCATGACAAATATTTTGTTATACCTCATTTTATAAAAATTCCTTTGTAAATTTTATTAGAATATATCATCTCTTTTGAAGATTATAGCTATCTTGCACCTTTTCATTTTGGGTTCCTTATAGATCCCACAAATCCAACAAACATCATGAAAGGCACCTCTCTTTCGGTAAATTACTTTCTACACATAAAAAAAAAACTTCCTAAATCCATCACCAACTTTTATCCAAACACTTGTACTACACTCTTCAAATGTTATACTTTTCTCTACTTTAATCACTTTGTTCTCGTACTAAATCCACTACCTATTATATTCCTATAATACTTTTCTCTCATATTGACATAAAAGTTACAAACAAAATCCAAAAAACACACACACACTAGCACCCTTTATTTCCTTTTTTCCATATTTGATCTCACACCAAACCTAAATCAGCTCGACTCGTTTACACCCCTAGTCTTCAGACTGGAATATGGATTCCGGTAACAGCGGCAGCTTGCCCTCGTCTAGCGGCGGCGACGGCGGTGGTGATGAGCTATATGATGACTCAAGAAGATCAAATGATCATCATCAACCCTTGTTTGCTATGCGACAACCAAACCTACCACCATCAAGTTTCTTCAACACGACGACATACATAAACCCTAACCCTAACCCTAACCCTAATAACAACAATCCCATGTACAATCTTGACTCGTTATGGACAAGAAACCCTAATAACCAAAACCCTAATCCCAACCCTAACCCAAACCCGGTTTTCCACGCTCAAAACAACCCGGTTTTTAGTCAGAACCCGGTCGAACCGGATGCTGGACCGGCTAAACCTAACCCTAAGAAAAGAACACGAGCTTCACGTAGAGCACCAACAACGGTATTAACTACCGACACAACTAACTTTCGCCAAATGGTTCAAGAGTTTACTGGTATCCCAACAGCCCCTTTTGCTGCCACGTCATCATCATCATCACCTTTTACACGTCAGCATCATAACCATTTGTTTAACAGTACTGTGCAGCCTTTAAGGCCTTCATATATGAATAGTACTATGAACATTAGTAATGCTAATACGGGTATTTTCAGTTTACCCCCTTCGGAAATGCCGTCATTTACAAAACAGCCCCTCAGTTTATCAAGCTTGCAAAACCAGTTGTTTCCTTTTCAAACGGTTGGTGAGAGTCGAAATTTGGAAGGGTCTACTTCGACTTCTGTGAAAAGATGGAGGGGTGAAAGTGAAAATATTGGGTTTAATCAAAACGATGTCGTTTTGGGTAGAAATGAGGGTCATGAGCAATTGCCAGGTAATGAGGATTCATGGAATAATATTTGTCCTTCTGATTAATTAATTAATTAATTAATTAAGAGATTTTTTTTTTTTTTTTTTATGTAACAATTTTTATTGAGGATTTTCTTATATAGGGATTAGAGGTGATTTTTGTTAATTATTTTATAAGAAAAATCGCCTATATATTTTTAATAAAAGTACATTATTAATAGTTATTTCGATATTATTTTGATTTTATGTATATTGCTTATGCAGGGTGTGTACATTGGAATTTTGGTCTTATTTTTATTAGAAATATATTTCTAGAGTTGTTGAACATATGCTTTAAATCTGTAAGAAATCCCATGCATGCTTTTGTAATTTTTTCAAAATTTATAATTTAATTGTATTTAATTTTGAGTTAATAAACTAATTAAGTACGTGCTCATTGGTTTGGCATTTTGACCTAGTATATATATGTTGTTTGCCTGTCATATATGTGAATGTAACCCTTTTTTTTTTTTTTTTTGTACGTGTATCATCGTATATTTTGAGTGAGTAAATGTGTTTGCCCAACGACCGATCATACAGATTACTCAAGTTGGACATGCACTCATGCTTTTTAGTCTCTTTGACATAAATCAAAAACCCTTTTCTTACGCGTAGATAGGTGTTAGCTTAACATACTCTTCGGTATAAATGAAGTGTGCTAAAGTAGTATAGTTAGAATATCAAGTAGTACTAAATGTCCCGGCCTTGTGTGTATGCGTATTCATATATACGTATACACACAGGATACTTAAATCAAAGACTCGTGTTGGTTAATATCTTCGCCATAGATCCAGACCCCCTACCCAACATGTCCTTGAACAGTCTTAATCTTGGAGTATGATGTATCACACTACACTCGTGCTCCTAACGTCTCGTACAATAGATCAACTACTTGATCTGTCTATTGTTTTTGTTTATCCTTTATGTGAATCATATCTAAATATCATGTATATTAGAACCTCACTCTTGATCTTACATAAACAAAAATAGGAAATTGAATCCCTTATTGAATTAGTTGAATCACGATGTACTATGGTTCTATTAACATCCGGGAATCAATTTCTTAACGGATTTAGCTTCTTGCTAGAGCGTTTTTAGTGAATGTGTCATTATAAATAGGGTACATTTTCTCAGCTAGAATTTCCTTTTCTAGCAATTATCTTCCATTGATTTTCTCTTTGTTTGAAAATGCAAGAAAGTATTATTGTTTTTTTTTCCCATTTTTTCCTTGTTTTTTTTTCTCCCGTTTGCTTTCATCTTTCTTGGGTACTTTTTTTTCTTGGGTACTTTTCATTTAGAGATCGAAAACGCTTTGTACTAGTTAAAAATATTAGGTTGCACTAGTGAAATACCTGAGGTTTATTTCTTTTATTTCTATTTGTATAAGTAATTATATATTTCTCATTGCCGTTTCATGTAGTTTGTGTCTAGTCCGTACTGGTTTTTGCTTCTAACGTCTTGCTAGTAGCAATTTTTTACTTATATATTTCTCATTGTCGTTAAAAAAATTGTATAAGTAATTAAACATTAGTTATTTAGAAATTTTCGTGTGTTTTACTTTGATAATCATATAAAAAATGTTTCCTTATCTTTTTATTAGAACAACAATTAACTATCTCACAATATATATACAATATACAATCTCACATATAGCATTTTTAAAAATTTCTAGAAGCATACTTTGTAAAAATTTCTAGAATCTTATAAATGAGTTAACAGATTGTTGGCTTCTTTTTGTAACGTCATAATAAATTTACAAGGATATACATGAAATTATGCCTATATTTAAAAAGCTAGCAAAAAGTTAGAAGATACATACAGGATTATAAAATTTCATCTAAACGAATAGATTATTGAGTGTATCTTCTTTAGCATGCAGTATACTCCATAATATATGTATAAGATGTATACTATCGTCAATACGTTGGCTGAATGTGGTTCAATATTTCAATTGCAAGCTAGTCAAATTACTAAAACCAATGGTTTTAGGTTTGACGATGATGTTTTTGTTTTGAACGACAATTTTTTTCACACCATATGCCACATATCTCACAATATATTTCACAAATGCTTGCAACGATACTTGAACCCACAACCTATAGGTTGGTGGGCAACTCACATGCCACTAAGCCAAACCCTATACAAGAATGAGGGGCTTATCGGCATAATGTTTCAAAACTAAACGGCTGTCTGTATCAATATTCAATAGTATTCCCTCCTATAAGTTTAAATTTTATCCACCTTACCTAACTGTTCTTTTGTAGTGTGAGGATCTTATATTGATAGGTTAGAGGTGGCTTTAGTTGTAGTTTCTTCCATTTAGTTTGTTTAATTAGTTCTTAGAAGGTCTTTGTTGTTACTTAGATAGAGGTTTGTTTTGGATGTAGCTTGTAGTCAAGCCTAAGTTTTTTCTCAAGTATTGTATGTTTTATCTTCATCATTGTTGAAGAGGTACTTCTAATGATATTTACAAATTTTTGATTAACAAGAAAATATCAAAAATATCTGTTCAAAAAAAAAAGAAAATATCAAAAATAAAAAAAACAAAGAAGGTCATATACAATTTTAAAAGGTTTTGTCGCTCACCTTTTTTTTTCCTTCTGAATAGCACTGCTCACTTAAATTGCTATGGAAAAATTGGTAAAGTTATAATATAAATTTAAATCGAAATATGCTTCTAAAAATTTAAAAAAAAAAATTATTGTGCGCAAATGCACTTTTTTTTTAGGTCATGATATTCACTGGAAATCACTGATGGAATTTGCCTAATTAATTTAAGAAGGTTGAAGTGTAAATCATGAAACTTGAGAGTGCAAATTCATCATACATTTATAAAATCTAAGGTTTATGATGTAAAGTATGTATTAGTATAAGGGTATTTTATGTAAAACTGAAAAAACTAAAAAAGACCACAACCCTCTCTAGTTTATATGTAGTTCCGCCTACGAAGGAAATGCGAGTAATAAGTTGGCATATGTACAAACTTGAATCTATACTATATATTATATATAAAGCATGATCTAAATTGCCACGTACATACCGTAAAATCCGTTTATGAGCCGAGAAATGAGGCTCCTGAGAATCATACATATTTGCATAAGAAGAAAAGAAAAGCTTGATCACAAGTTGATTGGCACCACAACATTGACCAATGATCGACTAAAACTTGCTAAACACGACGACTGATTATCAACAAAAAAAAAACGATTGACTTAAGCGTGTGAACGCGTCAACTGGTTATCAACAAAAAAACAATTGGAGAACAATGTTGGGGTCGGAACGGTATAAAATTAGAATTTATGGATCGGTTTTGTGTTTAGGCTGATACCATGTAAGTGGAGAATAATCCGTATATCGGTAATCACAAAGGGTCGATACATGTACAATTATACAAAGAGTAATTTAGAACTTGGGTTTGAGCTCATTACAAAATATCGACTAACATGTTCGAGTATCCGTATAGTGTATTTGTAAGTATACATCATGACATGAAATTAAGTTGGAATATATTCCATTGTAATAGAGCTGCCTTTAAATTGATTGGTTAAATTGTGGAAAGGGAGACCCTACTGACAGTGGTGATTTGCACACTCTAAAAAAATAATTGTGACATTTAAATTTTAAGTGTATGGACATTTATATCGTCACAGAATAAACATAACTAAAAATAAATGTCTAAACATTCAAAATATAATTGTCTCAATCATTTTTAAGAATGTGCAAATTACCTGCCTAATGACGACATAGTGATTGGTTGTTAGATCCACCGAATCCTATCATAATTACCACCAATAAGGCAATAATTAGAAAAAAATAAAATAAAAAAGAGAGATGCCTTAGCTAGAGATATTATGACAAATCCAAAGATTTGATATCAATTTGAGTGATAGATAGCAATATTTTTGGCTCTATTGGATGTAATCATGTCCAAATTTTAGTGAATATCTCATTTATTAAAAGAGTCTAAAATACTTTTCAACAAGTAATTATTTTAATTTGTTATAGGGAATCTAACTTAAATACTTTTCAACCAAAAATGAGACAAATAAACAAGAAAAGAAATCGAAAGATTTGTCAAATAAATAGATATTTTATTTTCGCTAATGACATAAAAATTGATTTTTCTATTTTAAAGATTACACTATTAAAAGTTTCTCTTTTTGCTAGAATTTCAGCCAATACATTTTATCTTGATTTGGCAAGTATTATTGAATTCAATGTTTTGAAAACCGTGCGGCCGGGTTAATCGGTCGGACCAGTTCCGGGCAAAAAAGGGTAAAAAAAACCGGGTTTATAAAACCGAGTTAACCAGTTAAACCCGTCGGGTTTTGAGTGACCCGGGTCAACCCGGTTTTCGAAACCCGACCGAGATTTTTTTTCAATTTTTTAAAATAAAACCCGGGTTGACCGGGCGGTCGTACCGGTTGACCCGGGTTGACCCGGTTATTTTTTATTTTTAAATGAAAAATCGGGTTAACTCGGCGGTCAAACCGATCGACCGGTGACTCAATCGGGTCGATTATAAACCCGGTTTTCAAAACATTGATTGAATTCATTCAACCCTATATTTTTCAGGTTGAAAGCCAAATTTGGTTTCTTATTTGTTCTAATTAAAATGGTGCAAACCACTTGATTAATAATTCTGGTTAGAGGTACACTAACATTATATGCCTAACAATCGAGTGGGTCATTTCTTCACATTTATTTCTGCGTGATTAATGCACATGTGTATAAATATAAAATCTTTTGCATGTACATAAAAGTATTTAAAAATCCCCCACACTTGTACCTCTGTGTAAAAATATTAATTAAAGCCATTTACAAGCACGTAAAATAATAATAAAAATGGTAACGGGTAAATAAATATATCCACGCTCTGTGATAATCTACAGCAACTAGTTTAAAGTAAAGATATATTCACAAAATAAATACAAATGAATACAAATGTAAAGATATGTTCACAACTAGTTTGAAGGTACGAGATTGTAAATATGAATACAAATAATCTACAAGCCATTTGAAGGTACGAGATTGTAAATATGAAATGAATATACAGCAACTAGTTTAAAGTAAAGATATATTCACAAAATAAATACAAATGTTAGATGGTTAATTAGTATTGTGAAACTTACTTCTTTTATCCCAAATTAAGTTTTCGTTTTTCTATTTTAGTTTGTAAGGTGAAATTTTAGTATTTTACTAATGCACAATGTGATAATCTCTCAATAATTTCATTTTTTTTATGAATTGAGTAAACATTTAATTTGAGGGGTGAGTTATACACACCATCCCATAGAGAGGGTAAATCATTGGATGTATCATCGACTTGTACGGTGTGTATCGCGGGTTGTACGGTTTGATCAAAATCTCTTGATGTGACAATATAGGGAGGGTTTGTATAACATAGCCCAGGGCACGTTATACAAACCCCTATATCAAGGCTTTCAATCGTTGGATCGTTAAAGGGTTATGCAGTGCGTCAAAATATCATCTTGTCTGCATCACGGGTTGTATGGTTGATGATAAAAGGCTTCAAAAGTTTAAAAAAAAAAAGCAAATAATTTGCAGGGAAAAATGAGTGATGGAGATGTGAGTGAGGGCATGTGAGATTCTCATTGGAAATGAATGGTGTCGAGTGGGGCCGTTGTTTCTATACTCGTACGTGAAGAATAATTTTGTTTCTAGCAATCATCATGGTGACGATCATCAAATTGTTATTGTTACTATTTGTGTTTAACAATATTTTATTAGGATAATTAATTAAGAATATTGAGATAATTACTTAAGAATGTCTCTAACTTGTCTTTTTTTTTTTAAGTGTGTCTAGTTTTTTTATTTATTTCTTTTTTCTTTTCTTTTTTCTTTTTTTTTTAATTATATATCTTAAACTTTTAATTTTACTTTTGTGTGTATTTTGTTTATGTAAAATGATCATTTTATCTTTCGTTATCAATAGAGGTGGTTGCAAAATATAAAAGCAAAATGATCATTTTACATGAGCAAACACACACAAATGTCGAACTTTAAAAATTAAATTATGTAATAGCAAAAAATAAATAAGGTTGTACTCACTTGTAAAAATGACAAGTTAATATATTTCTAAATAATTATCCTCATTTTATTTTTTAAAGGCTATAGCATGTGTTATGCTATAAACTTAGACTCTCATTTAAATTTGATTTTAAATCAAAAGGTAAAAAGACAAACAAACAAAAAATGACAAAAGTTAATTAGTCACAATGTTTAAAACTTTGCGGCTGTTATGAAATATGAATTATTGATTTCATAAACAATAATTTATGTATGCCACATTTGTCAACAAAACATCACTAATGTACCTACCCTATTGTTTTAGCATGTAAAGTGTAGTAATCTTACCAATATAAATACCTTATGAATGAAATGAAATAAGATGCACCAAGTTCACCTATTAAGGTAACTTATACTTCTCATATCTCTATTTCTTTATAATGGTTCTTTAAATATAATTCATGGTTTTGTTATATCGTAAATCTTGTGATAAAATGTGTTAATTATAACACGTTATCAGCACGAACGTTCATTATCGTTATAATCAAGTAAGTTTTTGTAAATTCATTTAATTAAGATTGTTTTCTTCTTCAAATGTTTTAGAAAATCAAATGATTTCATAGTGATGTTAACAAGTGCATAATCTATATAACATGTGTGTACAATGCATTACACATTCTTTAAAACCAACTATAACCCACGTATAATTTTCATGTCTCAAAAGCCAATAAGCTATTATAATTGACAACTTGAAAGCTTATGA
The DNA here is from genome assembly GCA_022545495.1 of Chrysanthemum lavandulifolium. Lineage (NCBI taxonomy): Eukaryota > Viridiplantae > Streptophyta > Magnoliopsida > Asterales > Asteraceae > Chrysanthemum > Chrysanthemum lavandulifolium. Next base: position 14,291,113 of record CM040242.1, on the reverse strand, counting down.
CATTCTATTGGACATTTGAAGACCTTGGACTACTAACATGTTTCATCTTATTCTTATGCTAATTGTTATTATTATCTCACTAACAATTTATTTACGTAACTAACATTTATTTTATTGCAATTAACATTTACTTATGCAATTACTAATCTTTATTTATGTCTTAACTGTTATTTATTTACGTATACTTATATTATCTCTTTATTAATCTTTATACTTTGTATTTAACTGCGTTTATTTCTTATTTATCGATTTTTATAAAAGGTTTTATAAGATATATTTACAAACAGCTTTGTAACAGTTGTAAACTGAAACACACAGCTTTACAACGTCTATATTTTTACAACGTCTATATTTAAACAATGACTTTGACATTTTGAGCTAACAATCCAAAATTTTCACAAAAGAAAATCATAGTCTTTCTTAAATCAAGTTTTTGCTTAAAGAAGTTTTTCAAGGATGGTTAGCCGTTTCTAGTTATTATCATCATCACAATCATTTTGCTTATTTACCCTCTAGTTAATCTCCCACGGAGAATTGTATTTCTTTTGGGGTTGTATATATTTGTTATTTTCCATTACTATGTATTGCACTATGTATCGATATTAATGGATTCTAATAATATGTTTGTTTGTTTAAATTATGATATTTTCGAAATGTCAAACATATCAAAGCTTGAATTTGCCGCTCTTAATGTCCTTTGGAAAAACTATATGCCATGGGTCCTTGATGTTAAAATGCATCTTGAATCTATGGAATTGCAAATACTATTATTGAAAATAATGATTGTCCAAAGACAAGATAAAGCAAAGGCAAACATTTTTCTTCGCAAACATATTGATGATGGACTAAAATTTGAATATCTCACCACCGATGATCCAAGTGTTCTTTGGAAAGATCTTAAGGATCGCTTTGATAATCAAAGGAAGTTTTACTTCCAAATTGTTCGAGAAGAATGGAGATCTTTACGATTCCAAGACTTCAAAAGGTTAATGATTACTGACTCGCTTTGTTCGAATTTGTTCACGACTTAAATTTTGTGAACAACGTTCATCGATGCGATATGTTGGAGAAAACTTACTCCACATTTCATGCATCTAACATGACTTTGCAGCAACAATACCGTTTGCAGAAATTCACAAGATACTCTGAGCTAAATGCTTATCTTCTTGTTGCTGAGCAGAATAATGAGCTTTTGATGAAAAATCATCAATCTCGTCCCACTGGATCATTAGCATATCCTGAAGTGAATGCTACTAAAAATGATACCAAAAGCTTTATGCGTGGGCAAGTCCAAAGTCATGGAAAAGGCCGTGGTAAATTTGGCAAAAATAATGGCCATAACCGTTCTTTTGATCGAACAAGAAAACGGCCGAGTTTATACTCATGGTCGTGGATTCACCGTGGTAGTGGTCAAAGACCAACAATTATGCTCCACGAAACAATAAGGCCAAAAATGTGGGCAAGCGGAAGCATAATGGTGAATCGGCCCATCGCAGAACATCGATGGTTCTTGCTTCGATGTGGTAGCTCAAACCACCGGGCAAAGTCTTGTCGAGCGACTCCTCACCTCGTGAGTTGTATCAAGCATCTCTCAAAGAAAAGAGAGAGGTCAATCTTGTGGACCAAGTTGATTTTGGAGACAATGATTTGGATACCTCAGTTACTTGATGGTGACACCGAATTGAACAATCTGATTTCTTTAGTGATCTGGATATCTGAGATGAACTATATTGAATTATCATAACTATGTCATTTGCCTTGATGTATTTTCCTTTTTCGCATGTATTTCCCTTTCCATGTGTGTTTTTCATTTGATAACTAGGATTTCATTGTTATGTAAAATATCTTTTAAATAATATGAACTTCTAGTTATGTTTTCTAATATATACACTCTAATTTTTTTTTTGTTTTGAAGTTTAAAATGAATTCAACTGAAGCACAACATCAACAAAAGGTCGGAGACCTATGCATAGCGGATAAGCGGTGCTACACACTATCCTCAAGTCAAAGAAATATTTTTCCGAATACAAACCAACCAAAGGAACAATACGAACAATATCGGGACTGTGGACTTGATAGAAGGAGCGGAAAAGCTAATTTCATACTACCAAATGGCACAAAGTTTTGATAAACAATGCTATATTTTCTCCCAATCCAAGAGAAACTTGTTGAGTTTTGGTGACATATATCTTAATGGATATGACACTCAAACTACAACAATTGAAAATGAGAAATATTTGCATATCATTGATAAAAGCAATATACTGGAAAAACTGCCAATGCTCCATTCTGGATTGCATTATACATATTTAAGTATGGCAGAATCACACATGGTGATTAAAGAGAACTCTTGTGATCCTGATATAGTCAATTTGTGGCATGATCGATTAGGTCATCCAGGATCGACAATGATGAAAAGGATAATTGAAAGTACACATGGACATCCATTGAAGGATCGAAAAATCCTTCAGATGGATAAAATGGCTCCGTGTACATCCTGTTCTCTTGGGAAGTTAATTGCAAGGCCATCACCACTTAAAGTTGAAAAGGAATCGCCTGTGTTTCTTGAAAGAATTCAAGGCGATATTTGTGGACCGATACATCCACCATGTGGACCATTTAGATATTTTATGGTCCTAATAGGCGCATCAAGTAGATGGTCTCATGTATCCTTGTTATCAACTCGCAATGTGGCCTTTGCAAAATTCCTTGCTCAAATCATTAAGTTGAGAGCACATTTTCCAGTTACATCGTTAAGCGTGTAAGGCTTGATAATCTTTGGTGAGTTTACGTCTCAAGCATTTAATGACTCTTGTATGTCGGTAGGGATTGTCGTTGAACATCCGGTTGCTCATGTACACACGCAAAATGGTTTAGCGAATCATTGATTAAGCGTCTGACTAATAGCTAGACCATTGATCATGAGAACAAAACTCCCCGTATCTGTGTGGGGTCATGCAATCTTGCATGCTGCGTCTTTAATACGCATGAGACCAAGTGCAAACCATGTGTACTCCCCTATGCAACTTGTTTTTGGCCAAGAGCCAAACATATCCCATCTTAGAATCTTTGGGTGTGCAGTATATGTTCCTATTGCACCACCACAACGGACAAAAATGGGTCCTCAAAGAAGATTGGGGATATATGTTGGATATGAAACGGTTTCTATCATAAGATATCTTGAACCCTTAACGGGTGATGTCTTCACAGCACGTTTTGCTGATTGCCATTTTAATGAGGCAATTTTCCCTCAACTCGGAGGAGAAAAGAAAAACCATGAGAAAGGTGTCTCATGGAATGAACCTTCACTGATGTATCTTGATCCTCGCACAAAACAATGCGAGACTGAGGTTCAAAAGATAATGCATATGCAAGACATTGCAAATCAGTTACCTGATGCATTCACTGATACAAAAAGAGTGACTAAATCATACATACCAGCTGTTAATGCTCCAGCTCGGGTTGAAATACCAGATATAAAATCTGAAGATAAAGTCACTCAAGAGTCTAAAGCACGCTTGAAGCGTGGAAGACCAATTGGTTCTAAGGATAAAAATCCTAGAAAAAGAAAAGCAACAGAAAATGCAATTATCCATGAGGATATTGTTCTTGAAGGAACACAAAATGTTGCTCCTCCAGAAGGGGAACTTAATGATATCAATAAAGAGATATCAATCAATTATGGTCATTCAAAACATTATTGGACCAAATTGAAACGAAATTATTGATGATAAATTCTGTTATAATGTTGCATGTGATATCATGAATGGAAATGATGATCCAGAACCAAAATCAGTCATTGAATGTCAAGGTAGACATGATTGGAACAAATGGAAAGAGGCAATGCAAGCTGAATTAAATTCGCTTAACAAACGAAAAGTTTTTGGACGAATTGTCCTCACACCTGGACTTGTGAAACCCGTTGGGTATAAATGGGTTTTCATAAGAAAACGAAATGAGAACGATGAGGTCATAAGATATAAAGCTAGACTCGTTGCTCAAGGTTTTTCTCAAAGACCAGGAATTGATTATGAGGAAACGTATTCTCCAGTAATGGATGCAATTACGTTTCGATATTTAATCAGCCTTGCAGTTTCTGAAAACTTAGACATGCGTCTTATGGATGTTATTATTGCTTACTTGTACGGTTCACTTGATAGTGATATCTATATGAAAATCCCTGAAGGATTTAAAATGCTCAAGCATTAAGTGCAAAACCCAAAGACATGTATTCGATCAAATTACAAAGATCTTTGTATGGGTTAAAGCGATGCGGACGCATGTGGTATAATCGTTTAGCGATTATTTGATAAGCAAAGGATATAAGAGTAATCTTATATGTCCTTGTGTCTTTATCAAGAAAACAACATTCGGGTTCGTAATCATAGCTGTTTATGTTGATGATCTGAACATCATTGGCACAAATAAAGAAATCAACGAAGTCGTCATGCACTTAAAGGAAGAGTTTGAAATGAAGGATCTTGGTAAGACAAAATACTGTCTTGGTTTGCAAATCGAGCACACGCCAAATGGCATTCTTGTGCATCAATCAAATTATACCGAGAAAGTCCTAAAACGTTTCAATATGGACAAAGCAAAATCTCTAAGTACACCGATGGTGGGTAGATCACTAAATGTTGACAATGATCCATTTCGCCCATGTGAAGAAGATGAAGATGTTCTTGATCCAGAAGTACCATATCTCAGTGCAATTGGAGCTCTTATGTATCTAACAAATTGTACCAGACCCGATATTTCTTTTGCAGTTAATTTGTTAGCAAGATTCAGTTCTTCCCCCACAAAAAGGCATTGGAATGGAATCAAACACATATTCTGATACCTTCGAGGAACAACTGAATTGGGTTTGTTTTATTCTAACAATTCAAAACAAGGATTGATTGGTTATGCGGATCTGAGTTATTTGTCGATCCTCACAAAGCTAGATCTCAAACTGGTTATGTGTTCTTGAGCGGAGGCACTGCAATTTCATGGCGTTCTCAAAAGCAAACACTTGTAGCAACATCATCAAATCATCTTTGAAGTTATCGCACTACATGAAGCTAGCAGAGAGTGTGTATGGTTGAGATCAATGACACAACTCATTACGACTTCTTGTGGGCTATCTCAAAAGAAAAGCCCAACTCTCATCTACGAAGATAATGCAGCTTGTGTTGCACAAATGAAAGAGGGGTATATCAAAAGTGACAGGACAAAACATATACCTCCAAGATACTTCGCATACACTCAAGACCTAATAAAGGATAACCAAATTGAAATGAAGTATGTTCAATCAAGCAAAAATTCAGCGGATCTTTTCACCAAGGCACTCCCTACTTCGATTTTCAGAAAACACATCCATGCTATTGGAATGCGACATGTACAGGAGATGTAACACTCAATGGATGTCTACATCAGGGGGAGTCAACTATACACTGCACTCTTTTCCTTAGCTAAGGTTTTTCCCACTGGGTTTTCTTTAGCAAGGTTTTAATGAGCGATCTTCAAAGTTGACTCTACTTTGAAAATGTAGCATCCAAGGGAGTGTTATGAAATATGAATTATTGATTTCATAAACAATAATTTATGTATGCCACATTTGTCAACAAAACATCACTAATGTACCTACCCTATTGTTTTAGCATGTAAAGTGTAGTAATCTTACCAATATAAATACCTTATGAATGAAATGAAATAAGATGCACCAAGTTCACCTATTAAGGTAACTTATACTTCTCATATCTCTATTTCTTTATAATGGTTCTTTAAATATAATTCATGGTTTTGTTATATCGTAAATCTTGTGATAAAATGTGTTAATTATAACAGCGGCACCTATTATGTACACTAATTTTGTTCCTTGGGATTAATTAAATATAATTAAGTTAATTCCTATTAGTTGTAAACATTTCAATCACAATCAACAGCTAGCTTGCATCTTTATAAAAAGTTGTTGGTACTTGATGCTATGTATTGACGCGTTCAAAAGATTGGATTATATTATTTATATATTAGATAGTATTTCGATATGTAACTAGCTTTATCAGACAATTTCCAGAATCTACGAAACTATATATATGGTCTTTATTACTTTTATAAGGGCCGAGCATAATAGACCGTGAACCAGAAAAAAGACCAAAATGGTGAAATGAACCGGATTTGACCGACTCAAACTTAGAGCGAATATTTGAGTCCGGTCTTCGGTCCAGTGCTTTAGGCTAATGCGGTTTTCGATCAGGTTCGGTTTTGATAAATCCGGTCCAGTTTTCAGACCAAGCTCTATACATTGCTACTATTTGAACCCTAGTTAAATATCACTTGTGACTAGGGGTGTTAATCGGGTCGGGTTCGGGTCATTTGGGTCGAGTCGAAGTCAGGGTCAAGACTAAAAATATAATACCTGAACCCGACCCTTTTTGAACTCGGATTGGTCGGGTTCAGGTCAAATCGGGTTCGGGTCGGTGCCCATTTATTTAATCCCATAATTTATTTTTTTAATTTGGTAGTTAAAATCTTAAACAAGTAAAAGGCACATGTATAAATCACATAATTTGTTTGTTGCATTTGTTTTTTACCATTAGGCTTGTTGCAAATTTGCAAATAGCAAATGTATAAAATTAAAGAACCACAAATGTAATGCAGATTGTAAGTTGTAACCAAGAAAATGATTGCAACCATACTATGGAGTGTATCTATAACTAGTTATCAAATAAAAAATTATAAGGAGCATTTTTGTTGGAGACTTACAGACTGCAGTAGTCTCATTGCAGACTTGCTAGCTTTGCAAGTTGCAACTTATGCAAAATTGAAAATACTAATAACATATAATAATAGGAAAATAAAAGAACATCTAGACATTAGTTGCAACTTATAAACTGCATAATTCAAATAACAAGTTCACATAATAACAGTTGCAGAGATGAGACTTTTTGTCACAAAATTACAACAGTAGGCAAAGTTTAATGATTTAACTTAGGCTTTTCAATTGAATAAAGAATAAGCAACGTTTATTCGAATACTAAAAAAAAAAAAAAAAGAAAAAACTCGGGTTGACCTGAACCAGAATAGCCAAAGTATTTGAACCCGATATCCGACCCTATTTCGTATTCGGTTAATCAGGTTAACCCGAGTTTGATTTTGAACCCAACTACCCGACCCGAGTATTCTTATTCGGGTTCGTATCCGGGTCGGGTCCGAATCGAGTCGGGATTTTTAACACCCCTACTTGTGACTAAGCGACTTTGCATTGAGTTCATAATGTTTTCATACTCTTTCTACAAAATGGTGCACCAAATGTATTAGAAACCAGCAAGAAAAGCCCCTAGCAGATGTTACAACTACAAAACTGGTCTCAAGACTTTAAATTGACCGGTTTGAGTCCTTTATGAAAGGAACTTTTCATATAGGTACACCCTCTAGTTTAGGATAACTAGTTTTTGTAACCGTAGTTTATGTTGTTTATCCCATTTGGGCATTTGGCCCCACTGAATTTATAGGTTGCCCCTCTAGATTTCGTGACATGTTTATTTATGGATTTAATGGTTCGTTTAGGCGACTTGCCTACCCTTATGGCTATAAGTGGCAAAATAGGTGGTTCGATTGGATTTAGGCCACGGGTGCAGATAGGGTTGGGTCTAGATGGGTCTAGATAGATTTAGGTTTAGACGGGTCTGAGCCTAAATGGTTTTCCTAAAAGGCAAAAATGCATATATATCCCTTCCAAAATGAACAATTGCATATATATCTTTTGTAGAAGTTTTTTATGCACATAATACAATGGTTTTTATGCATGCTTTGGATATATATGCAATTTTGCATTTTCAGGAGGATATATATGCAAAAGCCCCTTCTATAAATATGGGTCTAAATGAGTCCGAGTTTAAATATGTTGGGTCCGGATCTAGATGGGTTTTAATCGGGTCTAAATAGGTTGGGTCTGGATCAAGATGAGTTTCACCCGCTAGACCCCCCTATACCCCCGTCCGGATCTATATAATTGCACTTTCTATCAAATTTCCAATTAGACTCAAAACCATGTCCATGTTATTTTGGCTAGAGATACAGTCAGTATACTCAATGCTCTTAATGTCTATTGAAATTCGTTATGCATTTTCCAAATCGTCATTTGTTGTACTTCACTCAAAAGAAATTGTTACGTATTCAATAACATTGTTCAATTTGTAAGTAACGCAGTAATAGCATCCTACACACTTCACAACGAGAAAGCCAATACCCATATATATCAGTATTGGACAAGATGGTAAAAGATGCGAGTAAATCATTTTATGAACTTTAACGCCAACTATGCAAAGAAAGCATTTAGCTATATATCTTTTGTTTTGAACAATGATGTATGTTGGTTGAATTTGATGTTGTTTGTAAGTTTTTTGCTTTGGTTGAAATGGTTTTGTGATAAAATGGCTTACGGGTCGCTGCAGAAATGAAACAGTAGATTTGGTAGCTGCGGGAATGGGTTGCTGAAATGAAACAAATTGGTGTATCAAATTCTAAACATGATTAAGTAGGTTTGTGAAGTAAATGTATATATCTTAACTAAAACCAAAAGGGCAAATGACAAAAAAATGCATCGAACTTGACACTTTATGTGATTGTGTGTAGCCAACTATTTTTTTTCTTATTGTATGTACTGAACTTTCAATTTCGATCGTTATGTGTATTTTGTGACTATTCGCCATGTAAAATGACCATTTTACCCTTTGAAATTTGAAAAATTAAGGGTAAAATGGTCACAAAATCTGTGTGATAATCGAATTTTGAAAGTTCGATCACATAATAAAAAAAAAGGGGTTCACACAATTATAAAAGTGTCAAATTCGATCGATTTTTTCATTATTTACCAAACCAAAAGCCTTAAATTGTTTGATGACTTTACTGTAACATTTAGATTATACTAGCTAGCTAAATTAAGTTTTTGTTTAAACATATTTATGTTAATAATAAAAATATCAGATCCAAGAAAAATGAAAATTGTCCTCACTAAAGGCACCAATATATGATCTTAAGACCCTACTTGTGCGGCTTGTGCCCTTACATACCCTCAAATTTTACCCTTCTTTGTCACTTTTTCCTCTTTGTCACACTAAATGAAAAAGAGCAGCAAAGTGCTAGATTTCACCTCTATCTTGTTTCCCATAAATGGTAAAAATGATAATTTAAAGGAAAATTCAATTTGATGTTTGATCAATTTCCATATGATTATAAATGGCTAATGATAATTTAAAAGATAATTTACTTTGGTAGTGGGTATTTTTGAGTGGAATTGTTAATGACACTCTTTTAGTTTTTTCATATTTTGGCTAATGGGTATCAATAATCAATATATTGGTTATTGTTTTCTGAAAAAATAAGAAAAGGGTTTATCATAAGTCCTATTGCTCGACTTCTAGACCCAAACACACGCACGTAAAGCAAGCAACCTTTCGCTTTTCTTTCTTTGAGGAGTTATAAAAAGAAGCAACCTTACTAAGCAAACGTACGCTTAGGCTCAAAAGAAAGAAGCAATGGCTATCATGCTTGTTGAGCATTAGACTATCCCATTCCATTTTTTAGCCGGACAGAAAAGTGGAAACTTTCTGAGACGATCTTCTTTATGTGGGATGCTCTTTTGCGCTACGAAGGACTTTTTTTGCTCTTCAAGTGCGCCACTCCTTCTTTGTCATGCATATGATTAACTTGTGGCCGGTTTTTCATACTACCAAAAAGCATTAGAAAATTTTGTAGGCAAACAATAGCTAGGTTGGTTTTAATTAATGTTCTCCACTAAAGTTCACTCGAGTCTCAAGTATACTACTCATCAAAAGTTATACTAATAAGCCTTTTTACAACAATCACTTGAGACACTTGCCATCATGAGCTTAAGCTCACAAGTTTTTTCAAACACGAGCTTATGAAGGCTAATTAAGCTAGTAATCGCATAAAACATTGGTGGGCTGTTTGGTGCAACCGTCACAATTAGGTGACATGGCAAATGACGTCAGGACAAGATTTGATAGTGTAACTTATGGAAATGGACCAAACAACAACACCCGTTAATTAAGGATAGCTAGTCACGTGTACTCTAGCATGGACCCAACTCACATGTTTAACTTTGTCCCCTACCCAGTTTAGCAATATGGGGATAGTTTGCAACTTGCCAATAAAATTAGTAGATTTACACCCATAATATTTAAAAGGGTTTTTCTAACATGTGCTCCGGGGGCACATGTTAAAAAAACCTTATTTAAAAAACGAGATCACAACGGTCGGACTTAAGGGTTCTCGAAGGTTTACGGGAATCTGATAGATGTTTTCTGTCTAAAGCAAATTTTCGGTAAAAAGCTCAAATTCTTTGAAATGCACATGGTCTTTTAATTTTGTGTCACATAAATACATATATTATTTAGTTAGTCTATTAACGTATCCAAATAATTACATGCCTTGATCATTTTTACTTCTTTTACATACTCGTAAAAAATATTATACACCTAATAACTTAGAATCATGGGTTGCCCGCCACATGTATCACATTACATAGACTTAGACCGGTGAGACATAATACGCGTCTTGGTCTAGGTGGCATCAATTAAATGCGTCCAACTCTATTTGCCTTAACCTATACACACACGTCTTAGGTGTTGTTGCGGGAGAACTCGGTCGTTCACACGACCTAGTTGTGGCCGTTATGGTTGTGTGTGTGATATTTTGGTTTTGGTATGGTATATTTGTGTCTATCTTGGGTGTACTTAGGCAGTGATATTGGTTGTCTTATTACACTATGTCGGTTGTGATATTAGTCGTGGAAAGAGAAGTTGAGGTGACGATAGTAATGTTGGTTGTTAATACCACTAGCCTTATCCAACGATCTAACTAGTATACCTAACAAAGATATGAGAGGGTGATCTTTAATAGACGAGCCAACGGATTGACGAAGGTTATTCATGTCAAGTTATCGCAGACGGTGATCTTTGACTTAGATATACACCGCTTACTCAGGGTATTTTCGTAACCGTTTCTGACCATTTGTGTAGCTAGAGAGGTTTGACTATGATACCTTTTGTGCCACTACGGTATGACGGTTTTAACAAAGATATGATAAGTTTTTCCACTGCATAACAGGTTTAATAAGTTGGCCTTGCTCAAGCATTTTTATTTTTTTTTACTTTCTCCTAAATTAATTGTCTTTGCCTAATAAGTTACCAAACATACAATAGAAACATCATCTGCATTATGTGTCTTAGTTTATACAATGACAATGCTTAAAACAGTCAATTAAAAACATAAAAGGTGTATACGTCGTTATTTCACTCGTGACTTGTGCCTCGATATTGTTCTTCACTACAAATCCGTGTGAAATACATATATTTTTACTTTCGTGAGCATGAAATTTTACAAAGATTACAAAACGGGTGAGATTTTTCCTACTCAGTTATTAAGTGAGAACGAGCCTTTGACTCAAATATACACAGTCTGATACAAAGCAAGGCAATCTTGTTTTTTAATTCAAAGATTCAAAATTGTCAATTTGTCACCTACAGTTATTGGGCTAAATATCTACAGTAATTTTGGAATAAGAGAATAGAGATGATGTGGGCCATGTGGCAAGTCCAAAAAGAAAATGGGCCCACAAATCACCATTACCACGGGCCGGATTTATAGGGTTTATGTGACCCGATCTGAAACCATAGTGTGTTTAACATGACAAATGCAAACAGACAGTTGGCATGCCAAATCCATACCTTGCAACACGCCAACTATAAGTTAAAATGTGTTTGAGTTGGTTGAGTGGATCACGCCAATGATTTTTGTGTGTGTTTTCTTTTTTGTTTTTTTTTGTATTGTGAGTGAGTGAGTATTTTTAGTGGGGTATTTTATGGGACCCAATAATATGTTAGTGGTGTGTTATAAGAGAGGGTGTTTTAGTTATTAGTGTGTTATTAGGATGTGTATGATGTGGCGCTGATGTGGCATACTAATAACGTGTTATTGATATTGCCCTTACCTTGTGTATGGAGATGAATAACATGCCAAATGCACCTTTTTTTCGTGCTATTCGTGTGCCAACAGTACCGACCAACATGCCATTGGTAAGCCATTGGGTGTTTGAGTCATTGGAATGGCTTAAGCCATTTGCATCTTTTGTTTGTTTATTATTTTTATTTTTTTGTATTGTGAGTGAGTGGGTATATTTTGTGAGAGCTACAAGTACCAATAACATGTTATTGGTGTGTTATGAAAGAGGGTGTTTTAGTTATTGGTGTATTATTGGGAGGGGATGAGGCGACGCTTAGATGGCATACCAATAACGTGTTATCCGTTAACATGATACCTTGTGCTCTTAGACAATATCATTTTATTTATTTTTTATTTGTTTATTTTTTTCTTCGCTAAAAAGAAATAAATTTGACAATATATAGCAAACATTGAGTGACATGTTGAGGGTGACACCGTATAAGTTATTTACAATTAAAGTTTTGTGGCATTAAAATGTATTTGATTAGTCTATAGTTTTATATCTATAGTCCTGCGTGCCATTGGTAATGATTCTACTACGGTGCCACAAATTCGCAAGATGATTCTAAGTAATCGTTGTTGTTCATTGGATTCCTAGCTATAGACAACTGTTTTTGGATGGCTAGAAGCATGCATTATGCGGTAAGTTATTTTAGGTGTTTGGATGGTAAAATAGCAAACATTGTCTTGAAATGACGAGTGACGGATCCATGATTGTCTAGTATGTGTAGCGCAAAATTATTGTCTCCTTGGAGCGCGAGTTCAACAACACCTAAGAACCCCCGGTAGCACGATGTCAAAACAACTTTGTTTATCGCACTTTGTGTGCTTTAATCCAGTGCTGTTAATGGTGCCTTTTTTTTTTTTTTTTTTTTTTTTTTTTTTTTTTTTTTGGTGAACACAACCGCACCACACTTGAAATCCGGCCACTGAGTTAAACTATCCAACCGGGCAGGCCTCGTGACCCGAATCACTAGGAGAGACCCGCGAAGGGAAACCCATAGAACTCATGGCTTCGCACTACGAGGAAAACCTATAACTTTTTGTCTCTTGCAAGACTCGGACCCTGGGTAAAATCTCCCCCAAGCTCCAGAAAGAGCTCAGATGACCAACTGAGCTAAGCCAGTTGGTTTTCATGGCGCATATGATGATTACGAATAATTAATTACTATATATACTATTTGTCGGGAAGAAAACAGTAACAAGCAAGCATTAAATGCAAACTTTTCCAACCTGGCAAAAACAGTCCCTGATGTTTAAGTGGCGCTGCAAAATTAGTCCTGCGGCATTAATTGCTATTTATAGCAATCTGGCAAAAATAGTCCCTAAGGTTTAAGGGGCATTGCAAAGTAAGTCTGTAGAATTAATTGCTAACTATAGCAACTTGGCAAAATTAGTCCCTAAGGTTTAAGTGTCGTTCAAAGTAAGTCGCTTTGAAGCCGTCCATTGCGTCGCTACGGTTCCCACATTCGTATATATACTAAAGATCGGGGAGAGAGAAACCAACCATGCATTAAATGCCAACTTTCTCAAATTGGCGAGAAAAATTTGAGGTTCAGTGGCGGCTGCAAAGTAAGTCCAAACATTAAATGCAAAGTTTCACAACTGGCAAAAGCAGTCCACGAGGTTTAAGCGTCGTTACAAAATAAGTCCAAACATTAAATGCAAAGTTTCACAACTTAGCAAAAATAGTCGCGAGGTTCAAGTGTCCGCAGTAAGTCGCTGAAGACAATCCATTGCGTCGCGTGGGTTCCCACGCTCGTTTTACCCAAGTTGTGAATTATATACTTGATTTTAATGTGTTGGATTTTTCTGACTATAATGGTTAATGCGTCATTTGAATCCAGGTGTCATGCATATGATGTTTATAAAAACTACGAATGTCACAAGTTTGGGTTCGAAAAAATCTAAAACGTCAGTCAATATATTTAATCACCAATTTAGGCTCGTTTGGGCTTAATCTAAAACTCGTGAGCAAAGTAAAGTAACTAAATGGGCCTTAATGCCATGATGGGATGATGAAAGGTTCACAACTTCACATGATGGATTCGCTTATGATAACTTAAATTTGAAACTCAACAAGAACTAGAGCACAAGACTTTGTACAAAAAGCTTTATTCGGGATTGTTGGAATGTACTCATGCAGCATGAATCTGCGAAAAAGGATTTACGGACCTGACTCGGACAATTGGAAAAGACGCGGAAATTGGTTAGATGTGATAAGCAGACGGAGTAAGAACTCGTACATGCATATTTCGTAATATTCTACCTGAATTTTCACGATACATGACTGATTTTTTTCGTTTAGTATCTAAAACTAGCTTCTTGCTCGTGAACGCATGTTAATACTCTAATGATCGGCTAAACCACGTAACTCTATGTTTTTCTTGATTGTTTATTTCTTTCTCGCCAGTATTAGCTCATATTTCCTAACAAGGATACTATAACATACATTGTGTTAAAGTATTAGTTAGACTATCAGGTGGATTAAATTTTTTTTCTTAAAATCGTTTGGTCATGTCGCCTTAAGTCCTTAACTACTTATGATTAGTCGACTTCCCTTGCCATTAATCCGTGTTATTGCTCTCATATCGACACTTAATGTTACTAGACTTTAAAATATTTCTGAAAAGTTAGGCTACCGTTTAATTAATAGGGTTATTAGAAGTAATAAATCTAGTTAGGTACTTACTAAACCATATTAAGTTTATAATCTATATTAAGTTTTGCCCACTCCTATAAGTCTATAACAACTAGCCAACTATAGACAGTTAAATAAATGAGATTTTTGGTCCAGGTGCATTTAGACAAAATTGAGATATTTTGAAAAAATTAACATACGCAGTAAAGTTTTATCGGTGTCCCGTGACACTGCGTGACCCCCTAATTCTGTCACTATATTTAACCCTCTAAGGCATTTGGTGGTGGTTAACGAATACCTTTGTAAAAATTATATATATATTTGTGCTACATGATCTTAAACTCTTAACTAATTGCTTAATTGTGTTACTATATATATCTTCTTCTTTTTTTTTACTTTTTTTTTTTATGGTTACCTATATTTTGACTCGACATTGCGAGACGAGTAATTTCAGGGCAACTAACTTTTGGATAGCTCAGAGTCGACGCATGTAAACCTCCGTGGGTTAAGTTATATAAGCCATGAGTTCAGAGATAAATTAAGAAGAAACATTAATGGTAAAATACCGATGCGTTGCATTAGTAAAGAAGTTTTAATAAAGTAACAGTCGATGTACAAGTCGATATTAACTAAACGTTTCTTGACATAAGTTATTTAAAATAATCTTCAATGCAATATAAATGCTTTCAATTATGGATTCATTAAAATTACTTGATTGCAAATGACATGATGTACATAGTAACATTCATGACTCATGACTTTTCAAATCCGATGCAAGAAATTGCGAGTATCAATCCAATTAATAAGTTAAGGAAGTGTCTAACCAGTGCCGATGATTGGCTTAGGGCATTGGATAAAAAGGCAAGGACTCCACGAAAAGTACAAAAAAATACTCAGGGTTTCATGAAATTTGTGGATCTCTGAATACTTTTTTGCACCTCCCTGAATATTTTTATTATGTATAGATCATTAGATTGTGAAACAGTTAATCTTCCTTCAAAAGAAACAATACAGCTTTTTACAGTGTTTATTCGCATAAGAATCATAAAATGGATAAAAGTAAAAACATAAGCCGCACTAGTTGGGCTGCATGCTCCCTTGTTTTCTTACACGTATGTGTTTATATCTTTGCTCGCTCGTATATTTTTGGTTTATGTTTCCGTTTATGCATTTGTCTCTCTTTCATCACACTTTGCTTGCACACACACATTTGTCGGAGGTTTTTCTAAAAACAGTCCTTTTACCTCGGATAAGGATGTGACTGTCTACATCTCACCTCTTCATGTCTCACTCTGACAACATTGGGTATTGTTGATGTTGTTGTTGATAAGCAACACTAGTTGTACATTCAGATTCACTGGTCAACGAGGCGCTATGGAGAAAATGGCGGGGTTCAAAGCCCGGCCTCTTGATAAGTCAAGATGGCGGGACGTGTCTTTCGTTCTTGGTAGGGTCCTGGGGAGGTCGGTTGGATCCCAGGATCGTGGGGCCAGAGTGATCCCACCATTATTCACCTTTTGGAGTATATGATCCTAACGTTAAAAATTTCTCTAAACTTATGCTTTTCAAAATTCTATTTTCTAAGCTTTAATGATCAAGAAAAACATTTTAGGCCTTTATGTAAGTTTTGTACAGATTATCAGATTATATAACAAGAAGCCCGTCTAGCTCAGTTGGTAGAGCGCAAGGCTCTTAACCTTGTGGTCGTGGGTTCGAGCCCCACGGTGGGCGATTACTTTTTTTTCTTCACATTTTCGTTTTATAAGGTTATATCAATGTGTCGAGATGCAACTCGTAGTTGATCGACCCCTTTTGTAACACAATCATTTTGGTGCTGTCGGGGTGTCACATATAATGAAAGTCGCTATCCTATAGGTTCACTTTCTTAAGAACTCGTATCGTACCTTTGCTTAAAATGGCATCCTAAATGAAATCGATTACAGTTTGTATATGTATGCGAAAAACTTAACCAACTCGTGGGTGTATACATTCATGCCTTCTTTACATTATTGTCGGTATACACTCATAATGGATGTTGATGAGTGGTTTGATTTACCTATCATGTGCTATTTCAATTAGCAAAGTCATGCTGACATGAATGTCAAGAATCCAATTGAATTATGATAGTGAAAGAGATGTCCATCCAAATTATTTTGCATATGATAGGTACAATACTAAGTTATTAACACAACATAAGGTACCACAATCCACATATGTCACAAGAAGTGAACAATATATTATTATAGTGTGTTAAATATAATCAAAATTGGAAAAAATTAGGGTGTGTTTGTTGAAACTAGCAGTAAACAGTTAACAATAGCAGTTAGCAACAACAGTTTAATTTATAAAAGTGTTTATTTAGTAGAGTAGTTGTTGCTGTAATTTTAATGTGTAAAGTAACGATAAATGCTAAATGCTGATTCAAGGAGCATAAAGAAATTAGCGTTTTTATAACTTTATAAATGCTACTACTATGCTTTCTTCCGAACGAACTTTTTAATAATAATGCTAAATGCTAAACGTCAAGGGCGCTGTGAACTGTAATTGTGAAAAGGTTGGTAAACGTTAGTCGTTAGGTGTCTTTTAAGTCTATAAGTATGGTCATAAACTTCTATTAATTTTGTTATGCATAACCAAAAATTTAAGCTAAGACTTCAAAAAACTATCATCCATTTATGATTAAACATGTCAAAAGTGTCGTGAACATTTTACACATCCATAAGTGTGTTAATATAATGCAACATCTTTAGTAAAAACTAGAGGGTGACATATTTTTAAAATCAGAAAGTTTAAATAACAATTATTGATATTTCAAGGCTTCTAATATAGTGGTACGTGAGTATGTCAACCGATCAAGAGGTTATGATTCAAGTCCGTATATTTCTATCATCAAGAAACTATAGAAGTTATAAGATTATGTTTTAGTGGGTGGTGTTCAGACATTCAATTATTCATGATGAGAAATACAAAACACAAAAATATTGGACTAAGTAGCAGTTTAAATTTTTCTTCAAGGAATTAGTTCTAAGTAGGGGTAAACGAGCCGAGTCGAGCCCGAGCCTGCCAGAGCTCGAGCTAGGCCGTTTATATATAAAAAGCTCGAGCTCGGGCTCGAGCTCGTTTCGAGCCTTACATTTTGAGCTCGAGCTCGGCTCTTGAAACTATTCACAAGCTCGAGCTCGACTAATTTATATGATGTTTAAAGAAAAGAAATTTCAAATGGAGCTCATTTCGTTAATTACGTAAATTTCATTTCGTTTCTTCTTTTAAGCTCGTTTATATGTATAGAAAACATATATGTATATATTTCTATGGCTCGTTTAGGCTCATGAGCCTACTCGAGCTTTTATATAGACTCGGGCTCTGCTCGATTATTAAATGAGCCCAAACTTAGACTCGAGCTCGGGCTCGAGCTCGTTTAAACTCGACATTTCGAAATTTTCACCGATCGATTAGAAACTTTTCACGAGCAACTCGGCTCGTTTCCACCCCTAGTTCTAAGTGTCAAAGGTGTGACACGGGAAACAAACAAAGGAAATCACCAAAATACTTTTTTCTTCCCTTCTCTTGCGGGAAATGAGCAGGAAAGCATCAAAAGATATCCCTTTCGAAAGTATAGTCTCCAAGACAAATAAGGGAAAGTGAATGATTTTTATGGAGAGAAAGTATAATTTATTGTGTTTTGAGTGAGTACTTATATTTTAAAAGGAAAGTTATTTTACATATCAAATTTTTCTTACATGCTAAGGGACTCATCTGCACCATTTATTTAAAAAAAAATGAATGTCTAAGACTAAAAGCATTTTATTATTCCACCAAATTTTTTATAATTTAAATATCTCTTAAACCGTTAATCGTTAAGCGAAAATATTTACACCGTCGCGACGAACATTTAATTATCTTTCTATAGACGGGCACTTTGATATACTTTCGAAAAAAGAAAAAAAAAATCGTTTTATTCACGTCTTTTCGTCTTTTTTTCGTTTAATTTACGTTACTGAAATTTGCATTAAAAAATCATACGGAGTATATGATAAAACTCTAAATTGAATATCACATGTGATATTAGTGTTAAATCATATATGATATGTAATATCACATGTGATATTACACTAATATCACATGTGATATTACACTAAAAAAACGAAAAAACTAGAAAAAAACGTGAAAAATGCGAAAAAAAAAAATTTTTGTCGAAAGTATATCAAAGTGTCTATCTATAGAAAGATAATTAAATGCTCATCGTAATGATATTTTTTTTTTCGCTTAACGATTAACGGTTTGAAATATATTAATATTTGAAGAAAAAAAAAAAGATGAAAGTGAGTTTTTTAAATTGTTGGGAATTAATCTCATTCATTAGATCAAATAAAAATGAATGGTAGAGATTGATCCCTTAATATGTAAATAATCTTTTGTCCTCAAATGATCTTCTATCGTATTTTAGATGTATTTTTAAACAATAAAGAATACAGGAAAAAAGTTAATGAAAGAAAGAAAATGTGCTTAAAAAAATAATAAATAAATAAATAAATAAAAATAGCAAAGATAACATAGTTATGTGAAACTGATTAGTGATGTGAGGGTGATTTGGCGGGAAAACTTCGACCACATCCTCCACTTTAATATTTCGTTTGCTAGTTTGTCACACACGTGTATATATGTCAACTATTATTGGACATCTTTAATCATTAATGATGTTGACATTTAGTCACTAAATACAATCTTAAAAATAAAATAAAAATACAATCTTAATACAGGTAAATGAATGTGGATATTCAGTTAAGGTTACCTGGAAAACGCAAGTATTTAACTCAGATGTATGCCATTATGAAATGTCTACCTAGCTATGTTTGAATTATCTACCTTTTGTAAGAAGGCTAATTGTCTAACCTTTAAGCTATTTGATTGATTGCTACAACTAGTGGTGTTATTCGGGTTGACCCGGTCGGGTTCGGGTCAACTCGGGTCAAGCCTAAAAAAAACATACCTGAATCCGACCTTGTTTAGAACTCGGGTCAACTCGGATCGGGTCAATTCGAGTTCGGGTCAACTAGGGTCGGGTCATATATGATTTGTGAAAAATTATATATGATTTGTGAAAAATTATATATGATTCGATTTTTAAAAATCATATATAATTTTTCTGGGCGGAATTTTTGAAAAAAAAAATTGTCGAAAATATAGAAAAGTGCATATTAATAGAAATATAATTTAATTCTCGTCGCGATGGTTTATTTTTTATAGTTTGAAGATTTACCGTTTGCAAGATATGTTGTTTACAAAAAAAATGTGAAAAATGATTTTTTATTAACTTTGATTAAAAATGAATGACTAAGATTCGTTTATTAGATCTATAGTAAATATGAGATTTATATTGATCTCAACTCCAATCTACATATGTCACAAGAAGTGAACAATATATTAGTGGAAAATGATAATTCTTCCTACTTCATGTTTCTACAAATCCTCTTACTTACGGAATTCTGACAAGTGTCAGAACTGATGGTTTGGATGCATAGATAAAATGAGTGGAGAAAAAAATATATAATATTATTGTGTGTGAGGATTAGTAGGAAGATAATGTTGGAGACTTTAGCAATATACGGAGCAATGTGTTTAGTATAATCAAAATGGGAAGAAAAAAGTAGTAATGAGGTGTCTTTTAACTCTTTATAAGTATGGTCATAAACTTCTATTAATTTGGTTATGCATAACCAAAAATTTAAGCTAAGACTTCAAAAAACTATCATCCATTTATGATTAAACATGTCAATAGTGTCGTGAACATTTTACACATCCGTAAGTGTGTTAATATATTGCAACATCTTTAGTAAAAACGAGTGTAGAAACCCGCGACGCAATGGACGGATTCTCAGGACTTATTTTGTAGCGACACTTAAACTTGGGAAATTGTTTTTGCCAAGTTGTGAAACTTTGCATTTAATGTTTGACTTGGTTTGCGTGACACCTAAACGCGAGGTAATTCTTGCCAAGTCATGGCTTTCGATAAATCACGGACACGCGTGTCGTGTCCACATCGAATCCCCGCCTTTTAGTTATATGTATATAACTAGAGGGTGACATATTTTTAAAATCAGAAAGTTTAAATAACAATTATTGATTCAAGGCTTCTAATATAGTGGTACGTGAGTATGTCAACCGATCAAGAGGTTATAATTCAAGTCCGTATATTTCTATCATCAAGAAACTATAGAAGTTATAAGATTAAGTTTTAGTGGACGGTGTTAAGACATTCAATATTTCAATCATTCACGATGAGAAACATAAAACACAAAAATATTCGACTAAGTAACAGTTAATTTTTTTCAGGGAATTAGTTCTAAGTGTCAAAGGTGTGACACGGGAAACAAACAAAGGAAATCACCAAAATACTTTTTTCTTCCCTTCTCTTGCGGGAAATGAGCAGGAAAGCATCAAAAGATATCCCTTTCGGAAGTATAGTCTCGAAGACAAATAAAAGAGAGAGAATGATTTTTAAGAAAAAGAAAATAAATAATCTAATTGTGTTGTGAGTAAGTATCTGTATTTTAGATATAATTTTAAATGATAAAAAATAGAAAAAAATAATAATAAAAGGAACGTGCTGAAATAATTGAGAAAATGTTGAAAAAAAATCTTATAAAAAAAGAACAAAGTGATGTGAAGCTCATGTAGCGAGAAAACTTTGCAATATCCTCGCTATGTTGTGACACACGCGTATATATGACAACTATTATTGGACATCTTTAATCATTAATGATGTTGACATTTAGCCACTAAATACAATCTTAAAAATAAAATAAAAATACAATATTAATACAGCTAGATGAACGCGGATTTTTTTTTTTTTTTTTTGTTAAAGTTACCTGAAAAAAGTAAATATTTGACTCAGATGTATGCCCTCTAGTTGAGGTGTCTCCGTGATTGTTTTCGACTTTTCTTTTGCCCGTCATAAAACGTCTACCTAGCTATGTTTGAATTATCTACTTTTTGTAAGAAGGTCAATTGTTTACCTTTAGGCTATTTAACGATGGGATTTTTATTTATCTAATCGATTGCTACAACAAGCAATTGCTAACTTTTCATCTATTTTTGTTTGCACATCTAAATATGACGGTAGTTGCATTTGATTAGAGCTAAATCGAATCACGTGAAGTTAAAACAAAACGAATTGAGTAAAAATCGAATTACAATTAGTAAAAGATTATATTAAAATCGTCGAACGAATAACAAGTTGATTAAGCCACTTTGATATTGATATTGAAACGATGTCATTTAGTTAGTAAAGGGGATATGATATTGACCCTAAGACCACTCGTAGCAATAACAAATTGGTTTGGTCGATCCCTATTTTTGACCACATCCCCCTACCTCGACCATACCAAACACATCCCCCTATCAAAAAATTGAAAGGTTGGGTTGGCCGCAAGACCAAATGAATTAGAAGGATTTGTGCATGTGAGTGCTCAATTTATTTTCGTGAGGTATGTTTTTTGTAGTGGTTGTGGTCGCGATCGCCTTATTACGAGCATTTGGTCTAGCTGAATTGACGCTGATATAGCGGGTCTGTTTGGTCAAATTTGTGATCACCACTAGTACTAGTCTAATAATAATGAATGATAATAGGATATCTTTTTGCAAAATGAAATATGGTAAATGCTTAATAAACACAAAATAAAAACTCAACAACTTTTAAAATAGGAGTTTATATCCGTTATATATTTGACGAGGCGTAACGGCAAGGGGATAATACAAACCTTTATCCATACGTTAGGTACCGTATAAGCTAACTTTACATTCTTAAATTTACCAAATTGCCCTTCTACTTTATATAGTTTTCCTTAAATTGCCTTCTAAACTTTCCAACTTTCTTACGTTTAAACAACACTTTCTAAATATAGCAATAAAAAAAACTCATAATTCTTAAAATCAAACCTTTTTTGTGGGAAAAAATCTCATAAAATAATAACATTATTTTAATCATTTAACTTAATCAAACCTTACCTTTAAAAGTTCTATCTTTCAAAGACTTTGGTACAAATAAGTTGTCATGTCTTTAAGAAAGAGAAAACAAATACTACGTCCGTATTAAAATTATAGTTCACGTTTGACTTTTTTGGTCTTTTCTTTTCAACTTTGACCTTAAATATTTTTATTTGTGTTATACAATAATTGATAAAAATTATACCAATGAAAATATATTTAAAAACCCAATCAATTCATATATATTGCATCAAGTATCATATAACACAAACAAAAATATTCATGGTCAAAGTTGTAATAGAAAGACCGAAAAAGTCAAAAGAGGACTATAATTTTGGGACGGAGGGAGTATGTTGTTTATTAAGATCTTACTATAATATTATTTTTTTAATAGTTTTTGTAATACTATAAAAATCTATAAATTGTTATATATTATAAAGACAAAATACTATGATTGTTTTATAGAAATGTTGTTCTAAATTATGATTATAAAATGTTTTAAAAGATTAACATGTTAATTTTATAATTTTACAAAAAAACAACCTATAAATTTGTAGTTTTTTAGTTTGTAATCCGAGAAAAGTAATATCGGATCGGATTAGATCTTAAGATCGTATGGTCAAAATCGTAATCATATAAAATATTAAGCTTGCAAAAATCATATGTAAGATTCTGATCATTTTTGTTTTGCAGTATTATAAAATCGTAAAATTTTAAAATCAATATCGAAATCCTGACAATTTTCCTGTTACAATATAGTTTATTCCAATATATATAGGTGATTTTGTTGTAGTATAAAAATGAGTCTTGGCCAAGAGTAGTTTATTTCTGTTGATAGTTTGATACACTGTATTTTAAAAATAAAACAAACTCATGAACCAATAAAGCAAAAGAATGATTATAAAATACTACTTGAGTGAAAAGGTTTGTGTTTTCAAAAACAAAGGTCCAACGTTTGAAACTGTGTCTATGTCAAGCTCGTTAATTTCTTGTATGGTCCTACCAACCATAATCTCATTTCACATTTGTTAAATTTTGTGCAACCCTTCTTTCTTTCTTTTTCTACCATTCATGTTCTACCTCTTCCTTTAACTCATTTACATTGGAGTTGCACTAAATGTTTTTGGTTTAATGGTGTGTGAGTTGCTCACAAACTTAGAAGTTGTGTATTCAAGCTTCGTTGAAAATATTTGTAAGATATATTGTGAGATATGTGACATACGGTGTCAAAAAATTGTCGTTAAAAAAATTGCATTGTAGTTAGTAAATTTAGAAACGTATATCAATTCGTTTTGTATGGATTCAATTGGTTCTTGCTCGTTTAAATAGTATATATGCACCGTGGATTCGTGGAAAGGTCAAAAATAATCACGAGAATACTCCAGTTAGATCAATTGCGTCTGAGTTAAAAGATGCGTTCCAAATGTTATGTTAACTAGTGTTTTTGAAAAATGATTGAGAGATCAACATATATACTGTATATAGTTTTGTGCTTAAAACTATGCAAAAGTAATTATTGATTTGTGTTTCAGTGAGTTTTTTTACTGCACCAATAGAAATATTGTTATTAAACTTTTAAAAGTTAGACGCACCCTAATATACTCACATCACAATTCACACACATACGACTAACATACAAGTCGATCACCACCAAGACTGACTTTTCCTGAAATTTGCTTGAGGACGTGTTAGAGAGCGGGCATGGTAATGGGCAACACGCGTCTTCGCGTCTCCGACCTAATGGAAACCGATAATAGAAAACAAGTAAATAATATACAACGAATCACAAAATTAAGTGAAAACTAAGTGAAAATCCCATTAATAAAACCCACTAAACATTTTTTTAATCATTCTAAGCCGACAGTTCGGCTCAGCATGTGAACAATGTCTGCTCGAGCCGCGTCCATTACACTTATGCTAAATTATCAAGTTTTTTGAGTAAAAAAACGTACAAAATATAGGAGGTAAACATTTTCAGCCCAATTTTAAGAGGGAACATTTTACTTTAAAATCAATCAAAACACTTTTTTTTTCAATTTTTTTCTTTTTCTCTTTCTTCTTAAGTATTACTCGAGAACATAACTTTTTCTGTTTCTTTTCATTTTCTTTAATTTCTTTCCTTAACTAATACTTGAAAACACAGTGTTAAAAAAAACTTGAGTAGAAAACAAAAGGACCAATTGAGTAAAATGTAAAGGGGTGGAGGAAGTAAATGAAAATGAGAAAAAGTATGGGGACATAAATCTGGCAGCGGCACGTGCCAATCCATCAAGATGCACATGCTTCCCAAAAAGCCCCATCAGAGGCGGAATAAAATTTCAAAATTCAAGTACTCCACTGCCACCTATACATTTTTTCCTATATTATTTTTTCTCCTCACACAAAACACTTTTTGTCAACTTTGGTCACTAGAGTTTAATTTCATACACACTCTTGTCTAAACTAAAATTGAACACTCAATCAAAAGTGCTAGGTGCAGAGAGATACCAATAACTGTTATTGGTATATCACCTTAGTACACACCCAATAACGTTAAGACACTTTCCCAGTTATAACTGTTATTGACGCACGTGAGTCCCAAAACACATCACCAACAATAACTCACTCACTCAAAAAAAAAAAAAAAAAAAAAGAAAGAAACAAAAACAACGACGCTTATGCATTGCCCGGCGAAGACACAAATTGTGAGTGAATGGCACCGGCGATGATGCAAAACGGCGGCGTCATTGGGAAAAAAAACCCAATAGCGTATTAAACTCCATTGCACTGTGCTCTAATACCTCACAAATTTACATGTATCAAGTGATACTTGATCCCATAGTCTTTTGTTTTATGACATACTTATATGTCACCACCAAGCCAATGGCTTCAAAATGTAAACACTTGTATGTTGTTATCATGACATAAAGGAGAAAGAAAACATTTAACCACTATATATCTAGTTTTGTGTAATCTTTGTTTTGTATAAATTATAAACGAAAATTTAGGGTCATAAATAAAATTGCTTACAATAAATACATATTATGAGATGTTAATTGTGATTGATGTTACATGTTTACTCACATAATTACTTTGCTATAACTTATTGATCCACATTATTTATTCATTCATTTATGATAGTTTGTAAATGCAACAAAACATTTACAAAATTATTAACGTTTTTTTTAAACTACCATTTTATACCTTTTGATGTAATACAATTTTGTTTCATTATCAATATATGCAAACATCATCATATAAACTATGAACCAATGATGTGGCGGCACGCCACATCATCAATTTATTAAATATAAAATATCAGGTTCATATATTGGCAACGAAATAAAATTTTGCTACAACAAAAGGTATAAAATTATAGTTTATAAAATACGGTAACAATTTGGTAAAGCTTTTGTTACATTTACAAACTATCGTAACTTGATACTTACATAACACTAATCTAAATACAACTTTGTTATTAAACGAATGAATAATTAATGCGGATCGATAAGTTATTCAAACGAAGACGACAACAATACTTACATGGTGTTTGTTTCAGATTATATTATTTGGTTTTTGGATTATGTTTCATAAACTCACTTTTTGTGGTTTATTGTGAAACTTTCCGGCTTATATAAGCTAAGATACTTATATAAGCCCAAAAATCAAAAATTAACCACAAAACGTGAGCTTATGAAACATAAACTCAAAATCAAATATGCCATAAGCCAGCTATATAAGCCGAAACAAACACCTCCTTAAAAAAGATAAACCATAGATGCTCATAAAACACAACTTGGCTATAGTGAAAGGACCAAAAATGTAACCAGACAACAATATAAATAAAACCAAAAGGAAAGAGAGTAGAAAACCTTAACAACAAAAGTCATTAATAACTCTCCTGTTGTGTTCTTAAAGCTCATCATCACTACTCACATTCATTTCAAAAAACAAAACCAAAAATAAAAAATGTCTCAAAAAAACAGAAAACCAAACACATCAACAGCAGATCTATTGACTTGGTCTGAAACACCACCAGCTGACTCTCCTGTTACTGGATCATCTTCTGTCAGGTCTCATCAGGTAATTCATTTATAAAAATATTTTTATATAACTTTTTTTTTTTTTTTTTTTTTTTAATGAAAATATTTTTATAAATGAATGACAGCCATCAGATGGGATAAGTAAAGTGGTGTTTGGAGGACAAGTGACTGATGAAGAAGTTGAAAGTTTGAATAAAAGGTATTTATTTTTATTAGATCTGTTTTGTTTTGTTGTTTATTAGTAGTAGTTAGATAGATTTGTTGATGTATATATATTTTAAAAAATGTTTTTGGTAAATGTTTTGTTGATATTGGTAATAGATAATGACATTTTTTTTGGTTTTGATATAGAAATAAATTTGGATCTATAATAGGAGTTAGAGAAATATTGACCCAATAACATAAAATTATTTTTTGAATTTTGAAAATTTGAAAATGTTATGTTTGGTTTTTTGAAATAAAATAGTCTCCAAATTATGAAATTTAATAAACAAATATTTATACTTATCTGCCTATTTCAAAGTGAAATAAGATGTTTGAGATTGCTTAATGTTAATCTAGTTATGTTTTGTTGATTGATTGATTGATGTTAATATGTTATTAGAATTTGTGAAATTGACAAAAAGTGAATTAGTATTGATAGATAATGACATTTGTTTTAATTAATTTTGGAGTTGAATTTTTGAAGAAAAAAATTTGGATCTACAAGAGTCAAAATGATGATTTTTTTAGTTAATTAAATAAAAAAGTATGATCTATTCTCAGAAATTTATGTTTAAATTTGACTCTTTTTAAAAAGTGAAATGTTTCGATTAAGAGAAATATTTATACTAGTATTGTAATATTAGTGTGAAATAAGATGTTTTCAATATGTAGTTTGAGATTAGCGTGAAATAAGCATAAGGTGTTTACATAGGCAATCCGAAACACCGGCTTGAGATTATTGATCTGTAGTTAGCATAAATGAATGATATTGTGATCACTTTCTTGTTTGTGAATTACCTAAGGCATGTTTGAATTAAGATAAGCTCGGTTTGAGGAAAGTTTTCTTAGAAAGTAGGAGACTTTTATTTTATTGTATCTCTAGTTAGTAAATTATATGAATGAATTTAAATTATGATTACATTAGGATATCCAAATACTTATTTTGATGATTTGAGATTAGTGTAAGATCAACTTAATAAAGCGAACATTTGTTTATGGTATATTCTAGGTTGAACTTTCGAAATCAAAAGTAATAATTTTTTCGTGCGGTTGTGGTTTATATTATTTTTTTAATTGTTTTGCTTTATAGGTGAATTTCTTACTACCAAAGTCTTTTTTTCTTGGTAAAACTTCTATATCATATGGATTCTTTCTTAATGTAACGATTTAGTGTTTATATGAATCATGTGGCCCTGTCCTCTAATGTAATTTCTTGATATTATATTTTTAATGCGACTTTGTGCAATTATTCCAGGAAACCTGTTTCAGGATACAAGTTAAAGGAGATAACTGGAAGCGGTATCTTTGCGCCTGGTGGAGAGAACGGTGTAGAGGAGACTGATTCTGCAACCCGCACCCCATCTAACCCAACTGGCATCCGGATGTACCAGGTAACCATTTGACTGTTTGATCATATCTAATGTACAAATGTTACCTTCGACTAATTCTAATTATATGTCGAACAGCAAGCGGTTGCTGGAATCAGTCACATATCGTTTGGTGAAGAAGAAACAGTGTCTCCTAAGAAGTCAATCTCTGAAGCTAAGCAACGGGAACTAAGTGGCACATTGGACAGTGAATCAGAAGCAAGATTGAAGAAGCAAATATCGGATGCAAAGAACAGGGAACTCAGTGGACATAATATATTTGCACCTCCTCCTGAAATTCAACCCCGCCCATTGGCTGCTCGTGCATTGGCTCTTAGAGAAAACATAACCCTTATCGGTGAACCCGCTCCACATAATGTACGTATTTCCACCAAAATCTCTTGTATAGTTGTATTTTTCATACATCATATATGCTCTCGTCCATACCAAAGTTTTCAACTCTTTGCTGGTTGTATGTTGTGTTGGTTAGGGTGAAGAATGTGTGATCAAGACAGCAAAGAAGATACCCGAGAAGAAATTGTCAGAACTGTCAGGAAATAACATCTTCAAAGGAGACGAAGCCCCGCCATCTGTAGAGAAGCCGTTGAGCTCAGCAAAGCTTCGGGAAATGAGTGGTAGCAATATTTTTGCAGATGGGAAAGTTGAGTCTCGAGACTACTTAGGTGCTCGCAAGCCACCTGGCGGTGATAGCAGCATTGCGTTGGTGTAATGTAATTGCTTACTTTTGAACCTTTTTATTACTATTTATTATGTTGGTGTCGTGTTGACCACATAGTTGTGGACTTTTGGCTAATTGGGTTGGTGGTTTGTTCATAATGAAGTGCTTGAATTAGACCCTTTCGTTAAGTTCTATCTATTTACTCTTTTGTTTATCCATGGGTCGATTTGGCTTATATTTTCTAACGGGTCGTTTTGGGTCATCCATGACAAATAGTATCAGTCGTGTAGTACTTGTTGGAATTTTATACTCATAACAATTATACATAAAACAAATACATCATCAAAGCAAAGAAATGAAGACTAGGAATAATATATGTAAATAATTAACCAAACAAGAAAGTGCACAGACTTTTAAAGAATTCAAGAATCAAACGATTATGTGATCAAGTAACAAAACCCAAAACCCTAAACTAGGGTTTATACAAATCGTCCAACCCAAAAATCGACCACCAAGGATTACAAGCTCAGTGTGCTTGTTGTTTTTCGTTTCAGACACACGCATCTTAATAGCGATTTGATGTGGGTTTGATTCCTCGAATCACAAATAAACCAAACACTGTGTCTTTGAGCTAGACAAAATCGAAACACCCTAGGGGTTAGGGATGTTCGACCGCCACACAAAAGAGAGAGGAGGAGGAGAGAATTTAGGTTATTAGCGATCAAGGGTTAGTCGATAATGAATACATTGATTTGTATTTATAGTTGACATATCTTGGAGTCCAAGTTGAGTGGGATTGGGTTTGAAACCTCCCACCGATCGCCAAACATCCCAAAGGGATTCTAGAACTTTCCGATATCTAATTTCATCTCTAGTCCTTGTAGTTAATATTTAACGACCGCTAACCAAACCTCGTTAATTATTTAACTATCGTTATGTTTTATTTAGTGATTAATAATTAATAACAATAACGTTTTATTTATATTAATTATATACATCAATTCTCATACGTAATGTGTGCAGAATCCAAGCCTCGAGTTCGAATCCGGACATACTATTATTTAAATATCCATTAAAACCTTTCAGCCCCACTTGGATATTACTAAATATAGTAATGACATTGGTTAGTCTAGCTTTCACGCATAACGCCCCGGATCGAATCGAGCATGGTCTCCTGGAAAAACCATTTAATGATTCATCATTTTACTTATCCTTTGTTACTAATACTACATTAACTATGAATATGGATCAAGTCATTTCATAAGTTAATATTCATTCGCTTCGTTGTATATGATTGAACAAGATTACCAAATCATCCGAACGTATTCGGATAGATCTTGGGTATGGCCATACAAACATCTTGTCAACCCTACGAGGGCCCAAATATAGATTATGCTTTGAAACAAATTCAAAGGAACAAATTCTCGACTACAAACATAACTCATGAATTTTGCAACACTTAGAAAATAGCCCTTATAACTACCGATTCGGATAGCGTTAGACTATCTTACACAAATGCACTACATTCATATCGCTTATCCGGTATCTCAAGTCCGAGGATAAACACTTCATGATATACTTAATGATAAAATCCAAAAGTATCATCATGTAAAGTTGGGATGAGTCCTATATTCAATTCATGAATATCATGTGAATCTGGTATGTCCCACGATCAATATACTTAAAAATATATTCTACAAAACTCGATTTGTCTTAATTCAATGACATTCCCACATCATTGATTGACAACGGACTATTTAGAATAACATAAGTTACTCACGGATTAAACATGCAAATATAGGATATAATATTAAGAAAATGAAAAATAAACATAAACAACTATTTTATTTCATTAAAGTAATATTTGTTCATAACATCCTTTATCCAAATACTAATCACAGATCGCATGAAACTACTAGCTAAACGAAGTCCTATCCCATCAAGCATGGTCAAGAAGTTTATCTTTTGGCAAAGGCTTCGTAAAGGGATCACTAGATTTTCATCCGTATGAACTTTGAGTAGATTGATTTCACCTATGTCGACTTGTTCTCTAACATAGTGATATCGACGAGGAAAATGTCCGCGCCTTCATGACTCCGGGCTCATTGGCAAATGTTATTGCAAGCAGAGTTGTCACAATACACATTTAGAGGTAATTCAATTGAGGGCATTACTCCGAGTCCCGAAATGAATTTCCTAATCCAAACGACTTCCATCGCAGCTTCAAGCATTTATGTACTCAACAGTAATAGACATCGCGAACCGTTGTTTGCTTCTTGCTCTTCCAGTCAATCGCTCCTCCATTAATGACAAAGACATAACCCGTCTCGAGACTTGTATCATCTTTATCGGTTTGGAATGACGATCGCAAAAACTCAGAACATCAAGTTTCGCATCCGGATTTCCTCCATACACTAGAAACATTTCTTTAGTAGCCCTTAGATACTTAAGAATGTTCTTAACGACTGCCGATGCTTCACACTGGTTCTGTTGATACCGACCGGTAATGTTCGTGCAAACGCCACATCGGGCCTTGTACATCTCACAAGATACATGATAGATCCTACATCCAAGCATAAGGAACTTTCCTCATGTATTCCACCTCAAAGCATGTGTTGACGCGCATAGTTTATTACTTAAGCCATGTTCAACTTGCATCGGCAAATATCCCTTCTTGGAATTTTGCATACTAAATCTCTTCAAGATTTTATCAATGTAAGCACTTTGGCTTAGTCCAATTAACCGCCTTGATCTATCTCTATAGATCTTGATTCCCAGAATAAATGTCGCTTCCCTAAGTCCTTCATAGAAAAGCACTCTCCAAGATAAGACTTTACATCTTGCATACTTGGAATGTCTTTTCCCATGATCAATATGTCATCGACATATAAGACAAGGAAAATAACATTACTCCCACTAGCTTTGTGATACACATGGCTCATCAAGATTTTGAGTGAAACCAAATTTCTTGATTTCTTCATCAAACTTCTTGTTCCATTGCCTTGATGCTTGCTTCAACCCATAAATGGATCTTTGAAGTTTGCATAAACGCTTCGAAACTTTGGATTCACAAACCCTTCAGTGCGCCATATAGATGTCCTCATCTAGGCGACCGTTTAAGAAGCGGTTTGACATCCATTTGCCATATCTCATAGTCATAGTACGCGACTATGGCTATAAGAATCCTAATAGCTCTAATGTGCGCTCACAGGAGAAAATGTCTCCTCGTAGTCTATCCCATAGGTTTGAGTAAAACCTCGAGCTACAAGACGAGCTTTATAGGTGTGTGCATTGCCATCCATGTCGGTCTTTATCTTAAAGAGCCACTTACTTCCAACTACCTTAGCATTTGGAGGTAAGTCAACCTTTATCCGACTTCGTTGTCTTTCATGGATTGCATTTCCCATTCATTGCAACTCGCCATTTTTCCTTTTCAGACTCATCATGGCGCTTTATAGTTAGCGAGTTCACCAAGATCCCTAACATATTTTCCTCGCCTTCTACGTTGAGACATAGACCTTTCAGTGCACGCGTAGCTCTTGAAGATCTACGAATGGGAACCACTTCAATCTCGTGTGGACGCCTGGACTTTCGTGTTCTACTTGAGGTTGGCTAGTGTTCTCGAGAAGGTGTTGTATCTTCTTGATCATCTTCCGATCATATACTCCCACCGAATTCATGAGATATGAGATCCTTTTCAAGAAAGTCTCCATACCTAGCAACAATTACTTTGTTTCGGTGGAAAGTAGAAGTAGTAACCCATAGTTTCCTTTGGGTATCCTACGAAGACACATTTAATGAGATCTTTGTTGCGACTTATCACAGAGTCACGCTTAACAAACGCCTCACAACCCTGCACCTTTAAGTAAGACAAGTTGGGAGGTTTCCATACCACACTTCATAAGGAGTCTTATCAACCTTCTTAGTTGGAACCATATTCAATATGCGAATGCTAGCTTCAAAGCATAATCCCAAAAGGATAAGGGAAGAGTAGTAAGATTAAACATCGATCGCACCATGTCTAGCAATGTACGATTCCTTCTCTCGGATACACCATTTTGTTGTGGAGTATATGGAGATGTGAGTTCTTGGACAATACCACACTCGACTAGATAATCTTTAAACTCTTGGCTTAAATATTCACCACCTCTATCGGATCGAAGAGCTTTAATCTTCTTTCCTAGTTGCGGTTCTACTTCACTCTTAAAACCTTAAATGTTTCAAAGACTTCATGTTTATGTTTAAGTAAATAAACATAACCATAACGATCGAAATCATCAAGAAGGTTAAGAAGTAGCTAGCACCCTTTCTTGACACATGTCTTAGTGGTCCACATACGTCAAGATGTATCACACCAAGAAGATCGAAGCCCTTTCTAAACTATTTGTAAAGGTTTCTTGGTCATCTTCCCAGATATGCAAGATTCGCATTTATCAAATGATTCATCATTGATGTCTTGCAAAAGCCCATTGTGTTGCAAATTGTTGCATGCGTTTCTTGCCTATATGAGCAAGTCTACAATGCCAAAGAAATGAAGAATCCAAATCACTTTTGATTCTTTTATTATTGATGCTAAAGCGTAATTATTTTTATCATTCACATTATCATGCAAATCAATTTCAAACACACCATTTCTTCGGAATAACATTAAAGTAAAAACATCATTTAAAGAAGCGAAATTCCATAATCAAGAAATGTATGAACGAAACCAATATCTTTTAACAAGGAAATGTAAACGACACCCTAACAATGGAAGGTGCGAATGACAATCGTTTAATGACAAGATTAAACCCGAAGGTAAAACTAAATCAAACGTGCCTATAGCTTCAACGATCGCATGTGCTCCATTACCCACGTGCGGTATTGTCGTCCATAGGCAAGCTTCCTTGCTCCTCTAAGTCCCCTGCAGTGTATTACATATGTGAATACCACATCCATTATCATATACCCGTGAATTTATTTTATGAGGAAAAGCAAATAATTCTATCATCAAAGAGTACACGAAATCGGCCACACAAGATTTTTATACCTCTTATTGCGCAACTCATCAAGGTACAATGGACAATTTCTCTTCCAAAGGTCCAACCTCGGTGCAGTTGATGACAAGCCCGATCCTTCTTCGGATTCTCACGCTTTTGGGAGGGTACTTGGGTTCTTGCCGATAAGTCATAACTTGTTTTCCTTATCGCCTTTACCCTTACCTTTCCCTTTCTTGTTCGCTAGCGGCTTATTAGGCTTAGAAATTCTACCCTTACCGATGGTCAAACCGCGGTGTAGAGGCCTTCTTGGGCAAACCTTTTCATAATCAATGAGCATTGCATGTACCTCATCGTTGCCTTCCCGTGCAATGCATATTATAATCAAGCACGAAACCATCAAATTCCTTGTTAAGGATCCGCTGATCGTGCCAATTTGTATGTCATTAGGGTAGACATAGTTCAAACGCCCAACCGGTCCATGTAACTCATCATTTCAGACGCATGGGCGCCATGTGTTTCCCATCTCCTTGCTTGCAACTATGAAGAGCATCAATCAAGTCATACTGACTCTCTGATTCTGTGCTTTTCAAACAACCTTTGCAATTCTTCCAAAGATGAGATTAGGAAAGTAATTCTCAAATTGATTTTGCAAGCTTGAGTTCATACTCCCGAGCATAATGCAGCGACCTCATTATACTTGTCATACTCAGATTGCCATGCGGCTCGTGCTCAGCAGAGCATCACCGCAGTTCGGAGGACAAGGCGTAGTCAAATAATTGAGTCTTTTGGCAACCTCAAGACAATTCGAGTTGCGATACCAATCATTGAAATTGCGCTACAAATAATTCTCTCGATCAAACATAGATTTGAACGACGAGGCTAGTGCGAGAGATTCACTGAGCCATTTCTACGTAAATAAAAGTTCAAAAGTTAGTACTTTCGATAAGTAAACATTCAAGAAAATAAAATACCCTTTGGTCAATATTCATATTAACCATAGAATTTTCCTTGAATTTTGGATCCTCATTATCATAGTTCCACCACATCGCTTGATCGCTAGTGGTGAAAGTATAGAATAGTAATCGTTGAAAACGATAATTGACAAACAAGTTTTCAATTCCAAAATTATGGGATTTACAATTTTGCCAAAACAATTAATGCAAAACGTAAGCATGTTTCATCCCATCTTATGCCTTAAGTTATAGGTCTCACTAACTAACTTAATTAAGTTGTCTAATTTAGAAACTGCAAATCATAAAGCTGAGGTCTCACACAACAAAATAATTCACCTTGTTATTGTAATCTAGATCAAGGTCTCACATAACTAAATTACAATTTCAAGTGTTTCATATCATTAGATGGCATAAACTTAAATTTAAAGGGTACAATTTTTGATGTGTAATCAAAACTTATGTATAAAGAAGCATGCATACAACTTTATAACATAAAATTTTCGAAAAAACTTACTAAAGGATTTTAATTGCTAAGATTTAATTCTACAA
Organism: Chrysanthemum lavandulifolium; assembly: GCA_022545495.1. NCBI lineage: Eukaryota > Viridiplantae > Streptophyta > Magnoliopsida > Asterales > Asteraceae > Chrysanthemum > Chrysanthemum lavandulifolium. The sequence goes on along the minus strand of CM040242.1, from coordinate 14,255,727 downwards.
AGTTTTAATCGATGCGTTGAGAAACTTACAACTTTGCACTAAGATGCTTCGTACATAGAATGGTTATACTAGGTAGCTCCAATCGAACGCATACGAGGGGAGAGGACGGTGTGTCACCAAGCATAACCTTAGACATCCATTCGGTGAGACTATGCTCACTTCTTAAATACCCCTTTATAGTTTGTTCTAGTGGGTGAGCTGTTCTAACCATTTAGTACAATCAAGATCGGTCGATTAAAGTTCAAGAATAATTCTTAGATAAATCAATTTCGCCATTATTTAGTCCATTTAATTTTCTATTCATAAAAACCCTTTTGCTTACTAACATGTCAAAACAATATATAAACAAAAAGCATTTTAATAAAATTAAACACACTCAAATAATATAAACATATAACTAAACAATTTAACATATGTAAAACAATTAGCCACATGCATAATTATTTCAATAAACTCTAATAACAATTCTAGGCGTAAATAAATGCATACATTAACTAGGACTTTCATCTCGCAAGGTAGATGAGCTACATACATCGACAAGTCGATTGCGTAGTTCTAAATTAATAGTATACCAAATAGCACATAACGAATTTTATTAGTTATAATTGAGGTCTTCCCCAATTTTATAATTATTAAATAAATAAAACATGTGTGTATCACTTAACAATTAATCAATATACTATAAACAATACTCCATGGCAAAACATGCATGTTCCACCATGGATTCCGCATAACAATTATCATCCAAGATACGCATATTACATGGCACATAACAATTATTCATTAATTTAACCACATAAAATAAGCATGCAATCCTAGGGTTTCTACAAGTTTTACAAAATTAAAACCTAATAAATAAAAATTAGGGTAATCGACCCATATATATAAAAATTAGGGTTTCGAATTCAAAACCCTAGAAACCATAAAGAGCATGCATATAATCATAAAGATCCAATTTTATGTGTTTCGTAATTAATTACATCATATTAACGGCTCGTGATGCCACCGTTGGAATTTTATACTCATAACAATTATACATAAAACAAATACATCATCAAAGCAAGCAATGCAAGACTATAGGAATAATATATGTAAATAATTAACCAAACAAGAAAGTGCGTCATTTTTAAAGAATTCAAGAATCAAACGATTATGTGATCAAGTAACAAAACCCAAAACCCTAAACTAGGGTTTATACAAATCGTCCAACCCAAAAATCGACCACCAAGGATTACAAGCTCAAGTGTGCTTGTTCTTCGTTTCAGACACACGCATTAATAGCGATTTGATGTGGAGAAGTTAGGCCTCGAATCACAAATAAACCAAACACTTGTGTCTTTGAGCTAGACAAAATCGAAACACCCTAGGGGTTAGGGATGTTCGACCGCCACACAAAGAGGAGAGGAGGAGGAGAGAATTTAGGTTATTAGCAGAATCCAAGGTTAGTCAATAATGAATACATTGATTTGTATTTATAGTTGACATATCTTGAGTCCAAGTTGAGTGGGATTGGGTTTGGAAACCCTCCCACCGATCGCCAAACATCCCAAAGGATTCTAGAACTTTCCGATATCTAATTTCATCTCTAGTCCTTGTAGTTAATATTTAACGACCGTTAACCAAACCTCGTTAATTATTTAACTATCGTTATGTTTTATTTAGTGATTAATAATTAATAACAATAACGTTTTATTTATATTAATTATATACATCAATTCTCATACGTAATGTGTGCAATCCCGAAGTCTCAAGTTCGAATCCGGACATACTATTATTTAAATATCCATTAAAACCTTTCAGTACTGTAGTGGTATCTCTTAAGCATAAATGCATGATCATAAGCACTTTCAGCTGATTACTTTCATTTTGGACGGGATGCTAAGCTAGTCGATAGCATTTGCTAAAAGATAAGCATTGCCGGTTATCACCGTTTTGACTGCACCAGCTAATATCTACTAGTAACTTACAGTTGGTAATTACTTATCTGCTAGTAGTGGTGTTGTTGAAGTATGATGAAACGAATGCACGTGTGTAAATGATGATTACAACCTAGGTGGTGTTTATTTTAAAAAATCTTTAAGACCTTTTAATCCGACTCATTTAGATGCCTGTCAAAGGTTTGGCTCAAAACGAGTGTTTGTTCTTTTTATTTCATTAACGCTCAGTTCTCGGGTTGGAATGGAAGAGGAAAGTAAAGGAAATGAAAAGTTTTTTGTGTTCTTGAGTCTTTTTTAAAGGAAGAAAGGGAAATGGAAAGGAAATAAGGAGGAAGACTTGATAAGTAAATCTTCCTCCCACTTTTGGGAGGAAAGGGAAAAGAAACTAACATTTGTTGTATAAAGATTAATATCCCTTTTTAAAACATTTGACATTAACAATTAAAGGGCATATATGTAATTTGACAAAGTTATTTTCCTTTTCCTCTCACTCAAGAACATAATTATTATTACTTTCCTTTTCCTTTCCTCTATCTCAAAAATATAACAACTAACACTTACTTTCCTTTTCCCTTTCTTTTCCCTTTCCTAATCTTTTCCATTTCCCTTCCCTAAAAATTCGAGAACTGAGCGTAAAAGACGGTAAAAGATAATTTGTGTTAAGAGCATTTGTTTTTTTTCTGATCATTAAGAGATTTATTTTTTATTTTATTTTTATTTATTTATTTATTTTTATGTTTTTGTTATAATTTTTTTATTTGGGTGTTTTTTATTTTAATTTTATTTTGTTTCATCATTGTCTTTCGTATTAAAAGTATTAAAAAAATTATTGCATATGTTTTGTTAGATAAATGATATATAAGATGATACGTGACAATTTGTATGTTGTTCAACTTTGAAAGATTCAGTTTTAGACTCATATATCTCAACTCTAATGCGACACATTTAGTTAATTGTTTTCAAAAGTTAAATTTAAATTCCGTCGCATTAATTTTTGTTAAATAAACATGAGTTTGCATGTTTTATTTAAAACACTTTTAACTTTTAATTGATTATATTATAAATTTTTTTGTATTTAATAAAGTTTATTTCCCGTGCGTATGCAATCGTTACATATTGAAATTGTAAAAATTGATATTTTTAGCACATTTAGACAATTTTACACAAACAAATAGTGTTATTTGAGTTATATTAAAAGTTTCTCAACCACTTATTCAAATTAAGATGGAAATTAGATTTAGAATTTTCAATCATAGATTCACAGATGTGCAAATGAGATTTAGACTCAAAGCCTATTAATAGGGCTGAGCAAAATCACGAACCGAACCGACCTTATTCGATTTGGTGATTTTATATACATATGGTTTTCGGTTTCAGTTTTACTCGGTTCGGATCAAAACCAAAAAAAATACACCTAAACTATCTAAACCGATTTCGCTAGGTTAACTTTGGTTCGGTTTCAGTTTCACTAGGTTAACTTCGCTTCGATTCTCGGTTCATGTTTTCCTCAAAATCAGTTTTCTGGTCAGGTCAGGTTTGGTCGGTTCAGTTCGGGTTTGACCGATTGCTTAGCCCTACGTAGTAATAAACAAACAACACTTAAGTGGTCTCATGATGGCTACAACCCATGACTGGTAATTATTTCTAGTTGGTCACAACCCATAAGTGGTAAGTGGTCTCATGATGGTTACAACCCTAAAGTAGTAAGTGGTCTCATGATGGTTTAAACCCATAAGTAGTAGGTGGTCTCATGATGGTTGCAACCCTAACTAAATAGTATTTTATTTGTAGTTGGTTCACCTGTGGGTCAAAGAGGTTCTTTTCAAGTAAACACAAAGCTAGCGGAACGAGTAGACTATAAATAAAAGTTTTACAAGCTTTATGATCTAACAGCAGAACCGAATTACTGTTGGTTTATGATCTAATTTTTGTTGCCGCTCTCTTCACCACTGCGGCAACACACCAAATACATAACAAAATGTTGTACAAACGCATGTATAAACTAATTTATACTCTACATATATACAACTCACATTAAATAAAAAAACGTTACCCATCATCCACCGTCACCGCCAAGCAGGGACAAGTTACGCTTTTACCCTTCAACTAAATACAGGGTAAATTTACACTTCTACATACAAGTTTTAATAATCAGCTTCTATATTGTCTTCAGCTTCGGTCAACTGTTCATCAAAATCAATTAACAAACCATCACACAACTCCAACAGCTGGTCGGCAAGAGGAGGGATGCCAGGGTTTCTTCCATCGTTGTATCTATGAGCGTTAATTGTAATCTGGCACATATCGTGCCTGAACTCATCTCGATGTTTATATTCCAGTTTTCTTGCTTTTTCCTTTATTGTTGCTAGGTCCATTGGTCGGTCTACGAACCGCAAGTAGTCTGGAGCTTCTTTCTTGGTTACGGGTTTATGAAAAAGCATTGACACCTGATTTGACTTCATTATGTCGATCATTCTCTCGAAAATATTTGCCAACTCAACCTGTTGTCACCAAAAGATTAAATTTGTTTTCAATTTTATGTTTCGCTTCTTTACAAGCACTTTTTTTGGGCAATTTACTTTAAATAATGGGATTATGTTTTACATTCAGAAGATCAAAAACGCAAAATTAGTTTTCAACAGAAGAATTTACAAGTAGAAAAGAAAGAAATATACGAATGAATTACCTCTCCCCCTCCTCTGCGGCGCTTAACAGTTGGAGTAAACCTCCCGCTCAATTCTGAAACAGGTTTCCTCTTAGCAGACCGGTTTCTTTCAGGGATCCGCCTATCATCTCTTCTCGGACGAGCATCCTCGTAAAAATCATTTCTCGCGTCAAACATCATATTCTTTTTTTTCTTCTTTTTCTCTCGTTGTCGCAGTTCTTCCAACCTTTCTCGCTTGATAGCCTCTTCAAACCGTCTAAGCTCAGCAACTTTCTCTTCTTCTTCTCTTCTTACCCGCTCTTCTTCATAATATGACCGAACCATGTTATCTCTCGGTGTTAGTTCTTCATCGTCTTCTTCCCAAAACTGATTATTGTTCTGAGAACTATTAGGCCAAAAATCTCCACTTCCATGATCTCTATGATTTTGAAACCCAGATAATTCAGTCATTCTTTTAGTCTTCCGAGGTTCGGTTACTGGGCTTACTTCTTGACTAATTTGGTCAAGATCAATGATTTCCTTAGGTCTTTTAATAACAATGGTTTTCCTAGGTGGATTTCTATTGATATTGCTCTCAGCGGGTGGACGTATCACAAGAGACGAGGGTTTGTGAGATTCCACTTGCATATCTTCGGTTCTAGATTTGTTGGAGAATATAATTTTATTCACTTTAACTGAAGATCTATTAACTGTTTCCGTATCTGAAGTTGCTGGTCTGTCGGAAACCAGCGAGGTGCTTGGAGTAGCCTTTTCGGGTATTATACTACTTGCTGGACCACATCTTACTTTCAAAACTTTAGCTTTTAATGAGTTTCGTTCCTCCTCAGGAGGTGCTTCTACTACAGCGAGTTTTGTCCCGCTTTTCTGTATGAGCTTCTTTACAGTGTTTTTCTGTTGTGGTTTGGTGACGGAATCCAAAGGAATAGATTTGCTAGGCATCTTTTCAAGATCTTTAGTTTCAATTGGCATGTTGGAATTTTCTCTATACTTGGGACAGTACTTGTTAGTCTTCATGTGACCAAACTGACAAATCCGAAAATTAATCATTACAACCAATTATATTTAACCATATATAGTAATCCAAAATAAACTCATATTGCATAAACCTCCTAGTTCTTTATTCAAAAATTTAGAATATCTACCCAACTTACATAACCATCTTTAAGACACACCATTTCTAGACAAAAAGCAGTTTGGTGACTCAACCAGAACCGAAAAAGAAACTACCCCTTTTAAATCGTTACCCAGACCGTCCATTTTGCGACTTTTAGCTGCTTCTTTTTCAAATTGGTGAATCGGTAAATGACTGATGATACGTTTGTCTTTTTTTTTTTTTTTTAATGATTATGAATGTAAATATTTGGCCAAGAAAGCATATCATATTTGTATAACATACCTGACCACAAGCTCCACACGCAAAACTCTCTCTTGCATTTTTCTTTGTATTTCCAACCTGCAGCCACACAGAAGAATATCAGGTTGAAAAAAATGAAGAAACTTTCAGTAAATGCTATTTTGTCTCTGATATCAATAAGAAACAACTAACTAACCTTCACAAGATTCATCCCATCATTCAAAATTTTAAGCTTCTTATTCAGCAAGCCTTGCTCTAGATCATCTTTCTTTTTCTGTTTCATCTTTCCAGAGAAGTTCTTTCTGTAATTAAACAATTCATCCTGCCACCATATTGTTGCATTAATTAAATTTCATGGACAAAACTACATAGCCAAATAAAAAAATGATAGGAATTAGAGTTTATAGCAGTGTTATATAGGGGCGAGCATGGTGCGGATCGGTTAGATTTTTGGCTAAAACCAAACCAAAAACCAATTTTCGGTTTTTACAAAAGAAGCAGCTGCAATCGATCCAATTTTTTGATTTCGATTTTGATCGATTTTGGTTTTTCGGTTAACCAAATTAATTCCTTGATATTTACACTAAAAAACTTCAAATGAAACATGATTATATTAAGAAAAAATCATATAAAGATAGTCATGTAATAGGTAAGCCAACGAATTTCAAGATATATAAGTTCTATTGTAGTTTTTTATTATGGTTTTTCCATTTTAAAAGCAATTAGGCTAAATTACTCCACCAAAAACGCTTACATTATTTGCTTTTCTTTTACGAAAATTAAAACACTCAAGCAGCAAAAAAAATAGTAAAATAAAGCATTATGTAGTATCTTATATTAACTAATTATTTTATTATATTAATGTATATGTTATTAGTGGGTTTACTTGATAAAGAATTTATAGTTAAACGAGATGGTTCGGTTCGGTTTGGTTATTTGGCAAAAACCGAATGCGAACTGAAAACAGCGGCCTTTTATTCTCTTAAAATTGAATCGCCTGTTTTTGCTTAGGATCGGTTATACAGTAGATAGGTAATTCAGTTATTTTGGTTTTCAGTTCGGTTCTTGCTCACCCACTGTTAGATACGGATTATTTCACTCCACATAGATATCGATACAAATTATATGCATAACTAAAAACAGATACAGATACGTACATCTTTTGACGATCGCACTGCATTCTCGTTTATAGAGAATGATCCATCAGGTTGGGCGATAGAAGACATCGCTTTCACACCTGTGGTGATTGCTTTCAACTTCTCCTTGTTTTTCAAATTATGATTCAACTGCTGCACAGGAACCAATCCCATATCTCCTGATTTAACCTTTTTCTTCTTCCGTTCAGCCTCATCATCTGCTAAACAATCGAGTGTTAACCATTTTGTAAACAAAAAGAATGTTTACATAGAATTGACTTTGAAAGTAAACCTAGCATTTTTCTATTGAGAAATTGATATAGTATTAGTCGCTGAGCATAATTCTATTCGTATATATAACTCTTTAGTGGTCTAAAATAGAGGTAAATATATGTATTTTCTTAAAACTAAGACTGGCAATTCAACCTAATTCAGCCCACTTCGGCCCCCTACTAAAAGCAACCAATTGCAACAGCAATCCATTTTGACAAGTTGCCCAATAGAAAACCTAAAAGATGGAATATTTACCGTCCATGAGCATTCTGCATAACTCTGCTGCTTCAGCAGCTTCATCTTCATTTTCCACTTCTGCCTGAGCTTGGGAAGGCAATCGTCTCATTTTAAGCCCCTTAACACCCACTATATTTTCATGATTTGACTCATAATTTCCCTCTTCCTCGTCATCCCCTTCTTCTGCGTCTAATAGATTCTCAAGATCCCCTGCAAATGAATCCAGGTCACTATTTGCTTCAACGTCACTTTCGTTTTCTTCACCATCAATGGCAGAAAGATTTTGGACTTGTCGGTCCCAAATTTCCTGGCACTTTTCTCTGGTTTGTTGTTGAAGCTGCAAAAATGACATTCTCTGGCCACGAGCATACTTGCTGATGGTTGATGAATCAACCTGTACTCCAGATGCAGCCTGTTCACTAGAAAGCTTTCGGATCATTGCAATCCGATGCCATCTAGTAAGTTTCGCTATCTGGTCCTCTGGAACATTGAATTTCATAAGAACCTGTTGAAAGAATACGCATTATTTAATATTTCGTATTGGATTAAATACTTAAGAGCGTTTGGCATTTCATTTTGTAAGTGATTATCTAATTATTTCATTTTCGAGTTGCTGAAAATTAGTTTCTAGTGTTCGGATATAGTGAAACTGATTCAGATTATCTGATTATTGATAATAAGTTCAGAATTACGAGAAGCATAACTGCTTCTGATTATCTGATTATTTAGGTCATATTACATAGACCTGGGGCTGGGACTTATATTATAAGCCGAAATTAAATTTTCTATTTTCATAAACTTGTTTGGCAAATGGGCTGGGGCTGGGGATTATCATTGCAAAATTACTAAAAAGGACATAATTAAATGAGTTTTTGTATATATGTTAGATATTATTGTGGGTAAATAAGTAATTTATTTTTCATAAGCCTCGGGCTAAAGTTTTTAGCCCCTTTTATGAGGCTAAAGTTTTTAGCCGACTTATTTTATAAGCCCTTCCATAAGCCTTATGACAAACGAGACTTATTTTATTAGCCGGCTTATTTTAAAAGCCCAAGCCTCTATAAGCCCCATTTAAGCCCCCGCCAAACATAGCCTACATGTGAATTCTTTACTAATCAAAACTTCCCCACAGTCATTGCCCAACCCGAGGGTAGAGAGACTGCTTCCATAAAGACATCCGGCAAACTATAGAACATTGAATATCTTATATTAAATATTCAACATTACACAATTGTTTTAAATAATGAGCTATTCTATTAGCTCTAAAAATTAAGTAACAAACCTCGCGTGCTGCTTTCATGCTTAATCTACGAAGATCAGCATCTGTTCCTGTCACTGTAAGGCCGCCTCGATTTATTGGCACTTTTTTCTTTGCTACCGCATTCGAAACTGGTGCCTTGGGAGCAGTGCGAACATAACTAAATCCCAACCCTCGACCAGACGGATCACCAACGCCAGTAATCTCCAACCGCTCAAGATTTCCTCTATCCTGAACATCAATGTAAAAATACAAGGCTTTATCCAACTAAATTTATGAATCAATATACTCAAATACAAAGTAGTGCTCCATCATAACTGTTATTTTGCCCCAATGTAACTGCCAACTTTCTAAAAAGGATAGCTATAATTTACTAATTTCCCATATTATACCTATCAACCAATCTTACAAAATTTTCAACTTAATTGGTATCTTAAATGCACTAAGATAAATCGGTATGCTGTTGACTATAACCTGCATCAAGTGTACATACCCTAAATTGTGTTTTTGGTTTGTTTGTGGACAATGATTTTGGCAAAAGGAGTAATCAGTTATACTGCTCTGATTTCATAAGCAAAAATTAAATTTACCTGATTTGTACATGTAACAAAGTTGCTGCTCAAGTTCCAGGGAGTTATTTGTAATTCTCTCTCAATGTGGGACGCAGCAGCTAAAGCAATTGCTTCATCAGGCAGCTGATTCATTGCAGCAGAAAGACCAGTTGGATAAGTCATGCTGATTCCCAGACGTTTCAGCCTATACATGCCAGCTAGCATGCTTTCAAAGGCGCACACCTAGCAAAAAGAGAAAGAACAAGAAAAAACATAATTCAGACGTCGAGTGAATGAATGCAATGTATTTTCAAAAAGTTCGCTTCATAGTTGAGATAATACAGCACATATAGTTAACATAAAGGCCATGAGCGAAATAAAATAAAGCCTAAGATCCTATCAAAATAATTATTAATTATCTTAACATGGAAAAAGTCCTGCCTTACAAGTTTTTCTGTTTTGGTCATTGTACTACTGTTTGTACATCTGAGTCATCAACAGATGGTTTTGTGTCATGTTTGGGCCATTTTGTAACCCATAATCTTCGTATTTTCATACATTTTTGTATGTAAATAATCATATTTTCTGAAAGTCATTTTTTTATGGAATTTTGCTTACAAAATGACCCAAAATGGGACACAAATCCACCATCTTCAAAAGACTCTACAACAAAGAGTACAATGACAAGAAAGGGACAAATAAAAAAGTAGGTCGCTATTCTATTTTAAAAACCTTTCATTATCCATACGACCAAGCAACAAAACCTCCATCTATTGAAGGAGTATAAAGAAAAGTAAAACATACATGTTCGGGTGTAACAAGCCTTCTAAGCTCCTCTTCCAATGGAATACGGAAATTTCGCTTCATAACCCATGAACCCCTCTGGTGGTTCCATACACATGCATCAACATCAATGTTAAACAATAACAGATTAGTGGTTGCATGAATTCATAGCTTTCGATTACTCAAAGTCAATACTACCACCATTAAGTTATGCATCCCCACTGACCTGAAAATCACAGAACACCTTTAACCTCTTCCTTAGAGGAATTTCAGCTACATTTGCAAACAGTGCTGATAGCTCATTGGCACGGATGGCAGGCGCCAAGCCTCGCTTTTGACAAGCACGAAACTCACGATACATAAACACCAAAAGTCTATTCATATTATACGTCTGAAGGACTTTTGACGCAGGGGACATTACCTCCATGTGAGGCTCCTACACAAAATTTGGTTAAAATGTATTCAGCAATCTACATAGAATATCTAATGTTAACAAATAATGAACAGGCTCTAAAACAGAAAAAGATAATACCTGTTGTCCAACAGCATATATACGGTCAATCCGTCTTAAAGAGAGCTTTCCCTTAGCAGAGCGAATTAGTAAATAGTCGGTGGATGAGACCTTATGTGGATAAACTGGAGCTCTATACATATTTGTTTCAAGACATGATTGCGTTGAACCAGGCTTTATATCACCTAAGAAAGGGGATTTATCAGCTGGATCAAGTGTTAGGACGTTCCCCAAATTGTTAGGTCCACTACGCAAGTGGGCCCCAGTTTGATCACCAGGACTGACTTTTTGGTAATAAGTGCACAAACGAGCACCCATCCCAGGATTTCCAAGAAGTAAAGGTCTTTCCTCACAATACCTGAAATGTACGATGCCTTAAGTATAGAACATTATGTATCGTTTTATTAAACAATCATTATGCAGTACTTACTCCATAAGAAATACATGGCCATCTCTGGCTGAAAGATCTGATTTCTTCTTAAAAGCCCCAGGAGGCCTCAAGGACTTGTTCTCACCAGGAAGCTTTTGTGCCTTCGGCAACAAATGTATTCTTGTACGAACAAGATGCAGTAAAGAATTCGGTCTAACATCTTGCTCTGCAAGAGATTTTTCATCTTCAAGCTCTTTTCCAGAGTATATTATTTTGACAGGCTCGGATGGTTTAAAATCTACCAAAGAAATGAAAAAGAAGACAATAATTAATATCTTTTATACTTATAATTATAGAAGAACGGGCACAAACAATTTAAAAAGAAAAAGACCAACCAAGCTTCTTAGTAGCTTTTCCTTTGACAGATAAAACAGTCTCCTCAGCGTTCACATGAAGCTTGCTGCCTTTCCCTCCCAAGCTTTTTAATACAACTTTCATTGATCCACTTGTAAGCAGTGTCCCTTGTTCCTTAAGTGCCACTATATTTTCATGGGGATGCCATAAAGCTTTTGGTCGATGAAAATATGCTAAATCTTTACTGCAAATACAATACACAATCATTAGTTGACAATCTTCATCCCAGCTGTACAATGAAAAAATAAACTAATTATAGCTGATATGTATTTCAGTCATTTTACTTATGAATGTACCAAATTAGGTTACGGTTTATCTTTAACTGGTCAAAAGTTGGCTAACTTGTGTTCTTACCCGAACCAATTCACTCATTACCCAACCCGCCCGACCAGCCCATTTTTTGCCACCTTAAAGAAATACATTTCACATACCACACGAACTAACGTCTCTAATCAGTTAAAATAACAATAATAGTGAAACAAATTCGAAAATAATTCTGTCCCTACAGATCCAATTAGATCAAGAACACAAACTGATAAGAATCATTTTAAACTAAAGGTTTGGTTCTTACTTGCTAAGTTTGACTTTCATTGTCTGTAGCTTAAGTGCGGGTATTGAATGCAAGACTTTGACGCCATGTCCTGCCCGTTTCTTAGAATGCGATTTCAACTGTTGCTGAGAAGATTTCCTATTTGAATAGAATTTATCATTAGATATATTGAATTTTCCCCCAGATTGACCTCCATAACCATGTGGCTCCAATAAATCACCACCAGCAGAATCAGCAGAACGAGTTGTGATCATGGCTCCAGCATGAAGTTGGAGATGCTCGCCATCCTTGTTATCTAAAACTTCAAAAAGCATCTGTTCATCTTGAAGATCAAGAAGTAATTTTGGCTTTGTAACAGATTGATGTGGGTCCCAAACTATTCTATCCATCCACGTCCCGTCCAGCAAATCTTTATTTCTTAAGGTAAGCTTGTTAAATCGCTTAATGGTATCACTTTCAACTGTATTATCTGTTTCCACACGGGATTCTAACCTCAAAAGTTGGGGATGATAAATGGTTTCTTCACAGGAACTGTACGAATCTGGAGATTTTTTTGAGCCAAAAGCTTCTACAGAAGCATGAAGGGTATGAGAAAGAAAACCATGATTTTCTTCATTTCCTCCAGAAGTTTCACTAACATCAGGAGAATTATCATAAATAATCCTGTTTTCCCAGTCTTGTTGATCAAGAGGGAAAAAATCGTCGTCTAAAGAAGAATCTAATGATGTGCTCTTAGTGAACCGCCTGACATCGTCACAATAGTCTTTACTTTGATCATCAATGTCTGAAGGCACTATCTCATCCTCGTCAACAACCACGGATTTTGGAAACTCCGCTTTGTCCTCATGTAATGTTGATACCTCATCTTGAAAAGCACGTCCATGTTTCATATAAGAAAAACCTTTTGTGGAGCCCTTCAAAAATGCCTCTTCATCATCCTCTACGATATCAGAGATATCCATGACCTTGTATTTTTCTGTATTATATACACAAATGTTCATAAAACAACAGGTTACAAAAGGCAATAAGTTTACTCAACAAGAGAAGCTTGATAAATTAGATGGTATGTGTGGGTTTACTGATTTAGTAACAGGCTCGCGCCTAATAGTAGTTTTTGCCTTTTTGGTAAGAGTCGAAACATCTTGTGTTAAACAAATTGATCTTTTTTGTTAATAAATAATGAGTCAAATATGACTGCAAACATCATATTATTTATGATTGCATTAGAGTTACATCCTGGGCGACTATCTACATTTGACCCATTAGAGATAAAGCCCTAATCGCGCCATTTACAGGTATATAGATCAAAATTGTCACCTCTAATTCAGAATCTAGTGCACAAACAGTAAGCGATATATCTACGGACACCATGTACAAAAATAAACTTGATCCATCAACACTGTAAAAAAAATAGCAAGGTACATATAAAAATTTAAACATGTGTGCATTCTATACACATACATTTACCAATGATAATCAAGTTGCTTCCTCAAAAATTTAACACCTGAACTTTTTGATACCTTTTGGAACAGAAAACCGCTGTTCCCTCTTTGCAGCTTTCTTTAAAGGCTCTTGAATAGCAAAAATTTCTGAAAATCGTAGGATCACATTTCCATCTTCTACGCAGAGAACAGGAAGCGGTGTTGAACTTTTAGGCTCAATTGGCTCTTCAAAAATATGGGTCTCCTCCTGAAAACAGAAGTAAAAGCAATACTTAAACAATGGCAATAAATCTTCAAACCAATACACAAGAAGCCGAAAGTGCATAAACAAGGAAAACAAAGCTTCTGGAAAGAAAAAGGACATGATTTTCAGAGTCAACATAGTTTTATAAAATAAAATATGCATACACAAATAGATATGTAATGTATTAACCTTCTGAATTTCCATTACATCAGGTTCCGAGTTTTCTATTTCAAGGGCACCAACACCATCATCTGGAGAGCATTTCCCTTGAGAATCCACTGGCGGGTCATTTACAACCTCACCTAAAAGCGAGAGAAAACCAAGTTATGCTAATAAGAAAGCTTAAAAAATCAAGAAACTTCCATTATTCATAGCATGTGTGTCAAAAAATCTCATTGAACACAGATAAAGTTGAACAGACAAAGGTAAGACACAAATTATGGAAATTCTTGAACCTGATAAAGACGGGGTTTCTAGTTCGCTATTGGTATCCACCCGCTCAGGTTCTTTCTGTGGTTCTTCTTCCTCCTCGTCTTCATCGTAATTATCATCATCAAACAGCGACGATGATGCAACTGGGGGTACTGTTGCAGAAACATAATCAGATTTCGGTAAGAGATAATCCTCCTCAGTTAAGGCTTGGACTTCTGGTCCCTCATACTGTTCATCAATATCTTCATAGTCGACCGCATCTTCAGCCTTCAGGTCATAATCTGCAATAATGTTGCATAATGGTTATCTTATAGGTTCAAAGTCACAGATCATAAGGTAAGTAAAAATAGTCTCTGTATGAAGCTTTGAGTATCCAAAAGATATAAAATCACCTTGCTCAGCAGCGTAACCAGATTTGTGCGACTTTTTTACTGACAGCTGGCCATTGGGAAAGAAAGAAAAAGAAAATTAGAGCATGTATCAAAATAGTGCACAAAATAATAAGGATAAAGCAGATAGTAGTTGTGTACGTCAATATCTGTTAAAGATGAACCAAGCTTGTCCGCTAGTGCAGCAAGATGCTCCTTTGCATCCTGAAAAATAAATCATGGTTGTTAGGATCCCTGATTTTCTTTTGTAAGGTATCAATTTCACAATTATACCCACACGTATAATATTTATATATATGGATGAATGTGAGTCACCAAATAAATATCTAAATCTATAAGAAGTATCAAGTATCAACAGATACCAAGAAAGAATAGATACCTCGTCAAGGTAATCAATATCAAGATCACCAGACCCATCAATATTCCCAAACATAAATTCCAAAAGACGGCTGCCATCACGACCCTCTTCATATTCATCATCATCATCTGCCATTCAAAACTTTAGAATAACAGATAGCATATGAAAAATAGTACAGCTAAAGTCATGTAGCATTTATTCCTACAAAACAGTACCTTATACATTTTCTACAGAGCATAGTCAATTAGTCATTCGATTTAACCAGTTAAATATGCTAAGCTATTACGCATGTCAATGTCATTTTCTTACATGATAACCACATATGAAACAAGATGTAATTATCAGGGATATGCATGGCACTTGGTAGGCTTAGGGTTTGCATGGACAGTTCACAATGTAGATCATCTTTAAGCCTTAATAAACACTTTGAACTTGGGGGTGTTTGTTTAAGCTGTTTTGAGGGGCTTATGAGCTTATTAGCATACATAGCCAAAATAAGCCCACACAAGTGTTTGGGTAAGCTTATAACCTTAGGCAAAAGAGGGGGTTTTTATAAGCTCAAACTGTATAGTTTATTCGAGAGGGGTGCTGTAGCAAAAGACTTCTATACTCTGTACAATTACAACTTGGGATGTTCATGTACTTTTTGGTCATTTTAACTTAACTATAACAGCGTAACCTGAACACTAAGTTTGGGCTTATGAGCATATTATTCATAAGCCATAAGCTGCTTATGAAATATAAGCCTAAGCCCAAAACATAAGCTTAATCAAACACCCCTTAGTCGTTAGCAACATTATGATACCAACATGCCAAAATTTTATCATTATTTACATTATTACATCATCCACTTTCTTCCCCTTTCATCTATTTTCTATCAGTAAAGAATTGAGTTGTAGACATGAAAGCGTAAGAACTCAACGGATTCCCTTCTTTGTTTGTCTGATTTAAGGTAGAAGGTCCCGTTGAGTTCTTAATAATTATAATGTTTTTTTATAAGTTCATTGACGAAGTTCTATTTACTCAACAAATTTTCCCCTCCTCTTTTGTTTGTCCACCACTTTTTATAGTATACGTAATTATTAATTATTGTAATAGAATTTATAATATAATCATCGCATGCATTAGAGAGAAAACAACAATCCATAAACAGTATATAAAAGTCACGATCAGAAACAGAAATTGATTAGCAGTTTAGCACGTGTATTTCAAGTCTACATAACGGCAACGCCAAATTATACCAAATCTACCTTTCAAAAGCTTACACATGTGATCACACACTGTCTTTCCATATACATTTCAAATTTATGTCCTACAAACTGAAGCTAAATAATTAAATTTCAAAAATAAATACCTTCATCACGGTCATCGGTCCCTCTACCATCTTCAGACATATTATCAGCGTTAGAATCCATCACGTATCACTAAATCTGCAACACGAGAAATCCATATTTAGTGCTAATAACAAACCAAACCAAACATTCTTGTCTCCAAAGTCCAAACAGATGGCAGAAATTCTAAAAGATCCCCTCCCCCAACCCTTACTCATATAGTCATATCTCCGCCATACTATAACATGTTAAACTACGCTCTCATAATTCCAGCATCTATATATTCAGCGAGATCACTTATCTTCCAAAAAAAACAAAATGTCTACTCACCCGTGTAACAATAACTAGTTTCCATTTAATAATATGCATACAAACTTAATCATCTAACTACAAAAATATTGTGATCATAGCAAATACAATGAGGTCATGAACTCGCTATCAAATATTACGTTTATCAAAATCCAAACAAAACCCTCTTTTGCCAACAAAAGTACCAAAATCACTAGCACAGTAATCGTAATTCGTGTACCCCTCCCCCATTGGTTAATTCCTTTGTCCCCCAAAAACACACAATATCATCTCCGTCTCACATATACGTAGTTAATATTGGTTTAACATGTATACCAATAAACTTAGTTGATAAACTATTGACATATTATCGCGATTAAGGCACTCAAATCGAATTCAAACACACAACGTGAAATTTTTTTTCCTAACAAACTACTATATCGCTAATCATACTTTATAAGAAAATCGTCGCATAAGCCATCACGTATAACAAAATTTGCAATATGAGATATTTGTATTTAGTGCTAATAACAACGCGTAAAGCATCCTTGCCTCCATAACTAAGTTTCGTTGAACTATACTCGAATCAAATTCTAACAACAATGTGACCATCACAAACTTCCAAAATCACTCACACACTTCATCAGAAATCACCTAATTATAAAATCACCCATAACAATAAACTAAAACCACAATTATTCAACAAAACAAGGATCATAGGTTCGCAAAACGTATTTTTTTTATAATTAACTGATGGCACTTAGTTAGGTGTCTGCAAAATTACGACAAATGAACTAAGGCATCTATTCGGTTACAGCTACTCTCCGTTTGTCAAAATATCACAATTTCGAAAAATAAATGTAAGGCATCTATTCGGCTACAACTACTATCCGTTTCATAAAAATGTCGAAATATCGCGATTTCGACAAATAAACACAAGGCATCTATTCAGCTATCGAAAACTACTCGATTAGAAAGTACTGAAATCACTCGAAACCCTAATTATCAAAATCACACATACAATCAATCGTGCGACTACAACAAATAGAAATAAGGCATCTATTCGGTTACAGCTACTCTCCGTTTGTCAAAATATCGCGATTTCGACAAATAAATGCAAGGCATCTATTCGGCTATACAACTACTCTCCGTTTGTCGAAACATCGCGATTTCAAACAAATAGAAAGTACTGAAATCACTCAAACCCTAATTATCAAAATTACACATACAATCAATCGTGCGACTACAACAAATAGAAATAAGGCATCTATTCGGTTACAACTACTCCGCTTGTCAAAATGTCGCGATTTCGACAAATAAATGCAAGGCATCTATTCGGCTATACAACTACTCCGCTTGTCGAAACATCGCGATTTCAAACAAATAGAAAGTAATCAAATCACTCAAACCCTAATTATCAAAATTACACATACAATCAATCGTATGACTACAACAAATAGAAATAAGGCATCTATTCGGTTACAACTACTCCGCTTGTCAAAATGTCGCGATTTCGACAAATAAATGCAAGGCATCTATTCGCTATACAACTACTCTCCGTTTTCAAATATCGCGATTTTGACAAATAAATGCAAGGCATCTCTTCGGCTATACAACTACTCTCCGTTTGTCGAAACATCGCGATTTCAAACAAATAGAAAGTACTGAAATCACTCAAAACCCTAATTATCAAAATTACACATACAATCAATCGTGCGACTACAACAAATAGAAATAAGGCATCTATTCGGTTACAGCTACTCTCCGTTTGTCAAAATATCGCGATTTCGACAAATAAATGCAAGGCATCTATTCGGCTATACAACTACTCTCCGTTTGTCGAAACATCGCGATTTCAAACAAATAGAAAGTACTGAAATCACTCAAAACCCTAATTATCAAAATTACACATACAATCAATCGTGCGACTACAACAAATAGAAATAAGGCATCTATTCGGTTACAACTACTCTCCGTTTGTCAAAATGTCGCGATTTCGACAAATAAATGCAAGGCATCTATTCGGCTATACAACTACTCTCCGTTTTTCGAAATATCGCGATTTTGACAAATAAATGCAAGGCATCTCTTCGGCTATACAACTACTCTCCGTTTGTCGAAATATCGCGATTTCGACAAATAGAAAGTACTGAAATCACTCAAAACCCTAATTATCAAAATCACTCAACTATTCGGCTGTCGAAACTTACTCGAATCGAATTCGAACAGCTGTAACGATCTTTTTCCCCTAAAACCACTCGCACACACAATCCGAAACCCTAATTATCACAATCACTCATAACAACCAACTAAAACTACAATTATTCACCAGAACGAGCATCAACATACAAATTTAACTGATTTAACCACTAATTAACCAAATTAAAACACAATTGACGGTAAAAAAAAATTAATTACCTGTTACCTGTTGAATTGGTTGATGTATGTGTGTAAAAGAGTGTATATTGATCGATGTATGTGTGTAAAAGTAATTGGAGGTGAATTTAGAGGTTTTAATTTGTTGTTGTGTGATTTTTTTTGGAATTGGAATGAAGAAATAAAGAAAGAAAGAAACGTTTTATAGGTTGTGAGAGGTGGGTATTTATAAAAGGGGATGGTGGATGTTAAGTTGAGTAAACTCCACCGACTTAAGGATGCAATTTTTTATTTAAAAAAAGAACTAAAATTAAAGTTACTGTCGTCATTTTAGCGTCATATCAGTCTTCTTTTTTTACAATCAAATTCGCTAAAATTATTGTCCTTTTTTGAATTTTTCGATATTTTTTTTTTTAACTTTGATCTTAAATGTTTTTGTTTGTTTGTGTTATACAATAGTTGATGAAAATTATATCGATGAAAACACATTTAAAACGCAATCCATTCGTATATTTTGCATCATGTTTTATATAATACAAACAAAAATATTTAAGGTCAAAGATGTAAAAAAAATACCGAAAAAGTCAAATGGCGACAATAATTTTAGGACGGAGGGAGTATTAATTTAGTATAATAAAATAACCAACTTCATCACTCAAATATACCTCATTTAAACACAAGTATATCATATCAAAACCAAAATCACACACTCAACCAAAACTCCAACCACCCACTCGTTCAACGACCGAGTTCTCCCCAACTGCACCTAAGACACGTCATGGTAAGGCTAATAAGGATCGACGAGTCTTCGGGGTGCCACATTGGCAATGCACGCATCCTTAACCTTGTTATTATGGGTAGTAATATTTTCATCTTAGAAACAAGTATATTTGCACACTTTATTATGGGTAGTAATATTTTCATCTTAGAAACAAGTATATTTGCACACTTTAATGTAGAATTGAAGTAATATATGTACAACTATTTACGACATGGGATGAAGTGTGCAAATCAAATCCCTTATAAAAAAAACGTGTATGTTTGGTAAAAACAACAGTAGTAACGGCAAAAGGTAGCAGTTAGCGGTAGTTTTTAAGTGACCAGGTCAATCCGGCTCTCGAAACCCGGACGGGTTTGCTTTTTCATTTGTTTTATAGAAACCGGGTTGAACCAGGTTGACCCGATTGAAAAAAATAATAGAAAACTAGGTTGACCCGGCGGTCGAACCGGTTGAACCGGTAACCTGGTGGTCGGGTGACTCGACCGGCTCGAAGAAAAACCCGGTTTTCAAAACATTGCGTAAAACACAACCAACTTCACCATCATCGTCTTAGCGTCATATCAATTTTCTCTCTCTATAATCAACTTCACTACCCAAATATACCCTATTACAACACAAATATACCCTCCAGAACCAAAACTCCCACGACTCAGTCGACCTGGTTTCTCCCCAAATGCACCTAAGATGAGTCTTGCGAGGGTGAGGCTAATAAGGATTGACGCGTCTTCAACCTTGTTATTACGAGTGGTCTAAGATACGTTTAGTTGGAAAAATAATTATATTGTTTTATATCTCTAGTTTTGTACAAATATGAAAGGAAAATTTATCTTCACAAAACAATTAAAAATATAAAAAACACGTTTAATTGATGTTTGTATTTTCTATTTTGAAGAATGAGATGGAGGGTTGTGGGTCACAAAGGAAAACAACTAAATTTTGTTTTGTAATTTTCCTTATTAAGTTATAAAATAAAGGATTTTGTGTTTTGCAAAACATTTTGTTGAAAAGCGCTGATTTGAACACGATCTTTGTTTTCCATGTTTTCCACAAAATATTTTATGAAAAACAAGGGTCTAATATTTTTATCTCATAAACAAGTTAATTAAAAATAGAGGTGATTTGTACACTTCAATGTACGTGTGTAGTAAATGATATATGTACAGCTATTTACAACATAAGATGTAGTGTGCAAATCAACTCCCTTATAAACAAAACGTGTATGTCTGGTAAAAATAACAGTAGTAACAACAAAAAGTAGCAGTTAGCGGTAGTTGTTTATTTTGTAAATTTGTTTTGCATTGTAGTTGTATGAGTAAGTTAAATGCTAACACTAAACACCTATTCAAGTAGTGTTTGAAATGTAGCAGTCTTAGAAAGAAAAAAAATGTTACTTGTCAAACGAGTTTTCAATTTTAAACGCTAGACACTATAATGTTAACCACTCCTAAATGGTATTAGAAGGGTACTCGCGCGATGCGGCTGTGGGTACGCTGAAATAAAAATTTCCAGTGAACCATGCTTTATAACTTTGAAACTTTTTATGTGACAATAAATTTGCGGATGTCGAAAGTTTCATGTCGCGTATTTCAACTCTTTAACCAATGACAATGTTTTTCATTATACAATTATGATAATAAAAGTTTTAGTGAGCAATATTTTTACGTTATACAACTGACTATTTGATTTATGTTAAGTTAAGCTTTGTGGATAGGAGTGTTGAAACTGTGAAACCGATAAATCTAGCCTACCCAAGACATGTAAAAAAGATTCTAAACTTGAATACATATATGGTCAATGCATGTACACTTTTATTAATATTTTGTCAAACTACATGTATATTAAATATGATTTGGCTTGGGTAACCGCCGATATTTGAAAATAAAAACCGAATTCGGATCGTGATAAGAGGGTATTTCTGGTTTCGTGTTTTTTCAGTTTCAGTTTCTTGGTTATCGCTTTTTGCGGTTTCGCATTGAGCGGGTCAGCTCAGTTGATCGGTTTCACAGTTTTTTGAACACCCCTATCCATAAAGGTTAACTTTATATTAATCAAATAGTCATTTGTACAACGTAAAAGCGTTGCTCACTAAAACTTTCACTCCGTATTATCACAATTGTATAATGAAAAACATTGTTATTAGTTAAAGAGTTGAAATATGCTACATTGTTATTAGTTAAAGGTAGTAATTGCTTAAAAATTTATTTTTGAAAGTCTTAAAATAATTAATAGGAGAGATGGTCATACATGATACACCCATTATAAGATACTCCATCTCCCTAAATAAATGTCCACTTTAACTTTTTATAGTATTTCTTGTTCAACTTTGACCTTAATAATAATTTTGTTTGTGTTATATAATGCTTGATAAAAATTACATCAATGAAAAATACATTTAAAACCCAATCCATTCCTATATTTTTGCATCAAGTATTATATAACACAAACAAAAATATTTAAGGTCAAAGTTGAATAATGAAGACCGCAAAAAGTTCAAATGGACATTTATTTAAGGACGGAAGGAGTAGTGTGGATTAAATAGCTCATTGTCAAACATGCACTTGGTAAATATTGGAATTAACTTACTACCTCACAAGATTTATGTAACATTATAAATCACTAGCTTCTTATGTGGAGCTTTGTGAATTATTAGCTCTCCATATCGTAAATATGTAGCTAGCGAGATTCAAACATGAGACAACTCATTGACACTCCAAAATCGTTACCACTGCGCCATTTTTCACAACCTTTCTTTGTTTATAGTTAGGTTACCAATGAATATTTTGTCAATAGAGAATGTTTCTTGAGATTCTGAGTGATAAATCTCCAAGCAACCAATAATGGTTTCAGTTTTTCTTGATCTCCATATTCAGACTACCTTCTCCGTTTATCCTTATTTGAGATTAAGGTAGCACATCTCCCGGTTGCCCGGTTGGTATACACGAATGCACCAATTTAATATTGTTAAGTAGTTAAATAAAAAGTAAGCTTGCCTGATGTTGCAGTGTATTCCATTGTACAAGTATTATGCGATTTATGGTTGTTGTATAACTATATTGTATTTGTTGGTTAGGTACTCGACCATTTGGTCATTCAAAAACCGAATGCCGGGGGAAAATTGTGTTGGGATATGTACACGATTCAAACATCGGATGCCTAGAAAACACGTGAGCCCATGAGGATACACACGTTTATACGTAGAACGGTAACTTAGTGAAAAGCTATTAACAATGTTTAACTAAATGTTACTTAAACGATATTGATCACGTATGACCCTCCTGGCACCAATACGGGTCGACGCGACTAAGCACGACTGTAATACTCCCGGCACCCATATGGTTCGGTCATGACTAAATACATACCCCGCAATGGCCACCAAGCCATTCCGCTGGACAAGAGACGCGTCCAAGAGGAACACAATCGCGGCCCAACGAAAAGGTAGGGAATCTCGCCAGACTCAACGCATCGCAACCCGCGGTCCAAAAGGGAAAGCGAGACAACTCCCGCCCAAAAGCATCGCTATCACAAAGAACGCGACAAGCTCGAGTTGACCCACGCCACTCCCCACTCCCAAGCCGTCGCTCGTGGCCCGTGATCTCGAGAACACGATGTAAGAGTCAACCATATAAATAAAGGCCTCGCCACTATTCAAACGGTAACACACATACATACTCTCTAGAACCAACTTTATCTCTAAAACTATCACTTACTCACGCCGGAGGTTGACCGCGAACCCCGCTCCGCTGTGAGACTAATCTGTTGGTTTTCTTAGCGCCTAGCGATCAAGAATCTCACTTAATACAAGATCTATTTCCGGAAGTTAGCCTACACTAATCTTCAGCAGGAGCGCTCAAATTGTATTAACAAGTTAGCGCCATCCGTGGGACCAAATGACATAACTCGCGCTTCCTCAGGCATAAAAAAACTCTAATGAGCACTGGCAGAACCTTCCCTGCCTCCCGAGCCGCCCACGGTCGAAACACGGAGGAAGGAGAAAGTGCAAGACACGTATCAATATCGCCCTAATGCCGCTGACTGCACGCGTCAATAAGGGAGTTCTACGAAGACACTACCATCGATCTTGCCTTTATGGCGTAAAAGGTCCATCAGAAAAATCGGACCGGTCAAAACCCGTCTGGATTTCGATGATGAGACTAGAAATGAGATATCTCGAGAACACGCCCGAATACTCGCCGTAATCGGAAGAAAACGGCACCTAAAAGGAGGCGCGAGACCAAATTTCTAGTGTTAGGTCGACCTTCGAATATTCCAAGTCACGGAGTGTTTTCGCGACTCAAGAATGAGACGACGGGTGTTCTAGAAAAGAGCCGCGGAAACCAAGAGGCCGCGACTAGATGTCTTCTCAAGACTGGAAAAGGAACGTCCGCACATATCCGCGAGACTTGGTGACCGAAAACCAACTGTGTTCTCCAGACTCCAGTCAAAGGTTACCCCCAGTAGGCAACGCAAAAGAAAAACAGAGAAGCGAAGACACCAACGGAGCCGAAGTGTTACCCGCGGCAGTGCTTCCCACTCGAAGTCTGGCGCAGGAGAAACATATCACTCATGCCGCAGTAGAACCAGGGAAGTGTCTCCCCCGGAAAGCGAGGAAAGCACCGGAGAACACTGGAAGTCCACCTCGAAAAGCAAGAAACGGGAAGATGACGACCTCTACTCCCCGTATGACGTGGCTGACACAGACCCCTTTACCCGTCGTATACGGAATTTTGAGTTCCCGGACAGAACAAGAATGTTAGCTCACATCAGAACATACGACGGGACAGGAGATCCGGAGGATCATCTGAAGATCTTCCAGACCGCGGCCAAAGTGGAAAGATGGGCCATGCCCACATGGTGCCACATGTTCAACTCCACCCTTGTTGGGCACGCCCGCTACCGGGTTTGACGAATAATCCGGAGAGCATCGATGACTTTGAGGAGTCGAGATCGAGCTTTCTCGCATTTCCCACAAGCAGGAAGTATACGAAAGATCCTGTTGAATTACACCACATAAAGCAGCGGGAAGGGGAGTCCACGGAGGCGTTCGTGGAACGCTTCAAGACAGAGAGCATGTATGTAAAGGGAGCCCTAGAGTGCATGAGAGTGTCTGGCTTTATGCACGGGATAACGAACCCAGAACTAATCAAAAGGCTCAATGACAACATTCCCCAATCGCAGGATGAAATGTGGAAGGTCGTGAAAGCATTCCTCAGAGTTGAGGTGGCCGTGGCCAACCAGTCAAAGAAGAAACACTCCCAGTGGAAGAACCAGGACGGAGGACAGAAAAGCATCCAGATCTTTGAAAGAAAAGGGGAGTTCAAGACCCGCTCAAGGCCGGAGAGGAAGAGGGGGGACAGGTTCACACCCTCACAAAGACGCCGAAAGAAATCCTGGCCATGGATACGGTCAAATTCACAGCTCCTCCGCCAATGTCTAGCCCGGCCGAGTCTAGGAATAAAGACAAGTACTGTGACTTTCACAGAGAAAAGGGGCACAACACGGACGAATGCTATCAGTTGAAAAAACAGATAGAGGAGGCAACAGTCCGGACACTCGCGATCCGTCAAAGAGATCAAGAATGGGGCGCAAAAGAATGGTGGCCCCAAGGGCGGAAAGAAAGACACCGCGACCAAGGACAAAGCTCACGCCATATACATGGTCAACACCTGACAACGGTCGGTCAAACCCAAGCTGGGTCCGGAAGCGGTTTTGAACATGGAAATATCTTTTCCCCCCATATCCGGGGATGACTGGGATGATCATCCGCTGGTGTTCAAGGCAGACGTAGAGGGGTGCACAGTCCACAGGATGTATGTGGACAACGAAAGTGCTTCAGAAGTCCTGTACGAACATTGCTTCAACAAGCTAAACCCAGACATCCGCAAAAGACTAATTCTTGCCTCATCACCACTGTTGGGTTTCAGTGGAGAACTCTCATGGCCGTTAGGACAGATCCTCTTGGAAGTAACATTGGGAGACGAAGAGAAGTCAGCTAGTGCTTGGATGAACTTCATGGTGGTGCGATCTCCGTCTCCCTACAACGGAATAATTGGACGTCCGGGGATTAGGCTGTTAAGGATAGTGCCATCCACGGCGCATGGGATGCTGAAATTTCCTACCTGTGGCGGAGTTGTAACTTTGCACAGTGACAAGGTGGTCCCGGTTGAATGCAAAATGATCGAGGAACCAGAGTCCGGCCGTACAACCACAGAAGTGAAAGAAGGAGTCGCGGTGGCAATCAACCTCAAATTCCCCGACCAAACGGTCACCATAGGGGGCGGGTTAAGCAAGAAAGGAAAGAAGAG
This sequence comes from Chrysanthemum lavandulifolium, assembly GCA_022545495.1. Classification (NCBI taxonomy): domain Eukaryota; kingdom Viridiplantae; phylum Streptophyta; class Magnoliopsida; order Asterales; family Asteraceae; genus Chrysanthemum; species Chrysanthemum lavandulifolium. Next base: position 14,229,745 of record CM040242.1, on the reverse strand, counting down.
CCTCTGCGACCTGCTCAAAAATAACTTGGATATATTTGCTTGGGAGCCTTCTGACATGGCTGGAGTTCCGCGGACAATCGCGGAACACAAATTGAATGTCCGGGACGGTTATGACCCTGTACGACAAAAGAAGAGGGGATAGGCCCCAGAAAGAAACAAAGCAATCAATGAAGATGTTACCAAGCTAGTTGCAGTGGGGATCATGAAAGAAGTACACTACCACGATTGGTTGTCTAACCCCGTGCTCGTCAAAAAGAGTGACGGAAGCTGGAGAATGTGTGTGGACTTCAAGGACTTAAACAAAGCCTGCCCAAAAGATTGCTACCCCTTGCCGAAGATCGATTGGAAGGTCGAATCCCTCTGCGGATATCCATTCAAGTGCTTTCTTGACGCTGCACAAAGTGGTATCACCGATACAAATGGCGGTAGGGGATGAGGAAAAGACAAGAGTTTCACACAAACCAAGGCATCTTTCGTTACACCAAAATGCCTTTCGGTCTAAAGAACACCGTGCCACATACCAAAGACTCGTGGATGTATGCTTGAGAAACAGATTGGAAGAAATTGAAGTATACGCTGACGATCTAGTCATCAAGAGCCATTCAGAGGAAGAAGTACTGTGGATATGAACGAAACCTTCAAGACCCCAAGGAACATCAACATGAAGCTTAACCCCAAGAAGTGCACATTTGGGGCGAACAGGATGTTTCTAGGTCATGTGGTAAGCAAGGAAGCCATCGAGCTTGCTGAGACAAGTCTCATGGGTCAGAACTACTCTCGCATCCCCGACGACCAAAAAGGAAGTACTACGAATGGAAAGTTAGCCACCTCTACCGTTTCATGTCCAAGTCACGGAAAGGTCCTTCCATTCTTCAAAATCAAGAAATGCATTAAAAGAGCGATTTCATCGACACCGGACGCAGAAAAGTGCTCAAAGAAATGAAGAAGACATTGCCAATCGCCAATGGTCATCGCCCACAACCAAAGGAGGAGTTGATCATGTACTTAGCCGCCCCAAGAAGTCAGAAGCGGTTTTGTTAGCACAAAGTGAGTCGAGGCAACACCAGCATCGGTCACCGGCCCTAAAAGGCCCGGAGGTGAATTACACTCCAATTGAGAAGCTTGTCCTGGCACTAGTATATGCATCCCGCAGGTTGCGGCAATACTTCCAAGCACATCCAGTAGCGGTCATCACAGACCAGCCACTGAAGCAAGTCTTGACTAAGACAGAAAAGAGTGGAAGAATAGCTGGATGGGCAATAGAGCTGGACGAACATGACATCACCTTTCGACCCCGGACAGCCATAAAGGGACAGTTGCTAGCAGACTTCATTTCTGAGATCCCAGAGGAAGAAACTTTTGACAAGAAAAAGGACCAGCAACAATACTCAGAGCCGTGGAAACTATTCACGGACGGATCTTCGTGCTTGGAAGCGGTCCGAGCAGTGCTTAATCCCGACAAGCCCGAGGGGTGAGTTCACCCACGCCCGCTTCGAGTTCGAGGCATCCAACAACGGCCGAGCACGAGGCACTAATCGCAGGACTAAGGATTGCCGAACAAATGCGGGTAAAGGACTTATCAAGAATGTTGACTCCGCCTCGTGGCAAACCGGATAAACGGAGCATACGGGCGAAGGAGGAAAGCATGGCGCGCTCTTGGCGAAGGCCAAAGCATTGATTGAATGGTTCCGGACGCTCTCCATCGCATGATTCTCAGGACATACAGTAAATTTTCACTAAAATTTAACTGATAATTTGTAATTTATTATTGCTAAGCATAAGTCATTAAGCATGCATAAGCTTTATCTCGATCATTCGAGTAGTTAACTCGCATATCGTAGACTATTGCATCACTTTTGCATTCATATCATTTTATGAATATTTCATTTCATTTTGTCTTATGATGAAATTGTAAGACGAGAGGTTATCTCGCTTACCCCAAATGACCGATAATCGCACGCTGCATCGACACTATAACAAGGACTTGATAAAACAAACGACAAAAGTCCGTGATATGGAATATTACAAAATCAAAATATTTCGACGCAGAATAATAAGATACTACGTTATAAAAGTTATCAAACAATGATACTTGGTCACAATTTAATATCAAGGACACAAAATATTTAACACAATCGTCACTTAAATAAAAAATTTATAATACTCAAACACAATTAAAAATATAAGTGTAACACAAGTACATGTACACAAATATTTCCTAAGTATACATTACATATACATATACTTTTACTTACATAATTCTCTTTTACTTATATTACCTTTACAAGAGAACATTTTATAAAACTTTGAAGTATTATCTCTTTGTCTCTCTTCCCACACATGACAAAAAGAAAACAAAAGCAGAAAAAAATAAGATTTGCAGATCTCATCTTCAACCTCTACTCTTAGCTACTCACCTAGATCGAATCTCCTAAAGAAGGAAAACGCAACATGATATCCCACCCTACCCTTCTCTATCTTACCAAATTCGTGAAAGTTCTTGCTTCACAAATCTCTCTTTGATACTCTCGCTACATCTCATACGAATCCAAGGGAAATCAAAGAAAAATCGTTCAAGGGAATCATATCTTCACACATATTTAGTTTGAGCCAAAAGACCAAGATGTTCTTAGCTTTTGGAAGATAGCCGAATTTGGCTTCAAACCAAGACCCAAGAGAAGAAAGTTAACCAAACTCCTCCTCAATAAACTCCTATATCTCTAGTCGAATTGCAAAAGCTTCAAACTCAATTTTTCATCAAGTGTTTACCAAAAACTAGGGTTTGTAAAAGTTAGGGCTTTCAAAAATTGATTTGGGGGTTTTGCAATTGGAGGTGTGTAGGAGCTAATTCAAGCCTCATTTGGTCCGAAACCAAGAAGCCATTCTCGTCCTCACGCGTCATCCTTGAGTTGAGGTTATGAATTTTCCTTGTTGTAATGTTCTTTTGTTGTTGTTATATTGTTAAGTCAATAACTTGTACCAAATGATATCATAAAGTTTTGCCGTGTTTAATTCTTTTAATTACTTCATGTCGAAAATAATATGTCATTTGGGTGTTGTGTTGGTTTTTCTATCAAAGGAAATGAAAAGCAAGAAAACTAGAAGTTAAGATTTATAAAAATTTCGAGTCACATGGAAATAAAATCTGAAACTTGTTGTTGTCCAAACTACTATTGTCGATTTTATAATGAAAGGTGTTATGCGAGACATCTCCTAAACCGTTGTCAAAATCTTGTGTTGTGATAAACGAAAGTGTCACTTTGAAAATTAACCCGTCATGATAGGATTGCCTTGTCGCTAGTGTGTGCACCGATCCCGCCGAGATGTAAGGAATACAAGTAGTGACGCTGAGTAGTACTCAAAGTGAAGTGTAAAACTTGGTATCTCGAAATCAATTTAAGTCCATAACCTTCGCTTATAAAATGTTATCTCGTTAGCATCGAGTCATAAATCGACTGATGGTGAGTTGTTGGTGTTCACACTAGATGATATTTATACCATGGGTTGTCCGTCGACAAACTCCACATCAAAAGAAACTTCACCTTATAAATCCTTGTTAACAATAGTTTTCGGACCGTGAGATGTATGAAATGAAATGTGAACGAGCTTAAATTGTCATGAAAAACAAGTCATGAATCATTAGAAGATGTGAAAATGTCGAGATAAGGCCAAGTTGAGTAGCACTCGACTAGTGTACGCTTTATCGTTTCTTTGATCTAGCATATTAAGTTAACATGTTGTCTCCAAGTACTCCTATATGGTAACAATGGCTCAAGACCGATTAGCATTAGACGATTAGTGTCGAACCCGAAACTCTCAACCACCTCCTTGTGTTTAGTCGTGCCCCATATTATTCCCTTAGTTCAAGCAATTCCTTCGCCGAATGTACAACAATAATTTTAACAATGGAATACAACATCGCGAATTTTGTAGCAACTTTATGAGTTACTGGGCCAAAGCCCAAGAATTTCTTCATAAACACATCCATGGGTTAAAGCCTTTTTCCATATGTAAACCCACTTCGGCCCGAGCCCAAGTCCGTAAACGAAGACCGCCCATGTTTCACCGTGGCATCAAAGTGACTATTTACATGATCCCATCGTATCAAGTCGTGAAACTCGAACGTAAACCCGCTTTTCCAAGGATAAATAAGCTCGCTCCCGCATATTCAAAATCTTCTAACTTAGATATAAACATATACGTATCCACAAGTAAACGAGTGTAAAGGTGTTAATACAAGAAACATGTGCATACCAAAGATGATCTACTTAATAATTTTTATTAAGATGTAAGGACAAATGTGTTCAAATAAACACAATTATGTCAAGCAAACTATTAGTCGAATAACAAATGTTACGAACAACTTTTGATAAATAAATAGAGACTACTATATCATTTTATCATTCATTAAATTGAGAGTCTCCAAATTTAACACAAGTATTTTCTAAAGGCAAATGGAAAATAAATCAACTAATATTTGATTTTGACAAATACTATTATAGTGTCAACATGAAAAGTATATATACATTCATATACTTACTAGAAAAACCTTTAAATTTTTAAACCAAATGTTTGTTTTAGTACCATTATACAAAAACGATATAAATTGAATCATTTTAAGTAAGCGATACTTAAAACAATGAACTAAAACATTGCCCTCCTTATCTAGGTCGCGTGCGGTGCCGCATCACAACAATCACTAAATCCCACTTTTGGATTGCACATTTGCTAAGGTGAGTTTTCATAGCCCCTCTTTTACTTGATAAACTGTTTTAAACACTTTGGGGTGAGAAATATGCAAAACCTTTTTATGGATCAAAACTATTACATGTTTACTATTACGTGGTGTAGCCTAAGCCCTTATGTCCCTAGAGATTGCCCTTTTTCATGAACCGTCAATTCCCCATTGGGAAACGCGAATGTTATAAATAGATCTATTGAGGGTGACTCCTCCGTTCGGTTGGCCATGCTTAGGCCAAGGCGAAACGTATACCATGTCGTAACCGAGTGTAGGACAAAACACTCGCCATGGGCCCCTATATTGTATGACATCTTTTAGCATACGAAACCGTCGAGTATCGGTTGCATGAACTTAGAGCTAACGTAATAGACTTTCATCCATATATCATTATATTCTTTATAATGATTATATGACCCGACTTATGGTCCAAACTTACTGCTTTAACTTAAACCTATGAACTCACCAACTTTTAATGACCTTTTAGCATATTTTTCTCGTGTGCTTAATTTGTGATCATGGATGCAAGGCAAGAGGTGGTAAATGGTCGAGTAATATATAAAGAAGTGTTTTACACATAACGATGTTTTCAAATTGGGACCACTGAACTTATGGGTTGTGCCCATTTTATCTAAACAATGTTGTAAGATAATGTTTTAAAACCATTTTATGAAATCAAACGGAGTATGTATTCCGCTCTTTATTACTTGTGTTGTGAATTACCAATTTCAGAACATTCCCCAATGACTCGTGATACTCCGCTAAACCAAACTTGGGGTGTTACAGATTGGCATCCGAGCCTAAGTTATAGAGAACTAGGTACATATAAACCCTAAACTATAACTACTTTTTACAAAAACATCACTCTACGACCGCCAGTTACCGCTTGCCTTACTTACCATATTACTTAGAGTTCATTTAGACATGACCGCATGACATATTGCCTAATTATTAATCCACTACTCCATATCTATCATAAGTATATTTTACATATACTTACACATATGCACCGCCTTGTCACGCACCATGCCTTCCCTCACTCAAGTCGGACGCGATGACACAACCGGTTTGTCACCGAACGCATCCCCCCCCTTCTCAACTCACTCCCGACATCGAAACCCGTACATGGTAGTGTATCAAGTTCACCGTGAGGTACTACCCACACTCCACCGCTCACTTCCAAATCATCACTACCACAAGACTATACCTACCAGCCCACTACTCCTACACTCCCACCAAGACACCAAAGAGATCCACCCCTAGTTGGGAGATACCGCTAGCAAGAGAATCTGCCTCTCCGCATCATCACCATCATCTTCGCACACCACCTCCTAATTTGTTCGAAGTCGGGGAAACTTCGTGAGCAAACCACTACTAGACCACCAACTCGACACAGTTATGGCGCGATAACACGCCACGAGGAACAAATAGAAGAGATGTCGGATCATCCGGGGATACTACCGTAAGAAAGGATTGAAGGATTGAAGAAGTGGTGGGAGAACTACAAGCACTTGGCGAAACACTCAAGGAATGCTACAACGATGTTGGGACAAAGAATAGAGGGAACCCGTGAGAAGTTAAACGAAATAATTGCACGCCTTGAAGACCACATTGAAAGGTGTGCTCAGAACCCGTGAGACACCTGTGGACGCCTCACGAGAGATTGAAAGGAGGCTAACGCGGTTGGAGACCGCTACAATAGCATTAATCGAGACAGATACCCGGAGGGTGTCGAGAATTTCAAAGACGATTATGGAGAGTAGGACAAATGAGGTCAACAACAAATTTGCTGTATAGAGGCCCAACTCGTGGAGTTAGAAGAATGGAAGACAACTCAACAAGGTCAACTCGGGACCAGACGGAAATACTTAAATTTCACTTTGCAATTGTGTTAGACATTGTGATGAGCGGTTTCAATAAAAACGCTTGTAGTAGTTTTGTTGTATGACAAACTAGAGCGAGTCAATGAACGCATGTTATATATCGGCCCTATGAGCCATGAATCTCTTTAGAATGTAATCAAGTTTATTGTGACGAACGACTATGCATAATAAACAACGACTTGTGGGTTATAACCTTATGTTAAAACTCGCTTCAACCAGTCTCCGCTTTCTTAACGTCATCTTGATAGACTAAGACTACGTGATATTCAGTCAATACCACCTGGAAAATACTTGATTGAGAAGTAATATACATTGTAACCTTATGAATCTCCACCATGGTCCTCACACTCATAGAAAACTCATTGTTGTCATTTCTTGTGGTTGAAGGAAAATGTTTCCAGTAAAGCAGAACATGAACGCAACCACCACCGAGAAATCTGTTAGCGAACGAGTTGCTGCAAGAATTGCTAACTACCAAATCAATCACAACATCAACAACCTCATCCAGGGGAATAGGGAAGAAGAGGTTGGTAAGACGCTCACATCACGAAATTTATCTTACCAAGAATTCAGAATCAGAAACCACCAAAGATTTGAGGGACCAAGAAGTCGGAAGTTTGGCAAATGGCTAGAAAGGATAGAGACAATTTTCCGCGAATGTAGTTCATGGACAATTGTAAGGTCAAATATGCTACTTGCACCTTTCGACACCAAGCCCTCACATGGTGGGACATTTATGTCCGATTAGTGGAATAGACGCCGCTACTCACTTAAGTGGGACACCCAAGAAAATGATGATTGCGTATCATCGCCAAGAAATGAACCGCGATGATGGAAAGAGAACTCGTGGACTAACTATGACAGGAATGACCTCGAGGGTACACCAATCGCCGCGAACTAGCCCAACTATGTCCTAATATGATAGGCCCGAGGAAAGGAGACTCAAGCATACTGGGATGTCCTCCCGAAACTCTAAGAACGTTGTTGCATTCGCGCCCACCGCCACAAGAAGCTACCGTGCGACTCGGATCGACAAAGTCACCGCTCAAGGCAAAGCAATGGGGTACTTGTGGTAGCAAGAGGAACGGGAATATGATGGTGAGGAAGATCAAATGCAACAATCAAGCAAACGCCAAGGGACTACCGAGGTTAGGACTACTAAAACAAACGAGAAGTAAGGTATGCCGACAAAACCCAAGTGTAATATATGCCCATATTACCACTATGGAAAATGCCCTATACCTTGTGGGATTTGTAAAAGAGTTGGGCATGAGATAGAAGATTGTAAGAAACTCTATAGGGAAACAATGACATGTCATGGATGTGGAAAGAAAGACCACATCAAAAGCATGCGCCGGACAGGGAGGGTCACCAAGGCAAGAATCACAAAACAATTTCAAGAAGGTGTGAAGAATTGTACAGCTCCCAACGGACACCATGGAAGAAACTAAGTTAGCTAGAGATCTTTGGTTGTAATAAAGCTTAGATTAACTTCCAAGTCATAGTCTACTTTAAAGTACTTCGCCACGAAACCTTAATGTACCGAGCCTTTCCCCTAGTAATGTATCCGTTATTGTTATCGTGTTATCTTGATATATATCCTCCATGACCGCTTTCACCATATCATTAAGGACTTCAACTATCTTGTCTCAATGAAAAGATTCCTCCAAGATAAGAGAACGTCATCTTGGATGTTCGACTAGTCTCCCGACAAATTAGTATCACCCAACCGGTCGTTTTAGAAAACCCACATTCCAAAATCATGAGGGTATTATTACCAATAGCGATAAGACCAACCCAAACTATTACTACGCAAAAATCCACGAATCCAACATTTCATTTCTAACCAAGTTGTCATTATTTCACACATCTTGGTCAAACGAACGATAGGCCATGTCGATGTAATTGGTCGGCCTAGCAAATCTTATAAGCCATCGCACCAAAACTTCGTGACTTGAACTCTTACAACATTTCTGCTGACCAAAGAATAAGTACACCAAGATTTAGATTTTACCAAACAACACGTCACCGGTCCCCAATTATACATAGATTGATCACCTATGTATAATTCGGGAGGGGTAACGTGCACGGACATGGCTAAACTCTTGAAATTCTTACCCAGTCATGTTAAAGGGAGTGCTTAACTCACTATCGCGAAATAGAAAAGTTCGTGTTTACAGCTCACGTCGACACCCCACCTTAAAATGCCATACATTTCACATCACACGGGAATAGAATAGACCACACACCGAGAGAAGAAATCTTCTAGTAAGGAAACAAATGTGAAACGCTTGAACCTTCGACAACGAATTAGCACCCTATAGACACCGGACGCAGAGATCGACGCTCGGTATACCGATTCATACTTAGTATCCTATCACCTACACCGAACTAAGAAAGAAATAGATCATTATACACCCTAGGTCGACCCAACAAGCACCTCCACGCCACGCAAGGAAAAATTATGTGGTGCACTGTCTTAGACATATCCGAGTATGACGTAAACTCTACCATTTAAGAGAGACGCTTACACCGTGAATGGAAGCTATCTCGATCCAAAAAAGGGAAATAATGGTATAGAATACTCGACACCCCAAAGACCCATGAGGAGCACAACGCAGTGCACAAATTAGAATCGGAATCTAACATGACCACACTAGGAAAACCTATAAATGTTATCTTCACTACACAAGGGAGTACATTGTACACCGACCACGATGTCTTACGGAGTGTACGGGAACAAAAAGGGAAGTTGACCACGTGATGACACCAACAATTGTAGTCGCAACGTGAGTTCAATTACAACGTTCATACTCACACAAGGCAAGACCGTCATAACCGCATATACTTCAAGCAACGCCTAGCAAACAAAACCTTTAAAGCCGATCATTTCAAGTAGTATCACTCAACGAAAGAACCGATAAAATAAAACTCTTACGACATAACCAAGGCGAAATGGAACTTGTAAAAGACGGCGGAATCTTATCCCCAAGGACCAACGTTGAGACCAACGCCATGAAGGGATTTGTAATCTCATTATGTGGGAATCTCATTAAGGCTGTGAGTATTACTCATCTAGTGTCCGGAAAAGATGCACCTTGATCCAGAGAGCTATTATGAGCATCGCACATGAAGACTGGTATTTGACCTATGTCAAACCATACTTAGTATGTTCGAAAGGAAGAATTCAAAACGATCAGGAGCCATCAAACCTGCCGGCACAAACCGAAAGTTCCCAGATAGAAATGGGAATGCATAACAATAGACTCTAGTACCAAGTCACCAAAGATCCCTATCGATTATAACTCTACATGGGTACAAATTGATCATCTCCTCAACTTCACCTATTCCTACCAAACAAAGAAAACGACAATATGAACAAACTCGCATGGATTGCTCGAAGCAAAGCACTACAAGTCATAGCTTTTCAATTCTCTTCATTCCAAATAGCGATAGCCATTCACCTTAAACCTTCGAGGACCACTCCCAAAATTCTAAGGAATTCAACATGAAATGAGTACCATTGGCCGTCTTTCGACTACTAAAACTGAATGGAAGGACCATTCAAGCTATAGAAGTTATACTTCAAGCATGAGTAACATGTTTCGAAGGTGAATGGAGTAGGCAAGTTGCCTCAATCGAATTCACTTGCAACAACATGCCACCTCATAAGGCAATCGTATGGTCACAAGCGCAAATCAATCGTGTTTAGAACAGAGATCGCAAAGAACCATCCGATGGTTCCATGCGGCTATCAAGAACCACCGATAGTAGTGTGCGCACTGCAGACCGAATGCAAACAATCTGATTATCAAGGCCAATAAATATAAGGCTAAAGGTCATTTGAGGTTCAAGTCAGCGAGAAAGTTAGATTGAAGTTCCGCCTCCGGGAAGCGTAATCCAACCCAACGGGACGCAAAAAGGGGGGAAAACCTTAAATTGTAAGATTAGTCAAATCTTCCCCAAGATCGAGCTAGTAATTACCAACTCGGATTACCATCAGGACTATACGTGATGCACAAATAGTTTGGTGCAAACAACTCTGAGAACCACCCTTCATATGTGACACACGGTAAATTTTCACTAAAATTTAACTGATAATTTGTAATTTATTATTGCTAAGCATAAGTCATTAAGCATGCATAAGCTTTATCTGATCATTTGAGTAGTTAACTCGCATACTGTAGACTATTGCATCACTTTTGCATTCATATCATTTTATGAATATTTCATTTCATTTTGTCTTATGATGAAATTGTAAGACGAGAGGTTATCTCGTTTACCCCAGTGACCGACACTGCACGCGTACCGACACTATGACAAGGACTTGATAAAACAAACGACAAAAGTCCGTGATATGGAATATTACAAAAATCAAAATAATTCAGACGCATAACAATAAGATACTACGTTATAAAAGTTATCAAACAATGATACTTCGGTCACAATTTAATATCGCGGGACACAAAATATTTAACACACTATCACTTAAATAAAAATTTTATAATACTCAAACACAATTAAAATATAAGTGTAACACAAGTACATGTACACAAATATTTCCTAAGTATATTACATATACATATACTTTTACTTACATAATTCTCTTTTACTTATATTACCTTTACAAGAGAACATTTTATAAAACTTTGAAGTATTATCTCTTTGTCTCTCTTCCCACTCACGACAAAAAGAAAACAAAAGCGAGAAAAATAATATTTGCGGATCTCATCTTCAACCTCTACTCTTAGCTACTCACCTAGATCGAATCTCCCAAAGAAGGAAAACGCAACATGATATCCCACCCTACCCTTTCTATCTTACCAAATTCATGAAAGCTCTTGCTTCACAAATCTCTTTGATACTCTCGCACATCTCATACGAATCCAAGGAAATCAAAGAAAAATCGTTCAAGGAATCATATCTTCACACATATTTAGTTTGAGCCAAAAGTCCAAGATGTTCTTAGCTTTTGGAAGATAGCCGAATTTGGCTTCAAACCAAGACCCAAGAGAAGAAAGTTAACCAAACTCCTCCTCAATAAACTCCTATATCTCTAGTCGAATTGAAAAAGCTTCAAACTCAGTTTTTCATCAAGTGTTTACCAAAAACTAGGGTTTGTAAAAGTTAGGACTTTCAAAATTGATTTGGGGGTTTTGCAATTGGAGGTGTGTAGGAGCTAATTCAAGTCTCATTTGGTCCGAAACCAAGAAGCCATTCTCGTCCTCACGTCATCCTTGAGTTGAGGTTATGAATTTTCCTTGTTGTAATGTTCTTTGTTGTTGTTATATAATTAATAACTTGTACCAAATGATATCATAAAGTTTTGCCGTGTTTAATTCTTTTAATTACTTCATGTCGAAAATAATATGTCATTTGGGTGTTGTGTTGGTTTTTCTGTCAAGGGAAATGAAAAGCAAGAAAACTAGAAGTTAAGATTTATAAAAAATTTCGAGTCACATGGAAATAAAATCTGAAACTTGTTGTTGTCCAATCTACTATTGTCGATTTTATAATGAAAGGTGTTATGCGAGACATCTCCTAAACCGTTGTCAAAATCTTGTGTTATGATAAACGAAAGTGTCACTTTGAAAATTAACCTGGTCATGTTAGGATTGCCTTGTCGCTAGTGTGTGCACCTGATCCTGTCGAGAGTAAGGAATACTAGTAGTGACGTTTTGAGTAGTACTCAAAGTGAAGTGTAAAACTTGGTATCTCGAAATCAATTTAAGTCCATAACCTTCAGTTATAAAATGTTATCTTGGTTAGCATCGAGTCGTAAATCGACTCGACGGTGAGCATTTGGTGTTCACACCAGATGATATTTATACCATGGGTTGTCCGTCGACAAACTCCACATCAAAAGAAACTTCACCTTATAAATCCTTGTTAACAATAGTTTTCGGGACTAAGAGATGTATGAAAATGAAATGTGAGCGAGTGAAATTGTCATGAAAAACAAGTCATGAATCATTAGAAGACAGGAAAAATGTCGAGATAAGGCCGAGTTGAGTAGCACTCGACTAGTGTACGTTTTATCGTTTCTTTGATCTAGCATATTAAGTTAACATGTTGTCTCCAAGTACTCCTATATGGTAACAATGGCTCAAGACTGATTGGCATTAGACGCATTAGTGTCGAACCCGAAACTCTCAACCACCTCCTTGTGTTTAGTCGTGCCCCATATTATTCCCTTAGTTCAAGCAATTCCTTCGTCAGAATGTACAACAATAATTTTTAACAATGGAATACAACATCAGTGAATTTTGTAGCAACTTTCATGAGTTACTTGGGCCAAAGCCCAAGAATTTCTTCATAAACACATCCATGGGTTAAAGCCTTTTTCCATATGTAAAACCCACTTCGGGCCTGAGCCCAAGTCTGGTAAACGCAAGACCGGGCCACAGCCCACTGTGGCATCAAAGTGACTATTTACATGATCCCATCGTACCAAGTCGAAACTCGAACGTAAACCCGTTGTCCAAGGATAAATAAGCTCGTTCCGCATATTCAAAATCTTCTAACTTAGATATAAACATATACGTATCCACAAGTAAACGAGTGTAAAAGTGTTAATACAAGAAACATGTGCATACCAACATGATCTACTTAATAATTTTACGTCAAGATGTAAGGACAAATGTGTTCAAATAAACACAACTATGTCAAGTAATCTACTAGTCGTAAACAATAAATGTTGAGAACAACTTTTGATAAATAAATAGAGACTACTATATCATTTTATCAATTAACAAAATTGGAAGTCTCCAAATTTAAACAAGTATTTTCTAAAGACAATTAGAAAATAAATCAACTAATATTGATTTTGACAACTACAATGTGTCAACTTAAATAAGTATACACATTATATACTTACTAAAAGAAAAAAGTTTTAAACCAATCATTGAATTTTTATATATACTAGTGTCAACATGAAAAGTATATATAAATACTTTTATACTTACTAGTAAAATATATTAACAATTTTACAAATTACGTTTGGTAATAATACGATAATAAATTGAACCATTTTAAGTAAGTAATACTTAAAACAATGAACTAAAACATTGCCCTCCTTATCTAGGTCGCGTGTCGGTGCCGCATCACAACAATCACTAATCCCACATTTGGATTGCACATTTGCTAAGGTGAGTTTTCATAGCCCTCTTTACTTGATAAACTGTTTTAAACACTTTGGGGTGAGAAATATGCAAAACCTTTTATGGACCAAAACTATTACATGATTACTATTACGTGGTTTAGCCTAAGCCCTTATGTCCCTAGAGAATGCCCTTTTCATGAACCGTCAATTCCCCATTGGGAAACGCGAATGTTATAAATAGATCTATTGAGGGTGACTCCTCCGTTCGGTTGGCCATGCTTAGGCCAAGGCGAAACGTATACCATGTCGGAACCGAGTGTTGAGGACAAAACACTCGCTATGGGCCCTATATTGTATGACATCATTTAGCATACTGAAACCGTCGTAGTATCGGTTGCATGAACTTAGAGCTAACGTAATAGACTTTCATCCATATATCATTATATTCTTTATAATGATTATATGACCGACTTATGGTCCAAACTTCACTGCTTTAACTTAAACCTATGAACTCACCGACTTTTAGTGACCTTTTAGCATATTTTCTCGTGTGCTTAATTTGTGATCATGGATGCAAGGCAAGAGGTGGTAAATGGTCGTAGAAATATCTAAAAAGTGTTTTACACATAATGATGTTTTCAAATTGGGACCATCGAACTTATGGGATGTGCCCATTTTATCTAAACAATGTTGTAAGATAATATTTTAAAACTATTTTATGAAATCAAACGGAGTATGTATTCCGTTCTTTATTACTTGTGTTATGATTCACCAATTTCGTAACATTCCCTATAACACGTATGCTTCCGCTATACCAAATTTGGGGTGTTACAGATTGGCATCGAGCCTAAGTTATAGAGAACTAGGTACATATAAACCCTAAACTATAACTACTTTTACAAAAACATCACTCTACGACCGCCGCCATTCGCTTGCCTTACTTGCCATATTACTTAGAGTTCATTTAGACATGACCGCATGATATATTGTCTATTATTAATCCACTACTCCATAACTATTATAAGTATATTTTACATATACTTACACATATGCACCGTCTTGTCACGCACCATGCCTTCCCTCACTCAAGTCGGATGCGATGACACAATGAAGGTTTGTCACACCGAACGCATCCCACCCCTTCTCAACTCACTCGACATCGAAACCCGTGCGGGTAGTGTATCAAGTTCACCAGAGGGTACTACCCACACTCCACCGCTCACTTCCAAATCATCACCACTGTCAAGATACTATACCTACCGGCCCACTACTCCTACACCTCACCAAGACACCAAAGAGATCCACTCCTCGGTTGGGAGATACCGCTAGCAAGAGAATCATCTCTCGCATCATCACCATCATCTTCCGTACACCACCTCCTAGTTTGTTCGAAGTTGGGGAAACTTGAGAGCAACCACCGCTAGACCACCAACTCGACACGCTTATGGCGCGCATAACACGCCATGAAGAACAAATAGAAGAGATGTCGGATCATCCGGGATACTACCGTAAGAAAGGATTGGAGGATTGAAGAAGTGGTAGGAGAACTACAAGCACTTGGCGAAACACTCAAGGAATGCTACAACGATGTTGGGACAACAATAGAGGGAACCCGTGAGAAGTTAAACGAAATAATTGCACGCCTTGAAGACCACATTGAAAGGTGTGCTCAGCAAACCCGTGAGACACCTGTGGACGCCTCACGAGATTGAAAGTAGGCTAACACGGTTGGAGACCGTTACTACAATAGCATTAATCGAGACAGGATACGGAGGGTGTCGAGAATTTCAAAGACGTACTATGGAGAGTAGGGCAAATGAGGTCAACAACAAATTTGCGAATGGAGGCCCAACTCGTGGAGTTAGAAGAATGGAAGACAACTCAACAAGGTCAACTCGGACGGCATCGGAAATACTTAAATTTCACTTTGCAATTGTGTTAGACGTTGTGATGAGTGGTTTCAATAAAAACGCTTGTAGTAGTTTTGTTGTATGACAAACTAGAGCGAGTCAATGAACGATGTTATGTATCGCCCTATGAGCCATGAATCTCTTTAGAATGTAATCAAGTTTATTGTGACGAACGACTATGCGTAATAAACAACGACTTGTGAGTTATAACCTTCTGTTAAAACTCGCTTCAACCAGTCTCCGCTTTCTTAACGTCATCTTGATAGACTAAGACTACGTGATATTCAGTCAATACAACCTGGAAAATACTTGATTGAGAAGTAATATACGTTGTAACCTTATGAATGTCCACCATGGTCCTCACACTCATAGAAAACTCATTGTTGTCATTTCTTGTGGTTGAAGGAAAATGTTTCCAGTAAAGCAGAACATGAACGCAACCACCACTGAGAAATCTGTTAGCGAACGAGTTGCTGCAAGAATTGCTAACTACCAAATCAATCACAACATCAACAACCTCATCCAGGGGAATAGGGAAGAAGAGGTTGGTAAGACGCTCACATCACGAAATTTATCTTACCAAGAATTTAAAGCGTAAACCACCAAAGATTTGAGGGACCAAGGAGCCGGAAGTTTGGCAAAATGGCTAGAAAGGATAGAGACAATTTTCCGCGAATGTAGTCACACGGACAATTGTAAGGTCAAATATGCTACTTGCACCTTTCGACACCAAGCCCTCACATGGTGGGACATTTATGTCCGATTAGTAGGAATAGACGCCGCTTACTCACTTGGTGGGACACCACAAGAAAATGATGATTGCGAATCATCGCTCAAGAAATGAAGCTGCGGATGATGGAAAGAGAACTCGTGGACTAACTATGATAGGGAATGACCTCGAGGGTACACCAATCGCCGCGAACTAGCCCAACTATGTCCTAATATGATAGGACACGAGGAAAGGAGACTCAAGCATACTTGGGATGTCCTCCGAAACTCGGAAGAACGTTGTTGCATTCGCGCCCACCGTCACTCAAGAAGCTCACCGTGCGACTCGGATTGACAAAGTCACCGCCTCAAGGCAAAGCAATGGGTCTTGTGGTAGCAAGAGGGCGGGAATATGATGGTGAGGAAGATCAAATGCAACAATCAAGCAAACGTCAAGGGACGGCCGAGGTTAGGACTACTAAAACAAGCGGAAGTAAGGTATGCGGGACAAAACCCAAGTGTAATATATGCCCATATTACCACTATGGAAAATGCCCTATACCTTGTGGGATTTGTAAAAGAGTTGGGCATGAGATAGAAGATTGTAAGCAACTCTATAGGGAAACAATGACATGTCATGGATGTGGAAAGAAAGACCACATCAAAAGCATGTGCCCGGATAGGGAGGGTCAGCTTGAAGGCAGCAACTGTCAAAACAATTTCCTGAAGAAAGTGTGAAGAATTGTTCAGGCTCCCAACGGACACCATGGAAGAAACTAAGTTAGCTAGAGATGCTGGTTGTAATAAAGCTTAGATTAACTTCCAAGTCATAGTCTACTTTAAAGTACTTCGCTACGAAACCTTAATGTACTGAGCCTTTCCCCTAGTAATGTATCTGTTATTGTTATCGTGTTATCTTGATATATGTCCTCTCCATGACCGTTTTCACCATATCATTAAGGACTTCAACTATCTTGTCTCAATGAAAAGATTCCTCCGAAGATAAGAGAACGTCATCTTGGATGTTCGACTAGTCTCCCTGACAAATTAGTATCACCCAACGGGTTGTTTTAGAAAAACCCACATTCCAAATTGCGAAGGTATTATTACCAATACCGATAAGACCAACTCAAACTATTACCACGCCAAAAAATCACGAATCCAACATTTCATTTCTAACCAAGTTGTCATTGTTTCACACATCTTGGTCAAACGAGCGATAGGCGTGTTGCCGATGTAATTGGTCGGCCTAGCAAATCTTATAAACCATCGCATCAAAACTTCGCACTTGAACTCTTGCAACATTTCACGACCAAAGAATAAGTACACCAAGATTTAGACTATACCAAACAACACGTCATCGGTCCCCAATTATACATAGCCCGATCACCTATGTATAATTCGGGAGGGTAACGATACACGGACATGGTTAAATTCTTGAAATTCTTACCGGTCATGTTAAAGGAAGTGCTTAACTCACTATCACGAAATAGAAAAGTTCATGTGTCCTTACCTCACGCCGACACCCCACCTTAAAATGCCATACATTTCACATTACACGGAATAGAATAAACCGTACCACCGAGAGAAGAAATCTTCTAAGGAAACAAATGTGAAACATTTGAACCTTCGACAATGACTTAGCACCATGTAGGACATAGGAACCGAGATCGGCGCCCCGGATATGCCGATTCATACTTAGTATCCTACCACCCATCGAACTAAGAAAGAAATAGATCATCATACCATAGGTCAACCCAACAAGCACCTCCACACACATGACGCAAGGAAAAATCATGTGGTGCACTGCTTTAGACATACTTGAGTATGACAGAGACTCTACCATTTAAGGAAGACGCTTTACACGAGTGGAAGCTATCTCGATCCAAAAGGAAAAAAATAATGGTATAGAATACTCAACACCCAAAGATCCATGAGGAGCACAACGCAGTGCACAAATTAGAATCGGAATCTAACATGACCACACTAGTAAAACCCAGAAATGTTATCTTCACTACACAAGGGAGTACAGTGTACACCGACCACGATGTCTTACGGAGTGTACGAGAACAAAAAGGGAAGTTGACCATGTGGCGACACCAACAATTGTAGTCGCAACGTGAGTTCAATTGCAACGTTCGTACTCACACAAGGCAAGACCGTCATAACCGCATATACTTCAAGCAACGCCTAGCAAACAAAACCTTTTAAAGCCAGATCATTTCAAGTAGTATCACTCAACGAAAGAACTGAAAAAATAAAACCCTTACGACATAACTGAAGGCGAAATGGAACTTGTAAAGGACGAAGGGAATCTTATCCCCAAGGACCAACGTTGAGACCCACGTCATGAAGGGATTTGTAATCTCATTATGTGGGAACCTCATTAAGGCCAGGAGTTTTACTCATCTAGTGTCCGGAAAAGATGCACCTTGATCCAGAGAGCTATTATGAGAATCAAACATGAAGACTGGTATTTGACCTATGTCAAACCATACTTAGTATGTTCGAAAGGAAGAATTCAAAACGATCAGGAGCAATCAAACCTACCTGTACAAACCGAAAGTTCCCAGATAAAAATGGGAATGCATAACAATAGACTCTAGTACCAAGTCACCAAAGAACCCTATCGATTTTGACTCTACTTGGGTACTAATTGATCATCTCCTCAAATTCACCTATTCCTACCAAATAAAGAGAACGACAACATGAACAAACTCGCATGGATTGCTCGAAGCAAAGCACTACAAGTCATAGCTTTTCAATTCTCTTCATTCCAAATAGCGATAACCATTCACATTAAACCTTCAAGGACCACTCCCAAAATTCTGAGGAATTCAACATGAAATGAGTACCATTTGCCGTCTTTCGACTACTAAACCGAATGGAAGGACCATTCAAGCTATAGAAGTTATACTTCAAGCATGAGTAACATGTTTCGAAAGGTGAATGGAGTAGGCAAGTTGCCTCAATCGAATTCACTTGCAACAACATGCCACCACATAAGGCACTGTATGGTCACAAGCGCAAATCAATCGTGTTTAGAACAGAGATCGGCAAAGAACCAGTCCGATGGTTCCATGCGGCTATCAAGAACCATTGATAGTAGTGTGCAGACCAGAGACCGAATGCAAACAAACCGATTATCAAGGCCAATAAATATAGGGCTAAAGGTCATTTGAGGTTCAAGTCGACGAGAAAGTTAGATTGAAGTTCCGCCCGGAAGCGAAGCGTAATCCAACCCAAAAAAAAAAAGGGGAAAACCTTAAATTGTAAGATTAGTCAAATCCTTCCCAAGATCGAGCTAGTAATTACCAACTCGGATTACCATCAGGACTATACGTGATGCACAAATAGTTTGGTGCAAACAACTCGGAGAACCACCCTTCATACCAAGGATTTGTAACGCCATAGAAAGGCGTAATCCGTTTTGGGAAATGTGGAAAGCTAAATCCTCGTTACTTTAGATCCGTCAAAATTTACACAAGAATCGGGCCGGTAGCCTACTAACCCGAAAATTCCCCTAGAACTCAACTCTTTGCATAACGCGTTTCGCATAAGAAACTCGAAGAATTTCCTTTCCAACAAAACTCTCGCCATTCCAATGAAAGGAACCCAAAATCGACAAAAGGTTTAAATTTTGTCAAGGAACCCGAACGAAATACTGAGTCAAGAAATTAAACGGCTTAAACAAAGCCGCATTCCTATCGTAAGAATCCATTGGAACTCTCAAAGAGGTCCGGAATACACGTGAGAACGTGAAGACCAATCCAAGCGTAAAACCTACACCTTTCTCTACTTGAAAGAATATTTCTAACCGAAAACCGAGGACGGTTTTCCTTCTAAGCGGGAGGATGTGACACACGGTAAATTTTCACTAAAATTTAAGCGATAATTAGTAATTTATTATTACTAAGCATAAGTCATTAAGCATGCATAAGCTTTATCTCGATCATTTGAGTAGTTAACTCGCATCGTAGACTATTGCATCACTTTTGCATTCATATCATTTTATGAATATTTCATTTCATTTTGTCTTATGATGAAATTGTAAGACGAGAGGTTATCTCGTTTACCCCAAATGACCGACTTCGCAGCGCTGCATCTACACTATGACAAGGACTTGATAAAACAAACGACAAAAGTCTGTGATATGGAATATTACAAAAATCAAAATATTTCAGACGCGTAACAATAAGATACTACGTTATAAAAGTTATCAAACAATGATACTTCGGTCACAATTTAATATCGCGGGACACAAAATATTTAACACACTGTCACTTAAATAAAAAATTTATAATACTCAAACACAATTAAAAATATAAGTGTAACACAAGTACATGTACACAAATATTTCCTAAGTATACATTACATATACATATACTTTTACTTACATAATTCTCTTTTACTTATATTACCTTTACAAGAGAACATTTTATAAAACTTTGAAGTATTATCTCTTTGTCTCTCTTCCCACTCACGACAAAAAGAAAACAAAAGCAGGAAAAAATAATATTTGCATATCTCATCTTCAACCTCTACTCTTAGCTACTCACCTAGATCGAATCTCCCAAAGAAGGAAAACGCAACATGATATCCCACCCTACCCTTCTCTATCTTACCAAATTCGTGAAAGTTCTTGCTTCACAAATCTCTCTTTGATACTCTCGCTACATCTCATACGAATCCAAGGGAAATCAAAGAAAAATCGTTCAAGGGAATCATATCTTCACACATATTTAGTTTGAGCCAAAAGACCAAGATGTTCTTAGCTTTTGGAAGATAGCCGAATTTGGCTTCAAACCAAGACCCAAGAGAAGAAAGTTAACCAAACTCCTCCTCAATAAACTCCTATATCTCTAGTCGAATTGCAAAAGCTTCAAACTCAATTTTTCATCAAGTGTTTACCAAAAACTAGGGTTTGTAAAAGTTAGGGCTTTCAAAAATTGATTTGGGGGTTTTGCAATTGGAGGTGTGTAGGAGCTAATTCAAGCCTCATTTGGTCCAAAACCAAGAAGCCATTCTCGTCCTCACGCGTCATCCTTGAGTTGAGGTTATGAATTTTCCTTGTTGTAATGTTCTTTTGTTGTTGTTATATTGTTAAGTTAATAACTTGTACCAAATGTTATCATAAAGTTTTGCCGTGTTTAATTCTTTTAATTACTTCATGTCGAAAATAATATGTCATTTGGGTGTTGTGTTGGTTTTTCTGTCAAGGGAAATGAAAAGCAAGAAAACTAGAAGTTAAGATTTATAAAAATTTCGAGTCACATGGAAATAAAATCTGAAACTTGTTGTTGTCCAATCTACTATTGTCGATTTTATAATGAAAGGTGTTATGCGAGACATCTCCTAAACCGTTGTCAAAATCTTGTGTTGTGATAAACGAAAGTGTCACTTTGAAAATTAACCTGGTCATGATAGGATTGCCTTGTCGCTAGTGTGTGCACCTGATCCTGTCGAGATGTAAGGAATACAAGTAGTGACGTTTTGAGTAGTACTCAAAGTGAAGTGTAAAACTTGGTATCTCGAAATCAATTTAAGTCCATAACCTTCAGTTATAAAATGTTATCCTGGTTAGCATCGAGTCGTAAATCGACTCGACGGTGAGCTGTTGGTGTTCACACCAGATGATATTTATACCATGGGTTGTCCGTCGACAAACTCCACATCAAAAGAAACTTCACCTTATAAATCCTTGTTAACAATAGTTTTCGGGACTAGGAGATGTATGAAAATGAAATGTGAACGAGCGAAATTGTCATGAAAAACAAGTCATGAATCATTAGAAGACAGGAAAAATGTCGAGATAAGGCCAAGTTGAGTAGCACTCGACTAGTGTACGTTTTATCGTTTCTTTGATCTAGCATATTAAGTTAACATGTTGTCTCCAAGTACTCCTATATGGTAACAATGGCTCAATACTGATTAGCATTAGACGCATTAGTGTCGAACCCGAAACTCTCAACCACCTCCTTGTGTTTAGTCGTGCCCCATATTATTCCCTTAGTTCAAGCAATTCCTTCGTCAGAATGTACAACAAGAATTTTTAACAATGGAATACAACATCAGTGAATTTTGTAGCAACATTCATGAGTTACTTGGGCCAAAGCCCAAGAATTTCTTCATAAACACATCCGTGGGCTAAAGCCTTTTTCCATATGTAAAACCCACTTCGGGCCTGAGCCCAAGTCTGGTAAACGCAAGACCGGGCCACAGCCCACTGTGGCATCAAAGTGACTATTTACATGATCCCATCGTACCAAGTCAGGAAACTCGAACGTAAACCCGTTGTCCAAGGATAAATAAGCTCGTTCCCGTATATTCAAAATCTTCTAACTTAGATATAAACATATACGTATCCACAAGTAAACGAGTGTAAAGGTGTTAATACAAGAAACATGTGCATACCAGCATGATCTACTTAATAATTTTTACGTCAAGATGTAAGGACAAATGTGTTCAAATAAACACAATTATGTCAAGCAAACTATTAGTCGTAAATAACAAATGTTACGAACAACTTTTGATAAATAAATAGAGACTACTATATCATTTTATCATTCATTAAATTGAGAGT
This sequence comes from Chrysanthemum lavandulifolium, assembly GCA_022545495.1. NCBI lineage: Eukaryota > Viridiplantae > Streptophyta > Magnoliopsida > Asterales > Asteraceae > Chrysanthemum > Chrysanthemum lavandulifolium. Next base: position 14,206,821 of record CM040242.1, on the reverse strand, counting down.
CTCCAAATTTAACACAAGTATTTTCTAAAGGCAAATGGAAAATAAATCAACTAATATTTGATTTTGACAAATACTATTATAGTGTCAACATGAAAAAGTATATATACATTCATATACTTACTAGAAAAACCTTTTAAATTTTTAAAACCAAATGTTTGTTTTAGTACCATTATACAAAAACGATATAAATTGAATCATTTTAAGTAAGCGATACTTAAAACAATGAACTAAAACATTGCCCTCCTTATCTAGGTCGCGTGTCGGTGCCGCATCACAACAATCACTAAACCCCACTTTTGGATTGCACATTTGCTAAGGTGAGTTTTCATAGCCCCTCTTTTACTTGATAAACTGTTTTAAACACTTTGGGGTGAGAAATATGCAAAACCTTTTTATGGATCAAAACTATTACATGTTTACTATTACGTGGTGTAGCCTAAACCCTTATGTCCCTAGAGATTGCCCTTTTTCATGAACCGTCAATTCCCCATTGGGAAACGCGAATGTTATAAATAGATCTATTGAGGGTGACTCCTCCGTTCGGTTGGCCATGCTTAGGCCAAGGCGAAACGTATACCATGTCGAACCGAGTGTTGAGGACAAAACACTCGCTATGGGCCCCTATATTGTATGACATCTTTTAGCATACTGAACCGTCGTAGTATCGGTTGCATGAACTTAGAGCTAACGTAATAGACTTTCATCCATATATCATTATATTCTTTATAATGATTATATGACCTGACTTATGGTCCAAACTTACTGTTTTAACTTAAACCTATGAACTCACCAGCTTTTAGCTGACCTTTTTAGCATATTTTTCTCAGGTGCTTAATTTGTGATCATGGATGCAAGGCAAGAGGTGGTAAATGGCCGTAGTAATATATAAAAAAGTGTTTTTACACATAACGATGTTTTCAAATTGGGACCACTGAACTTATGGGTTGTGCCCATTTTATCTAAACAATGTTGTAAGATAATGTTTTAAAACCATTTTATGAAATCAAATGGAGTATGTATTCCGTTCTTTATTACTTGTGTTGTGATTTACCAATTTCGTAACATTCCCCAATGACTCGTATACTTCCGCTAAACCAACCTTGGGGGTGTTACAGATTCCCCGGAGTCAAAACAAACAAGCAGACGCGCTAAGCAAAATTGCATCCACCAGCTTTGCCCACCTGACAAAACAGGTCCTTGTGGAAGTCTTAAAAGAAAAATCCATCGAAGAAAATGAAGTACTGGCTATTGTGGAAGAAGACGGGGATACGTGGATGACACCCCTGATCGAGTATCTGAGGGATGAAATGCTACCGGCGGATGACAACAAGGCAAGAAAACTACGGATCAAGGCAAGGCAAGAGCGCTGCGAGACGGAATCTGCTCAGAAATCTTTCCTAGAACCTTGGCTCCGGCGTGTAGGCCCCACCCAAGCCAACTACGTCTCGCGAGAGATCCACGGCGGACGTGTAGCATGCACTCCGCCCAAGCGGCGTGGTAGCCAAAGCAATTAGATCCGGATATTATTGGCCGACGATGCATGTGGACGACGCGAGCTATCATGAAGTGCTAAGATTGCCAAGTCCACCACCCGGTACCAAAAAATCCGCAGCACAATCTGACCCCAATCACCTCTCCTTGGCCTTTTTACAAGTGGGGTATAGACATCTGCGGACCTTTCCCAGAAGGCCCCGGCAAGGTAAAGTTTATGATTGTAGCGATAGACTACTTCACTAAATGGATCGAAGCCAAACCCTTAGCCTCCATCACAGGAAGGCAAGTGAAGAAGTTTGTTTGGGACAAAATAGTCTGCCGCTTCGGCTTGCCGGGAGAGATAGTGTCGGACAACGGAAAGAAATTCCGCGACAACCCATTCAAGGACTGGTGCCAGAAGCTCAACATCAAACAACGGTTTGCATCGGTGAGACATCCGCAGGCAAACGGGCTGGTCGAAAGCGCGAACAAAAGTCTGGGAGAAGGCATCAAAGCGAGACTGGAGAAGGGAAGTAAAGACTGGGTGGAAGAAGTGTCGCACGTGCTATAGGCGCATAGAACCATGATCAAAACGAGCAACGGGGAAACCCCATTTTCTCTTACATATGGTACCGAGGCAGTTATCCTAGTCGAAATTGGAATGCCAAGTCTCCGATGTACAGCCGTGCATCAAGTCTCTAACGACCAGAAGGTTCGCCTAAATTTGGACATCCTGGAAGAAAAAAGAGAAGCCGCGGCCATCGAAGAAGCGCGCAGCAAAGCAAGGATGGAGGGGTACTACAACGCCAAAGTACGAAGCACGGTCTTCAGGCCCGGAGAGTTTGTCTACCGCAGCAACGAAGCTAGTAGAGCGGAAGACACTGGAAAGCTTGGCCCAAAGTGGGAAGGGCCATATGAAGTGATGGAAGCACTAGGGGATGGAGCGTACAAGCTCAGAGGCGCGGATGGGGAGATACTCCCTAGAACATGGAACATCCGCAACTTGAAGAAATGTTACATCTAAGTGTAAGTAGGTTTTCCCCGCCTCTTGTAAGTTGATCATGGATCAGGTCCGGACAACAGGGGAACTTTAAATTTTCATGTTTTTTATTTCTATTGTAATGTTTTCTAAGTAATGAAACGTAGATGCCTGGACCGCTCTACAAATTTTCCAAAATAAAGATCCAATCACATTTTTTACATCTTTTGCATGATTCTCGAATCCGCGACAAACAATGTCGCACATAAAGGACGAGCAACCTCAAAATTGACTCAGGCATATAAGTGGTATTGCAAGCCCATTGACCATTCTTTATTACCCCCGGACTCCTTAAGTACGGCCAAGGGTACAACTCAAAGCCCGGATCAACCAACTCCGGCAAACAAGTAAAAGAATACGTGTATGATTGATTTAAACATTTCCATTAAGTACGCAAAAAATTCTTTACAAGTACTCGGGGGCATACCCCCGGCTTACAAAAAAGGGGCATCGCGATAACTGCGACCCTAAGAAAAGAAACTAACAATGTTACCAAGCTTCACTATGAGTTGAAAAGGCGGCATAGTCTAAATGTCGCCCATAAAAAGGGCTACTTTAAGTACCACCAGTGTGATCCCCAGCATGGTCAAGCACACTTGTGTCAAACATATCATCGTGGACGGACCTTTCCTCTTCTTCTTCTTCTTTTTCATCCTCCCCGGTAGGGCCAGTAACCGCGGAGGAAGGGGCGGGCCAGGAGGAACAATCACCATGGAAGGCTCTTCGGTAGAAGTAACCTGATGCTCAACCTCTGAAACAATCAGCTCAGAGTTCCAAACATCAAACTTCTTACCATACGCTCGGTGCTTCCTCTCCTTGTACTCGGTAATGGCGCGCGGGCGTCTAGTGATGGTTTGGAGCAAAGAATTGGGAAGGGCAACCTCTTCCGCCACCGGGGGATTAAAAACGAATTCCCCCGCACTACCTAGTCGCTCCTCCTGCAACACCAGCTGGGACATAAGATATTCCAAAGAAGAGTCCTTGCACGCCTCCAAGGAATCCAGAAGGGGGAAAGGAACATCTCTAAGGCGAATGACAGCCTCGCGATAAACCTCTTTAGCCCGCGGATTGTAGGCCTTGATATGCTCTAGCTTTCGACCCTTGGAACCATGAACAATCCCAGCTTCCAAACCCTGCCTCAGGCCCTCAGCGATGGCCTTACTAATGCAATCCCCCAGCCGCGTCTGCAATTCATCAAATTGTTTAAACGCCATCCACGCTCTGCGGAAACCATGCCCAATCACCCACCGCTTACCTTCAATGGCCATAAGAGTGCTCGAGAATAAGTCCTCATCAAAATCACGGTTAAGTTCCGCCAACCTCTGATCCAACTGAGCAAGTTGACCATCATACTCGCCGCGGACTCTATCCTCACACTCTTTCAACTTCTTCCAAAGAAAACCGCACCTTCACTGTTTCTTTGAGCTCGTCACAAACAGAGATAAGCCCGGCCACCTTACCCTTCAATTCCGCATTTTCAACGGTCAAGTGTGCCAACTGCTCATCTTTGGGCGCAATCATACCCTCCAACTGCGCCACGCGCTCCCTCAATCTCTTCACTTCCTCCGACTCGGATTCAAGCAAGCCAACACGCTCGCGGAGACCCCTAGCCTCCGCGGCGTTGGACTCCAACACCTGCACTTTACCCTTAAGGGCTTCAATCCTTTTCTCCTTTCTTTCAAGCCTCTTGTTTAACTTGTTGGTCTGGTTGAGCTCAAATTGCAACCGCAAGCGCACCTTAGAGGACATACACGCCTGCTGAACAGTCATCATGTTATACTGCTCCAGCAAATCCGTGTGTGGCATGTTGCGCAATGTAGAAAAGTAACCAGGAGTGGCAAGGTTGTCCAAAATACTCTGGCAGATCCAGGGGTCATTCATCCGGAACTCATTTGTAGGCAACCACTTCGGAACATAAGTATTTTTCGCCTCTGCCGTATCCACGGACAAGGATTCATAGAAGTCATCGTCGGATGCCGCGGGGCGGTGACCGGATTGATCCTGCAGGGGAGACTCAACCCTAAACGAGCTCTCCTGTTGCATGACTGGCGGCTGATGAGGGCCGGACATATCCACATCTAAGTTTTCTTGATGGGCAGTGGTGGATGTTTTCAAGTAGAACGGATTGGCCCGAGGGTCGGAGTAGCCTCAAGAAATGTGGGTTACCTCCCGCGGACGAGGACCAGAGTCGGACTCGTCGCAAGCTCCATAACAAGAGCGCACCCGCGGTCGCATCCCCGCATAATAACACTTAAGTTATTTTTCAAAGCAAAAACAAGAAAAATCATCAACATAACGAAGATGCCATACCAAAGAATGGACCGGCATCCTTTGTCGGCACAGAAGTAAGCCTCTTCTTCTCCGGTTGCTGGGAAGGAACAACAAGCCTAACCCTCTTCTTCCCAGCTGCCTTACCAGCCTTAGCCGCTTCAACATTATCCACAATAGTCTCTTGGACTATGGTGATAATATTCTCAGAAGGCTCCATGACACGGCTAGCAGTTTCATCTTGGAGCGTCTTCTCCCCCTCTAGTAAAGTCCTCTCACCAGACGTCACCTCAAACGGATCTGCCTGGTTGATAAAGGCAAACAAAGACATCTCTGCAAGACAAAAAATAAAAACACAGGCGTTAGTAAAAGAGACGAGGAAAGGAAAAAAGACAATAAGGCGCGGCAAACCCTAATAAGAAAACCCACCCCGGATCCGGGTTATAAAGGTAGGCGCACCGTAGTATCATCCCAGGCACGGCTAAGGCCAACCACGCAAAGAAAGGGCTCCGGAAACTTCTTAAAAGGAGCACGCATGGTGTCAAGGCGACGCAATAACTCAAGGTCAATGCCGTCATCAGTCGGAGGTGGATCACGGTCAACAGAGAATTTCTCATTCCACGAGATTGCTAAAGGGAAAACGGTCGCGTCAACCCAAAAGAAAAACTCCTTCCAATTCTTTACAGAATCCAAAGGAGAGGTGTAACAAACCGGTACAATCAATGACTTAGGACCTTTACGCTTCTCTAGAGTCATCCAACCATCTTTCATCCCCGAGTAATAAAACTTCCTAAATAAGGGCACGGTGGGTGTCCCACCGTGAGCGCGGCAAAGGATCTCAAAGTGACTAATCCTAGCGGCGGCTAACACAGATAACTGCGACAAATGGATCTGAAAATATTCCAAAACTCTACACAGAAACGCGGAAAGGGGGATCCTAAAATTGCAGAGTTCAAAGAACCTAGTATATACTCCTACCTTACCCTCAGGGGCATCCTTTATGGTATCATTAGGACCAGGAAGAAGAGGGTGAACAGTCGAAGGGATATGATATTTAGAACAAAAATCACTCAAATCTTTCTGTGATAACTTACAGGTAAAGTCACTTAGAAGTTTTTTAGCCATGGAACTACAATGAGGGAAGAAAACCTAACCTGATAAAGTAGGAATGCACACACAGAACTTGGTAGACGATTTTCTTTTTTACTCGCGAAGATGAAATGGCAACAGTAGCCAATAAGGTAAAAAAGGGGGGTATTTATACTCTCCCAAGAGTAAAACCAACGGGTTAATCGAACGGCCGAAAACAAGCCACGTCGCCGGCTCGTAACTAACGGCCCAGATCTTCCTAGATCAACGAACGTGATGGAAGCAACCAAAACGTCTTGTCAGTCAGAAAATACGCGGCTGAGGGCGGTTCGCGAATCCCAAAGGACAAACAGAACGCACACCCTGCCGTAGAATGGAAAACACAACAAGAAGTGACTAGGATTTCTGCAGACACCCAACCGCGGATACACGAATAACTTAGTCTAGCAACGCTTGCAATAAGACTAACAAGCACAACTAGACCTGGGACTTGATCACGATGACCCTCCCGGCACCAATACGGTCGACGCGGACTAAGCACGATCGTAATACTCCCGCACCCATATGGTTCGGTCATGACTAATACATACCCCGGCAATGGCCACCAAGCCATTCAGCGGACGATGAGACGCGTCCAAGAGGAACACAACCGGCCCAACGTAAAGGTAGGGAATCTCGCCAGACTCAACGATCGCAACTGCGCAGCCCCAAAAGGAAAGCGGAACAACTCGCCCAAAAGCGCCGCTATCACAAAGAACGCGACAAGCTCGAGTTGACCCACGCCACTCCCCACTCCCAAGCCGTCGTTCTCATGGCCCGTGATCTTGAGAACACGATGTATGGTCAACCATATAAATAGAGGCCTCGCCACTATTCAAACGGTAACACACATACATACTCTCTCTAGAACCAACTTTATCTCTAAAACTATCACTTACTCTCACGCCGGAGGTTGATCATGAACCCGCTCGCGGTGAGACTAACGGTGTTGGTTTTCTTAGCAGCTAGCGATCAATAATCTCACTTAATACAAGATCTATTTCCTGGGAAGTTAGCCTACACTAATCTTAAGCAGGGGAGCGCCCGGAATTGTATTAACAGATATAATCATTAGATGATACGTAAAGGACCTAATAAGCAAATATGGAATTCAAAGGACCGGTTTTATCAACTTTGCATGTTGTAGTCGGTTTTCATATTTGAGTTGTGCTGGGATTTGCATGCATACGATCTGTATAATAATTCTATATGGTTTGGGATGCATGCTTGGTGACCAAGCAAAATTTAGTATATATATTGAGATCATAAACTATTGATCAAAGATATACAGATATACACATCATAAAAACCAAACTACAACTAAAAAGACTTTTGTTGATGACAAAGTAGTCACCAATTTACATAGATGTCGTCACAAAGAGAATTTTGTGACGATAAATCGACACCGACTTTTTGTCACAAAACCTTTGTCACTAAAATATTTGGTGACGAATTTTTCTTCATATTTAGTGACTACATACGGGCCCCACTATTTTCAACCCTAAGACTTTGCACTCAAAATTAATGACAACAAAGTCGTCACCAATATTTTCCAAAATTAAAATGTTTTGTTTTAAAATAAAAATAATTTACTTTTTATAAATAAATTTTAAAAGTTTAGTGACAACAATTTCGTCACCAACATTTTTGTTTTTTATATTTTGCTATTTAAACATCTACAAATGAAAACAAAAATAAATTAAATTATAATATTGGTGACGATTTTCTCGTCACAAATTTGTTTCTTATTTAGAGAATAATAAATTAAATAGTGTTATTGGTGACGACATTTTGTCACAAAATTTTCCCACAGCTTTTATTAAATGAAAAATAATACATTAGATAACTAAATTGCGATGATGTGGGATACACATATTAGCGACAACATTGCTGTCGCTAATTTCACCGGACAAAGAAAAATACAAAGAAGAAAATGCTAAATTTCCGATTTTTTCCGAATTTTTCAAAAAATCTACCAAACCGAACTCAGAATGACCAAAAATATGAAACAAAACAATTCAACTTCGTTCGTCCATTTAATCATTCCAAAATAACCAAACGAAAGCCTCGTTTTGACATAAATACAATCTACCGTACTTGTCAATTACTAAATAAAGTCAACACAAAATATACTACCATACTACATACCTACTTGTCATCCGATTCATACTACAAACACTTAAGCTAATACCAAACAATGACAATACAAATAACACACCACACACCTACTCGTCATACTCATCGGATTCATCACCACTTTGATCATTATCATTTTCATTACCATTTTGATCAACTTCATTATCTTCATCATCCTGAACATATTCGTCCTCTGTTGGAACGCGTTGATCGGGTGTGTAGACAGTACTCGGACCAGGATTGACGGGTGCCGAATTTTGTAATGTAAAGGGAGCAGAATTAGGGACGGGATTGGTAGCAGAATTAGGGACGGGATTGGTAGCAGAATTAGGGACGGGATTGGGAGCATTGGGAGCAGAATTGGGGACAAGATTGGTATTAGTATGAGCAAACCATTGGGGAGCGGGAATGTTAAATGGAGTAAAACCTGGTTTTGATTTTGAGTATATGAGTTGAAGTGGTTCATAAACTGCCCAAGAAATGCTTCCAAGTTTGAAACCCGCAAATTAGCCTGGTTAGACTGCAACTCAGCATCCTCAGTGCGTTTCCTCAACAATTCTTTTTCGCGTGCCTCTTGCTTCAATATCTCTGTGACTTGATCCCTTGTAACAATATTGCCTTCTCCAAACGTATAATTTGGGACAACGCGAGAACTAGAGCCGGTTCCCGGTAACCTCCTGCCCATGCCCGCTAGATTCTCACGGCTAGTACTTTGTGTTACAGCATCCAAGATTTCTTCATTAGTAAGGAAGCGGTGAAAGCCAGCTCTAACTTTCTCCTGGAGAGACTTCATCCGGTTCTGTGCAAGTTCAAAAAAAAAAGTTAAAAAAAACAAGTAATTTGATCATGATGATTACGCGTGTTAAGAAATAGATTACTTACATAAAAGTTCTCGTTTTCCTCGTTTTGAAAGACACCATTGCTTGAGTGAGTCTTTCTCCACGTCTCAATAAGGTCCTCAAAATACCCATTATCTTTCATCTATACACAAACACAGAATACAAAAAATTAATAAAGAGTTATGTATAAACAGTACAAACTGAATAGGTTGTAAGAAACCATAATTAATATATAATGTTTGGAGTTGTTTCTTCAGTGACCAATTCAAATAAGCATTTGTTTATTTAAAGTAAGCAACTCTAAAACAGGTTATTTGGCTCTAAAATAAACACATAATAAACCCTAATCTTCATTATCAGGTTAGCTTCACTCAACCATCCCTTATTGCCATGTTCATAAATTTAATGTCATTACTAATCTTGATTTCTTGTTCTTGCTTTATAACTTTTTTTACACCATGGTTCACCTTTACTGGCTCAATGTGTATAGTTCTGGGGGCTTATTGGTTAAGCCATTAGCAAACCATTCAGTCCAATTTCTCCTAAACAACCAGGCACTACGAGAATCAATGATCACTACAAACTTTTCCTGAACCAGAATATGTCTCTCCCGAAGAACTTATCTTAGTCAACAAATTTACGACGTGGCTAGTACAGCTAGTACTTTACAATGTTCTTAAACATGATATATATCAAGTTTTTACTAACAGAAAATATGAGCAATTGGCTGATAGCTAAATAAATCCATAAGACTTTCATGGTTAGTACATCAGCAACACGGAACAATAGCAGCTCCATAGAAGCAGATAGTAGAATAAAATGGATGGTCAACATGTTAAAAAAGACTAGGAAAATCGCCATCACAAGTAACAGAGAAGCAGCGAAGAAGGTCACAATCATTACCCCGAAAAATGAACTTTCAATACAAAAGAGTTCATCCTATAATTTAATAACTACAACTAACAAAGACCCACAAGTCACTATACAAGCATTTACTTATCGTCACTAGAATGAGACCATGACCATCTTAAATTCAATCAAATAAGAAAGTAAAGAAAGTTACAATCAACACATATATGCCTTCAAAAAAACACACATACATTTTTATTCCTAATTCAGTAAACTAAAAGAACGAATTATATCGTACATATATATATTCCTAATTGCTACCCTTATTTTCTCAGCAATTGATACGTTCAAAAACCATTAAATCTCAACCATAGAAAAACAGGCAAACTTATTACATAAAATTCACATACAAGAGACATGGTTTCCTCATGGCCTCGTGGTAAGGTCCTTGTTTCCTCAGAAAAAGGTTAAGGGTTCAAACTTCGCTAAGTGTGTACATTTGGGGGTGGCCAGGATAAACCGGGTGAGGCCGCGTACATTTTAGTAAGAAAGGCTCGCCCTCCCGGGTAACCTGAAGAGGGAAAACCTCATTTGTTTTCACATACAAGAGACCCGGTTCAAACCAGTTAGGCCGTGTACATCAGAGCCAAAAGGCTCGAAATTCCTGACTAACCTAAACAGGGATCCTTCCCAATGCTCATTATCTTGTCCCAAAGTCATTGAAAACTTAGGTTATATATAAACAGTATCATACCCTATATGCATAACACTCAAAACCAACCACCCATCATCCATGTAACCACAAAACAGTCTAAAAAAAGTTATAAAGCAAGAACAAGAAATCAAGATTAGTAATGACATTAAATTTATGAACATTGCGATAAGAGATGGTTCAGTGAAGCTAGCATGATAATGAAGATTAGGGTTTATTATTATTCATTACTAGGATGAAGAAAAGAGTCAGTAAAGGTGAACCATTGGTTGGTGTAAAGATTTGGCAAAGATGGAAGATTGAAGCCACATCCCAAACGCCTTTTTTTTCCTATTTTTTATTGGCACTAGATTATTATGAAAAAATAAAAGTGAGTGTGTGGGTGCGTGCCCGAAAGAGACAAAGGGATCACCCTCAAGCTTTTACTACAGAACACACACTTCACAACTAGGTGAGTTGGCTAAACTAGTAGTACAAAGCATGCACCCTGTTGACCTGTCTCGCAAAATTCCTACGTGGATGGGTGACCTGTCAACCATATTATATATGTCCTGCACATCCTTTGCTAAACCCTACAGACTTTCAGTGGCTTATATGCAATGGGACGGATTAGAGACCAAACACATACTACTTAAAAGAACGCACCCATCAAAGTAGTTAAATTGTATACCTAGTTCACGGCTGAAACAAAGGAAAAGAGAAAGAGAGGAAAAGAGATCGTCACTCGACCCGGCTGTCCTGACTAACCAAACACAAACACATAAAAAAAAACTAAAATTAAACAGCCAAACTTAAATTAACCAAATTAATTAATAAAGACTTTTGACGCCGACATTATCGTTGCAAAACACATTAACACGAAAAAAAATATACCGGCTATGAATTGCTGCTGCAGTAGTGGAGTGCTGCCGTGGCGGTGGTTCACGGTGGTGCCATCTAACCAACTCAAACACAACAAAAAGAAATCAAGATTAACAAACCAAAATTAAACAAATCAAATTTAGAAAAAAATAAAATAAAAGAAAAAACATACCTTCAAACAAATATTCAAAGAAGAGAGGAAGAGAGTGGTCCGGCAACTGTGGTGGTTTGGCCGACAGTGATGCTAACCAACACAAACATAACATACAAACAAAGATTAACAAACTTTAATTAAACAAAACAAGTTAAAAAAAAAAAAAAACCCTTTAAACAAAACAAATTAACAAAAATTAAAAAAAAAATACCTTTAAACAGAGAGTGAAGTGGTTGAAGGTGGTTGGGATTAATTAACAAATTAAACAGATTTATGTAGTGTTGAAGGTGGTTATGGTGGTGTTGAATGATGGAGTTGAGGTGTAGTGGATGGTAGTTTAACGAAAGGCATGGGGTAGTAGGCAAAGACTTAGACAAAAATAAATGAATATGTTTTTGACTTTGAATTGTTGTTGACATTGTAGTCGCTCTTTTATTGTATAATTTTTTTTATTATGATAAATTTGTTTGTTATATTCTTTTTGGTGACTACAATGTCGTCACTAATTGATTTGGAGGGAAACATAAAATTTTTCGTGAAAATTTTTAAGACTATAAATTTTTCGTGAAAATTTTGAGTTTTGTTGTATAGCGAAATTGGTGACGATTATGTCGTCACAAAACTTTTTTTTACTAATAAAGTTTAACTCAGTTTTAGGAATGAGAATATGTTTTCTCTGTTATAAACCGAACCAGATAGGATAATCCATATATGACCAATAAAACTAAGTCAGTTGTAACTGCCATAGCAAGTGTGCACTCCGCACAACCCTGACTTGTTGAACATTTATTACAATTACACATTAGTCAACTAAGTCAATCCATTACACTTAAATCATGTTGGTATTGCAAAGTTTGAGTTAGTTATCACTTATAAATAATTTAAATTATTAAAAGTTTATTTAGATTAATTATTAAATAATTTAAATTAGTTATCAATGTTTGACCGTTGCTAGCTCTTGGTGGAATTTTCGTTACATTGTCTTTGGCGAGGTCATATCATCGCCAAAAAGTATACTCAAACTTTGACTATCACACGTTTTTAGTTACGTTTTCATTTGGCGCCAGAATTTCCGGCTAATATAAAGACAAAGTTTGACTTTTGGTTTTTCATTTTGGCTCTAAAATTTTTCACGATCTTTTGGCTCCAAAATTTCCCGCTAAAGTTTCCCGCTCTCATTTTTTACTATAAAAACAACCTCACGATCTATTATCCTCACAAATTCCTATCCTCAACCTCACAACCTCTTTAGGTATACGGTTTATGTTGCTCTCTGAACACATTATAGAACACGAATAAACTCGTAAAACAATGAGAAGTCCAAACTTGCATAACTCTCGATTTATGTTGCAGTCACCAAAGTTATTCCAAACTTGTCGATTAGACTCTCAAGCTTACTATTTGATAGTTTTTGTAAGGTTGCTATCTGAACAACAACCTTTAACCGTATCCCACAATTGTTTAAAGGTGATTTCTGGCCCTCCAACCTTACTTTATATACAAAGTAAAGTTATTCCATCAATGAACAAAGACTTTAAAACAAACAAGTGATATACCAAATTGTGTATCTCGAAAGTGTGTTTTAATGAATGCAATATGCCTAAGTGCGATTCAGTGGGTACTCAAGTATCCTATCAACTGACTTACATATTGTTGGTGCTAGTGGGGTACGTCCTTACCACATAAGACTCAATGTCTTACATTGCTAGTCGGACCTTCAACACCTGCAAGTTATTCTACATGACCTTCGGCACTGAGTCATGAAAATGCAGAGTGCTCAAACTACAAGTTCTTGACTGGTAAGATAAAGGTACTTGAGGCAACACTGCATAACGTAGTGCAATAACAATAGACGAATGATACTCGATTTTACTTATTTGTTGTGTAATTTCTACTGTTTATTTTTATTGAAGTTAACACAATGCCTATTGAATGTACATTGCTTAATTAACTATAAAACAGTTAATAATTATCACCGAGGACATGTTCTCGGGAAAACTTTGGTGGGAAACTTCACCGCCAAAAATTTAGTGTATAATATTTGGTGAAAAAGGTCAAATTTGAGTATAATTATCCCGAGGACATGTCCTCAAGGAAATTATTATAACATTTGGTGGAAAAAGTCAAATTTGACTATAATTATCAAAGATTTTTTAACGGGTTTCGCTGATGATATAGTGTCGTCGAGTTACGCTCGATTTTACTTCTTTGTATTATTATTTTTAAAAGTGATAAACATTTTGTGACGACTTTGCTGTTACCAAGCTGATTTAATGAAAAAAATAATTTATGAACATTTATTTATGAGTTTTAAAAAGTATTTTTAATAAAATAAAAATAAATAAATTTGGATAGCAATTTGGTGACGACTTAGTTGTCACTAAACTTAGTTTTTTAGAAACTATTTATAATGAGGAACATAACTAAATTTGTTAATAATTTGGTGACGAGATTGTCGTCGCGACATATATTTATCAAAAAACTTTACTTAAAAAATCATTAGTTAATATTTTTAAAAAGTATTTTTAAATACATAAATATAATTAAATTTAGATTATAAATTGGTCGTCACGAAATTTTTTTATCAAAGAAAAAATCATTATTTATTATTTTTAAAATGTATTTTTTAAAAGTTAAAAATTTGGTGACGATATTGTCGTCACCAATTTCTGTAGACCCTACTTTTGCTTTGACTAGAATCTGGTGTTGAAAATTGGTAAAAATGGTAGGGCCCATCTCAACTTGGTGACCATTATGTTGTGTCACTAAAAGTCCTTTTGCTTGTAGTGAAAACCGATTAACTATTTTCTCTATTTGCTTTGTACGACAAAATCATCAAAACAGAAAAGAATATTAGTTGCTTTTGTTTTTTTGGTTGGTCAGACACTATTCCCACGAAGGTGTTTGCTTTTGGTCTTTGTTTTGGTCGATTAGAAAACCAATAACGGTTTTCGTTTGGTTTATATACGGCCGATCAAAGAAGAACTACAACAAGAAGCGTTCTAAATTTGTTGTTTAAGTTTAATAGCTTTGTCACTTACCAGTACTAGCATACAATTACTGTTTCTTAAGAATGTATAGTGCATGATTCACGTGGAGAGAATCTACTTGATTCTTTAGTGGTGGCGTGTGAAAGATTTATACACACGCGTATATTCAAGATTGTGATCGTTGCTTGCTAAAAGGTACACATTCTTGATCTATGTTGCTTGCTAAAAGGTACACACGCGTATATTATTCAAGATTGTGATCATATTGCTTCCGTTGCGTACTCGTCCTATATGGTTTAATGATTAACGTGTTATATGGTATTAAAAATCCAACAAATTGGATAAGAAAGAAACCAAAAAAGCAAGTACATTTGACAAGGTAATCGTCAACAACATGCTATCTGTGTTTTTTCCCTTATGTGAGTGAAGTTGAGCTGAATGCACATAATCGCACTTTATGGTATCAAATATGGTCCAGATTATTTACTAGCAAGCTAAAAGTAATTTTTGAACATTTGTATTACATCGCGATGTAGATAGATATTTGACCGATACTAATAACACTTTTCTGTAAAGGGCTAGCATTATATATAAGAAGACATTTCTAGTTGTTACTATTGTTGGGATTTTAGATCTAGTTAACCAATTAACACTACAAGTACGCATCGGAATTTGGATCTAGTTTATGCAATTAGGTTAACACATAATTAATAAACAATAATTTGTAAAAGGGAACAAGAAAACTAACCCTCGTAGTCACCCGCAAGTAAAAAACGAATAAGAAACCAAGTGTCTAAAATAAACACCTCTACGAGTCCACACACAAACACTTAACCACAAGTACGTTCAATAACGCTAGTCGAGAACATTTAACCAATCAACCCTTTGAACACTTGAATTACCACGAACAAATAAAACCCAAAAAACTAGTATTTCTTATGTCCGAGATGCTCACAGCAACTACCCGAGAACTTCTAGTGTTCTGCCCGATATCGGATGACACTATCTGATATCCTCCACCCTTTGTCCGAGAACGACTTCAACTTAGAAAAACACAACCTTGCTGCTAAACGAGTTCAACCAAGAACTAGCACAAACAATAACTCCAAATCTTCTTGGATCAAAAGACGATGCAAGCTTTAGGGTTTTAAAGTAACCAAACTAAACCCTAATAGGATATTAGAAAATTCCGATCGGGTCAAGGGATTAGTGATGGATCGATTTTAGGTTTTCAGAGTTAGGGATAGATGCAAATCGTATGGATTGAGATGCTATAAGTCGTGTATATATAGCTTGTGAAAACAAGTTCCATTTGGGCTCAAACTTGAGCTCCAAGTCTCAAATCCTAAACACCACCGATCACAGATTTTGTCTAGGCCCAAGGCAATCAAAAATCCGACCCAAGTTGAAAGGAAAAACATCCAATGGGTCGTGAATCATAATCGGGTCTCATGCATGCAAAACGGGTCGTGTACAAATTCAAGTGTAAACGTTTATTAACGTACTCTCGTGTTTAACGTGTGTGCCCCATAGGCTCATACACTTCTAGTCATTTCGTGTGTTTCAACTTCTACAAACCAACAACTCCCACTTGGGAGTTAGAGTAGCGAATAGCACACAAAACCAACGACGATAACGCCTAGCGACGCTCTCACTCGCTATTTAACTAAAAGTGTCTGAGATTTAGTTTCATAAAATTTCTCAGTAGCATGGTCATTCAATGTCTTGCTTTAATCATCATTTGTTATAGATACCGTTAAACCATGGATATGGATCCTAACTCATTTCATATAGTTTAACCATTTAGAATCTCGTTATAGAATTTAATTAGATATACCAAATGTAATCAAGTATCATCTTGCATTACCCTTTGGGTTCGGCCGAACAATTATCTTATTAATTATGGAGAGGCGCCATGGTATCTTTCTGCACATATCAAGTGGAGTAACAAATCCTTTATTGACTACAAGTGTTGTGGATGCTGCTTCACATCACTCCGAAATATAGCTTTTATAACTACCTTATTCAAGATTGCGTTTGGCTTATACTTACAAAAGTGATATCCACATATAACATAACTTGCTTGTATCTCAAGTCTAAGGACGACTTTAACAAACCATTTTCAATATTTTACTTATGACAAGGGTCCAAAAGTAAATATTTGAAAGTTGGGGTATCCAATATGCATCCCTTGTGAATACATATGAGTTTGGCGGGAACAATCCACATTCTCGTTAGAATATAACCAACACTCATATTTGTCTTACATAATAATATTCCCATATTGTTAACTGACAATGGACATATTTAGAACAATAAAATTATTCAAGGATTAAACATGCAAATATAGGATAACAATTATTATATGAATGAACAACAAATACCAAGTATCTTTATCCATCACAAAGTAAAATTTGTCTTTCAATCCCAATTATCCAAAACAGATATGCATGAGACTAATTAGTAAGTTGAAGTCTAATGTTTCCAACATTCTCAACCTTTCTTTACAAGAAAAACTAAATAGTGATCTGAGTAAACTTTCTGGATACCAGTTTTATACATAATATAATATATACATGATAAATCTTTAGTTAAAAACATAAGGTTTCTATCCATGTAATAAATTATTTCAAGTGAAATATATCATTTAAAACTTGCTTGAATGATATATTGCATTTGTGTTGGATTTAATTTTCCGCATTTGTTTATTCCAAATAAACATTTATTTCAAGGTTGTTTGTTTTATTCCCTAAATCCCAAGTGAAGTTTCATTTCAAGCTTAAGGATTAATATCTAGCTTTAAATGGAATGATATCTTCAAAATATAAATTTTAAGGAAAAACACAGTGCTCCTACTTAATGTCAAATGTACTCAAGAGTTATCTTAATTTAATCAAAATCATATTATAATTAAATTCAAGATCTCAGCTCCTAGATGCATGATCCAATCCAAACTTGGATTGCTTAAATTTGTATACTACATAAAGATTATAGATTCATAACCCTTTTGATTACATACCGTCCTCGCAAAAGGTAATCATAAAGAAAGAGTTATTAAATTTAATTGCCATGTTCCTCATAAAAGGAAACATATACGACAATTAATTATCTTTATCCAATTAATGCATGTATATATAAGAAAATCTAATAACAATCAATTGCTTAAGTATGATTAAAAACTTCTTATTAAATGCAATGCATTAATATGTATACAATTTTGTCCTTGTGAGCCTTTCTTCAAAAGAAACTCATTCCAACCTCATAGGTTAACTGTTAGGCGAAATAACAATTAAGCTCAAAACTTGATTTGCCTTTTAAGGACTGCATCTTATCATTCATAGTTCAAAAACATTTATCAGATTCAAGATGTTATAATGTATTTTAGTAGTTAGTTGATTTACAATAATCTTCTAACTTATATCCCTCAGCATTGATATTAAAATATCACTCAAGTGATGAGGCACCATTGCAGATTTATGAATGAGAGTAACATTATACTTTGGTCGACATTTACATGTTTAACCTTAGTATGACATTAATAAGTGGATTTTAGAAGTTTAAGTATTTTGTTCTCAAATAACTTCGAGATTTGTATATGCTCCCACTTACTTTTGTAAGTAGAGACAGTTCTTTAAATACTAAGTATTTAAACAACAATAAATTGTTCTTAATTGGGAACCACAAAATACATTTTAAGTTCACATCACAAGATTTGTTAATAAAATGCTTCATAAGATTTTAATAAATTCCGAACTAAATCAAGACCTAATGGAATTCCTTCCAACAACTCTAATTAGGGCTTGTTGAAAAAATCTAATTTTGTATCACTCTTTAACCAAAAATCTTATCAACAGTTTTGTGTTTCGTCGAGCTAGGAAGAACACCAAAACTACAATCTTCAAGCTAGGAAGTGTAGAAAAATCAAAAATCCAAAAGGGTTTAGGATTCAATTGGTTTGAGTGGAAAAACCAAAAATTCCTAAGGGATTAGGGGTTTCGGTTATGATTTGTCTTGAATACATTCTTGGTTTGAACTATATTAAGTGTATTCACGACACACACAATTTTCTAACCTTGATATGTTTGGAGACAGAGCAATTAAAGCTATCATGAATCAAACAATATGAATAAGGTTTGTTTCAACACACTAGACATGCCATAATAATGTGGTATTCTATGAGTATTAGAATTGTGAGACTATATCAGAATAGATAACTTAATTCTCTTTGGACCAAATACTTGTCAATTGGGTCGAGCCAAATTGCATATTTAAGTATTTACGAACCAAGTGCATGCTATAATGTATGTTCCTTGAATAATACAAGAACCTTATGTCCACGTGTTCACAGAAAGACATAATTGGTCAAGAATTATATGTTCATGTGTTTACAAGAAAACATAACATGTCAATAATACATTATAAGTCTTTGAATAATTCAAAGGCCTTATGTTTATGTGTTAACTAGAAGATATAACAATTTTACTATATATACTTTATGTTATAAGTCATTCATTAATTCAAGGACTTTATAATTATGTCTTAACATGTAAGCATAATTATACTAACAAAAGTAATCATGAACGCAAACACAATTGAGTTCTGTAGTAATTTCAAGTTAATTTTATACTTCAGAATTACGATTATTATTATTTAACCATAATTATGTTGACTAAAACATGTAGTCAAAATGTTAAAGTATCTTTACACTATATCATGACATTTGAATGTAGTAGGGCAACAAACATCTTGTGTGTTTAAGTCCTAGTAGAATTATGATTAGAATTTAGTAGGGCAATAAACATCTTACGTGTTTAAGTCCTAGTAGACTTCTTATTAACATGTTGTAGGGCAATAAACATATCGCGTGTTTAAGTCCTAGTAGAATTATTAGTTTTCTTACCTTGCGGTCAAGAGACACCAATAATATTGTTGTTCCTTGCACATACTTTGAGATTTCTTCCACTTGTGTAAAGCACAACATCATATTATAAAAACAAACAACATGTGATTGATTGTACAAACAATATGATAATGTCATAGATATTACAAGTAGTTTTAGAACCATAACCTTTAATAAGGAATTGTGAATTATTATTCTATAGATAACGCTTCAGAGAGCAACAACAGGGAGGCAACGTGTTATCTTATAAAATAAAATGCAATTTTTCTTTAAGAAATTGTGGTTCATATTCGGAAAGTAATGACTTATTTCAAAGCAAGTTTGAAATGATATTGGTGACTAACAAGGAAATAAATCTCGTAGCTCCCACTGAAATTGACAACATTACATGAATGATATTTCAGTAATAAAATGAAATGCTCCCACTGTATTTGTCAACATTGTAAGTGTTACATTGCTAGTAGAAAACATATAGCAATTTTATACACTTTCCCATTCTCTTCAAATGCCTACAAGTAGCAATGTACTTAGGTATTGAACAGAGTATATGAAATCCTACTTATGTAGATGAGGGACTAGCCGTTCATTCTTTCATTTAACTTGATTCTTTAGCATGCAATTCCTCCTTTATCGTCTACACAGCCCCAAGGGTATTTAGCACTTTAGGAATAATAAGAGTCCAAGAAAATTACCTAGCGAATAATCTAGTAATTTCTTTACTCTTTGCGGTTTAAACTCATACATCGTGATAAGTGCAAGATGTCATTTATTTTGGTAGCTATAGACAAAATATTTTCTAGTTACACAAAATATTTTATCTTTCAATTATTTCTAGACCATAAAAGGGTAATGAAAGATCATAAGTGAGTTTAACAATTTTTTTTATCCTATCTTAGTTTGTCAACTAAGGAGAAAAAGGAATAAGTCTCACTCTTCTTACCAGGAAAAGAGACTAAATTTGTCTTTTAAAGAAAAAACAAATTTGTTTACGAATTATGTTGCAACAACACAATTTAATCAGAACATAGAAAGTTCAATTATAGTATTTTTGATAATTACATTCTTAAAAGAATTAACTACCTAATTAATTACTAATTAATACTAAGATCCATCTTGACCTCCCACTTATTTACCATAGGTCTGACCAATGAGTAACTAAGTAGGGCAAGAGGTAAGCGAAGAGCGTTAATTGCAAAATGCAACTCTTAAATTTATGAGACTAATCAAGTCATTAGTAGACAAGTAATAATGTCATGAGCATGTTTAGTCTCATCTTATGCCTCGGGTCCAAGGTCTGACCAAGCATACTCGAAATAAGTCGACCAAGTAAGAACTTGCAAAAATCACCAAAGGTCTGACCAATGAGTAATAATCACCATGGGTTGGAATGGCCCTAAGGTCTGACCAAAGAGGTCAAGCCAAATGCACGTGTTCATTGTTGGATGGCATAAACTTAAAATTTTCACATAGGGTATTCACATAAATGTGGTAAAAGTCGTGTACAAAGAAGCATACAAAACAACTTTGTTGCACTTATTTTAAAAACTTTTGGTAATGACACTGTAGTGATCATCATGGTTCACGGTAGCTCCAATCGAACTCACAGGCAGGCGGAGGACCATGTCAGCGCGAGGAAATAACCGAAAATCCTTTAGGTGTGACTGTGTGCGCCTCCTTAAACCCTCTTTATAGTTTGTTCTAGTGGGTGAGCCGTACATCCCAAGTGTCCATAGCGTCTAGTTTTTAAATTCATGAAAAACTTGTTTCAATAGTTTAGGTCACTTAATTTTATAAAAACAATTTCTCACGAATCAGATAGCAGGTCACAATGAGCATGGTATTTAGGCGAGTAAATTAAGACCATTATTAATGTTATGATTACAATATGTATTATTCCATATTGCATGCAATTAGGTGTAAAAAACAAGTAATAATCATGCACATAAGGAATCACAAACATATAAATATAAAACATTAATAAACACATATTGTTTCGAGTTCTCTCGCGAGTCTTCCTCAAAATGAGAACCATAAGACCGTCACTATGTACGAAACCTAGATCGCCCCATACATCACAAAAGCAATTGAAAATAAAAATCATGGCAAACTTAATTAACAATTAATTATGCTATTTTATGTATTTAATAACAATATAATTCTAATTATCAATATAATTCTAATTAACACTTTAATTATAATTAACAAATTAATTCTAATTAACAATTTAATATAATTAGTTTGTGTCTAGGTATTTTTTTATTAATAATTGACAAATATTGCATTATAGTTGTCAAAACAAAAATAAAACAAATAACTAATTAGATTTCATTAAGCCTTTTAACATGTTTATTAAAGCGTGTAACCCATAATCAAAAAAATGAGATGGCTCATGATGCCACTGTTTTTTTTAGATCTAGTTAACCAATTAACACTACGAGTGCGCAACAGAATTTGGATTCTAGTTTATGCAATTAGGTTAACACATAATTAATAAACAATAAGTTGTAAAAGGGAATAAGAAAACTAACCCTCGTAGTCACCAGCAAGTAATAAAACAAACAAGAAACCAAGTGTCTAAAATAAACACCTCTACGAGTCCACACACAAACACTTAACCACAAGTACGTTCGATAACGCTAGTCGAGAACGTTTAACCAATCAACCCTTTGAACACTTGAATTACCACGAACAAATAAAAACCCAAAGAACTAGTCTTTCTTCTGTCCGAGATCCTCAGAGCAACTACCCGAGAACTTCTAGTGTTCTGCCCGATATCGGATGACACTATCATATCCTCCACCCTTTGTCTAAGAACGACTTCAACTCAGAAAAACACAACCTTGCTGCTAAACGAGTTCAACCAGGAACTAGCACAAACAATAACTCTAAATCTTCTTGGATCAAAAGACGATGCAAGCTTTAGGGTTTCAAAGTAACCAAACTAAACCCTAATCGGATATTAGAAAATTCCGTCGGGTCAAGGGATTAGTGATGGATCAATTGTAGGTTATCAGAGTTAGGGATAGATTCAAATCGTATGGATTGAGATGCTATAAGTCGTGTATATATAGCTTGTGAAAACAAGTTCCACTTGGGCTCAAACTTGAGCTCCAAGTCTCAAATCCTAAACACCACCGATCATAGCTTTTGTCTAGGCCCAAAGCAATCGAAAACCCGACCCAAGTTAAAAGGAAAAACATCCAATGGGTCGTGAATCATAATTGGGTCTCATGCATGCAAAATGGGTCGTGTACAAATTCAAGTGTAAACGTTTATTAACGAACTCTCGTGTTTAACGTTTGTGCCCCATAGGCTCACACACTTCTAGTCGTTTCGTGTGTTTCAACTCCCACAAACCAACAACGAAGCCTTCTGATTCTCACAAGGATTTATGGAGTTAATTCCTTACAGTTTTCAGTCATTGTGGTTGTTTTCAACGATTTGGTCTTTTACAGGACAAAGT
This sequence comes from Chrysanthemum lavandulifolium, assembly GCA_022545495.1. NCBI lineage: Eukaryota > Viridiplantae > Streptophyta > Magnoliopsida > Asterales > Asteraceae > Chrysanthemum > Chrysanthemum lavandulifolium. The sequence continues at coordinate 14,184,009 of CM040242.1, read as the reverse complement.
GGAGAAATATGAGTTATGCTACAGAAGATCGGAACGTAATGGTTCAACATCTCAGATTGTGAAAACAGAAATTACAGGTGACACTTCTCTTTTATTGTATATATATTTGGTTTGGTCCTGACTTTTGTACAAGTTTTTCTATGCTTATCTTTTTAAAGAGTTTTTGTTTTAGCTATAATATGAGGCGTAATAGCATATATAGCTAAAATAAGCCCATTTTAGCTTTTGAATAAGCTTATGAACTTGGGTTTGTGAGCTTAATCTCATTTATATAGGTTGACTTGGGCTTATATTTTAGAACTTGGCTAAATCCATATCAAGATAACTTTATCTAAACTAAAAACCTTTATTTTCTTAAAAAACATAGATTTCTAATTTGCCAAATTTTTTTTTGAACGACACCACACTTGAAATCCGACGCCCGAGTTAAACCATCCAAACGGGACCTAGAACTCATGGCTTCACACTAAGAGGAAAATCCGGATTTTCATTGTCTTTTACGAGACTCGAACCGGGTAAATTTAAAAAGATAGATAAAATATAAAAATTCGACAATGTTCTACACATGTGCAGAATTAGTTAGATTGTCATGTGTGATATTTCATAATAATGTGTGGAGAATTAGTTAGATTGTCATGTGTGATATTTCATAATAATGTATGTATATTTAAAGGTGTTTATGGGCAACATAGCAAGCTTAAAATGGAAATGAATGGTTTTTTTTTTTATTTATCATAATTTATAAATTAGTATAAGAGTTAATTACATAAATCGTCTTTGTGGTTTGGTAGAAATTACGGATCTTGTCTCCATGTTTTTTTTAGCGGATCTCGTCCCTGTGGTTTACAATTTTTACGATCGTTATACAAACCACATGGACGATTTTTGTAATTTACTCTTTAAAAAAAATAGAGTTTTTCTTTTTAATTTTATTATTCAAAATTTTTTTAATTTAATTACGATTAAATTTTTTAATAAAAAAAAACTTTTTTTTTTAAATTTAATTTTAATTTTATTATAATAAATTAAAAAAAAAAATAGTTTTATTATAATAAATTAAAAAAACCATTTTTAATTTTTTTTAAAATTTTATAAAAAATCAAAAATTTATAATAAAACTAAAAAAAATTAATTTTAATTTTATTATAATAAATTAAAAAAAAACTAGTTTTTCTTAAAAAAAAATTAATTTTATTAAAAAAAATTAAAATAAACAAAAGAAAAACTTTTTATTCTTCTCTTCATGTATGTGGGTCACCTCAGTCCCGAATAGACGAACAGAACAAGTCAAGAAGAGAGAGATTTGAGATTCCATAAGTAAATGAGACTTTCTGTTTTGTCGAGAGTAAGGACCCAAATGCCTAAACAAGACAAGAACCAACTATATGCTTAAAACAAACAGGTCCTCCTCTAGCACACGGGATCGGCCCCACGCACCGGGACGAAGCGTAGAGGTCACTTTAGCTTGTTGTACCGAGTGGTTCATCGTCAAAAGAACAACAATGGCTTGTAGCATTTCCTATTGATTTGTCTAGGGATGGGATGTAAAGAAGGCTTTATCGTCTAAAGGCGGGGTGAGCTTTCTCACTATACCTCGCTCTTCTTTTATCCCGCCTGGTTTCTTATTCTGTTCAGTAAATTTCGACGTAGAGCAGTTAGTTGCTCTGACTAGTTTTTTAGTGCAAAAAAAGGACCAACGACGACCCTATCCTAAAGGAGAAGAAGGAGTAGGAGCAGAGCGGAGAATCTTTACGTTGTTTTCATATATTTTTGTACGTTGTTTTCATACATTTTCATATAAAAACGAACGAAACCGTATAAAAGCGAATGAAACGTATAAAACGGACGAAACCGTATAAAAACATTTTTTTATACGCTTTCATCCGTTGTATAATAAAATTAAAAAAAAAAAAATTTGTTTTTTTATATTTATTTTAATTTTTTTAATAAAATTAATTTTTTTAAAAGAAAAAACAGTTTTTTAAAATTTTTATTATCATAATAAAATTAAAATTATTTTTTTTAGTTTTATTATAAATTTTTGATTTTTTATAAAATTAAAAAAAAATAGTTTTTTTAATTCATTATAATAAAATTAATTTTTTTTAATTTATTATAATAAATTTATAACTAAATTTAAAAAAAAAGTTTTTTTTTTATTTTTATTTTTTTTTTATTTTATTAAAAATTTATTCGTAATTAAATTAAAAAATTTGAATAATAAATTTAAAAAGAAAAAACTTTATTTTTTTTAAAGAGTAAATTACATAAATCGTCCATGTGGTTTGTATAACGATCGTTAAAACCAAAATACAATGTTAGCCCTCACGTTAGGGAGTAACTGCAAGGGAGGTCCTTTTTTAACACATTTTGGGATCGGGTCAGATCTCGGACTAGATCCGTAAAAATTGTAAACCACGGGGACGAGACCCGCTAAAAAAAACCACGGGGACAAGATCCGTAATTTCTACTAAACCACAAGGACGATTTATGTAATTAACTCTTAGTATAATCAATTTGGTCGGTATCAGATTATTCTTGAAATGCTTATCCTTACTTTTGTACTTATAGTTTTTCATGAAATGAATGTGCAGAGACTATGAATAAGGGTTCTTGAATAAGAAAACTATGGTGTAAACTGTCATTTATAGTTTGAGCATTGATTGGCATGCCTAATTGGTATGCCTAATCATATGCCTAAACCTGCATGGCAGCATTCTAATGGTCACAGCACAGGGACCCACTATTTCATAAACCACTAAACCATTGCCACATCAATTTAGGCACAAAAGTAGTCACATGTTTAGGTCTCTAAATCATTTCCCTTATAGTTTATACTCAGTTAATCAAACTTAAACTAGCAAAAATTGGAAATCGATGAAACATGTTGAACAAGTATTGTTCAGAAACTTCTGTATACTATATATACATTATGTAGCAAAATATCTTCCCTAGCTCTTGAATACATCCGTAGAAACTCCGGTTAGTAATTTGAAGGTTTTTGTACATCGTTCTTGTCCAATGAGCAAACTATGGTGTAAACTATCGTTTATACTCACTTAATCAAACTTAAACTAGCAAAAATGGAAATCAATGAAACATGTTGAACAAGTATTGTTCAGAAACTTCTGTATACTATATATACATTATGTGGCAAAATATCTTCCCTAGCTCTTGAATACATCCGTAGAAACTCCGGTTAGTAATTTGAAGGTTTTTGTACACCGTTCTTGTCCAATGAGAAAACTATGGTGTAAACTATCGTTTATACTTACTTAATCAAACTTAAACTAGCAAAAATGGAAATCGATGAAACATGTTGAACAACTATTGTTCAGAAACTTCTGTATACTATACATTATGTGGCAAAATATCTTCCCTAGCTCTTGAATACATCCGTAGAAACTCCGGTTAGTAATTTGAAGGTTTTTGTACACCGTTCTTGTCCAAGGTTTTTGTACCCCATGTCAAATGTACTAGTGTTTAGCTAAATTCTGTCAACAAATAACACTCGTCTCAATTCTATTAAGGACCAACACTCTTGACCGAGTCTGGTTCAAAACTTACATAACCAAGGTTAATCAACCAATGAACCCATTAGGACACATGACTTGTCATTTTATTGGCCTAGTCAGTAACTCCGTGTATGTTGCAAGGCTCATTTGTATATTTCAAAGTTCAAGTCTTGACCCGCTACCAACATGCCACAAGACGCAATAAACAAGAGTTGTAGGAGAACAAGATTAGAATACCGTCCACAATTAATCATAGAACCGATAATATTGGCTTGACAACAATATATACCATCTACCACTATCTCAACAATCTAAATGCATGCCGGTGGATCATGTCATGTCTATGGTAAGCCTACCTGTCAAATATTACCAAACAATCCAGCAACCCCTAGTCAAAGACGTTTTGAGGATTAAGCCCATTGTACTCTAAAATCATGGTTGTACAGTCAATTGGGTGGTCAAACTGGTCATAGCAGGTAAATCTATATGTGACTTTTTGAGATCACATAAACTAGCGGTCAACTTTCAAATTCATGCTTATAGTTTTGAATCCTAGTCCCAGTGACCCACCAAATTTTCATTGTTCAAACATAAAGCACATGAGTCGCCATTGTTTTTGTGCGTGTCCTACTGGATGTGATTACTATTACTATTCTATTGCCGACGGTGCATTTGGCTTTTAATTGTTTTCTAGCGTTGGATCATGTTTAATTTGATCCTAACCGTGTAAATTCATCCTTTTAAAGTGGAGAATTAGGCTAATGGATATACAACACTGTTGAGTTTATGATATATAAAATACAATAAAACATAAAGACAGCAAGAGTACACAGCGGAAGACTAAAGATCATAACAAATAAATTAATTAACTGAAAGTATGCGTAACGTACATCTTGCGAATGTCAAATCCCTCGAGCAAAGCAAAACAAAGAAGTACTTATTGGTGTAAGAATAATGTCTTACAACCACGTTCTTGTACACACGAATTAACCAAACGAATCAAGCGATTGCTAGATCTAACACAAGTCCTCGTTTAAGAAAAACGAAACCAAACTCCCTTACAAATGGGGTGTTCGGCCGATTGGGACAAGAGAGAGGAGAAGGAAAGATCTAGGGTTAATTCAATGCACAAGTGTCTGAAACCCTAGAACCTAACCCTCCTTATATACTAGTAGGTAAACTTAGGGAACAAGTTAGGGAATTAGGCCTTGGAGAGGCCCTATGGCCGGCCATGTACACAAGCCCCAAGCCAAACCCATAAATTTTCCAAGTTTTCCATTTCTAGTCCTTCTCTTTTCCATTTAACGGTCGTTAGTCATTTTTCCCGTTAAATACATAACGATCGTTAACCGGACTTAATGTGTAATAATTAATCGTAAACATAAACATTAATTATTAACTTTAATTCTCATTCGCTAATGTGTGCAATCCGTGGTCACGAGTTCGAATCCGGACATTCACATGTTTGTAAATATATACATTTCCAACGACTCCCACTGGATATGTTTACAAAACGTGAAATGACATTGGTTAGCGTCTAGCAACACGCCAATGCCCCCGGTACAACTCGTGTATGGTTTTCTGGAGAAAAACCAAGCTTGATGATTCATCATCATATTCATCCTTTTGTTTCTAATACCATGTTAATAAGAATATGGATCTCACTCATTTCTTAATTAACTATTATGTTTCTCGCTTTATGTGATTGATTAAGATTACCAATTCTTCTGAAGACCTTGGGTATGGCCATACAAACATCTTAACAACCCTACGAGGGGCCCATTAGTATTATAATTCAAAATAAATTTGAAGGAAACAAATCCCATTTTGACTACAAGGGATTCATAAATTTCGCAACACTTCGAAAACAACCCTTATAACTACCGATTCGTGTAGCGTTAGATTGCTTCACAAAATGCACTACATCCATGACATATCTCTTGTATCTCAAGTCGAGGATAAACATCCATGATATACTTAATGACAAAGATCCATAAAGTATCATCATGCGGTGGGATAAGTCCTATACTCAATTCATTAAATATCATCGAATTAGTCATGCTACGCATCAATATACTTTCAAGTATATTCTAACTAATACTCGATTTGTCTTAATTCAATATCATTCCCATGTTATTGATTGACAACGGACTATTTAGAATAACTCAAGTTATTCAAGGATTTAAACATGCAAATACAGACACAATATTATAAATGAAATTAAACGATACCGTACTTTAATTCATTATAAATAATAATTGTTTAACATCCTTTATCCAAATACTAAATAGATCAATGCATGATAATACTAGTTAATGAATTTTGCCATAAGTCATGAAAATCATACTTGTTGACAAGGCATAATTTCAATTAACTTTGATCTATAGGAATTTTGAGAATACTTATTTCAAGAATTCAATAAGTGAATTTCTTGTATATGTTTACACATATCTTGATATTGTCATATCATTCCATAAGGTGCGTGATAACCTGAACCACCCTTTTATGACAATTATCTTTCAAAACTTTAAAGTTTTAAAGTATTCTTTATTCTTTAATGTATAATGCAACTATGCCCTTAGCGGAACATAATTAGTCAACATGGTCATCATCAAGGATACCATGACTAGAACTGAGTGTTATCTCAATTATACTAGCATCATTGTGAACAACAATATGCTCTTTAAACATCCGTAAACTTTGAACAGTTATAGTGTAATGTTGGTGCCTACCAAACTCAAGTTTGTTGGCAATGACAATTATGAAACAATTGTCATATAATCATCCATAGAATCTAGGAGCATCTCCAGACTGTGGAATGTGATTCTAAATCCAAACATATTCCTTTTAAAATATTTATTACACTAACAACTTTCAATGTTGTCAAATCATCTTGTAATCAAGCATGACACAACAATCTTACAACATGATGTACATGATGAATCTTCAAGTTAGACTTTAAGATCTCATTATATATCCATCATGTTCTATTAGACTCATTTATTTTTACCGCATATGTTTATAGTAATAAACATATATTTCAAGGTTGTATGTTTTATTTCCAAATCTTACAAACAAAGTTTCATTACCAACTAAAACTTAATTTAGGTGGAATGTAGTTGCCCATACAACTTATAAGATTTAAAATAATAAATAATACTCCCACTAGCTTTCAGGAATACTTATGAGCAATCTTATTTTAATTATTAAATCAAACATGGATTTAATATTAAACATAAGAATCATCTCCTAGATGCATGCATATATCCATTCATGGATTCTTGCAGTCTGTACATATTCAAAGATTATTTGAATTTATAAAACTACTTTGTATTACTCATCGTCCTCGCAAAAGTAATTACACAACAAAGAGTTTTGATATTCATTGTCAAAATTTCATATCAATGAAACTAAGTATGACAATTATAATCTTTATACTTTTACTTAATGTATCTAGAAAAGAATATTCAATCATAGTTAATTGCTTAAATATGATTAATATTATTATCACTAGACATGCATTAAATATGTGTACAATATTGTCCATATGATTTCTACACAAAGATTTAAACCACTAGGGTTTTCATCCTTTGAAGAAACTCATATTCATTATTAAGATAAACCAAATATCTAAAGTTGATTATCTTTATGGACAGCATCTCATCATTCATAGTATGATTGATTTACCACAATTCAACATTTGGTAAATTTATCATTATGATTAATGAGCTTACCATGATCCCAGAACTCATATTCCTCAACATATTAAATATCCGAGATATCCTTACGGATCTATGAATGACAATTCCATCATATTGAGGTCTATCATATACATGTTTAGCCTCATCATGATATTTGCTAGTGCATTTTAGAAGATTATGTATTTTGTAATTCAATCTTTCAAGATCTAAACAAAACTCCCACTTGCCTTTAACAATTTAAAGATTACCTCTAAATAGTTTAGCAAGTAGAGCAACAATACATTGTTCTCTTTTGGGATATTACAAAAACATTGACAGCTTCGACTTTAGTTTGTTACAACCCACTCTACAAGTAGTTTAACAAATTGAACTTCATTATAAAACTTAATGTGATTCATCACATTCCATAAACAAATGGTGTCTTATCAATCTTCTAGGTTGGAGTCTTATTGAGTATATTCAATCTATACTCAATCTACTAACCTTGATAACATGTGGAAGAAACTATAGTTATCTTGAATCAAACATGCCAATAGATTTTGATTCTTCTAACCGAACATACCATAAAACTATGGTATTTCATTAGAATTAATATTGTAAGATAATCTAACAATATTTAAGATAACATCTACTATTTGGCTTACCTATTTACCAATAAAGTTAAAACTTAATGGTACAATAGAATTACCAAGTCAATTGCATGCATTATAACACAAGTATTTTGACCAAGTCAAAAGACAAAACAGTTATAATCCCACTATACGTTATAAGTCTTTGATCAACTCATTGACTTCATGCACATGTCTTAAAACATAGCAAGTTAACGTCTTACTTTATATTGTAAGTCTTGTATTAACAGACTTCATGTTTGTGACTTTACAAAATCATAAACATTTATAATTAAAGTAATTATGAACACCACCTCGGGTTTCAATTAATATTTCAAGTTAATATTTACTACATATATTTAAGTCATTCAACGAATACTCAAATTCAAAGTAGTATCGATTACTTCATTTAATTATGTCATTCCATGAAATGTTCAATGTAAGAAATGCAGAATCATCCATGCTCGCTCACGACACATGGATATTTTACCTGGGCTACAATCTAGTTCACGTTCTCACGTAACATAAATTGTAACTACAAGTGTTTCTTAAATATTGAAAGACATAAATATTTAAAATAAAGTAGTCTTTGTTATCATCTTGACACATGTTCTTAATAGGGCAATCATACACATTTAAATGTATAATTCCTATTAGAACGTTACTCTCTTACCTTGCGGTCAAGAGAATCCATTTAAATCATATTTATATGTGTTGTACCTTGCACACAATAAAGATTTCTCCCACTTGTGCTTGGAACAACATCATGTAGCGGATAAACAACACGATACACGTTCGTTTATTCGATTAATATGATTTGTGTCATAGATATAACAAGTAGATGTAGAACTATATTGTTTAGTAAGAAACACACATGACTTTCCTTAAAACATAAGTGTCTACAATTGGAAAGTAATTATCTTTGAAGATAACTGGTTACTACACGGAAATAAGGCTTGTAGCTCCCATCGAATTAGAAATTATTAAAACAACTTTATTCAAGAATACAACACAAATGCTCCAACCGAATCGACAACATTGTAAGTGTTGCATAACCGTGAAAACAACTTGCTTGCTTTTTACTTTCCTACACCTTTGAAGAACCATACGTAATCATTACTAAGGTACTAAAGGTGTATTCTACTCGTGAATGATGGGTTATCCATCAATGTTATTAACTTGAAAAATTGGGTATGCAATTTCTTCCTTAACAGGTCTACCTTCCCCATACTGGTATGTAGCACCTTTAAAGGTTAAAGTAAACCAACTAGATAAATTAAGCTAGTTTTCCTTTTACCAATTTTCGCGGTAATTTGTCTAGCTTCTAATTTTGTAACTCATATACATGTTTTCCAGTTAACCAACATTCATGTTGTTACAAAGGATTCATTCACCAAATAAGGGTAATGAAATCTTTATAGAAAATAAGATATGCAATTCATTGCTATGAGTTACATTAGAATTTAGACAATTCAAATGTTCCTATTATACCTTTCTCATTCATGAAAAGGAATAGGATTGCGTCTCATGCTTCTCCCATGGAAAAGAGACTTCGTTTGTCTTTTCGGTAAATTATTCTCGATCAAACATTTGTTTGAAAGCGAATGGAGCAATTCTTGATCAAAGACTAAACTTTGTTTACGGTTAAATGTTGCAATTATACATTCCAAAGAATTACAAAAATTCAATTTTAGTATTTTCGATAATTAACCTTTTTCAAGAAAATTAATTACCCATGGTTCATAAGCATATAACCATTTAATTTTCACTAAAAAACTAGGATCCAAATTGTCATAATTTCATCACATCAGTTGATCTGCTAGTAATGAACCTTATACAAAGTGGTAGAGCTTTTGCTCAATTGCCAATTTCAATTGCAATTCCTAGATTTATGGGATTTACATATAGCCAATTTCAATTGCCATGTAAACATGTTTTATCCCATCTTATGCCTTGAGTTGCCAGTTCTCACTACAAAACTCAATTAAGTTGTCCAACTTAAGAAACTGCAAAATCGTCCATGCCCGTTCTCACGACACGTGGACATTTTACCCTTTGATTACGATCTAAGTCACGATCTCACGCAAATAAAAAGTAATCTTAGGTATTTCCGTTTCGTTGGATGGCATATAACTTAAATTAAAGGGTAATAATTTTGATGTCAAATCAAATATGTACAAAGATGTCATGCATTCATCTTCGTAACATAGTTTTTATTAAAACATTTATATCTTGTTTTAATGTATAAGCTTTTCATCATCAAACTTTAATTGAGGTATTGGATTCACCAATCAAGGAATTTAGTATTAATTATCATCCATTATACCGTACTTTTGCATAAGTGTAAACACTTAGTGTTTCGGATAATTACCACCGAAGTGGCGCATGGAATTAAAACTAATTCGCCCTTAAGATGAGCTTGCACATTAAATGGCTTACTAAGTAGCTCCACTCGAACTTACTGAGGGGGAGGACAGTGCACGCGCTAAAGCACAACCTTAGACATCCTTTCGGTGCGATTGTGCGCACTTCTTTAAACCCCTTTATTAGTTCATTCTCATGGGTGAGCCGTTCAGACCATTTGTACCAAAGTCATCAATCAATTAAACGATTATGATTACTAGGCTTAAAAATACATGTTTCACCATTGTTTAGGTCAGTTTATTTTCTTATTGAAAATACCCTTGTTACACATATCAAACAAGCAAGTATTTGTAAAAATAAACAAGTAAACAATGAATGCATAACAAATAAAAGTCATGCATATCAAATAGCCACATGCAAACGGTTTTGATAAATCCTATTAATAATCAATTCTAGATCTGTCAATATGTACATGTTTAATTAAGACTTTCACCCGTTTGACATAATGTACAAAGTGAGCCACATGCATCGATTCATCGATTGCGTAAGTCAAAATTAAACACATACCACATAGCACATAATTGATTAAATAATAATTATTGAGGTTTTCCCCAATTTTAGATCTATCATAAATTAATGTATATCACTTAAACAAGAAACATACAATAAAAGCAGATCCATGATAAAACTTGCATGTAATTATCATGGACATAAAATTACACTTAACAATTAATGCAATTAAATCAAAGTTACGCATATACACATAAAGTTGCATGCATCTTAGGGTTTCTAATTCAATTAAAACAATAGTTTACAAAACCCTAATTAGGGCACTAAATAAAACGCCCCCCCTCAAAATAAGGGTTTAGGTTTTGCAAACCCTAGATCTAAGCATACAAATAATAACACATTCATGTTTATTTTAATTATGTGTTTCAGTAATTAATTACTTGTTATACAAGGCTCGTGATGCCACTGTTGAGTTTATGATATATAAAATACAATAAAACATAAAGACATCAAGAGTACACAATGAAGACTAAAGATCATAACAAATAAATTAATTAAGCGAAAGTATGCGTAACGTACTCTCTTGCGAATGTCATATCCTCGAGCAAAGCAAAACAACCCTCGAGCAAAGCAAAACAAAGAAGTACTTATTGGTGTAAGAATAATGTCTTACAACCACGTTCTTGTACACACGATTAACCAAACGAATCAGCGATTGCTAGATCTAACACAAGTCCTCGTTTAAGAAAACGAAACCAAACTCCCCTTACAAATGGGGTGTTCGGCCGATTGGGACAAGAGAGAGAGAGGAGAGATCTAGGGTTAATTCAATACACAAGTGTCTGAAACCCTAGAACCTAACCCTCCTTATATACTAGTAGGTAAACTTAGAGAACAAGTTAGGGAATTAGGCCTTAGAGAGGCCCTATGGCCGGCCATGTACACAAGCCCAAAGCCAAACCCATAAATTTTCCAAGTTTTCCATTTCTAGTCCTTCTCTTTTCCATTTAACGGTCGTTAGTCATTTTTCCCGTTAAATACATAACGATCGTTAACCGGACTTAATGTGTAATAATTAATCGTAAACATAAACATTAATTATTAACTTTAATTCTCATTCGCTAATGTGTGCAATCCCGTGGTCACGAGTTCGAATCCGGACATTCACATGTTTGTAAATATATACATTTCCAACAAACACATGGGTAAATATGTAGTCTACAACATCCAAACCTAAGAAGGTTAACAAATTTTTTAAATTTCAAATTTTACAATAATACATCTAAATCACCGTTTCTATTTTACATGTGAATCTTCTATCTAAATCCTCGAAATTCCCATTCTTTAACCTTGCAATTAACTTTGATCTCTCATGTGAGTTGGTGTTAATATGTTGTATATTGTTTTCTTCTTTGCTTTATTTTGGCTTGCTATGGAAAGTTTGGACATTAATATGAGCCTCTTTCGGTCACAATTTGATGATACCAAGGCAATTTTCCTACTCCCTTGTGTACAAACATGAATGTGATAATGTATTAATTTTGATACAAATGTGTTCTTACTTCTTGAGTTCTTTTTTGTATGACACGTTCCAAATTTCATTTGATGTTCTTTATCTCTATTTGATAGGTTTGTCTCTTGACTGATATAGGATCATTTGTCTCTTGACTGATATAGGCAATGTAAGTTTTAACTGTATGTTTTGAATGTTTTTAAATGATACATTTAATTGCCATACCTCAAACTAATTTGCTCGATGTTGATTATTTAATGGTTATTATTTGGTGGTTCATGGTTGTAGACTTGTAGGTGCTTTCTTGAAGGTAATTTAATTTATCTATATCGAAATATTTTTGGGAACGTGTATAAAATATAGATTATCTTTGTTAGTTTGTTACTATTATTGTGGCTGATCCATAATTTTTAGCTAGAATTTATTCCATATACTTATATATGTCATCAACATGCATGTTAACAGATGAAATTGAGGTACATCTTATATATTTTTGAATAAGTCCGAGTTACCCAAAATGGCATTATCGTGACTGTATTACTTTCATTTTAGCGGACAACAAAGATTATTAGGTGGCTTTTCAACTTTACAGCACATAGTAACCTCATATACTTTCATTTAAGTTTATTTCAATAATATTTTACTCTACTTTTTTCACGTCACATGAAAAGGATTTTCTTCTCAGCAATGTTGTTTACATGAAAAAAGATTACAAGGAAGGAAACCATTATTGAAACGGTTAACCCGGGCAACGCACGGGTATTGCACTAGTTATCTAATATGTAGAGTGTTATTCAACTCATTGTTTTAGCGCGGAATAAAGTTCATTGATCTAAGCAGGCATATATTAACTACTCTTTATTAAAAATATGAAAACTCAAAGAAACAATCATATCATAATCAATTATCTTGACTTGCTGATGGAGAAAAAAGAAACAAACTACAGTAGTAAACTAAGTAACCCGCTGTTATAATCCGTTGGATATACTGCTGCAAACTACACAACGCAATAATTCTTGAGATCGTAGAACTTGAAACATCAGTATCAAAAACTGCTGCTATGCGAAGGTACAGATAAGCCAAATGTAAGTTTAAGGGGAGTATAATCGTATGGAAGTCGCTGTCTAAATTGAATTAGCCCGTGATCCATTTTAATAGATCAGTAAGCTCATTGACGATGAAGTATATCCTAGATTTCATGCATATTAGATAATGAGGTCATCAATTCGAATTCTACATTGATAGTGTGCATATCAGAAAAACATAGAATCAGTGGCGGAGCTTGACCGTCTTGATTGGGGGGGCCAAAAATTTTCGAGAATAAAGTGTAACATTTTTATAAAACACCAAAACGAGAAACAAAACTAGTAAAGTATGAATACTGTTTAAACAAATTAGTATCAATTGACGACTATTTTCTTGAACTCTTGAAAGCTTTATACATTCACATCTAGTCAAATTATTATAAATGAAGCTAATTTCCACTAGAGAAAAGAATAACAAACCAAATAAGTGAAAAAAAAAATGCAACCATGCATGTTTCTTTTTATTTTAAATTTGACTTTTTCTCCTTAGCGATGTATTAGTGCCAAGTTTTTAGGATGCACAGTTGCACACCATCTAAAATACTTTTATAAATCCTCGATATTCCTTATATCCACTAATTGTGAGCAAATATTTAGGGGGGGCCAGCACCCCTTCTAGCCCTTGAAATCCTCCGCCATTGCATAGAATCCTATATTGCAAAAAAAAAAAAAAAAAAAAAAAACAATTAATTCGAGAACCAAAGGCATATATCATCACAATGGTTTTTACACCCATATGCATCTTTCTTTAAAATATCATCTCAAAATACTTGTTTCTAATAAGAAGCATAGCCTAAAAAGTAATAAAACAGATGGTTACAGCGTTAGAGCGCACAAGTGTTAAGATTCAAGTCTTAAGTAAATGGGAACATTGTGTACATTAACATTGTATGGCTTGACATCTCCACTTCTCATGTAAGTCAAGAATTGGCCTGGTAAGCAGCTTTCCAACATAGACCGCAAGACTGCACCATTGATATCTCTCCATCTGCACAATATTTATAGAAACGTAAGTTTAAATGGAACACCCTATACAGAGTCACTGCAGGTAACCTCTTGGAAAAGCCATGGAGCTAGAGCTGGCAATTCCAACCGGTTTACCTATAAATGGGTTAAATTGGATTATTAATGGTGAAACATTTGACAAAAGAAGAGACCGGTCAACCAAAGTGTATAGACATGCAAGAGAATCAGAACCACTTGAAATGATTTATCATGAAAGATTTATAAACTTACCACAATAATTGGGTTTATGAACACATAATTCATCTAACTAGGAACACGTTCTTCATTTTTTTGGATGTTTCCATTTAAGATTTTGAAACAAACGAATATGAAATGGATTCACGTTGAAGTCCTTACAAAACTCATCAAAGTCAGCTTGATTTATGGTGTGAAAAACTCTAAGGGGATCACGGTCTTCTTGGTTTACAAGCGGATAGAAAGCTTTGAAACTTGAATAATTTAGTTGCCATGATATACGGGTTTCAAAATGCCTTGTTGCATACAACTTCATCTCATAACTATTTCTTGTGATCAAAAAACCATCCCGCCTCTCCTCCTCTTTCTCCCCGGGGATAATGGCGCCGGTATCACCATTTACATAAATAGTTTCTGAACTCCTTACGCATTTTGCACCACCATAGCATGTGTTAAGAAACACTTCTAAGTTTTCTTCTTTTCCATAGCAAACTATCTGGGAGGATATCTCTGATTTGGTGTGTTCTATATGGCGAAACAGGTCCAGCTTTCCATGTATAGTACCAACCATTGTTAAATAATCTTTTGCACCTGGTTCATGGTACTCATACACCAAGGGTTTATTAAACTCAATAAGCCAAGAACAAACACCATCATTAGGATCTACGAGTCTACGGTTAGATTCCGGGTCAACTAGAAGTAGCTTATTTCTACTTGCCATCTCGCCACGTTGTTAGGATCAACAAATCTTCCTGTAAAGATAAGTCAACTTTATAAACATTTTTGTATAAAAATCAAGGGGTACAATAAACATTCCTATACAACATTTTGGTGAAGAGTATAAAACATATAAGCCTTATAAAAAATCTAAAAGTAAAACATAACCTGTTTTATCATCCTAAAGCTGCAAGTATCAAAAATTAACTCTTCATACCAACAAGATAATTTACTACAAATATCCTAATCATTAATCACTATTTTTTTAGCTACAAAATAACAAAAACACATCAAAATCAAAACACATAATCAACATTCATATACCTAACCACAAATTAGCATAAGCACTATTAAAAATGATCAAAATCACTCATAACAAACAACTAAAAACCTAATTACCTGCAGTAACTTGTTAGGAGTGAAACTGGTAGAGATTTTTGTTTTTAGTTTTGAAGAGTTTGGGTATTGAGTTGAGAATTTAATAGTGAGAAAGGGTAGCAGAATTTAATGTAAGTAGTTGGGGGGTTGAGTTGAAGGATGATAATGGACGGTGGAGATTGTGATCCGTGTGACTGTGGTTCTGATCAATGGTGTAGATTAGAGTTTGCAGGCTGATGAGTTACTCCATGTAAAAAGATTTAAACCAAATAAGGAAAACTGAATAAGGAAAATAATTCAAAGGCTAGTGTTCAAGACATATGGAAAACCTAAGGCTAAGACATGGGTGATATCATTGCATATTTTGATGATTTGCATAATTTATCGATTATAGATTATGCAGACAAACCGTAATGCAAAGATTATAGCGCGTGCATCAAAAGATGTGCAGAGGATCAATCTCGAAAACCAAGAACCTGAAGAAAAATAAAAAAAAAATAAAAATAAAACAATAAATCTAATTACAATGAAAAGAGTATAAATGTGAGTATGATGGCAAAAACACAATGGCTCTTCTCTTTGGATTGAAGCTTGCAAGTGAACTATCTCGAAATTGGAACGAAAACGAATTCTTTGATACTTGGTTAATAAGTTTAGAAGATTTTTTTTTTGGTCAAATCGCACAAAAAATTATACATTTGAAGTCAAGTTATTTTTTGTGCAAGGTAAGGTTTTTTTTTTTTTTTTTTTTGAAAGATGTCATCGGCCATTCTATCAGAAGAATTAGCTGATTAATGCGATATACATTTATAATTGACCATTTGAAAGTCATTTTCGCTAAAACTTTGTATTGCATAAAAAATAATTTCGATACCTTAATTGGAGAATAAAAACTGAGTACCTATAATTAAATTGATCTCAAGTGTGAGATATTTTTATGCGATTTGCCTTTTTTAAAAGGTAAGTTAAAACTCAAATGTCTTACTCGGAGAGAATAACTTTTATATCTGAAATAGTTTTTAGTATTTGCACTCGCGCGTATTCGAACGAGTTCGAGATATGTCCAAATAAACCTCTAACCAAGCTGAACAAATCCCTGAACCGTAAACCATTGATCATGCCCCTGAATTTATAAAATGAAAAAAAAGAAAAAGAAAAATTGTTTATAATTTGTTGTTTGAAAGGTAAACTGCAAAAAAATTATGTGGATTTAAGCGTTAACACACAAACACGTCTACCATATATATAAGAATCAAGTACCAACTAGAAGTAACTTAATAGATAGACCGGCTGTTTAAATGGTTGAAACTGGACACACTACATTCTACCGGAAATCAAATAAGCATTAGATCTATTGATCCCAAGTCGCGACACAACGCGCATGCTAGGAGATGGAACCTGACCAAGAAGAAAGAGGAACTAAGACACTTCTGGTTGACCCAAAATCAAATTGCAGCCGCAAAATGTTTAAGATGGGCTTTATCAAAAAAGGTTAGTGATGAATCAATTTTATAAATTAGCGGATTGAGATAAACCAAATACGTTCGAGTGTTTCTTCAAAGAAACAGCCAGTTAAAAAGAATATGCAAGCAAAGAATAACGGTAAAACATAAGGTTGTTTACTTAGCGTTCGAATGATTAAAATAGAACAAAAAGTTCGAATGATTAAAATAACAGCTAGAAAGTATTCATGTTTACATTCACACACAAAATATTATTTACTTAGCGTTTTAAATGTACAATCTTTGTTACATTATCCCTTGTAAATTTGACTATAGAAAAGTTGCATTGCAATACATACTCGTACAGAACATAGAACTTCTAACCATTTTATCCGACCATGTTCCACAACTTTCTTGCCGGCCTGTGAATGCTTTTCAAAGTTCAAACTATGAAGTACAGTAATTAATATCTTAAGGTTCGCTCAATTCACCACTTCCTTTGAATCAATTCTATAACCAAATCTTGATATTTCTTTCCATTCATGATCAGCATGCCTTCCCATATAGGGATATAGCTTCCTTTTCCGTTTAGCCTCTTGCATTTGAGTTCGGCCTAATGGCATCAAGCTTCTTTTCAACATTTAGAAAGACACTTCACATAAAAATTAATCAAAATGATATTTCAAGTAGTCAGGAAAAAGTTTAGAATCTGCTGATATGTTCACTTCCCTCACAAATTCTTTCAACCCAAAGGAGCTTGTAAATTAAGAATTGCATAGCAGACAATCTTAAAAGCTTAGATGTTGCTATTTTTTCTTAGTAAAATGTCAAGATTTATTAATTACCAAATATATTACATCGGAAAAACAATTTACTTGTAACAAATAAAGAGAATCCTATAAGCAGCTAGATTTCTTCTATCAAAAGTCAAAACTATGGAAATAACAACAGTTATCATTCTATATATCATTCACACCTTTAACTTCTTTCCTACAACTATACTTTGACTCCAGTAAAAAGCACTCACAAACCAAAAAATTCATCTATACTCTGATCATCAGCCAAGTACTAACTCAATTTCCCATACATCAGACACCAACTTGGTAGCAACTGATTTTTTTACTCTAAAAGTCAATTAACCACAACTATTCTTGTATATCTTGGAACAGCCTAAAATGACTAGAGAACTGTATAATATAGAAAAACAATTTCTTTTTCTTCACTATCAACTCAAATGTATCCCAGGTGTAAACTTAAAAGATGAAAATTATGGTTACTCCAAGCAGTCTTTTGTTCTTGATAAGCCCATATCTAATATATAGCTGCAAGTATTCACAAAGCTTTAACTGGAAAAGAAATATTTATCATTCGTTTTATAAGGCTATCAAATATGCTAAGAGACAAACACCCTCTTACTAATTTGATATAATCGGCTAAGAGTCTAAGACAAACTCCCGTAACTACTCTGATATAATATTTTATATGCAATTCATAAGTCTATTAAACGATCTAAGAATCTCAAACAAACGCCCCCTCACTAATCTGATATAATACTTGATATTACAAAATTTGGCAGCATAGTACATACTTTTATAGAAAATTCTTAGTAATATAAAGGGTTATTTAAACATTTACTACCCCAACAGTCAAACAGTCCCGCTAAACTAAGCAGAGAGTCAGATAGTGAAAAAATTAAGAGACTTTAAAATATTTTGCAGCCAAAATCGCTAGATGTTACACACCTTAGAGTTATAAAAATACTTACCAGCCACGTTGCAAAATGAATTTTTAAATATATAACCTTTTGTAGTTACAACAAATGATCGATATCGAGCAACATGGGCTGCATTAGCAAATGACAACATCAGTATTATATAAAGTCAAGTAAATACTAAAAAACCAATTGAAGCCAAAAACGTAGAGAAATCTACCTTTATATTAGATTTCAAACATTTAATTTCTATGTAGCTGGTTTCAGCAACAAATTGTTTAAGCAGCATGACACAAGTGGTTGGATTATTGATATCATATGCATTGTATTCCATAGTCTTGTACCAATGAGTCGCATATGGAAGTCTGCCGTTGATGGGCAGCACAAAATAAAGTCCCCCTACCTCAAGTCATTTCCCAAACAGTGGTTACTTGGTCCATAACATCCTATAGCGGACAACACTCAAGCGTTTCGTTAATGTGTTCCAACTGCTATTCATAGTGTCAAAAAACTTACAAATCTAAAATTATATAATGCAACTGGCAAACCTTTGTTACAAATACCAAGATTTTTGCACAAAGAAACATAAAACTATACACGAATGCTCATGGCTGTTTAATTAACGTTTTCCCACCACGGGAGCCTCTAATTAAGCAAAATTTGATTTCTTTAAATGAAATATGCCAATGGGAGCAGCTCATACTCATTCTCACGTAAATACAATTTCTTTTGCATTTATAACCTTAGGGGCATCATATATGGTTTGAAGTTTCTCCATACTCACAAATTGCGTCATGGGAAACTATACCTAGATAATGTGTTTGTCGAGGAGAATTACACGGCAAAGCTTGCGGGCTTGACTAACATTGAGTTGCTTTCAAATGAAGAGAGAAGAGGCGATTTAACTGAGTATTTAAGTGTGGATATTTTCGATTGGGGAAAATTATTGTTGAGCGTGATAACACTTGGGATCAAGGTGGTAACGGAACATGGGACAACAACAGAGTCATACTTTTGGAGACTTTTTGAAAAAACTTCCTCTTGAGGATGAAGAAGTAAAAGACTTTCTAAGAAAAGTACTACAGAAAAACTACAAGGACAGGCATGTTGTTTGGGAAAAAAAGATTTTGATTTTTTCCTTAATATTTTCCAAATAAAAACTAGAATAGCTAATGATGAACAAAAATATTGTACTAAATTTTTTTTTAATACTTATGACCCTCCATCTTCATATGGTATTTAAATGACCGGAGATGGTGGCCTTTATTGTGTAATTTTTACATGTTACCCCATATAACATATTTGGTTGGACATTATAGATCACAAATAGGTTATCATGAATTTTTTTACTCTTAAAATGTAAAAAAATAAAATAAAAATTCATATATAAAATTTCTGGTTGAATTTAAGCTCAGATAATGTTTTTATTCTTGTAGACCCGCATTTAAAGAGATTTTGCAAGTTTTTTACGATTGGTGGAGCATAATTGAGTTACTGGTAGAACTTAGTTATTTCTGTGAAGTCAAGAAGAAACATACTAAAAATAGTGGTGTTGCTTATGCAATCGTCCAAGTTGTGGATAATCTTGTAGGCCCAAAGATTTTTGAAACAAGCTTGAAATGTTTATTTGATAAACATATTTAAAGAAGCTAAGACGCATAGAATGCACGATTATAAATATGATAAATTAACTAACCTATTACAGGTCTTTCGGAATATCATAAGTCACCATAGTGAAATCAAGGCGATCTTAAAGGATGCATTGGGGAACAGTAAACTTGAAACGGAATGCATATTTCGTAAAAAGTTTCCCGAATTTTTTTATGTTCGTGAAGTTGCGAAAACGCATCTTGCTGTGAAGTTTAGAGATCATTTTAAACCTACAAACGTGGACCTTTTACGAAACATGTATTCCGTTTCAAGTTTAGTATTCTCCAATGCATCCATGAAGTTTGCTTGGATTTAGCTATGATGATTTATGATAATCCGAAAGAGCCGCAATAGGTCGGTTAATTTATCATACTCATAATTGTGCGTTCTATGCTTCTGAGCTTCTTTAAGTACGTCATCATTATCAAATAAACCTTTCTAGCTTGTTTCAAAAAGCTTTGGGCCTGCAAGATTGTCCGGAGCTTGGACGACGAGCAACACCACTCTTTCTCGCCTATTTCTTCTTGAGTTAATAGAAATCACTAAGTTATGATCATTAACTCATTTATGCTCCGCCAATCGCAAAAACCTTATGTTGCAAAATCTCCTCAAACGTGGGTCTACAAGAATAAAACACTATGTGAGCTTAAATTCAGCCAAAAATTTTATATATGATTTTTTTTTCACATGTTGAGAGTAAAAAAAAATCATGATAACCTATTTATGATCTAGTTTTTATTTGGAAAATATTAAGGAAAAAATCAAAATCTTTTTTTCCCAAACAACATGCCTGTCCTTACAGTTTTTCTGTAGTACTTTTCTTAGAAAGTCTTTCAATTCTTCATCCTCAAGAGGAAGTTTTTTCAAAAAGTCTCCAAAAAATTGACTCTGTTGTTGTCCCATGTTCCGTTACCACGTTGATCCCAAGTGTTATCACGCTCAACAATAATTTTCCCCAATCGAAAATATCCACACTTAAATACTCAGTTAAATCGCCTCTTCTCTCTTCATTTGAAAGCCACTCGATATTAGCCAAACCCACAAGCTTTGTCGTGTAATTATCCTTGACAAACACGTTATCTAGCTTTAGTTTCTCATGACAGATTCTGTAAACCATTGATTATGTCCCTGAAGTTATAAAATGCAAAATAAATAAATAAATTATAATTTGTAGTTTCAAGAGTAAACTATAAATATCTTCCATGTGATTTTTAAGCGTTAACACACAAACACGTCTACTATATATATAAAAATCAATTACCAACGAAAATTAACTTGATTGATAGACTGGCTGTTCAAGAGCTTAAAACATGACACACTACGTTCTATTGTCTATGAGATATCAAATAAGCTTTAGATGAACAATTGCACCTAAGGTAACGATTTTTGAGGGTTTGGGTTGGTTTGTATGTAAAGTCCGGGTATTCAATACTTAAACCCCCGCCCTTAAACTTGAGTTCAAGGTGCAACAATCAAACTTCATTTTTATTCACCATCTTAAACAAGTCTGTATATATTTTGTTAACCAACCCAGACCCATGTTTTTAGCTTCAAAGTAACAAAAACGCTTGAAAATCAAAAACATAATCAACATTCGCATACCTAACCACAAGTTAGCATAAGCACTATTATCCCCTATTGCAACATAATCCAAATTACAAAATTAACGGAATATTAACAGATCTCAATAAACATCACAAGCTTATTAAAAATTATCAAAATCACACATAGCAATTAACCAAAACCTTAAATCACACAATAAACCGCTATTATTCACAAATGTCATCGCAGCATGGAATAACTACACAAGTATGCCGCATAACTTAGTCAGAAAACTCTTAAAATATCGCGATTACAACAAATAAAAAAGGCACGTACTCAGTTACAACTAGTTTCCATTTCATACATATGCTGCAAAGCTTAGTCGTAATATATCGTAGTTAAGACAAATAAAATACGGTACATCAATTCGGCTAACGAACCTTACTTGAATCAAAACCAAACAACAATGTGAGTCCTAATCACTCACACACCTAATTACCACACAACTCAAAACCCTAATTCACACAATTATTCGTCAAAACGAGTATCAAAACACACAATTAACCAAAACTGACCGTAAGAAACTTGAATTTACCTGCGGTAACTTGTTAGGAGTGAAACTGACGGATGTAAAATTGATTTGTGTGATTTTTCTTTTTAGTTTTGAGGA
The DNA here is from genome assembly GCA_022545495.1 of Chrysanthemum lavandulifolium. Lineage (NCBI taxonomy): Eukaryota > Viridiplantae > Streptophyta > Magnoliopsida > Asterales > Asteraceae > Chrysanthemum > Chrysanthemum lavandulifolium. The sequence continues at coordinate 14,161,403 of CM040242.1, read as the reverse complement.
GTTTGGGTATTGAGAATCTCGGTCCTATTTAATAGTGAGAATTTAATGTGGTGGTTGGGGGTTGAGAATTTAATGTTGTGGTTGGGGTTTGAAGGATGGACAATATATTTAGTATTTAAGTAAAGTGACGTGATACAAAGTTAGTTGTAAAAGAACTAGGAGGTAAAACATTTGGTTGAGGAGAAACTATAGTAGAGGCATCAAAAGTTGAAATAAATGAATTGAATTGAATTAAAGACAAGTTTTTGGGCAAGTTATCACATCGATGGATATGTTTCAAGACCTGCCATCTTACCAAATTGAATTTTCAATTAAGGGCCCGTTTGGTTTGTAGGTGGGGTTAGGATTTAGATTTGGATTTGGATTTAAATTTGGATTAGGATTTGGATTTGGTTATGATGTAAGAGAGAGAAAATAATTTTATATATTAAAATGTTTTTAAATAAAATTAATATAAAGGTTAGATATATTATTTTTAAAATTTGTAAAAGTTAAAAAAATGAAACAATGAGTTATGATTGGCTAGGAGACCTATGGGCCCCATAAAATTGATGGATACCAAAGGTAATGTCAGAAAAGGTTAGCACCTTGGTGACTTTTGTAAAATCATGTATATTCGGTAACCATCCCCATGTTTGGGGCCCACATATACATACCAAACAAATTTTTTGACCATCATCCCTAAATTCAACCCCCATGCCCCCAAACCAAACGGATCCTAAATACAAGTAACTCCTTGTACTTTGGTTGGTGTTGGTCATAAATTTAAATGAAATACAACAAATATTGTATACTTTGGTTGATTATAGTGTCAATCAGCTTCTGGTACTTTGGTAGTTGTTGCCCATCGTTTTCTTTAATTGGCAAAAGCAAATTAATATAAAGATTAAAGAGATCTTATTTGAATGGTGATACAATGAAGTGCCATTTGAGAACCTAAGGCTAAGACATATGGAAAACCAAGAACCTATCATGATTGAAAAAAATCAAACTACAATGAAAAGAATATAAACGTCATTATGATGAATCTTGCAAGTGAACCTTCTAGAAATTGGAATGTCGTAACTTTGACTTAAGATCATGATCGTCACAACTACTTAATTTACAGCTGTTTTTTAAATGGACCAATTAGTTTAGCACCTACAGTGTTTGGTAACCAACCTTGCTTTTTATCAATTCAAAATCGTTAGCCGAAAATCTCAAGAAACAACCTCATGTTTGCTTTTTCTTAATTTGTTTTAGTACCGGTAAATAAACTGAGGACAGTAAGGGATATTGGTCAAGCAGTACCTCTAGCAACAAGCACGCAAGTAACTGTCAGCAAGCTTCAGCAATGTATAGCGGAAATATTTGTTTTCTTACTAACAAAGTCGTAGCGACTAGAATAAGAACAATAAGATCCACTCAGTTATAACTTTTGCTCACCCCATGATCTCCTTATATCCTTTCATAGAGAGAGGGGGAGAGGTTTTTCTAAGAGACATGTTCATTTATTAAGCATGAAATGACAAATTTGTTGGTGAGAGGCATTGAATAAAATTGTGCGGCAATTTTTGGTATCGGTGAGAGGCATTGAGTAATATTCTATCATCGTACACAAACTCGTGTCAAATGTACTAGTTTTTAACTAAATTATGTCAACAAATAATGCTCATCTTTTATTTTCTATTGAGGACCAACACTCTTGATCGAGTCTGGTTCAAAACTTCCATAACCAAGTCAAGACCAAGGGTATGTTAGATAATGAAAACCCTATAAGGTGTTATGTTTATTGATCATGTATTTATAATGTAGCATGCCTAGAAACCGAACTCTATCTAATACTCCCCTGTAGTTTGAGTGGCGAAACCGCGAAAGCTCGGACTCGAATAGAGAATTAAAAGCATTACAGTAATAAAAGCACAAATTTTTTGATGAAGAAATATAAGCGGAAGCAGTTCTTCAAGCAGGAGCAAGCAAAAGCGAAACAAGAAGCAAAGTAAATGGTTGTTGACCGATAGTAGCGACATCTTTATTTTTATACTTTTTACTTTTTTTAAAATACCATGTTAAACAATGAAAAACCCGTAAGATATAATGTTTATTGATCATGTATTTATAATGTAGCATGCCTAGAAACCCTAACGGACCCGAAGCCCACAAATGAGCTTTAGCCACCATCCTATCATCTACTAGGCCAATCAACCAATGCACCAGTTAAGACCCAACCATGACTTGTCATTTTATTTGCCTAATCTGTAACTCCGTGTATGTTGCAAGTGTATACATCAAAGTTTAAGTTACCAAAAGATAGATACCAGTATTCTTGACCCGATGATACCAACATGCCACAAGACACAATAAACAAGAGTTGTAGGAGAACAAGATTACAATACTATCCACAATTATTCATAGAAACCGATAATGTTGGCTTGACAACAATATACCATCTATCATTATCTCAACAATCTAAATGCATGCGAGTGGATCATGTCACGTCTATGGTTAGCCTATGCCGTCAAATGTTACCAAACAATCCAGCAACCCTAAATTTAAGCCTATTGCACTCTAAAAACATGGCTGTGCAGTTAATTGGGTGGTTAAACTGGTCATACCAAGTAAATCTAAACTTGACTTTTTGAGATCATATAAACTTGTGGTTGACTTTCAAATTGAATAGTTTGAAATCCTAGTACCATGCCAGTGACCTTACATGCAACAAATACTATTAGTGCATACTATTCAGTAATGCAATTTGTGGTAACTTGAATTCAATAAGGGAATCTATGTTTTCCATATCTCCATTTTTGCAGTTTACAGTTGGTTAAAAACAAAAAAGTAATACATTTTGTAGAATTATTACATGAGGACCTTTATCCTATGCGAACTCGTTCTTGTGTTGGTTGTATCACATGCTATATACACATATCCTTTCATGCTATCAGTAAACATGATCTTATATGCAAACGTATCATGGATTCCATTTGTCTCAACTCTTATAAACTCTGGTTTGTTCTCGTGAACTCTTAGATTTCTAAGGTTCTTAACATGCTTTGACAAATTGCCTTTTCTTTCTACTTCTCAACACCAACTGTAACACCTTTAAACTTACCATATATCATTTTTGACATACCTATAGACTCCTCACACAATTCTATACCACTTTTTTCATTTTGTGGAAGTTTCCATTTGAGATGTTCTAACAAACGAATATTAAATGGTGGATTTTTCATGTTGACATTGGTACAAAACTTATAAAAGTCATATTGATTGATCGAGTGAAAAACTTGAATGGGAGCACGATTGACTTTTTTGTTCGATAACGGGTAAATAGCTCTAAATGTTGAAAAGTTGAGTTTCCATGAAACGGTGGTGTTGTAAGGCTGAATACAACTTCATATTGTAATTCTTTCATACAATCAAAAAACTATCCTCACTCTCCTCACGAATGTTCCCGGTTTCACCATTTACATAGATATATTTTGAACTTGCCACACATTTTTCACCATAATGTGTGTTAAGAAACACTTCTATGTCTTCTTCTTTTGGAACCAAAGCATCTGGGAGGATACTACTGCTTTTGTATATTGTCTATGGCGAAAGATGTCCATGGTTCCATATTCACTACCAACATATAGACAATACACAAAAGCAATGGATCATATTTCACTAAAAAATTTATGTTTTTATATCTTACTTTATTATGTAACTTTATTATTTAACAGTTTTATAAGGGTATCTAGATTAGAATAGTGACTCAAGTTGATCAACAATTTTCATATTTCACTAAAAATGAAGAATCTTTAATATTATTTTAAAAATAATTTGGAATAGTGATATATGTGTATTATGTCAGGAGAAGAAAGATTGTTTTAGTATAGGAAATTTTGATTATTCATCAACCATGAAACAACTATTGGAAGAACATGATTGGAAACTGTGAGTATCTTCTAGAGTTTATTTTTTTTATTTTACCATTGTTTTGTTTAAAATCATTTATTGTTATTTTTAGGAATTGCAGTTGCGGTAACTTGTGTTTGGAAAAAATTAAACGCTAAAAACATACTCACGGTTTCCGATTGTGTTCTTACAATAGTTGTTTCATGATTAACGAATAACCAAAATTTCCTATACTAAAACAGTCTTTCTTCTTCTGAATACACACATATATCACTATTCCAAATAAATTTTAAAATAATATAAAAGATTATACCCTTTCAATGAAATATGAAAATTGCGGTTCAACTTCGGTCACAGTTCTGATCTAGGTACCCTTATAACACTGCTTACATAATAAAGTTACATAATAAAGTAAGATATAAAAACATAAAATTGCGGTTCAACTTATCAAACCAATTGGTTGTGGGTTCAAGTCTTCCTTAGAGATAGTGTGTGTTGTAAATATAATAAGATAATTAGTTGTCGTTCAAAAAAAATATACATATCCCGATTAGTCTTATTTTTTCCCAATCAACCACTCAAGAAAAAAGAAAACTCACCGGAGTAAACTTTTATATTTTTATTTGTTACTGAATAAGAAAGCGTGAAAGACCTCCGGTGCTAAGAGGAAAAATCGAACATCTTTTTAAAGAATCTCTGAGACTCATTTCTATAATTTAGACAATGAAACATGCGATTTTATTGCTATGGAAGGGGATGCTCTTGAAAAGTATGGTGATGATTACCATGGTATGTAGTAATTTACTTTCTTTCTTTGATATGCATTCATGTAATATGATTTTTTTTAATACGTACTACTGAATGATGAGAAATTTACATTTGCTAATTATTATAGTTCTAATGTCGTGACTGGCAAAGCAAGAACAACATATCCATATTTTTTACACTGTGTTGTGACATTGAAAAGTAGACAATAATTAAACCACTTATGTACCAAACTTATGATGTGACATCTACCTAAACAATAGTATTAAACTTGAGGTTGACCAATATTTTTAATACGTACTACTGAATGATGACCAATATTAGGCAATACTTCGCAAGCACTAATTGTCTCTTAATATTTTCTCAACTTCCAAGACCGGTTAGTGTATTTCATTTGGCTTCTTCTTACGATGTTTGTTTTATAGATCTTTTAATATCTCAAAAGATTAGGCAATATGTATACGTATTATTTCAAAAATTACGAAGGAGTATTTATTTACAAACTTTTACCTAAATTTAATAGTACATCTACCCTTTGTGTATAATAAATGTCTATTACACTGGGACTTGATTTGAACTTTGAAGTTAAGGCTTGGAAACTCAGTTTTTGATTGAGACAACTCCATTTTCATGTACTATCGAAAGATCACAAAACATGTTTTTGACCAACGGATATTAGGTTTTTGTGCATCGTTTTTACTTTTGTATAGAAAAAATTTGTGTTTTCAAATCAACTTTTTAGTTCTATCTCCATTGCATCCCTTTCACACAACTAATGTATTGAACTAATGTGACTAGCTTTGATATTAAATCTATAAGAACAAATACAATTAGAAGGAAATATAAGCACACAAATTACCAAATACTATCATACGAGCCATATTCAACCCTCAAATGCATTAATACTAATGAACAACTGCTTCCTAAACCATCTTCCTAGTGCAGATGGCCACCAACTACCGCAAATATCCGGGCACATCCATGTGATGCTGTAATGGCGCAAGTTCGAATATGGACTAGCAGCATGGTGTGGGTATCGCTATCACGTATTTCACAGGCATCAAACCTTTGTTGGGTGGGGTTGATGGGTACCAAAAGATACACAGGGTTGAGGTGTCCCTGCCAACCTACACTTAAAAAAAAAAACAACTGCTTCCTTCAAACTAACTTTGATTAGTTATCTCTTATCGATCTTGTTAGCAATCTTCTGAAATATCTGTTTTAGTCTTTTCTAACTAATATTTGAGCTTTATTTGATTTGACGTTTATAAAATTTAATTGGGTTAAGTCTCAAAACAAATATTTATTTTCAGTTATCGGTTTCTTATCAAACTCTTTTTACTAGTTATATATTATAGTTTCCGACCTTTTAGCGACTAATTTATGGGGTTTGAACCTATACACAGACTCAAAAGTGAAAATCGCTCCTTTTTCAAAAGATTAACATGACCAATTTAGAGTTGTTTGCACATAACAGAAGTTGAACTTTAAATATCTTATATTTTATGATGATAATTAAAAAAAATAACCCTAGGACACACCTTAGTGGTTAATTCTTAATAAATTTTCAATCTCTATGTGTGTGAAAATGCTTTAAAATTAAGCTCGAGTTGAACTTGTGTTATTGACATTAGTTTATCAATACTGAGTTTTAACTATATGTCTATAACTTTAACTTTGACCCTTTTCTTGTAATAGATGTGTGTGTTTTTAAAAACTTATAATAAGTGAGTAACATCATTAACATAATGTTATCATGTGCATGGTCTTTGTCCTTTGGCCAAAACTATTATGTTTATAGACATTGAGTGTTAGGTGCAAAATTTAAAGCTGAAAAGGGTAAGGTTTCAACTTTAGTTGTCAGGATCCCGATCCTGATCTTAGGATCTTACGATTTTACGATACTACAAAGCAAAAACGATCCGGATCCTACATAGGATCTTTGCAAGCTTAAGATCTTATAGGATCCCGATCTTGACCATACGATCTTACGATCTAATCCGATCCGATCTTACTTTTCTCGGATTACAAACTAAAAAACTACTCCCTCCGTCCCAAAATTATTGTCTCATATTGACTTTTTTAGTCTTTCTTCTTCAACTTTGACCATAATTATTTTTGTTTGTGTTATATAATACTTGATGAAAAATATATGAATATATTAGGTTTTAAATGTATTTTCATTTGGTATAATTTTCATCAAGTATTATATAACACAAATAAATATATTAATGGTCAAAGTTAAACAAGAAAGACTCGGTCAAAATCAAAGGGACAATAAAATGGACGGAGTAGATAAATTATTGGTTTTTGTTTGTAGAATTCAAAAACAACATGTTAATCTTTTAAGCATTTTATAATTATAATTTAGGACAACATTTATATGAAACATTTATAGTATTTTGTGGTTATAATGTATTAGAATTTGTAGATTTTTATAAATTTACATAAACTATTAAGAAATAACATTAGAGTAGGATCTTAAGATCCCGATCTGATCTTACGATCACAATCTTGCAAAGACGAAAACGATCATAGGTAGGATCCCGATCTTGACAACCTTGGTTTCAACCACTTTCAATTTGGTGTTGTTGATATAATTTTTGGTAGGTACATTATTTAATATTAGAATAATACTCACATAAAGTGACGTTATATAACGGCAAATAATAATATTTACAAAATTGTGATTTTGGTTCGACCGTTAATATAAAGCGTGTGTTTTCTGAAATACAAAGCGTGTGTTTTTTTAAATTAATATAGTATGTGTTTTTGAAAAGTTGTCAAGTTTATAACTGTTCAGTAAAAGACATGATTTATGATGTCAATTTTTAAAAAGTTATCAAGTTTCAAACATAATCAGGGGCGGACCTATGTATTAGGTTCGGGGTGTCGGCGCCCCCCATGGCTAGCCAAAAAAGTTGCGATGTTAGTGTAATTTTTTTATAATTTTGACCTTTTTGTGAAAGTGCACCCCACTCAAAACTCAAATTGCCTCCCACCAACATACTAAAACACAACATTCAACACTTTAAAACTTTATAAATCCTCAATCTCTAAGCAATAATACTCAATTTATCATTTTAAATCCAATTTTTTCATCCGCATTTTGCTGCTATCGTCAAAAAAAAATTTTTGCCCCCCACATCTGATTTTTCTGGGTCCGCCACTGAACATGATTGACGGTAAAAAAATCGAATTTACCTGCGGTAACTTGTTAGGAGTGAAACTGATTGATGTAAAATTGGTGTTGAATTTAAAGGTGTTGAATTCGTTGTGTGCATATATATCGGAAAAGAAAGATAGGGGAGCATTTAAAATTGGTTGGTATGTTGAGTAAGCTCCACCTACTTGTCTGCAATTTTTATTTAAAATTTGCAAAGTAGCAGGCATTGAGTGTAGCAGGCATTAAGGTTTACCAAAAATAGTATCTCAAGGTTACTGAAACCAAAACAGAGAAAGACCAATAAGGAAAATAAATCAAAGACCGGTTACTTCAATGTGTACAAGTTGTAAACCGTGATTTACAACATGTGTGCTCTTTTTATTTGACCTATTCAATAGTAATGCGCCAAAATACTAACAATATGAAGAATAAAATAGAGAATCGAATGTAAGGATTGATTGTTTTTTTGGTTTAAGGTTATGGATTTGAGTCTATTAACACTAATTCTAAATCAAGTATATGAGGGTTTCGAGCTCATATTTATCTCTAACTAGCTAAAAGACCCGTGAAATTCACGGGTATTTTAAAGAAACGTTTCACAAAAAATAGTGATTGGCGGTGCATATTATGATGTTAGAGGTTAGATAGAAAAAAATTTGGATAAGTACAGGTAAAGTATAAAATTCGTAATAATGAAACCCAATAGTCAAATAACAGAAAAGGAATGAAACCATCTTCAATCCTATTTTTCTACAAACGCTAGATAAGGATAAATGTAGTTGTGATCACAACTTGTGTGGCACTTTTTTTTTACCACGTTGAATCATAATTTAACTCATCATAGATCAGTTAGTTACCAAAATCTGATATAAAAAATCATATGGATATGGCATGTCCTAAAATTTTCACAAAGAACTGCCTCCACTGCGCATGAGCTCTTATATATACAGCAACGCAACGTTTTTGTTTTCCTCGTCACTAAGGTGCAAATCTGAAAATACATATATTTATGTTTAGGCCAAATTTGCAGATCCATCACATAAATAACATAAACAGATACTTGTGCATCACACAATTAGCCGTTATAAAGAAACACATTAGTTTACGCAATAATAAGTAGAAAGTTCATACATATGAAACATATATGTATTACGCAATTTACATTACAAAACAACACATTAATATACAAATTATAGTATATTACTCTCAAGTGATTCTTAGCCTTACAAAACGAAAAGATAAAATGCATACTTTGTTAGAGCGAACATAGTGTTCTGACATTAATACATGTTGGTAAGTTTAACGATCACCATGCATGTCAAAAGAAAAACAAATCATATCAATTGCGTAAATGCTAAAATACTCGAGGGATTATGCTAGGTTGAATATTTAAGCAAAAAATAAGTTGATCAAAGAATGATGACATCACTCTAGTATTACAAACATAAAGATGTGGACATTGAGAGCTACATTACACTATCAAATTATCAACCATGAAAATGGGTCGATTCAAGTGATCCATTCTATAGCGGGTTAAACATACATACATATCACTTAGTTTAGCATAAAAAGGAATTAGATTATGGTTTAAATATTATAACTTTATAATCATATTTTACACACTAATTGGTCGCAAAACTATTAAATTCTTTGCACAAAGTATAACCATTGAAAATTAACCCGGTTTTAGAAACCCGGGTTATTTTGACCCGTTTTTTGCCCGGAACCGGTCCAACCGGTTAACCCGACCGGGTCGACCCGGGTTTTAAAACATTGGTTTTAGTCACGTACAACTGAGGATGGTGCTGTTTATTATGTACAAAAGTCTACAAGCTGGTGCATTCATTTTTTAATGCAGGTTGCTGACTATAATGTAGCTGTTGCGCAACAGAGTATCGTTTATATAGATGAAGTTCACAAGATTACACAGAAGGTTTTGCTTAAATTTTGTTCACTTTTAGAAGTAACATGTATTCACCTTTCATGTGTACCAACAGTTAAGTTTTTGTTTATTTCCCCATATCCATAGGCTGAGAGTCTTAACATTAGCAAAGGTATATCATGTGAGGGTGTGCAACAGGCATTACTAAAGGTGCTTGAAGGCAATGTAAGTTCTTACGTTTTTGTATGTTAAAATAATTCAGCTCTATATTTATAACTCTGTCAATGTCAAAACTAAAAACTAAAATATGTCTTCATGACATCATGTATTTCAGATTATCAATATCCCCAAAAAGGGTACAAGAAAGCATCCTAGAGGAGATAACACTCAGGTAAATTGCATTCTTTTATGAGAAAGAAAAAGTTTCATTTGTTTCCTTTGTCCAACTGATTTTATTCGAGTTAAAAAGATTATAGTAATTTTACTGATCAAGCATGTGTGTAGTTTTTTGTAGTTTATGGATTGCGGTCGTCGGTCTGTCATGGAGCATTTTACAGAAGAATGTTGAATTTTCAGGTACATCAATACTATTTAGTTTTGATATTTGGATTATGTAGAATACCTATAGCTTCAAATAACAGGGGAAAAAAAACAAATTGTATGTGAACATTAATCAACTTAAAGCCTTGGTTGATATTCATTAGAATATAGTGTTGTAATATAAGTTCATTGTGTATGCTCGCCAATGAAATTACAAAGTTAACAATTCAATTTCATTTATATGATAATACTAAAGCTACATGATATTGATAATCATACTAAGTCACTGGATGACTCTTCTATGTTACAATGAAATAACATCCATGTGACATCTCAATTCGTCTGTAAAAAGATAACAGTTAGTATATTTGTGGATTTATAGATGCATGTGATATTACTAATTTAAGTTCTGTCACCAATTCTTCAACTCTTGCTCAATGCTAGAAGCTCTTTAACGGTTCAAAGATTCAAACTTTGTACCATAGAGCTTCATTCGGACCACTCTTAGTACCATGTAGAAAAACCTTAAACACAACAAAAAGAATATAGTACAATTACATGATACATTTTTTCATGCAACTAAAGTAAATTTAATCCAAATTATATAACTTAACCAAATCATCTTCAATCTCAAGACAACAATTCTTAGAAAATACACATTCTTTTGATAAAGTATGATCAAAATAATTAGGGAATAAAAGTTGAAAATTGATAACTAACTAAAGTCCCTATAGAGCTTCATTCGGACCACGTCATGTACATCGAGTTGTCAAAATGGCAACCATCCTTCCTGTTACTTGTGTGCATTTCTTACGATTTTTGGATATAGGTTAGCCCACTAATTTGAGCACATTGACCCGGTAACCCATTACTAACCTGCCTTTGTAACCCGTACCAAGTCCAATCTTAAAGCATTCTATGTAATAAGGTGCCTTAACCCCATTCTTTTCCCGTTTAAGGCGTTGTAAAAAACTTAAAAGGTTCATAAAATAATAAAATGGGTCTAAAAATGCATCCAACTTGCCACTTTTTACTTTTGTAGGCATCAAACTTTTAATTTTCGTATTGTAGCATCCAACTTTCTTAATTTTCCTATTGTAGGCCTGTAGCGTAAAAAAATGAGGTGACAATAGAAAAATTAATGATGTTGGATGCCTACGAATATAAAGATTAAGGAAGTTAGATGCATACAATAGGATGATTAAGAAAGTTGGATGTTACAATAGGAAAATTAAAAAAGTTATGATGCTACAATAGGAAAATTAAAAGTTTGATACCTACAAAAGGAAAAAATGACAAGTTGGATGCATTTTTAGACTATTTTCCCAATAATAAACTTAACTAATTAACAACGCTAACATAATCAATATGTTTGATCAAAGCATTCTACATAATCACAAATGCTAATCCGAATTCTATTTTAATTACTTACACACACATAATTAGAATTTATTGGCCATTAACTGACTGTTTATTTTGTGTAATAAACCAACATTAGAAAGAACGTTTATGTTACAGTTTGGTTTTAAATCGACATTACTCTAATATAGAAAATCAAACAAAAAACACATGCTCGAACATAACCACGTTGACACTTTTATAGCTCGCCAAGTATTTGTTTTGAGGCAAGTCCCGAGCATTATACAATGTTAACATCATATCAGTTCTCTTACCAAGACTGCCATATGCTTTTAAACAATGTTTTACTATCTGTCATTTTTATAAATGGAAAAAGCACACTAAAGTATCTCAGCACCCACACCCACGAATGACTTGAATTACTAATTTTAGAAACAAACAAATAAACAGTTTACCTTGGTTTACACCAGTGACCTCAATTGTTTCCACACTCATGTTTCTAAGAGTAGAGCCTACACATTTATAAACCATTATATTAGGTACATCATAATCCACATTTTGCATTGACTTATTACATTAAAAGACAACAAAATCAAACACCACCTTCACTAAAAGCCCATATGCTAAAAGAAGAAAAAAAAATCGATAAGTACACATCTCAAATTAGGCTAAAAGAAGAGGTACATGATACATGTGTTATGTCAGACACTTGGCAATTCCTACAAAATGGGAAACAGTAACTACAAAATCAATCTAATTTTATGAACTCAAAATAATTTGTACCTGTATGGGAAAAAGCCAAAAATACTCTATGTACTTTTCGTGAAAACTCATTCTACATACTAAACTTTTTTTATTGTCATAAAGCTTAATGTTGTTCACTTAAGTTGTCATAGTGCTTAACAAATGCTTCTATCTTATGCAAAAAGACTTAAATACCCTCGAACCATCTATCTTATGCTTCTATCTTGGCAAACAATGTTTATAAACAAGTCAAAACTACAAATAACAACCTTTATACATCCCTCAAGTGCTCATCGAAAGCACCACTAATGTCGCGTATGAAAGATTGCCTTTAGAAGATGAGGAAACACCGGTTGATGGGGTCCAGATTCAGCCACCAGGTTCTCAAGATGGCAGTGGCGGTGGAGTAAATGGCTTCGCAAGGTTCGTTGAGTTAATGAAGGTAAAATTTGTATACGAAGCTGTAAACGAAAAAATTTGAAATACTGCACACATCACGACAAGGAATTTCATGGCTTCCTTTTGTGAATTTATGGTTCCCGAGTGATGTAGTTGTTAAGGGGTTCTCACACTAACTTTATATAGGCTACAAGTTGTTAAGGGCCTGTTTTCTTGCTTTGACCAATTCAGAGCCTACAACTTATTGGGTTTGCTACTGAACGATTTTGAGAACCTGGTGGCATCTTGGATTTAGGGTTTATATATGCAATTGTGCTACTGAACAAATTTTACCTTCATTAACTCAACGAACCTTGCGAAGCCATTTACTCCACCGCCACTGCCATCTTGAGCACTTGAGGGATGTATAAAGGTTGTTATTTGTAGTTTTGACTTGTTTATAAACATTGTTTGCCAAGATAGAAGCATAAGATAGATGGTTCGAGGGTATTTAAGTCTTTTTGCATAAGATAGAAGCATTTGTTAAGCACTATGACAACTTACGTGAACAACATTAAGCTTTATGACAATAAAAAAAGTTTAGTATGTAGAATGAGTTTTCACGAAAAGTACATAGAGTATTTTTGGCTTTTTTCCTACCTGTATCCATTTATCCCAGCATTCATGGGGGTTAATGGGATTTCTTGTTTTGAAAGTGCTTGTCTATTTATAAGTAGATACCTATTAGAAAAAGACAATCATCTTATATCAACGCAAAAGGTAAACTCGTAGTTACTGGTGCTATGTTTTATAATTAATGAACAGTTGTGAAAAGAAATTTCTAAGAACTCCTAGGATACCTTGATGTGTCTTTCTGCTCATGTAGCTAAAAAAAAAACAGGTTGGAAAGAATATGGCTGGGAAATGTAAGAATAAGAAGCTTCATTTTGTTGCATGATAGCTAGCTCGTCAGGTGTCAAAAGTTGTTAAATTCTTGTTACATATGCATTACTAACTTGTAATGTCAGAAGCCTCTATCTGCATGATTTTATGCCAAAATCTTATTACTTTGACTCCTAGTTATCATCAATGATCAATCCTATTCACATTTTCTAAAGCAGTCATAACTTATTATTGTACATTCATTTTGACTACACATCCAAAAGCCCCCATACATTCTATTGACATAATGTTGCCAAGTTTTGGTTTCTTATTAAATACTATCTCTTAACAAACTACTACCAATGTTTTTTAAACATGTAACCAAGAGAAATAGACAACCATTTGAAATAAACAAATTTAATAAAAAGCTTACATGATGAAGCCCCCTGTCATAGGTCTTTCTTGTAGAAATAGTTTCTTTTTTGCTGATCAATACTATTTTCTTGTTCGAAGCCTTTGTTTTGCGTTCATGAGAGCTTGTATTTAATTCGAAAACCTGCTAAAATGTGTGATTTCTTCGTTTGACGTTGATTCCTGTATTCCACCGTCAGTTTTGAAAGTTTCTCTTCTATGTTTCTTTGCAACAGTGAATGTAAGGAGATAATATCAGCGCACTCATCAGTTACTTAAATGACAAAAAATTTACAACTCATTGGTTACTAAATAAACTCGTTAGTAGGTTGATGCTTCAAGCCCTTTATTTTTTAGACCTGTATCATGTTGCCTTGTGTAAATATTACAGTACTATAATAAGACTAATACATAGCTAAATACTCCACATACCTTCTATTGCAAATTATCATCCCATCTATGGAACCGCGCTTCCATTCCACCACTTGTACCACCAGTCATGGTACCGGCCTTTGTCAATAACATTCCATCAACAGTCACAACCTTGGAAAGATACAAAATCTGCAAGTAACGTATTAGTACCGGAAGAAACACTCGAGTTGCCAATACTGCTCTTTCCGGCAACTTTGAAAAGATCCATATGGTTGCCATTTTCTTCACTTTCTTCTCTTGAACCTGTATAATACCCCAAGTATCGAGATATATAGTTTTGGTACCTTGAGTAGACAGATTTCAAGTATTAAAAAATAATGACAATAGTAATATTAATAATATTAATAGAAATAACAATGATGATGATGATGATACCATTTTCAATAGTACATATCATATACTAACCATTTAAATGAAAAATGAAAAGATCTATGTAAAGTGATAAAAGATGTCAAACATGGTTGATGCTATGTAACTGAGATGTTCTATTAATCTTCATCAACCATATTTATATATTATCTACAAATTGTCATAAAGTCGCCAAATGAGAGCAATGAAACTGTAAATTGTCGAAGAAAGAGTTCAGAAAAGCTAATGCATATTGATTCAAAGCTTCTTGCTTGAATAAAATTTAATAAATTCCGTATTATAAGGAGATACTGAATGCATTAGTTGTAAATGTTCCAGCAATTTAGGAAACAATTATGATTAAGAAAGCTTGTTGAGGAAGAGATTAGAGATAGCGTTGATTTTAATTGAAAATTTACCGAATTAGTTAGACATTCAATAATTGGAATAATTTAGGAAACCTTTTTTAGTTTAGTACAGTTATTACAAACCAAACAATTTAGGAAGCCTTTTTATCATATTGAATGCTAAGTGAACAAATTAATTACGTGAACTTAATAATGCGGCAATGTCAAATTGAGTGACTTAAAAAATGAACAGGACAGGTGTCACAATGTAAGGCCTCAATATTTTAAGAAAAAATTGATTAAGAGAGAAGTTTAAAAACTCTGTTTTATTAGTTAGAATAGATACTACGAACCACAATAAGCCCATGAAAAGCCTTAAATAAACCAACCCAACTTTTTCTCAAAAAAAAAAAAAAAAAAACTAATACGACCATATTATTGCATGATTAGATAGTAAATAGAAAAAGAGAGAAACCTATATACCCGTAAGTAACCTAAAGCTGAACAATCACATCATAATTAGTTACTTAATAATGAAAAATCACTGGCCATGGGGTATTTATTAGGTGGAAAACAACTTCTTTTAGTTTTTATTAGTATGATATAATGTATAGTAGATCAAATATTAATAATCTCGGTTCTATACTTCTATTTAACAGTGACAAATGATAGTAATTTTAGCGTTATCAACTATTTTATGTGAGACCAACGAGCCTTATACTTCTAGACCACATCTTCAATTGCATGCTTAGCCAATAAATCAACATAGTGGCTATTATCTTTACTCTTAAGGATCTGTTTAAGATCTCTCTCTTGTATTTGTCGCCCTTATTCTCGTCATCTTCTTCTACTTTTTTGCCCCCCTCTACAACTAAGGGCATTTAACTTTTTGTCCAAATTGGCAGGCACCAATAAATAAGTACAAGACGTTCAACCCCATTACCTAATACATAAGTTCTCTAACAGTAATTAACCAACAATGGATCAAGTATGGTGGTAGCAAAAATCATTTGCTTAAGATGTTACTGCCGCAAACACTATATGTTACAATAATCTTGCAATGCCGTAGGAGTGATTAACGTAAATATCATCTTATATCTGTTTGTTAGTTGTTGAAGTTTATCCGATCCATCATAAGACGTGCCACTGATTAGAGCTATATCACATTAACAAAGTTTTAGTGCCTCATAAGTTTTGATTCATGTCTAAAATTTGTATCCAGTTGGCACCGTCTTTCGTTTCTCTAAGCAGATAGAGCTACTTGACTAAAGTTACATGAAACTAATCGCATTTTGTACAACTTTGAACAAATAAGCCCTTTTAGCAAGCTACAAATTTGAACCGAAAACCGGGATTGGACCGAACGTATTTCAGTCCGGTTCTCGGTCCATCATTTTCCACGTATTCGGTCTTTGGTCTGGACCTGTTCTGGTCGGCCCTAATTGTGTCAGTGATAATAAAGTATAATATAACGTAAAAGTTAAATGTTCACACTGAACGTTTCTTAAGTTGAGTCTAAAAACCGTTGTTTTACCTTTTTTAGAAAATATGGTTTTTTATTTTTATTAATTTTTTATCATACAAACTTTCAAATTTCAATTTTAAATGTTAAATGCTAAAAGACTAACCACTTTTAAATTATTTTAAAAGTTCAATGTCAAAATACCCTATGCAAATGATTAAGTTTTGCATGTTTTGTTTTAACGTGGATGATTAAGTTTGCAAAGACACATTTATGTTCTAGCTTTGATGTTAACACAAGAAATGATATGTATTTTGTTAAATTTTTTGCATATATAATTAAAATAATTAACGTGCCAATCTTTTAAATGAATTAAACACAAACTTATGGACAACAACAATGACGACAACAACATGCAATGTATGGTTTCACTATAACTTCATATTGAATTAATCTATACCATACATCTCAAACAAAAAATGTCTCTTATTTTCAAATAATATACGCAAAATCTGCCAGCGTTATGTCGCATTGCCATTAGCACCATTTCTACAAACACTAATAAAATGATATCATGTCCAACATCCAGGGACGTAGCCAGGGGTTCCGTGACACCTATAATTTTTTTTGATATAGTGTTAATTTAATAAAAAAAACATTCATTATGCTCAAATGCATTTTAAATGACCTCGATCAATCAAAATGTGTTTTTAATCTTATTTAGTTAGCATCTTAAACTCTACTGTATTAAGGTTAAAAAAATTTGTGCACCTGGTCATTTTTTATTCCTGGCTCCGTCCATGCCAACATCAACTTATACGTATTATTTATGGTAGTG
This sequence comes from Chrysanthemum lavandulifolium, assembly GCA_022545495.1. Lineage (NCBI taxonomy): Eukaryota > Viridiplantae > Streptophyta > Magnoliopsida > Asterales > Asteraceae > Chrysanthemum > Chrysanthemum lavandulifolium. Next base: position 14,143,970 of record CM040242.1, on the reverse strand, counting down.
AGTTTCAAAACATAATATCATAGACACCAATTTTCTCCCTCTACCTAGCGAACATGCTATCAATATGGCATTTGGAAGATGGAAATTCTATTGTTAAAAAGTCATATGACAAGAGCAATGCTCACATATTTATGAAATTCAATAACCATATGCAGATAATGAAACATAGAACTATCGAAAGCTCAAATGCGTAAGTTTCTGTTTATACGAGGTCGTCATTACTAATTAGTTACTATCCCAACGGCTCGTATTTCGATTCTTCTTCATTTATGCCATCTTCCATCTATGTCTTTGAGAACCTACTGTAGCTTCCTTAACCCGGCCTTAAGAAATAGCCCGTGTTAATACAGATTAAAAATTTATCGGGTATGGCAAGAAAAGATTTTGTGAAAAATTTGGTGGTACTTGATCAAATGCACAAAAGAGATTTATGGTTGCTCACATTTGATCAAAGTTTCTCAATTTTGAAGCTCCCTCTTTTTCCTTTCACTCAGAAGCATTTACTACATAAGAGAGAGAGAAAATAATAATAATAATAATAATAATAAAATAAACTAGGTAGGTGAGGTTGTTTAATAAGGTGTTTTAAGATGGGTAGTATAAAATTTTATATCCTTCAGTTACTTCAAATTACTTCATCAAAAGCATTCAACTACACTACAAAAAAAAAAAAAAAAAAAAAAAAAAAAAATGTAATATAAACTAGATAGGTGGGGTTGTTTAATACGGTGTTTTAAACTGGATAATATAAGAATTTATATCCTTTAGATATTTCAAACTACTTTATCAGAAGCATTCAATTACACGTACTAGGAGAAAATTTGTAGTATAAACTAGGTAGATGGCGTTGTTTAATACGGTGTTTTAAAATGGGTAGCGTAAGAATTTATATCATTCAGCTACTTCAAACTACTTTATCAGAAGCATTCAACTACACTAAAAATAAATAAATAAATAAAACTTCGTAGTATAAACTAAGGTAGTGGGGTTGTTTAATAAGGTGTTTTAAGATGTGTGTAAAAATTTAAGTCCTTCAGCTACTTTATTAGAATCATTCAACTACACTAGGCAAAAAGTGCAAAAACTTTGTAGTATAAACTAGGTAGGTAGGGTTTAATACGGTATTTTAAAATGGGTAGTGTAAGATTTTATATCATTCAACTACTTTAAATAACTTCATCAGAAGCATTCGACTACACTAGGAAAAAAGTGAAGAAAAAAAAAGAAGTTGTAGTATAAACTAGGTAGGTGGGTTGTTTAATAAGGTATTTTAAGACGGGTAGTGTAAGAATTTATATCCTTCATCTACTTCAAACTACTTTATCAGAAGCATTCAACTACACTACATAAAAAAAAAAAAAAAAAAAAAAAAAAATGGGTAGTATAAGAATTTATATCCTTTAGATATTTCAAACTACTTCATCAGAAGTGTTCAACTACACGTACTAGGGGGAAAACTTTGTAGTATAAACTAAGTAGATGGAGTTGTTTAATACGGTGTTTTAAAATGGGTAGTGTAAGAATTTATATCCTGCAGGTACTTCAAACTAATTTATTGGAATCATTCAACTACACTAGGGAAAAAGTGATAAAGAAAACTTTGTAGATAAATTAGGTAGGTGGTGTGGTTGTTTAATACGGTGTTTTAAAATGACTAGTGTAAGAATTTATATCATTCAGCTACTTCAGACTACTTCATTAGAAGCATTCAACCACACAAGGGAAAAAAAGTAGAAAAAAACATTGTAGTATAAACTAGGTAGGTAGGGTTGTTTAATAAGGTGTTTTAAGACGGGTAGTATAGAAATTTATATCCTTCAGCTACTTCAAACTGCTATATCATAATCATTCAATTACACTAGAAAAAAAGTTAAATTAAAAAAAATATATTTGTAGTATAAATTAGGTAAGTGGGGTTGTTTAATACGGTGTTTAAAAATGGGTAATGTAAAATTTTATATCTTTCAGCTACTTCGACTACTTTAGAAGCATTCAACTACACAAAGGAAAAAAGTGAAAAAAACTTTGTACTATAAACTAGGTAAGTGAGGTTGTTTAATAAAGTGTTTTAAGATATGTAGTGTGAGAATATATATATCCTTTAGCTACTTCAAAATACTTTATCTAAAGCATTCAAGTACATTAGAGAAAAAAACTTTGTAGTATAAACTAGGTAGGTGTGGTTGTTTAATACGGTGTTTTAAAATGAGTAGTGTAAGAATTTATATCCTTCACTACTTCAAACTACTTTATCGAAGCATTCAAATACACTAAAAAAAAAAAAAAAAAAAAAAAAAAAAAAAAAACCTCTAGTAGGATAAACTAGGTAGTGGGGTTGTTTAATACAGTGTTTTAAGATGTGTAGTATAAGAATTTAAATCCTTCAACTACTTCATTAGAATCATTAAACTACACTAGGGAAAAAGTGCAAAAACTTTGTAGTATAAAATAGGTAGGTGAGGTTTAATACGGTGTGTTTTAAAATGATTAGTGTAAGAATTTATATCCTTCAGCTACTTCAAATTACTTCATCAGAAGCATTCGACTACATTAGAGAAAAAGTGAAAAAAAAAAATTTGTAGTATAAACTAGGTCGGTGAGGTTGTTTAATAAGGTATTTTAAGATGGGTAGTGTAAGAATTTATATCCTTCAGTTACTTCAAACTACTTCGGTTATGTTTGGCACATGAGATTATTAAGAGATTATGCTTGTTTTTTTTTAAAATAACGTACATAAAAAATAATCTTTGTTTGGCAGACAGAACTTATAAGAGATTATTAAAAAAATAATCTTTCATAATCTCTGAAAATAAAATGTTACTTCATGTAGTTTATAAAAATAATCTCTTTTTATAATCTCTTTCAGCAACATCAACAACACCAGCACCAGCATCAGCAACAGCAACAACACCAGCACCGGCACAATTTATTTTTGTCAAACATAGCCTTCATCAGAAGCATTCAACTACACTACGAAAAAAAAATTAAAAAAAAAAAAAAAAAACTTTGTAATATAAACTAGGTAAGTGGGGTTGTTTAATACGGTGTTATAAAATGAGTAGTATAAGAATTTATATCATTTAGATATTTCAAACTACTTCATCAGAAGCATTCAACTACAGGTACTAGTAGGGGTGTTATTCGGGTTGACCCGGCCGGGTTCGGGTCAACTCGGGTCGGGTTAACTCGGGTCAAGCCATAAAAAAACATACCCGAACCCGACCTTGTTTAAAACTCGGGTCAACTCGGGTCGGGTCAATTCGGGTTCGGGTCAACTCGGGTGGGTCAATCGGGTCGGGTCAATTCGGGTTCGGGGTCAACCCGAGTATTTTACATTGTAAAAGTGTAGTTGAACCGGGTTAGTCGGGTTCGGGTCGGGTCAAGGCTAAAAAAATATACCCGAACCCGACCTTGTTTAAAACTCGGGTCAATCCGGGTTGACCCGATTGACCCGAATATAATTTTGAACCCGATTGACCCGACCCGAATTGGCTCGGGTCGGGTCGGGTTCGGGTCGGGTCAGCCCGAATGACACCCCTAGGCACTAGGGTGAAAACTTTGTAAACTAAGTAGATGGAGTTGTTTGATACGGTGTTTTAAAATGGGTTGTGTAACAATTTATATCCAGCTGCTACTTCAAACTACTTCATCATGAAGGACTTTTAAACTCTTGTATGTGTAGTATTTATTGTTTGTCACATGTATCTTGATTTTAGAATCATTTTCTTATCAAGGTCTGGTAGGCATTATAATTTCTCAATATTAAGTTTTATTTTACACACAAAACGAACTTCTTGTTAAAAGATAAATAAGCCCAAGACCAGTTTGTGAGTGTAAAGTATCTAGGGTTTTATAATAGGCTCAACACTCGTATGTATAATTTTATTATTGACCAATATTATTTATAAGTGTGAAAACTCTATATACACTAAGCTCACAAACCAGGTTGAGCCTATTTATCATCTAACTTGTAGGTCTTGACTTTTGACACTTTTATATATGCGTGTTTCGCATGTAGTTCGAGTTTGCAGAAAATAATGATTACTAGTTTATTATTGTTGGCTTAGCACATTAAATAACATTTATTCGACATATGAGACACAGCAGCACGTTATGTATTAACTAGTCCAAATTCTATGTATATTGTTGTATATCGCATTTAAAATAAGGTGAATAATACTGAAGTTGACTTGTCATAAACCTATAGGGACCAAAGAAACCCTGATTTTAATAAGTCTGTTGGTTTGTGTTGTATATTTATGGATCTCGATTTGTACCGAAGGCTTTGTGTACGAATGATACCCTTTAATGTGTGAGAAACTTTCAAACCAATTGGTTGCGGGTTCAAGTCTTGTTTAACACATGTGAGATAGTTTATGTTTTAAATATAATAAGATAATTAGTTATGGTTAAAAAGGGATTTTATATGTCACGCATACTATATTTACATATTTCCCAAACACAAGTTTTTATGCATGATGTACAAGTCTGTTAAAGATTGTTTGGGAAATATGTAATATGTGTGATGTGATATATGAATGCCTAAAAAATATATATATCCCGATTAGTCTTATTTTTTTCCAATCAACCGCTCAAGAAAAAAGTAAACTCACCGGGTAAACTTTTATATTTTTATTTGTTACCGAATAAGAAAGAGTGTAAGACCTCCGGTGCTGAGAGTAAAAATCGAACACCTATTTAATAATTCTCCGAGACTCATTTTCCCTAATTTAGACGATGAAACGTGCGATTTTATTACTATGGAAGGGGATGCTCTTGAAAAGTATGGTGATGATTACCAGTGGAATGTAGTAATTTACTTTCTTTCTTTGGTATGCATGCATGTAAGGGAGGACGGAGTGGTACGCGGGTACCCAATCGAGTTCAACTACTCGAGCGGGTACACCGCCGCGTGTACATCGGGTAAGAAAATCGAGCTGGGAACCCGCGTTTGAACGTTGGAAAGGTATACGTTGGGAGCGTGTGTAACGTTAATAAACGGCTAGTTTAGCCCAAATAAAATTAAAAAAAAAAAAAAAAAAAAAAAAAAAAATCCTATTTAACACCTAAACATTCACTCATTTTCAAAATAAAACACACAACACAAATAACAACACACACTAATCTTTCAAAACACCAAACCATGGATCCAAGGAGAGTAAAAAACTTTCACTCGCGTCAAGGTCGGTCTCAATCATCCCGAATCAACCAAAACAAACTCCGTTAGGATTTAGCCAATTTTATTCTCAACCATCCCCGAATCAATTTTCGCTCCACAACCCCAATCTCCACAATTTTTCCAATATAATATGGGTCCTCCTCAAATGAATCCACAACACTACAACATCACTACTACAAGCGAGTTTTCCCTGCTCGAAAATCTTAGTGAAGACGAGAGTACGTGCGAAACACAACCACTACCAAACGAAGAAGACGAAGATGAGAAAGTTCAAGAAGTCGATCCGAGAGGAAGAAAAAGCTTTCACGGAGGAGGCCCGTGAAGTTTGGACGCGACACAAGAGGAGGCTTTGGAAAGCATGGGTTCAAATCTCCGAATGTGGTGTTGTCGGTAATGAACAAAAGTCCGACGGTTTTTGGAAACGGATTCTCGAGCATTACGAGGCAACTTTGGGTTCGAGTTCACGAACTTTTCATGCGTTGAATACCAAGTGGAGAGCAATGAACACGGCCATGGGTATTTTCAACGGCTACTACCTCCAAGCGGTACAATTACATAATCTATACTTTATTATTTACAATTACATTATTTTGTTTTAGCTATACTTTTTATTTTACATAATCTATACTTTTTATTTACAATTACATTATTTTGTATATAATGTAGAAACGTGCTAAGGCTAGTGGGTGCAACGACTTGGACGTGGTGAGGCAAGCTGAAATGGATTTCTATACAGCAAGAAAAAGACAATTTACTCATACCAGGGCGTGAGAGATTGTCAGAGGTTATGAGAAATAGACGGAGCAAGAATGTTTTCAAGATATTGCCGGTGCTCCAAGCAATTCTTCAAAAAGGAGGTCGGGGGAGTATGAATCGGCAAGCAACACCATTCCCGACATGAATGAAGACCCCACCCCTCCAATTGAATCAAGAAAAATGAAAAAGAAGCAAGCCGCATCCTCCTCGTCGATCTCAAGCGTTGCGGATGAAATCAACGCCACACACAAAAGAAGACACAATATTTGGAAGAAAACGCGAGATGGCGAAACAATTGTTGGCTACACAACTCGAGGCTAAGTTCAAGAATACACAACGGAGTTGAAGTTTTTTGAGCCAGATGATCACATTCGCGATCCCGCTATGTTGGAATTAGTTCTTACCCAAAAACGTGAACTTGCGGCCAAACACGGATGGGCTTGCAATTTTTAAATTATAGTCTCAACTTATTTTAATTTCAACTTATGTAATGTTTTTTTTTAAGTTGTAGTTTCAATTTTTAAGTTGTAGTTTTTTTAAATATTATGTAATGTTTTTATTTTTAATGAAATGGTATGTTTTTATTTTAAATATTGTATGTGATTTTATGTATTAAAAAAAAAATGGAATTCGGGTACTAGGGTACCACTCCCTCCACGTAGGGTAGTGTTAGGGTAGTATTGGGGTAGTTTTGAGTTGGAAGGTTTTTATTGTATAGAGGTGATGTGGCACCCCCAAGGTATTAGGGTACCACTCCCACATGCCTAATATGATTTTCTTTAATACGTAATTTAATGATGAGAAATTTACATTTGCTAATTATTATAGCTCTAATGTCGTGACTGGCAAACTAAGAACAACATATCCATATTTTTTACATTGTGTTGGGACATTCAAAAGTAGACAATAGTTAAACCACTTATGTACCAACCTTATATGACATCTACCTAAACAAATTGACAAAAGACCAATATTTTTAGGGAAAATTTTCTAATTGCCCCGGTTGCCCAACTATATTACCCCAAATGCCCCACTTTTTTTTCACTTCTCAAAATACCCCATGGGCAACTCTCCCATAGGCAACTCTCCTATAAATTTGACAAGTGTCCATATATTTGGGCCCACCTTGTACTAGTGTCTTAGGTTAGTTCTTGGCAATTGGGACCTACATTCTTGCAAGAATCGATATATTTTGTCTTTTAGTAAAAAGTAAAATGTTTTTATTATAAAAAGTACATATATCTTGGGTAACTTGGTCCCACACATATATATTTTTGGACAACTTATACACTTTATACACAAAATAATACACTTTATATTTGTTATACATATTTACGTTAAGTTTATACATTAAATTATTAAACACACACACACACAAAAACTTCTTAAACTCACGGCTACCCAGATCCATGAATCAAACGATCATCACCGATCAAAACCATCACCGATCTTCCTCCGATCACCACCACAACCCACCACCACCTTCAAAACTCACGGCTACCCAGGTTCACCATTTTTTTTTTGTTTTTTTTTTAAAGTTTGAAAGAAATTAAACTGAAAGAATTTATTGATTATGTGTATTTAAATACTATGCTTCATATTTTCTTGATGATTCCTTGATATAGTTCAGGATTGAGGCCTGGATATAGTTCAAGATTTTATGCATTTGTGTTCTAGTGATTGAGTTTTAAAGTTAGTTGTTTGAACTGAATACACTTCAAAATTAGTGTCGGAAAATGTTTATTTGGTAGGGAATGATTTATACGTAAGCTACAGATTGGGGTGTCCGATACCACTAGCAGTGGTTTCGAGAAGCCTAGGAGTGGTTTCGAGAAGCCTAGCAGTGGTACCCTAATTAGTGAAGTTCAAATATTGCATCGAGTTCTTACATATATTTGTATCGAAATTCTAGAGTAGTGACGATTAAGGGATTAACTTCTGTTGACTATGTACATGTTACCCCAAAATATTGGATATTGCACATTCGATTTGAATTTTGAGCTGTCGCAAAGTTACTAATAGTGCGCTACAATATCATAAAGAGAAACAAATAGCATGATCAGGTACTATTAGTAACTTTGCGACAGCTCAAAATTTGGTAGTGACTTTGAAAGAAGGTGTTGCGGATTTAGGTGATCTATTTTTTTACTGATAATTCGAGTTGGAGGAGAAGTAGGAAGTTTAGGATAGGGGCAAAAGTCCAAAATTCAGAAGTGAGAAACAGGGAAGCAAGAAGTGAAGCATTTGTGGTCAAAGATCAAAGAAGAGAGTGTAAGTTCCCTTTTCTATGTTTAATTCATTTCATTTGTTGTCTTGATCACTATTCTAGACCTTTTCTACTGCTAGGGTGTTTGGATGTGCATTTTGACAGTGAGTGTGATATTAGATAACAGAATTAGCTAATGAGTTGTATCCATATGGGATATAGGAGATATCGTTGCGATGTGCTTTTGCTGTGAGAAAATGTTAATAGGATATATATTAGATAATCAGCTTTGTTACAACTGGCATGGAACTGATATTTTGACCCTAAATACTGCTCACCAAATTCTATTATATCTTACTCGATATGACAACCAATCCAAGAACCCTCAATTATATTTATACTAGCTATCGTAGTCTGCACTCCATCGCTTATAGAGGGTTTTTTTTTTTTTTTTTTTTTTTATATATTTTTCCTTATTTAGCATACAAGAAGCACCATCCTCCATCCTTGGATGATGAGGTATGGCGCTTGGAAAAGATAGCAAAAGGTGGGAAATTGGATACGCGTTTGGGAGTACACAACATATATACCTTGAAAGACTTTCTATGGTAGTAGCAATTCAAAATGCAAACAAAAAACTCTTACCTATAGGGGTGTTTACTGTTTAGTAATTGGAAAGTAGGCACATCGCTTTAAATATGGAAACATATAGGGGGTTTTTGAGATCTATTATTGAATTAACTTACGTCAGTATGCTATGTAAATAGAAGATGTTCGAGACAGTAGACAATAGGCATTATTGATCTATGTTTTAAGAGTTTTGTTAATGATTTACTTATAAGAAATTTGTCACTCACTAGTTGATTTGTGTTTCATTGTTTCTTTATAAAGGTAGTTAAGCACGACTAGATACAATATCATCAACGGCTCAATCCATGGAATGTAACGCTAGTAATGAAATCATTGAGCTCGATGAAATGGTTGATGTGAAAGAATATATTTGTAGGTGGGCTTATGAATGTGCTATTCCATTTGATGCGTTTGAAAAGGATAGGTTCAAGATGTTAATGGAGGCGGTTCTTTGAATTTGGACACGAGTCGGAGCAACTTTACTTCCAACTAGTCATGGATGCTCGATTATTATAGATGCATGGTCCGATGGAAAAAGGAGCATCATGAATATGTGTGTGAACTCAAAGTTGGGTACCACTTTTTTGTCTTTCAAAGAATTTTCGAATGAATCCCACACAAGCGAGCACATATTTGAGTATGTAAATGGTTGCATCGATGAGTGTTTTGTTCTTAACTAAGGGGGTCTTTGTTTTAGCCTATTTTTGGGCTTAGAACGTGTTTTGTTCCAGCTTGTTTATTCCTAACCTTTTTTATTTGGCTTATTGTACAGCTTATGAGCTTATTTTTCTGTTTTAAACTGTAGTATGCTCATTAGTTGAACAAAGTAAGCTCATAAGCCTGAAGATAAGCTAAAGAAGACACCCCCTAATTAGTGAAGTTCAAATATTGCATCGAGTTCTTACCTATATTTGTTTTCTTTTATGTGTTCCATTAATTATGATGTGGGCTTGTTTTCTTTTTTGTGGTCTTCAGTTACCGTTTTTTCTAACAATGATGTTTGTATGCAGTGGCTCTGAATGCAGTTTACATGCAGACATATGTTGGGGGAGTGTCGTGCCCATACATGTGCTCAAAGAGGCTAAACCATGGTGTGTTGTTGGTTGGGTATGGTGCGGCTGGATATTCTGAAACAAGAAAGACAAAGAAGCCATATTGGATTTTCAAGAACTCTTGGGGACCGAATGGGAGAGAATGGATATTACAAGATCCGCAAGGGTCATAGCGTTTGTGGTGTTGATTCCATGGTCTCACTGTCAGAAAAGATTGATCGACACTAGTATGTGCAGCTAGTAAACAGTCTACTATACAGAAAGCGTTTAATGTTTGGTTTAGCTTAGGTGTTTAGCGTCATGTGAACTTTCATCGGTGTTTCTTTTTAGCATTAAAACTTACTCTTATGTTTTAATAAGATTAGACTTTGTTCATATTTTGTGTATTCTGAATGTGAATTCCGAAAATATTTGCTCACAACAAGGCGAGTGTGTTTGTTTGCTCAGTCGTTACTAAAATTGACGATAAGAAATGCCACTCAAACTTATTTCAACTTCTGTTTCTCAGTTCAATTTGTCGCACCAGCCTAGCTATTTTACTGATGTTCTTAGTTTGATATTTGATACAGCCAACAGCTTTCGCAACAATTAAGGTCTAAAGTACAAATTCTTTACACAAACAAACTTCACACCTTTACTTATTATTAATGTTGATGAAACATCATCATAGATAATAGCAAACAAAACATATAAATTAAATACGTACAGTTCCTATCCACAACATCACTGATGAAAGAATAATGGTAATACACGCTGCAAAACCTTCTTGTCCTCTACTGTACATCTTCAATTCAACCTTACAGAGGCTAAATTGGAATAGCAGTACATTATGCAAATATACACACAAAGCCTGCAGCTTAACACACGGCTTATAATTCATTCATCCTCATCGCCGAGTAATGCAAAGGAGAAGGGATGGAACTTGTAACCGTCTCCCTCATAGAACTTGTTTTGGAACTCCACCCAGTGAAGTCTTAATGCGTGCAGAAAGCCACTCAAAGTTTCCATTAATAGGAATACACCAACCGTGGCAGATATAAACACCATGATGCCAATGTTAAGGATGATCACATTATTGTACCTGCACATTGTGAAAAATGTGTGGTTAACGAACCTTGTAACTCAAGGGATCTGCACAAGTGGCATGATGGAAAGGTCAGGCAGATTGTGACAAATAATGATATATTTGTGTCTGCAACATGATAACGTGAATTACAATGTTTCAATAATAAACTGATGTCTCTCTAGAATTACATTTCTGGCAACTATTAACCCATTAGACATGATTCTTCTAAGCTAAGTTTTTTAATTGGCCCGTATGTAAGGTAATGGGTCAATTACCCCACTAGCTGAGAAGTTGGAAGTTTAGCCGGTGTTAAGACCCCGAGTACCGACCAAATCTTGTCAAATACATTTATATTAGCAATTGTCTTTTCTTATTCCATCTGAATCACAGTTACCGAGAGAACCAAAAGTTAAACGTGATACCAGTACCAAAATCCACAAAGAGAGTTAAACTTACCCCCAGGCAAGAAGAAGAACCTTCTCATAGAACACAGTTGACAACTCTGAGTGTGCCAAGCTGAAAGAGAGGAGATTAATGGATTATTAGTGTCAGCAGGACTATTACACAAGGGTAATGAAGAAGAGTATAACAGTCACTTTCAGACCATAATGTTCCCGAAACCAAAGTTAGCATGTAGTTGCACATAATTATCGTGGTACACTGATGAAAACATTAGAAATTTCCAAATCATCACAAAAACAACACTGTAAAAATCTGTATGACAAAGTACACAACTAATTTAAGACACCTTCACAGACCCAATCCAATCCTACTCCCTAGGCTCTTAAACCATAACAGTTATGCAACAGTACAAAATATGAGCGGACCACCATCAAGTACTTGAGTATATTGAACGCGATTTTTTGGTATAATCAGGGGTGGTTAGAAATGTACTAGCCGTGGGTTGCCCACACACAGGGGTGGTTAGAAATGTACTAGCCGTGGGTTGCCCACGGCTATCCGTGGGTTGCCCACACACAGGGGTGGTTAGAAATGTACTAGCCGTGGGTTGCCCACGGCTATCCGTGGTTAGAAATGTACTAGCAGTGGTTTCCGGTTTTTATCCAATTTTTTTTTTTAACATATAGATTTGGTTTCCTGTTTTTATCCAAAATTTTGTAAATTACTAGAAGCACGCAACAATTATTATTACATTGGCATAAAGCATATCATATGGAAAACAATAATCAGTAACTTTATCAAATGATAAAACAATATGCGATTGCAATAAATAGTCGATCTAAGAACATAAACTTTAATTATTTATATGAAATAAAAGTTAAATCCGAGCAAATGACAAAGAATCTATACCGGCCCTGTTTTACAAAAGCACCATTAGCAACGGATATTACAAAAGCACCACCATTAGCAACGGATATTACAAAAGCACCATTAGCAACGGATATCACAAAAGCACCACCATTAGGATTCCTGTTGTTCCAGTGGTCAGGTTCAGTTGGTGGGCGGCGGGAGGCTTGGAGATGGAGATGGAGATGGGGAGTGGGAGTGCGGTGGTGGAGGTGGTGGTGGTGATCGGAGGAAGATCGGTGATGGTTTGGATATGTGGTGATGGTTTTGATCAGAGGAAATGGAGATGTTGATGGGTGATGATCGATTTGATTCATGGATCTGTCTGGATCTGTCTGTGTTGAGTTTAAGAAGTTTTGTGTGTGTGTTTGGTTTAATGGTATAAACTTAACTGTAAATCTTTAAATGTATTTTGTATTTAAAAATATAAAATAAATATCAATACAATAAAAAATATAAAAAATACACTTTTTACTTAATCGGTTCTTAAAAGACATATGTGTGGGACCAAGTTGCCCAAGATATATGTATCTTTTTATAATAAAAAGACTTTACTTTTTACTAAAAGACAAAATACGCCGGTTGCCCAAGAATGTAGGTCCCAAGTTCTTCAAGATTTAACCTAAGACACTAAGACAAGGTGGGCCCAAATATATGGACACTTGTCAAATTTATAGGAGAGTTGCCTATGGGAGAGTTGCCCATGGGGCATTTTGAGAAGTGAAAAAAAAGTGGGGCATTTGAGGTAATATAGTTGGGCAACCGGGGCAATTAGAGAATTTCCATATATTTTTATCAACCTTGAGGTTCCTCGTACAATAATTTCTCAACTTCCAAGACCGGTTAATGTATTTCATTTGGCTTCTTCTTACGATGTTTGTTTTATAGATCTTTTAATATCTCAAAAGATTCGGCAATATGTATACGTATTATTTCAAAAATTACGAAGGAGTATTTATTTACAAACTTTTACCTAAATTTAATAGTACATCTACCCTTTGTGTATAGTAAATGTCTACTACACTGTGACATGATTTGAACTTTGAAGTTAAGGCTTGGAAACTCAGTTTTTGATTGAGACAACTCCATTTTCATGTACTATCTTAAGATCACAAAACATGTTTTTGACCAATGGATATTAGGTTGTTTTTACCTTTGTATAGAAAAAATTTGTGTTTTCAAATCAACTTTTTAGTTTTATCTCCTTTGCATCCCTTTCACACAACTAATGTATTGAACTAATGTGACTCACTTTGATATTAAATCTATAATAACAAATACAATTAGAAGGAAATATAAGCACGCAGATTACCAAATACTATCACACGAACCATATTCAACCCTCAAATGCATTAATACTAAAGAACAACTAACTGCTTCCTTCAAACTAACTTTGATTAGTTATCTCTTATCGATCTTGTTAGCAATCTTCTGAAATATCTATTTTAGTCTTGTCTAACTAATATTTGAGCTTTATTTGATTTGACGTTTATAAAATTTAATTGGGTTAAGACTCAAAACAAATACTTATTTTCAGTTATTGGTTTCTTATCAAACTATTTTTATTATTTACTAGCACGGTAACCGTGCGATGCGGCGGCGGGTAATCTGTGACTAAATTTTTCGGCGAACAAATGTTATTTTGTTTTGGGATGTTTGATTCAGATTTATTTTTTGGAAGTTTAATTAGATTGTACATTGTGATTAAATAGTTGTATATTTTGGTAAATGGGTGAATTAAATTATGTATTAATTGTATGTGTTGAATAATATATTTTTGTTTTATTTGTGTTTCAACTACTTGTAAATTATGTTTTTTCATATGTATTTTTTAATGAAGGGGTGTTTTTAATAGTGTATTAGTTGTAATATATGAGTGATTTGTTTTTAGTTTTATATGTGTCTAAGATACTTGTAACTAATGCTTTCAATATTGTATTTGCTTAAAATTCTATATATGGAAATCTTAAAACAATTAATATGAGAGAAGTGCATTCCTTTATTATAAGTAGTATAGATGTAATATATGAGTGATGTGTTTTTAGTTTTATATGTGTTTTAGATACTTGTAACTAATGCTTTCAATATTGTATTTGCTTAAAATTCTGTATATGGAAATCTTAAAAGAATTAATATGAGAGAAGTGCATTCCTCTATTATAAGTAGTATAGATATAAGTAGTATAGATATATTATAAGTAGTATAAATATATTATAGATGATGCATATAAACCACTCCTTATTAGTCTACAAACTGCCACTAAATTTTTTAATGAACCAAGTAATGTTACATACTTAACTTACGACATCTAAGGTATCATACCCTACATAATTACGAATCAGATACACATAAAAAAGAGCAATGGATTATAAATGGAATTAATACATATCTAACATAGGTATTAATCGAATAACAACAGCGATTTATTATACATATAACCAATTGGAAATAATCATATGTAATAAACAACGAGAAGAATATTTACTTACCATATTTGCGAACATTGTTTAAGACTTGATCAATCGAATGTGGTTTGCAATCAACACTGTAGCTTTATATATGGTGACATAACTGACGTTACAAGGAAGACAGGGGGCTGACGAAGAAGACGGTTTGATTTGTGAAAATAGTAAGTAAGAATGCTTTCGTGCGAGAAGCAAAAACAGAGAAAAACGGTAATTATGGATATTTTTATGGTGAGTGACTATTGGATTTTGAATATAAATACACTGTACTTTTACTATTCAAATGTGTACTTTTATGTCTAACGTAAAATGACGATAAAACTCTTTTTAAAAATATACGGTTGCCCAGCGCTTTTTAGTTGCCCAAAAAACAATACCTTACACATACGAGACACTTGTCACAATGTCGATGAGTTGCCCAATGACAGCGGTTGCCCTTGGTCCATTTTCAAATAAAAAATAAAAGTGGTCCGGAAAGTGACTAGCCTCAGGACGCCCGGTCTATTTGCATCATTTTCTATATATAATTATAATCTTATATATATATATATATATATATATATATATATATATATATATATATATATATATATATATATATATATATATATATATATATATATATATATATATATATATATATATATATATATATATATATATATATATATATATATATATATATATATATATATATATATATATATATATATATATATATATATATATATATATATAGGGAGAGTTAACGTGAGATCAACCTTAAAGTTGTAAAAATAAGATCAAGTCTAAAAACCACTAAAACATTTATAAATAACAATTTTAGCAATAGTACACATAAAAATAATATTTTAATACAAATTAGCATTGTAGCAACTAATAACCAAATGATACATGAGTTTGGATTAGTGATACACCGATACATGTTACACTAATAAATATTCCAAATTCGACACATACAAAACCCGATACACATTACACATCTAATCAAAGTGTATCACCTAGGTTTCAGAATTTTAAAAAGAAATCTATCGAACATTAACAATTTTAGTTGTAGTTAATAAAAAATTATTTTTGTTGTAAGGAGAGTGTAGTTTGTCAAATTTTAGTTGGATCTCATTTTAACAAATTTAAGTTTGATCTTATTTGATCCAGATTATATATATATATATATATATATATATATATATATATATATATATATATATATATATATATATATATATATATATATATATATATACACACGTAATACATTCAACGTTATCAAAAGATAAAATACTCATATGATCAAAATACTGCTTTTACGGTTATGATGGGTTTATAAGTTTTTCTAAACTTTTCCCGAATTTACACTTTTACCCTCGTGTTATAAAAAGTACGAGTTTAGTACCTTAACTTTGATAAAATGATAATTTTACCGAAACATATTTTATATAAAAACTTTCGAAATGACATGTTCAACCTTGCTAAACTCGATTTTACATAAATGTACTCGCTTAGTTTACTTTATACGCTTTAAAACCTTTACTTTTCAAACTTGACACTTTTAGCCCAAAAGTTTATTAATACTAGTTTGAGTTTATTACATATTCGATCCTTGTGGTTTCCATGCGTATACATGCACACGTATAATACACCTTTTATTTTCGAAAATGGCCATACTAGTCCTTAGACCTTTCATGCATGTTTATATATGTTTAAAATTTGCCCCTTTAAATTTTAAAAAGTCACGGTTTTAACCCAAGCATAAATCATTTTGCAAATCAAGTCCGAAACATAGTTTTTATACACGAAAACTTTGCAAAACTTTCATAACTTATTTTTAGCTTATAATTAGTGCTTAATAGCTTATTACTAATTCATTGGGCCGGGTAAGGTTTTTATTGGACTTAGTTTGGACTTATTGGGCTTACGGTGGGGATGAGGAGGTTTTTATATGGTTTCTAGGTCATTCATTAGTATCATGTTTTTATGTTGGTGTGATCATAAGGCATTATAAGCAAGAGTATAGATCGAGGGTAGCACTTTTCATTTTATACGCGTATGTATATAAAGGACTAGCGAGCCATTAAGTGCGTTTAACTATACTAACATGTGATATATGTAAATATGTTAAGAGAAGTGAGTTAGGAGAACTTACTACACTCTTAAAGAGTGGTGGCGACGTGTGAGCAAGTTTAGACAAAAAAGAGAACCCTTGTTCTCCTTATAACCCGAAGTTAATTTACCCAAGCTTCCTAGTTCCCTTTTCTTCTAACGTTAGTACCCCGAAATCCTTTCCTTTTTCCTTTAGTTTTCCTTCGACAGAATATTGTGAGGTTTCTTGTGCGTTTGGTTGTGAGTTTTGTCTAAATGTGTGTGACTCTTTTTGTTTGAGGATAGTCTTCTTATAGGAAGACAAGTTATGGCTTAGGGATTATTATATATTGATCTTTCAAGTTGCAAGACTAGTTTTAGACGTGTGTTTTGTTACTTGGAGCGTGCGTGTGTGGCAGCCAAAATTGAGGCATGCCCATGTCTAGTCGACTCACATTTTTGCATATGGGACATATTACACAATGGATTACAAAGTCTCAAAGATGGTCAATGGGTCTTGGTGGTTTAGAGCAATTTAATAATAGGTTAGGGTAGCTTAAAGGTGGTCTTATGTCTCCTTGATCCCATACACATGCTTGCTTAAGTTACCAAAGATACATTTTGTGTTCTTCTAGTTTGGTTCCAACGATACACATTACATAGAGTACTAGTTCCTTATTTTGGTTATATACATATTTGAGGTATCAAAACTTGATCGATGCTGAACCGTCAAGTTTTATCACACAAGCTAGCCACTTGTGAATGGCTAACCGTAATAAACTTCAAACAGCTCAGACACCAATGCAATGAAGATCAGAGGAGTATAGTGTTTCCCCGAGTCGTTAAGTCCCAACGAGGTGTGTAAACTGTAATACAACGAATCTGTGATCGGGTGATATTGAACAGGAAAGGGGTTTTTGGATTTGGAATAATTATATCTAAAGAAATAAGTTATAAATTACAGGCGCTTAAATGCGAATTAAAGAAAATTAAAAAACTAAATTATATTAAATAAACGCTATCACTATTTTTAAAGTTGGTTTTTCTAGATTTATAAAACAAAATAACTTAAATAAACTATTTTAATTAAAGCATAAACCTAAATTATCTAAAAACGTGACCTAAAATGAAAACGCGTTATATATAAAAATTACGAGCGCAAGAAAAACGTAAAATTTGTAAAATAAAAGTCCTACGAGTTCAAAAACAATTTTCCTACCACCTAAACGACTAAAAATAATTTTAAGAAAAAGCCGGGTATTTTTTCGACTTTTATTTTATTTATTACGAATTAAAAACTACGTTTATAAAACTAATTATTAAAAATAGCTAATGAATTTGAAAAATTACCAAAAAATCCAGAATAGTAATTTTTTAAACACTAAATAAGAGAAAATTAAAAACCATAAGCTAGCTTAATCCTATAAGCAGTTATATTCGAAAAGAGCTTTAAAGCTTATTTAAAAAAAAAAAAAGTATTTAAGAGAATACTAGTGAAAGGAAATAACAAAAATGACAGATAGAGCAGATGGTAGGAGGTGTTGGTTTGTGGTCGTGGCAAGGCTGCACAGCAGGTCCCAAGGTCGAATCCTACTTCCCACTTTTTTTGTGCAAACATTTTTTTTTTCAATTTTCTATCTTGCAAACTGATAAGTAAATAAAGATTTTTTACAAAAACTTAAGCTTGGAAAATCTGAGATAAGCTGTAAAACAGCTTCTAGGAACAGTAGACCCTTGGTAAAGGGTCGTTTGGGTACAAAAACTTTCAAAACCCGCCTTTACCAAACACCCTTTTATGCAGATTTTTGAGCTAAAAAGTACTAAGAGCAGCAAGCTCCTATGTATATCATTCTACAATAAGCTAAAACCAATACACACAAATCATAAAAAGGGAAAAATAGTTGGCTTAAGAAGTTTGGGAGTCCTAAGCTAATTAAGGAAGTAAGCTAATCTAAGAATAAGGCTAAAGGAACCAAATAAGCATGGAATAAGCAACAAGTAAGCTAAGAACTATTCTAATTATCTAAAAGCAACTGACTAAGCTACTTAAGCAATTATAACTACTCAATAAGCTAAAATAAAAAAAAAACAAAAGATACCTGCTGATGTGCCTGACAGTCATGGGCAAATGTGTTGGGAGTTATGGGAAAGTGATAGAGGGAGGACAAAGCGTGCAGGAGCAGGGGATGGGAAGGTGGAGGTTGAGTGTTCGGGATTGAGTGTGTCGGAGAAGGAATATGTCGGGAGGTGTGGGGTTCGTGTTGTGGGTTTGTTTGGGCGGGAAGACAAGGAAGGAGTAAGGGTGAGGGTGGTTAACAATTGACCGGTTAGGGTTTTGGATTGGGTAGTAATTGGTGTGGGCTTGGGTAATGAGGGTTTGGGCTTGATAGGACAATGGATAGCAGCTTTTGGGTTTTAGATAGGATTAGATTTGAGTCCAATGTGTATTTAAGGGACCAAAGTGTATAATTCAAACCGCAGGACCAAAGTCGTGATTTTCCAAAATTATTATAAGGACCATAAATGACAAACCGATAACCAAGGGCCATAAATAATATTTTTCCATTTTAAAAATCCCGGGACTAGTTTTGCCATTTTTGAAAGTTGGGGACCTAAACCGCCAATTATGCAAACTTTGTTCGTTTTTTCATTTGTTTTCAATAATTTTGCATCTGAAACATATAAAACACAATTTTGAGATATTTTCAGTATTTTGATGCATTTCTGCGTGTTTTTAAATGTTTTGCAGTTCAGATTTGACCAAAAATGATGAGTTTTTACACACTCATCAAGTGGGCTTTGGGTGAGTTGAGATGGAAGCCTATGATGTAAAAAGGATGGGATTTGGATGTTGTTTTCGTTTGGTCGCTGTTCAAGGGAGGGGGGTGGGGAAGTAAACGACTATGTCCTAGTGTAACACAAGTGTATATATACTAATTATAGGTGGTGTTGGGCTTGACGTGCATTGGGTAGAAAACGAAATCCAAATAACATAAAAGAGGTGAGTTGGGCTCGGCAGCTAGGCCCAAGAGGGGATTTGGGTGGATAGCTTGTTTTGTGGATCTTGTATAGTGCTAGGCCCAAAGAAAATGTCAAACGTGTTGGGCTCGAGAGGGTAGCGAGGCCCAAGAACAAAAATGGTGTGGGCTTGATCCGATTATGAGGCCCATTTACGTGTCGGGTTGAGTAGTGAAGTGGTAAAAAAATCCAATGAATTCCGAGGCCCAATACAAAATTATAATTAAATTCGTATTTTTACAAATTTTTACGCATTCGTTACGTGTTTTAAGATTATCAGGATCGTGGGGAATTTTGTTCTGATCACAACGGTATATTTATGAACGCTCAAGCTGCGTTGATCATGCATATGCCAAATGATATGCAAATGTGATGTTTTAGAAAATTTCATGATAAAATAAAGCATGCTTAATTTCTGATTAAAGCTTTAAGTACATTGAAATTTTCTGGGAACTTACAGTGAAGTATGATCCACTGCTAATGAGACTATTGCTAAACATAAGTTTGTTGGTGATTCTGAGGCTTCTATCAATGAACAGATTAAGTAAGTGGTTTTTTCTTAATTTTATTTAATTAGAGTTTATTTAAAAAAATTGGTGTTTGTTAATTAATTATTTGTTTAAGGTGTAAATTATTTTGTTTAAAAGTGACGTTTTGGGTAAATGTGAAATGCACACCATGTGTTTGATAAAGTTGCGGGAGAAGTAGTGTGGTTGGGAGTGCTTATTGCTTATTTGTTATTGTAGCAGATAATTTTGATGTGTTTGGTAAAACCTGTAATATAACTAGTGTGAAAAAAGATTGCTCACAATGTGTTTGATAAAATATATAATTAAAAAGTTCTATTGAAGTTGAGTGTTTTTTGGATTGCTTATCTAAGTGCTTATTTCGTAGCAGAGGGTGTTGAGGATTATGTTTCGAGAGTGATTATTTGGTTAACACGTTCGCGAAATGCAAATCAGGTGTGTTTGTTTTAGCTTATATTTCCGGCTTATTAGACTTTTGAAGAGCTAATGAGCTCGGTTTTGTGAGATTATGAGCTTAACTAAGTTATAGGCTTGATAAGCTTATAGGCCCTAGGAATCGACTTTATTAGCTTTCAAAAGATGATAAGCCCATATCCTAGACAAATAAGCTAAAACAAAGACCCTGTAAGCATAAAATGGTCTTTGGCTTTCAATCAACCTTGTGACACAGTGATGCCCTTCTTTAACGCTAAGTTGAGTGTTTGATTCGTTTATTTGTCATGTATTAAATAGTCTCGATTAGTACTGTTGAGTTTATGATATATAAAATACAATAAAACATAAAGACATCAAGAGAATACAGCGGAAGACTAAAGATCATAACAAATAAATTAATTAACTGGAAGTATGCATAACGCACTCTTGCGAATATCAAATCTCTTGAGCAAGACCAAGAAGTGGATTAGAGTTGTCCTTACCTTTCTACAACTCAAACCAATATGGTGTAAGAATAGTGTCTTACTACCACGTTCTTGTACACACGAATTAACCAACGAATCAAGCGATTGCTAGATCTAACACAAGTCCTCGTTATGAAAAGCGAAACCAAACTCCCTTACTTGGGGTGTTCGGCCGAATGTAGGACAAGAGAGAGGAGATGAGAGATCTAGGGTTAATTCAATGCACAAGTGTCTCAAACCCTAGAACCTAACCTCTTTATATACTAGTAGGTAAACTTAGGGAACAAGTTTATGAATTAGGGCTTTGAAAGGCCCTATGGTCGCCATGTAGACAAGCCCAAAAGAAATCCATAACTTTCCAAGTTTTCCATTTCTAGTCCTTTTCTTTTCATTTAACGGTCGTTAGTCATTTTCCGTTAAATACTTAACGATCGTTAACCGGACTTAATGTGTAATAATTAATCGTAAACATAAACATCAATTATTAACTTTAATTCTCATTCGCTAATGTGCAATCCGTGGTCACGAGTTCGAATCCGGACATTCACATGTTGGTAAATATATACATTTCAACAGCCCCACTGGATATGTTTACAAACGTGAAATGACATTGGTTAGCGCCTAGCAACACGCCAATGCCCCGGTACAACTCGTGTATGGTTTTCTGGAGAAAACCAAGTTTGATGATTCATCATCATATTCATCCTTTGTTTCTAATACCATGTTAATAAGAATATGGATCTCACTCATTTCTTAATTAACTATTCATTTCTCGCTTTATATGATTTATTAAGATTACCAATTCTTCTAAATAGTAGACCTTGGGTATGGCCATACAAACATCTTAACAATCCTACGAGGGCCCAAGAGTATTATACTTCAAAACAAATTTGAAGGAAACAAACCCATTTTGACTACAAGTGATTCATAAATTTCGCAACACTTCGAAAACAACCCTTATAACTACCGCCACGTGTAGCGTTAGATTGCTTCACAAAATGCACTACATCCATGACATATCTCCGGTATATCAAGTCGAGGATAAATATCCATGATATACTTAATGACAAAGATCCATAAAGTATTATCATGCGGGTGGGATAAGTCCTATACTCAATACATTGAATATCATCTGAAATTAGTCATGCTACGCATCAATATACTTTCAAGTATATTCTAACTAATACTCGATTTGTCTTAATTCAATATCATTCCCATGTTATTGATTGACCACGGACCATTTAGAATAACTTAAGTTATTCAAGGATTTAAACATGCAAATACAGGACACAATATTATAAATGAAATTAAACGTATACCGTACTTTAATTCATTATAAATAATAATTGTTTAACATCCTTTATCCAAATACTAAATAGATCAATGCATGATAATTCTTAGTTAATGAATTTTTCCTCAAGTCATGATAATCATACTTGTTGACAGGGCATAATTTCAACTAACTTTGATCTATAGGATTTTTGAGAATACTTATTTCAAGAATTCAATAAGTGAATTTCTTGTATGTGTTTACACATATCTTGATATTGTCATATCATTCCATAAGGTGCGTGATAACCTGAACCACACTTTTATGACAATCATCTTTCAAAACTTTAAAGTTTTAAAGTATTCTTTATTCTTTAATGTATAATGCAACTATGCTCTTAGTTGAGCATAACTAGTCAACATGGTCATCACCAAGGATACCATGACTAGAATTGAGTGTCATCTCAATTATACCAGCATCATTGTGTACTACAATATGCTCTTTAAACATCCGTAAACTTTGAACAGTTATAGTGTAATGTTGGTGCCTACCAAAACTCAAGTTTGTTGGCAATGACAATTATGAAACAATTGCCATATTTTCATCCATAGAATCTTGGAGCATCTCCAGACTGTGGAATGTGATTCTAAATTCAAACATATTCCTTTTAAAATATTTATTACACTAACAACTTTCAATGTTGTCAAATCATCTTGTAATCAAGCATGACACAACAATCTTACAACATGATGTACATGATGAATCTTCAAGTTAGACTTTAAGATCTCATTATATATTCATCATGTTCTATTAGACTCATTTATTTACCGCATATGTTTATAGTAATAAACATATATTCCAAGGTTGTATGTCTTATTTCCAAATCTTACAAACTAAGTTTCATTCCCAACTAAAACTTAATTTAGGTGGAATGTAGTTGCCCATACAACATATAAGATTTAAGAAAATAAAAATAATACTCCCACTAGCTTTCAGGAATACTTATGAGCTATCTTATTTTAATTATTAAATCAAACATGGATTTAATATTAAACATAAGAATCATCTCATAGATGCATGCATATATCCATTCATGGATTCTTGCATTTTGTACATATTTAAAGATTATTTGAATTCATAAAACTACTTTGTATTACTTATCGTCCTCGCAAAAGTAATTCCACACCAAAGAGTTTTGATATTCATTGTCAAAATTTCGTATTAATGAAACTAAGTATGACAACTATAATCTTTATACTTCTAATTAATGTATCTTAGAGAAGAATATTCAATCATAGTTAATTGCTTAAATATGATTAATATTATTATCACTAGACATACATTAAATATGTGTACAATATTGTCCATATGATTTCTACATAAAGATTTATACCACTAGGGTTTCCATCCTTTGAAAAACTCATATTCATTATTAAGATAAACCAAGTATCTAAAGTTGATTATCTTTATGGACAACATCTCAACATTCATAGTATGATTGATTTACCACAATTCAACATTTGGTAAATTCATCATCATGATTAACAAGCTTACCATGATCCTCAGAACTCATAATCCTCAAAGATATTAAATATCCGAGATATCCTTACGGATCTATGAATGACAATTCCATCATATTGAGGTCTATCATTTACATGTTTAACCTCATCATGATATTTGCTAGTGTATTTTAGAAGATTATGTATTTTGTAATTTAATCTTTCAAGATCTAAACAAAACTCCCACTTGCCTTTAACAATTTAAAGATTACCTTTAAATAGTTTAGCAAGTAAAGCAACAATATATTGTTCTCATTTTGGGATATTACAAAAACAATGACAATTTCTGACATTACTTTGTTACAACTCACTATACAAGTAGTTTAACAAATTCAGAACTTCATTTATAAGACTTAATGTGATTCATCACATTCCATAAACAAATGGTGTCTTAACAATCTTCTAGGTTGGAGTCTTATTGAGTATATTCAATCTATACTCAATCTACTAACCTTGATAACATGTGGAAGAAACTATAGTTATCTTGAATCAAACATGCCAATAGATTTTGATTCTTCTAACTGAACATACCATAAAACTATGGTATTTCATTAGAATTAATATTGTAAGATAATCTAACAATATTTTAAGATAACCATCTACTCTTTGGCTTATCCTATTTACCAACAAAATAAAACTTAATGGTACAATAGAATTACAAAGTCAATTGCATGCATTATAACACAAGTATTCTTGACCAAGTCAAAAGACATACTAGTTATAATCTCACTACACGTTATAAGTCATTGATCAACTCATTGACTTCATGCATATGTCTTAAAACATAGCAAGTTAACGTCTTACTTTATATTGTAAGTCTTGTATTAAAAGACTTCATGTTTTGTGACTTTACAAAATCATAAACATTTATAATTAAAGTAATTATGAACACCACCTCGGGTTTCAATTAATAATTTCAAGTTAATATTTACTACATATATTTAAGTCATTCAACGAATACTTAAAATCAAAGTAGTATTAGATTACTTCATTTAATTATGTCATTCCATGAAAAGTTCAACGTAAGAAACTGCAAAATCATCCATGCTCGTTCTCACGACACGTGGATATTTTACCTTGAGCTACAATCTAGTTCACGTTCTCACGTAACGTAAATTGTAATTACAAGTGTTACTTAAATTTTGAATGACATAAATATTTAAAGTAGTCTTTGTTATCATCTTGACACATGTTCTGAATAGGGCAATCATACACATTAAAATGTATAATTCCTATTAGAACGTAACTCTCTTACCTTGCGATCAAGAGAATCCATTTAAATCATATTTATATGTGTTGTACCTTGCACACAATAAAGATTTCTCCCACTTGTGCATGGAACAACATCATGTAGCAGATAAACAACACGATACACGCTCGCTTATTTGATTAATATGATTTGTGTCATAGATATAATAAGTAGATGTAGGACTATATTGTTTAGTAAGGAAACGCACATGACAATCCTTAAAACATAAGTGCCTACAATTGCAAAGTAATTATCTACATGATATTCAAGAGATAATTTTGATTACTACGCAAAGAAATAAAGCTTGTAGCTCCCATCTGAATTAGAAATCATTTCAAAACTTTTATTCAAGAATGCAACACAAATGCTCCACTAAATTTGACAACATTGTAAGTGTTGCATAACCAGTGAAAACAACTTGCTTGCTATTTACTTTCCTACACCTTTAAAGAACCATACGTAATCATTACTAAGGTACTAAAAGGTGTGTTCTACTCTATGAAGGATGGGTTATCCATCAATGTTATTAACTCGAAAATTGGGTATGCAATTTCTTCCTCAACAGGCCTACCATCCCCCATACTGGTATGTAGTACCTTTAAAGGCTAAAGCAAAACAGCTAGATAAAATATGCTAGTTTGCCTTTTACCAATTTTTGCGGTAATTAGTCTAGCTTCTAATCCGGTAACTCATATAGATGTTTTCCAGTTAACCAACATTCATGTTGTTACCAAGGATTCATTCACTAAATGAGGATAATGAAATCTTTATGGAAAATAAGATGTGCAATTCATTGCTAAGAGTTACATTAGAATTTAGACAATTCAAATGTTCCTATTATACCTTTCTCATTCATGAAAAGGAATAGGATTGAGTCTCATGCTTCTCCCATGGAAAAGAGACTTCGTTTGTCTTATCAGTAAATTATTCTCGATAAAACATTTGTTTGAAAGCATAGTGGATCAATTTACTAATCCAAGACAAACCACGTTTACGGTTAAATGTTGCATTTATACATTCAAAAGAATTACAAAATTCAATTTTAGTATTTTCGATAATTAACCTTTTCAAGAAAATTAAATACCCATGGTTCATAAATATATAACCATTTAATTTTCATTGAAAACTAGGATCCAAATTGTCATAATTTCATTACGTCAGTTGATCTACTAGTAATGAACCTTATACAAAATGGTAGAGCTTTTGCTCAATTGCCAATTTCAATTGCAATTCCTAGATTTATGGGATTTACATATAGCCAATTTCAATTGCCATGTAAACATGTTTTATCACATCTTATGCCTTGAGTTGCCGCTCACCGCTTAACTCAATTAAGTTGTCCAACTTAAGAAACTGCAAAATCGTCCATGCCCGTTCTCACGACACGTGGACATTTTACCCTTTGATTACGATCTAAGTCACGGTCTCACGCAAATAAAAAATAATCTTAGGTGTTAACGTTTCGTTGGATGGCATATAACTTAAATTAAAGGGTAATAGTTTTGATGTTAAATCAAATATGTACAAAAATGGCATGCATTCATCTTTGTAGCATAGTTTTTATTAAAACATTTATAGCTTGTTTTAATGTATAAGCTTTTCATCATCAAACTTTAATTGAGGTATTGGATTCACCAATCAAGGAATTTAGTGTTAATTATCATCCATTATACCGTATTTTTGCATAAGTGTAAACACTTAGTGTTTCGGATAATTACCACCAGTGGCGCATGGAATTAAAACTAATTCGCCTTAAGATGAGCTTGCACATTTAATGGCTTACTAAGTAGCTCCACTCGAACTTACAGAGGCGAGGACTGTGCACGCGCTAAAGCACAACCTTAGACATCCTTTCATGTGATCATGCACTTCTTTAAACCCTTTTATTAGTTCATTCTCATGGGTGAGCCTTTCGCACCATTTGTACCAAAGTCATCAATCAATTAAACGATTATGATTACTATGCTTATAAAATACATGTTTCACCATTGTTTAGGTCGGTTTATTTTTCTTGTAAAATACCCTTGTTTCAAAACACAAACAAGCAAGTATTTATAAAAATAAACAAATAAACAATGAATGCATAACAAATAAAAGTCATGCATATCAAATAGCCACATGCAAACGGTTTTGATAAATCTTATTAAAAACCAATTCTAGATCTGTCAATATGCATATATTTAATTAAGACTTCCACCCGTTTTCATCTATGTACAAGGTGAACCACATGCATCGATTCATCGATTGCGTAAGTCAAAACTAAATATATACTACCTCCGTCCCAAAATTATAGTCCCCGTTTGACTTTTTCGGTCTTTCCTTTTCAACTTTGACCTTAAGTATTTTTGTTTGTGTTATATAATAGTTGACAAAAATTATACCAAATGAAAATACATTTAAAACACAATCCATTCATATAATTTGCATAAAGTATTATATAACACAAACAAAAATATTTAAAGTCAAAGTTGTGAAAGAAAGACCGAAAAAGTCAAACGGGGACTATAAATTTGGGACGGAGGGAGTACCACATAGCACATAATTGATTAAATAATAATTATTGAGGTCTTCCCCAATTTTAGATCTATCATAATTTAGTGTATATCACTTAAACATGAAAGACATACAATAAAAGCAGATCCATGATAAAACATGCAGATAATTATCATGGACATAAAATTACACTTAACAATTAATGCAATTAAACAGAGTTACGCATATACACATAAAGTTGCATGCATCTTAGGGTTTCCAATCCAATTAAAACAATAGTTTACAAAACCCTAATTAGGGCACCAAAAACGCCTCAAAATTAGGGTTTAGGTTTTGCAAACCCTAGATCTAAGCATACAAATAATAACACATTCATGTTTATTTTAATTATGTGTTTCAGTAATTAATTACTTGTTATACAAGGCTCGTGATGCCACTGTTGAGTTTATGATATATAAAATACAATAAAACATAAAGACATCAAGAGAATACAACGGAAGACTAAAGATCATAACAAATAAATTAATTAACTGAAAGTATGCATAACGTACCTCTTGCGAATATCAAATCTCTTGAGCAAGACCAAGAAGTGGATTAGAGAGTTGTCCCTTACCTTTCTACAACTCAAACCAATATGGTGTAAGAATAGTGTCTTACTACCACGTTCTTGTACATACGAATTAACCAACGAATCAAGCGATTGCTAGATCTAACACAAGTCCTCTTTTATGAAAAACGAAACCAAACTCCCTTACTTGGGGTGTTCGGCCGAATATAGGACAAGAGAGAGGAGAGGAGAGATCTAGGGTTAATTCAATGCACAAGTGTCTGAAACCCTAGAACCTAACCCTCTTTATATACTAGTAGGTAAACTTATGGAACAAGTTTATGAATTGGGGCTTTGAAAGGCCCCTATGGCCGGCCATGTAGACAAGCCCAAAAGAAATCCATAACTTTTCCAAGTTTTCCATTTCTAGTCCTTTCTCTTTTCATTTAACGGTCGTTAGTCATTTTTCCGTTAAATACATAACGATCGTTAACCGGACTTAATGTGTAATAATTAATCGTAAACATAAACATCAATTATTAACTTTAATTCTCATTCGCTAATGTGTGCAATCCCGTGGTCACGAGTTCGAATCCGGACATTCACATGTTTGTAAATATATACATTTCCAACAAGTACTCGAAGTCTCGAACATTTCTCTAGAATATATTTGCTGAAATAATGGATTGGAAACTAGAATTAGATATTATTTTATGCTTACTAAAATTGGGTCTCTGCTAATGAAAGTGTATCTGGTGTTTATCTTGGCCAGCTTGTAAAGAAGGGTGAAAAGTTCGTAGATCTCCCTTATGTGGTAAAAGGAATAGATGTGTCCTTTTGTGAAATATTGAGCTACATTGAAGCTGAGGCTGAGCAAAAGCTTAAAAATAACGAGTGCACTCCTACACATTTATGCTATTCCTTGCAGGTAACTAATGCAAATGCATGATTTAAACTTATCAACATATATGCATTAGTCAACGTTCTATTTAACCAACTGGCTTAGCTCAGTTGGCCACCTGAGCTCCTTCTGAAGCTTGGGGGAGGTTTTACCCACGGTTCAAGTCTTGCAAGAGACAAAAAATCTAGGTTTTCCTCCTAGTGCGAAGCCGTGAGTTCTACGGGTTTCCCTTCGCGGGTCTCTCCTAGTGGTTCGCGTCCCGAGGCCTGCCCATTTGGATGGTTTAACTCGAGGGTTGGATTTCAAGTGTGACGCCGTTCTAAAAAAAGTCAACGTTCTATTTACTCAACTACTCATGCTCAATAAGGAATGACACAATACTATACTCATGCAACACTTTCTGTCCATAGTTTTTTTTCGTAAATAACCGCCATTTTTCAAATTTTTCTGTAAATAGTTACCGTTTGTCAAATATGATTCTAATTTTTTGAGTATGATGTTAGGCCTGCTTCCTTTTTTAGTTGTTTTTGTTTTTTACACGTTTGACCCGTTATGGATACAAACATAACCCGTACTGGCCCATCAATAAGTAAATGGGTCAAATAGCCGCCTATACTCAGTCGCTTTTTGCTGGTTTTAACTTCACAAATATTTACCAGGAAACACTATTTGCCATGCTTGTAGAGATAACAGAACGAGCAATGGCTCACTGTTACAAGAAAGATGTTCTAATTGTTGTTGGTGGTGTTGGGTGCAATGAACGATTACAAGGAATGATGAGAGTTATGTGTGGTGAAAGGGGTGGAATGCTGTTTGCAACTGATGACAGGTATTGCATTGACAACGTGGCCATGATCGCTTACACATGTCTTCTTGCTTATGCTCATGGAAGTATAACTCCACTTGAGAAGTCATCCTTCACTCAGAGGTTCAAAACAGATGAGGTGTGGGCTGTTTAGAGAGATGAACATGAATCGGAAATCAAGTCCGCATAGCGCGTCAATGTTGGTCTTCGAGTGTGTTAGCTTGTTAACGTATACTCATTAAATCAAAAATTCTTTTCATCTTTAATTTCAATTAGATGATGCATGAATATTTAGTAACATGAAAGATTGTCACTGTTTGCGTTACTTGGTAAAATGAGTCGGTTTAATAAGCCCTCTCCGTCAACAAGTTTACATGACCCGGTACTAAAAAGTGTAACCGACACAGGGACGGCTCAGCCTCATTTCAAGCTATAATGCGTGTTTCATTTGGAATGTTTCAGTCATTAAGAATTCAATACTAAAAATAGATGCATCAAACATAATTAGAAACTATGTTTCAGTCATTCAGCCTCATTTCAAAGTATGTGAAAGTCCAAATGAGGCTCAGCCGTCCCTTGCAAATTGTTTTAATTCAACTCTATGATCAAAGTCAACTTATTTTTCGAAAAATCATATTTTAAGAAAAATAACCAGTAGGCAAAAACCCAACCCTTTTTACAAATAGATGCTTCAAACATAATTACATGTCTTTTAGACTTTCACATAGTTTGATGTGAGGATCACGATGATTATTGAAAGTCCGGTATTCAGGATAAACGAACTTGTTACAAATTTGTAGAATTGCCTAAGCATATAAACAAAGCTAATTAAATCTGTATAAATAAAGAAATGAAACTTTACACTACTACAGTTGTCATTTGATTGTATTTGATAGTACGTTTTCATACAAAATTTGTACAACTGATCCTTTGCATTGTATTGTCATTACCACCTATCTCAGGAAAATAGAAATAAAAATCAAAACATCGGTTCGTATTAGCAAAACTGAGCAAGCTAATCATCTAGCCCGAATGCAGCAATAATATCACTTTTTGGATGATCTGAACCGAAATTCGGAGAAGCTCGCTTTCATGGGTCACTTTGGTCAAGTTAAGAAGTCTTTTGAGTCCTCTAACCTTGCATTCCATGGTCCAAGTTGTTTTGTTTATAACTTTCTAACTTGGAACGACCACAACCTCATTTAGGCGCGGTAAATGTATAAACCATTCCAACATAAACAAGAAGCCATATGACAAACTTGCAGCCACTTAATCCCTTATCCAGTTGACCAACTAAACATGCAACATTTGAAAACACTTAATTGACACACCTGTAACTTTGAATTAATTAGACCACATTCTGAAACATTACCATAATCTTGACAACTGAGAATAATTGATTATAATAACCATTAGGACCAAGAAAACTTCTACTTTAACATCTTAATTACTATACTAAACATAATGAATAAGAAACCAAATAGATACTTTTTTTGATGGAATAGTGAACACAACTTTTACAAGAGATACAAGGATCAAAAACATGCTTAAGATCCTTATTCAAAGAGAAACTACAACATAATTCCAACACCTAGAATACTTCCCTTAATACATATCAGGAATGTTTTTCTACTTTCCTTATTCTTTTCTTTTTGGTTGAGATGATGATGATGATGAACTCCCTTGTTTCTTTCAACCCGGCACTTGTCTTCTAAAGACTCTAAAAGTTTCCTATGTTTTCAGCAGCAAAATAGAGCTCTTCGATAGTGCAATCGGCGATCGCAGCACATCTTCAACCCTGTTCTTGGCCATCAAATCAACATAGTGACTATTCCGTTCACTATTAAAGATCCGTTTAAGATCGTTTTGTTGTTCAGAGTCCTCGACATCTTGTTTTTCTATATGCTTCTCAGCATCTTGTTTCGTCGCATTCATTTTATTTTCATGCTGGAGGGCTTTAAACTGTGCATCGATGCCTTCGAGTATCTTTCTTTGTTGATCGACATAAGTCTGAACAGCATTCGTCAGTTTAGAGACGTCATTAAACCCACCGTCATGAGCACATTGGGCAATACCAAGGACGTTTATGGCCCCGCTATTTTCCTTACAGTAGTCAAGACAACTTTTTTCCACAATCGGTAGTTCCTGCGGGTGCATGGAACTTAGGTGAGCACCTAGTTGTGTTAAGGTTTCTACACTCATCCCTTCTAAGCCCTGTAACGCACGAGCATACTCATTGTTTCTCTCTTCCGACATTGTTTCTCAAATTAGGTTTTGGTAAAGTTTTTTGTTGTTGTTGTTGTGAGGAAGTGTTGGTATGAGGAAGTGTTTGGGTTTTAAAAAGAAAATAAAGTTTAGCAGTAGCAGGCATTGAGTGTAGCAGGGCATTGAGTGTAGCTGGCATCGTTGTGGGTTTTGAGGTTTACCAAAATTAGTATCTTTTGAAACCAAAAGAGAGAAGACGAATATGGTAAATAATTCAAACACTAGTTACTCTAGGGTACAAGTTTTGATCCATAATTTACAACATATATAAGTTCATCTTTTATGTCCACCTATACTTTTTTTTATTTGACCATGCTACTGGTTGTTTTACTTTTGTAATTCGTTAAGCATATATGTTATGTCTAGATAGATTGGTTTACACTTTACACTAATCCAAAATCAAATATATTACCACAATCAGTCCATAAAATGCCTTGACCACCTTTTCTTTCCTTAAAAAACTAGTAATACGTACATATTATTTGTTTACGTCGAGGGTAATCGATCATTCTTTTCCTCACGTTCGATAAGGATCCCGAGGTAATACCGGAGTCAAGAGTTGGGATAACACTCAAACTAGAAGAAAAAGTAGAACGGGCGACAAGCCACTAATGTCCTCGCCAAAGGCCACAAGACGACCAAAAAAACACGCGATGTTGACTCCTCCACACGTACTTGTTGTATCTCGAACTTGATTTCACAATATGAATTTCCATGATGACTGTTCGTGGATGATATCCAAATATACTATAAACTAAAGAGTACAAATTACATATTGCATTTTAACCGTTCCTCGCATTTCATATTGCATTTTAACTTTACAAAAATTAACACTAGTCCCTCGGTTTAACTTCCATAAAATCCCTCATTTTCAATAAATTTAAAAGCCCTTTTGAGTACACGGATAAGCTTTTTCAACCTTTTAAGTACAAGTTTTGATCCATGATTTACAACATACATATTAATTCAACACCACCAACCTTGTCTACCTTTCCATCAAAATAAATTGTCCCATTTTCATTACATTACTTGAATACTTTGCAAGGCTCTTTAAGAAAAGATGATGTTACAAGTTGAAAATCAAGTGATTGTAAGAGCCTTAGGTGTGGTGCCCTAAGGTTAAATTTTAACATTTGTCACGTCAGCGCCACATCAGCTTTAACATTTCACCTTAACTTAACAAAAAAACACTCCTTATCATAACTTACCCAAGTTAAACATTAACTCAAATATTTTCAAATTCAATCCTTAAACTAAAACAAACACTTAATTTATTATAAAAATATCACTAACTCTTAAATATATTACAATACGAAATATAAAATAATTAAAAAAATTACAACGAAAAAAAATAACGAAACATAGCAAATACTTATTCATCGTCGTCGCTCTCTTGTTGTTGTTGTCGTTCAAGATAGTTCTACCAAACATGCTCCATAAGGTCTATTTGGAGTTGAGTATGCGTTTCTCGGTCGCGTATTTCTTTTGTCTTGCGACGGTGAGTATCACATCTTTCGACCTACATTTGTTGCCTCATACGTGCCTACGGATCCACACACATTTCGTTATAGTCATGTAATACAAATTTTTGAACTTTCTTGTTTCCTTTTAAAATAAGTATGTTTTTCGTCAGTTATTGACGAGACGGATTTGACGAAAGTTGCCCACTGTGGGTAAATTCCGTCAGCCAAGTAATACCCATGTTCATACCTAGTTCCATTAACCATATAAGGGGCTCTTGGGGCAATGTCAGCAAGAATGTCGGCGAATAACGGAGTGTTGTCTAAAACATTAGTA
This sequence comes from Chrysanthemum lavandulifolium, assembly GCA_022545495.1. Taxonomy (NCBI): domain Eukaryota; kingdom Viridiplantae; phylum Streptophyta; class Magnoliopsida; order Asterales; family Asteraceae; genus Chrysanthemum; species Chrysanthemum lavandulifolium. The sequence continues at coordinate 14,109,899 of CM040242.1, read as the reverse complement.
TCGTTATTCGCCCCCGCCATCCCAAAAATGCATGCCAAATCTATAAATTTTGAGAAGCAACAACTTCAAGCATAATTGTTGGGTATTTTCTTATCACCCATACCAAATTGCCTTTGTCAAGCCACCAGACAATTTCTCCATTCCCAGTGCATACAATCAATGCTACCAAGCATTCCCGAAAAACCATGACACTCTTCATGTCGTTGATAAATATTTTAAATGTCGGCCCATGTTGGTTTTCTTAAACACTCCGACATATACAAATCAATAACGCATTTGTTAAAATTAGCAAGACAATCACGCGAAGTATGCTCACCCATTTGCAAATATTCATCAAACGCATCGGGTGAGGTGTCGTACGCCAATTGGCGTATGGCAGACGTACACTTCATAAGAACACTTAAACTCATTCGACCCGTACAATCGGGAGATTGGCTAAAAATTTTAAATGATTTGGAATATTTTCGGAAGTATAAGATTCGATACCTTCGACTATTTGCAGAAATAGTTTCCGGCTCATACGAAATTTTCTTCGAAAATTCTGGTTCGAATACTTACAACCTTCAATGAAATAGTCATTACGCAAACGTTCTTCTGCAAGCTCACGTTCATGATATACATGGTTATGATTTAAGCGAGGTTGAGATGCTTCTTGTTCCAATTGTTGCTGATACTCGTACGCGGCCATCATAAATTTGAAGTCAGTTTCGTCATCAACGTCTGACCATTGCTGAGGTAATTCGTCAATTTGATTCGGATCCATTGTGAATGAACAAGGTTTTTTGTTATAGAGAGGAAGTATATAAACTTGAATTTGAATTATGGAAGTGTGAAAAAAATGGTGTGTTATTTGGGTATTTATAGAGATAAAAAAAATGGTTTTCAAATTGTTTTTTTTTTTCCTAAACATTATAGCCGTTTAACACGGGGGATAGAATGAATTTTTTTAAAAGCCAACGGCTATAATAGCCGTTTGGAGGGTGGTTTTGAATTTTTTTTTACTCGCTTCAGCCTTAACGTGGCGCTAAGCCACTAACATGCCAACGTTAACGTGGCCTTAACGCGAATGGTGATGTGGTTAACGCCCCTTAACGCAGCTGCGTTAAGGGTTAACCTCTCTTTAACGGTTATTATACCGTTCGCTCTAAGTAGATTTATTTGAAAATGTTTACAATACTATTTTATTACTTATAGTGGAAGTTACTTTTGAGTTGCTAATTTTAATTTGAGTAGTTTTTTATTTAGTGTGTTTATATAAAGATGGATTTTGGGGGTTCTTTTCCCGACCAGTTAAGCTCCAGATAATGTCTCTTATATATTCAGTATATTCAAACTTACTTATATATTCAAATCAATTACACACGACGTCGTTTATCTAAAATAACCGTTATAGTGCTTACACAATTTCAAGCGGCACAAGATAATGTCACTTCAATCAGTCATAAGCAACACGCGCCAGCAATTTCAAATTTAATCAAGCAAAAGACATTATCTAACAAATTAGCCAACAATAACTTAACAATAATTGGTCAATGTATCATCCAAATGCATTAAATTTTAAAATCGAACAAATTAGCCAACAAATATTAGGTCAAAACTTAGCTAACTAACATATTGTTATAGTATTACAATCGAGCAAAATTAGGTAAAAAAATCAATAATTTAGGTCAAAACACGATAATTAAATTGGGGAAAACAGATATACCACAGCGTAGAAGTGGCGCAGGTGATGAACAGATGCAAAATTTTGGAAAATTAGCTCAGATTGATGTTTGATGCTATAATAGTTTTATTTATTGGAAAGTCGCGAAGTTCTTGAATTGAATTAGGTGATCACAATACTTTGGAATGTAATATATAAACCTGTTTTGCAAGGTATATTATCCTTTATGTTGTTTATGTATAATTTTATTGGGAACTCTATTTTGAAACATTAACTGATGTTTTCCCATCTAAAAATAGAATCCATAGCAACTTAATTCTTGAAAATGTCTTAGGATCCTTTTTTATTATGTCATCAATTGATTCTCTTGAAATTGTTAAATGATTTCAGTGTAAGTACATGTGATCTTCAATGGCCCACTGAAGCTCTTGATGATAAAGTACAAAGTTGTTTTACAGGACAAAGCACCATACCATGTATATATTACTCTCGTATGCCTTGATATTTTTTGGATGGTGCATCCTTAAGATAAATAGATGAAAAATAACGTATAATTGATACCTAATATCTATGGGATGGGATAAAAAAAGGCCTAATGTAAACTAAGGCCTAATATACATTTGGGCAAATTTGTTGACGTGGATATTTTCTTCGTCCTTTGGCTTAGTCAAAGCATGGAAGTCGTAACATTTGTATCGTTGCCAAAAGGTCATCCCATGTTCTAGTTTTTTCTTGTAGTGTAATTATACAAAGTTACAAACTGTAATAACTTTTCACTTGTTCATAAATCCGAAATTTAGGATGCTTCCGAGCTTTTAACTTTTGGATTTATTTGGTGATGACGTCATCCAAAGACCTCATCACTTTGGTCAAACATAAGTCTACATATATATACAATCAGTAAACATTCAAATATTAAATTAACTACATACAAATTATACACATATAAGAAGTAATTTTACCCACCAAGCAAGGGTTTTAAGTTGGGTGGTTTTGGTTAGGATTCTTTCTTTTTGTTATGTCACTATGTGAGATATACATCTATTAAAAATTAGCCGGAATACAAGTAGCGGTAAAAGTTAACGGATACCTTTAATTTTCAATATTTAGACAATATAATAAACGAAGGGGTGTTACAAGTCAGTGTGTTAACGATCCGAGCCGAGTCGAGTTTCAAAATATTCGAGATAGGCTCGATTAACTATTATTTTCGGCTCGAGCTCGAATAGATTTTCTTATTCATGCTCGAGCTCGTATATTTTATCACTGTTCGAGCTCGTGCTCAATACTCGTTTAGTTATTTTAGATATTTTTACTTAAGCTCGAGCTCGCTTTTCTTTATACTTAACTTACGCTCGCTTATTTTATGCGAGAAAAAAAATCTTATATGCTTTGATTATTTTATGTTTTATTTATAAATGTCATAGGAAACATTTTAGCTACAATATCAAAACTATAACTGTTTAATGATAAAATATTTTATTACTATGCACGGGTACTCGTCTAGTTCAAAAAAAAATTAATTTACTCTTCTATACGTCTTACGTACCGAGGTTTTTTCATTTGTAAACAAATGTTATGTTCCACATTTTCTCCCTCCACCTAACAAATGTATCCATTTTCCCTACTTTTAGATAAAAATAAAATAAGTGAATTAAAGACAAGTTTTTGGCATATTATCTTTCTTACTCATAGAAATGTATACATGTGAATTTTTCTCAGTTAAATACGAGTAACTCATTTGTGCTACAAAATAGAGGAAGACATTTAAAGGAAAGAATAAAGACTCGTTACTCCATGTACAAGCTTTAAACCGTAATTTACAACATCCAATTTTCTTCTGTGATATATTTTTATTTGAGATTCAATTCTTTTCCACTATTTTTGCTTCCAAAAATAGTAACAAAACTAATGATGACCGAATCTTATTTTTACCTCGGAACCAAGTTTATAGTTCAACTAGATAAACAATGATATGTTTCTATGGATCAACAAGATATCTTATAATTGTATAAGATTTGAATGAAAAACAAAATAAATAGAGAACACTAATGTAACAAAACATTTCGTTTTAGAGAAGTCATCTTTGAAAAAGTTTTCACATAGACAGATTCATCACAAAGTGAGATACTCAAAAGAGAAAGTCAAGATATTAATTTAGTTGGTAAAAGTTGTCATCACTATTCCAACCAAAGTATAGTTGATAGCTTATTAAGAATAGAACCATTGTATTAGACAAGTAAATACTTGACACGTGTAAGATATTGTAATAAAGGAATATGTATCTCTTGTATTAAAAGTTATTACTCGTAACATTTTCATAACATTATGTTCCTCCAAATATAACTAAGGGGATGTTTGATAAAATAATATGATTTAGCGTTGAATGAATCATGATGTTGAATGAATAAAAAATGTTGAATGAACATGATTCTGAATGAAAATGAACGTTTGATTAGTACCTTGAATGTGCGACGAAATGAACTATTTATTACCTTGAACGTTTGATTAGAAGTCTAAATGTTTTTATAAATTAAGATCAAATGAACTATTTTTTTTTATAAATATATTAAGTTACATCAATTTTAAATTGTGAGATATTATAAATAAATAGTTAATGCAAAAAAGAAGCATTCTATTCTATACTTTGAAAAAAAATCATAACATATGCAAACGGGTTTTATTATCTGTTCTTTAGGAAGAAGCTTGAAATAGTTCAAAAAGAAAAAGATGGCATTCAACTTAATGTAGATAAATTTTAATATGCATCTAAAAGTGTAAACATTATAATAGAGTGTCAGATTGTTGCCAATTTCTTGAAAGGTTTAGGCTATAATGCAGTTCTACCTCCCTTCACAAGAAAATTCATGCCTCCAACACCTTACTTATCTTTTACTGGTTAAGATCTAGCTTATGCGTAAAACTAGGGTTTTGCCCAAAAATCCTTTACACTTATACCAGTGTAAAGGATATCCAAAGTCGAAGTGTTTTCAGGCTTATCCAAGCAAAAAAACACTGAGTAAACCAATAGCACTGAAGATCAAACGATGAAGAGCTTACGCATAGACTTTGAATGCTTACGAGTAAAACTAGGATTTTACTATGCGTAGGAAGTACCAATCTTTACCAAAACTGACTTTTTTGCCCAAAAGTGTTTCTAAACCTGATTTTTATGATGAAATAGCTTCAATATCACCAAAATAACATAAAAGTATGAAACTTGATGATCCAAAATACTTTTTCACTTTACGCGTAGAAAGTACCACACGTTAAAAAACAAGCTCAAAAACAATGCTACACACGTAAAGTTTCAAACTTGATGCAAAAAACTTAAACTTTAACAGTAAATAAACGTTATAGTACAAGAATCTTGAGTTTTAAAGTGTAAAAATTTGAGCTTTTAAGCGAATGAAAGTTTATATACGAGAAACCCATGCGTATAGTTTAAAAAACTTCAAAAACAAGAGTTTTTCACCCAACTAGATGGCGAATGATACCACTGTTAGGTTCCCATGTTTGCAACACAAGCATCAATATGTTAGAAATGAGATAAGAAAGATCGGATGAACAAAATCAAACACACACGATATAATATGAAAGAAAGTTTATGCGTTGGGATATGAATGAGAGTGAACAACCAACCTTCAAATGAAGGTTTACAACATTATTTATAAGGGAAGGGACTATGGCAACACTACAAGTCCCCTTCCTTTCTTATGGGCTTGGGCCAAGGCTTATGGGCTTTCTACATAAGCCTTGCCATTAAAACTAACATAAAAGCTTAATTAAGCAACCTATTACATATTAATTACAAACACTTGAAATATAGTTTAGGAGTGATTCCAACAAAGTCAAAATAAAATAAAATAACCCAACTAAATTCACCCGCCATATTCTTCCCCAAATTAACCCATATAAACCCTAATTTACCCACTCCCCAATTAACCACAATTAAGAGCAATTTTGTACATTTATCTGACAATTGCTGACATGTGGAATGACATGTCAGCAATCCGTGTGCTTTCCTGGCTCCTGATTGGCTAGAGATACGTGGAGAAGGCATGTAACACCCCCAAAACCCGAGGGCGCCACTCAATTGCCATCATAACACAGGTAATAAAGAACAGATAATAAAACCCGTTTAAGAACTTTTATTAATAATATAATAAAGTTTACAAAAGTTTAATTATTGCGGAAATATGGCCCACAAAAAAAAAAGTGGTCCTAAATACATTAGTGTAGTCTATGACCATGCCATGCCAAGCCCTGCCTTGATATCGTCACACTTTAGAATCAAAACCTGAGAAAACATGCTAAAAAGGTCAGCTATAAAGCTGGTGAGTTCATAAGTTTATATCAAAGCATTTGAGTAATCAAGTTTGTTTTATGGACAAAAGTGTTCTCGATACACCGCGTGTAAGGAGTCTTCCAAAAAAAAAAAAAGTGGTTGTGTCATGTACCAAACTACAACAGTTCCGCATGCGTGTCAGTAGCATGTCAATATGGTTTATGGTGCCCTTAGCAAGTGTGTGTTTCCGTTAAAACTTGAGTTTCGACATGGTATACGTCCGGAGACAAGTTGGCGCGACCAACCCGGACGGAGGCGTTACCCTCAATAGTTCTATTTATAACACTCGCGCTCCCCGTAGGGATTAATGGTACATGAAAGGCGGGCAAATTGTGGAAACAGTTCTCTTAGGCTATCTCGTAATAGTGGTTTACACAAGATTTTCAGTTCTAGTCCATAAAGTAATAGTTGTTCATATAGTGTTTGCGTAAAAGTAACAGTTCATAAAGTGTATTGCGTAACAGCAATAGTTCTTAAAAGGCATTTCATAACAGAAATAGTTCATAAAAGGATTTGCATACAAGCAATAGCATTCATAAAGTGTTTGCATAAAAGCAAAATTTCATAAAGAGTTTGCATGTTTCTCACCCCAAAACAGTTATAAAACAGGTAAAGTAGGGGTTATGAACTCACCTTCGTATGCAGAAATGTAAGACATCACAACTAACATCAAGTAATAAATGTGCACGGCTCCAACACGCAACCTAGATAAGTATGGTATGGTTTTAGTCTGAGTCTTGCATTCAAATACATTATTTGAAAGTTTACAAGTGTTCGTAAAGTGAAATTGTGAAAATGACTTATACACATTGGCTCTTGGTATAGATTCGAGAAGATGTATACGAAACTTTCGTATAAAAGTTGACTCGGATATTGTCGAAGGATAAACAAATACGAGTAGATTTGTATTTATTAAATTTGTTTGGTTTCTAGGTGTGAAAATATATATATATATATATATATATATATATATATATATATATATATATATATATATATATATATATATATATATATATATATATCTCTATATTATATATAACGGAGGCGTTACACGTAGATAATGCCACGAAACGCCACCTCATTGCCCAATAATTCATTATCACCATGTCATCACAATGTTGCCATGTAAGCATTTAAAATTTTTTTTATTTGAAGACATTTAATTAATTTTGAATTTTAGACAATTTTTTAATTTTTACTGAAATTATTGAAATTATTTATGTTTTATTAGCAAAGATAAAATGTTTAAAAATTGCAATTTAATCCAACTAAGCAATTTTTAAATCCACCTAAGCAATTCTATTTATTTTTAATATTTTTTAATTTAATTAAATATTATGTAATTTTCGGAATTTTTGTATTTATTTTCGAAAATTATTTATAATGCCACGTAAACGCCACCTCATTGCCCAGTAATTCATTATCAGCCATGTCATCACAATGTTGCCATGTAAGCATTTAAAATTTTTTTTATTTGAAGACATTTAATTAATTTTGAATTTTAGACAATTTTTTAATTTTTACTGAAATTATTGAAATTATTTATGTTTTATTAGCAAAGATAAAATGTTTAAAAATTGCAATTTAATCCAACTAAGCAATTTTTAAATCCACCTAAGCAATTCTATTTATTTTTAATATTTTTTAATTTAATTAAATATTATGTAATTTTCGGAATTTTTGTATTTATTTTCGAAAATTATTTATAATTTTCGAAATTTAATTATTGTGTTTAAAAATGTAGTTAACAGGATTCGAACCTAGGATTTGCTAATACACTAATGAGTATGCTTACCACTAGAGCAACTTATTTTTTGAGATATATCTTCCAAAACCATAAATATAATGTTCAACAAAAAATTAATACCAGATTTGAGAATCCCTACAACTTAGGAAACTCAATATTTATTCTCTAAATATTACCCAATTCATTCGTTATATCTCTGGGACCCTAATATCTGGAACCCTAAAACACACATACACGATTCACTCATTCATCTCATCACACACATGATTTTTTTTCTTTTCTGATTTGATGTGCAGGTTATTTGTCTTCTTTGTTGGTAATATGTATCCAGGTACGATCAGAGATTTTTAAAAGATGGTGACAAGGTACTTCTATCTTGCTACAACTCCATATTTAATAGTGATATGTGATTATTTTTGTTCATGGTCTTTTTGGTGATTTCACAGGTTAAACTAATACTATTGAAAGACCAGTGGATGATGAATTATCTTGGTTGAACATATGGAGCCAAGAAACCAGTGAAAATATTTAGGAGCGGATAAACTTACAGAAAGCTGTGTTTGAACTTGAGCTACAACTCTTGATGGTATTGGTTTGAAGTTATTAACACTAACTTTTTTCTTCTCAAACAGGCCAATGAAAATGATGGAAGAGTTGTAGTAGTAGCAGAAGAAAGAGAAGGGAGCCAGAAGGCACCACCAGACACACATGGGGAATTTGGATAGAATCTACACATACAAAACTGATCGAAAATTGCATGTAAAAAAACACAAGTAACTGATGATCAGAATTGGCTTCATACAGGAAATATTGGGATGTGGTTGCCGACTTAAGATTATAGACAGCTAACATGAGTCATTGTATTTATGTCTCAATAGTTGTAATTTAACAGGTGATGCTTCCGAATGCTGCATTCGCAATGGTTCTCAGTATAGCAAAACATGCAAATCATACCATGAATTCCCTAAACTTTCTTTGTTAACTGTAGCAGGTGCTAAAGGAAAACCAACAAATGTTCCTGCATCCCGCTATAAAAGAACAAGACGTACGCCAAACTCCTTAAAGTAAGTGTGATTTCCTCAATTGTAATGCGTGGCATACGTATATCAGTTTAAATGATTATTAACTGTTGCAACTTTGCACAGATTATGGCTCTCAAATGATATGATTACTATGCTTTAGTAGAGTGAGTAGAACCAAATTTATCTAGAATTTGAACATGCGTCATAATCAAGATTGTTCACTTGGATTATTGTGCAGAATAATTCTCGAAACTGATGGGAATATGATTGCTGGAAAAGTAGCTACGCACAGCATAGATGAAGGATCTCCCTTATCACAACAGGTGAATGCAAATCATAACCTTTTACTTTGGTTCAAGACTCCAAGTTGATTTGAACTATGTTATGTCTTAACATTATAACTGAACCCGCATGAAACTTTAACTATTTTAAGATGTAGTAAATTGCGGAAAAATCTTGAGCTAAAAATTACCTGCTTTTTCCAGTCCTCATTTCAAATCCACGGGTCATTTTCACATTCAACGCACAATCCAGCTTTATTTTAATAAGTTACAATATTCTAATAAATCGTTCTTCACTTCAATTAGCTGTATGCAACTCTTTTCAATGGAGTAGTTACATATCTGGTTTCTTTCTCTGTCATTGTTTGCTATCGTTGATAACTACTCCAATGTCCAATGTACATTTTTTCCATTTCATTAGCAAATCTGAAAATGTTTTTCTTCTTATTTTGCAGACTATTACCCAAGCTTGGGCAGCAGCTCGTGAACACTTGACACGATCGCTTCTTAGATAATTCATTCTGCATTTACGTAATTTACTGTATGACTTGGAATGACTTTTAAATACCATTTGTTGCTTATGCTTCTTAATTAATTTAATAAAGATTGTTATTCATTTGCTACCGAGACTTGATGCTTAGTGAAAACATAGAAGAAGTTATCGTTATTGCCTTAATGGTGTGTCTACCCTATGGCATTGAGCTGGGAGTTTATTTTGTACATATGGGCAAAGTTATTGTTATCTGTATGTACTCGTCAATGGCATGTGAATCTCCTAAAGCCCTGCTTTGCTTTTCAAGCAGCAATTGACAGCGTATGTTGAAAAAACATTTGGGTTGATACGCGATAACTTAAAGAGAGAGATATCTCCATTGCTCGGGATGTGCATTCAGGTACTTAAATGTCAGAGGTAGGCAGGTAGCAAATGGGTGGGTCGGGCCGCTTCTGATTACCTGAAACAGTTTTTTGTACAAAGTTTGAAAATTAATTAGGCTGTCAAGTATGATAAAAAAGCTTTGGTATTATTTCGGTAATAAACTTATTCAGGTCGGGTATTTCATATTTATATGGAACATGAAGTAAGAAAATTGTGGGATGAGTCTCATGTTTTCGAGACTGAAGCTAAGGATCAACCCCCCAAAGTTGGTGAAAAATTGTTTATGTGTTATCTCCAAACTTGTCTGGATTGGTATGTATTGCCCTTCTCATTTTACTTCTGGAACTGACAGAGGCGACGAACTGCAGTTGATGAGCTCAATATGCGTAGCATTTTTTAAGAGGATGATGTCATCTGTGTAAGTTCAAATAATTCCTTTAAATAATGTTTGCTGACAGATTTTGTTATGCAAAATAAAAAGTGACATCATCTGAAGCTTTAGTATTTATAATCTTTAAATCATAAAAGTAGTTTTAAATCATCTGAAGCTTTAGATAGTAGTCTGTTATCATAGATTTAGAAGGGTCATTACTTTAGAACATCACTAGGTGTGGATCAGTGCACGAAACATTAATCAAGAATAACTATCCTCTTGGCCCGGTTATAATTGTTTTCTTTGTGTCCGTCGTCATTGGATCATGTAAGATTATCCTTCTTCTTAAGTGTCACCTTTTCAAATCAGATTTGTGTTAAGATGGTTGCTGAATCCTGTTTTATCTTTTTAGGTGATTGAAATTAGCAAAGGCAGCAAGGTCAAGTATGAGGTCAACAAAAAATCAGGACTTACCAAGGTAAATGAAGATGATAACTACATGGTAGAGGTTAAACAGGGCCTGGTTGACCTGAAACACTTTCCACCTGCTTTATTATATATAACCTGAGTTAAATATGAAATTTGGGTGATTTTTAACCCATTTGACTTCTTTGAACTGCTTACTTTTTAGTTAAATTTTTATCTTATCCATTTTGTCTGCTAGAGATAATAACCGGAATCGACCCGTTCACAAGTAACGAGTCAAAATTTTCATCTCTAAGTAATAATAACTAGCAAAATGATACTATCACAGAAGATTCATAATCATATGAGTTCCAAATATGCTTTTTCAGGTTGATCGTGTCCTATACTCATGAGTTGTGTACCCTCACAGTTATGGTTTTGTACCACGTACTCTATGTGAGGTCAATGATCCAATTGATGTCTTGGTCATCATCATGCAGGTATGAAAAATGTTGATTTATTTTTTTAAAGCTATATCATATTCACACAAATTGTTTCTTTAATCTTAATTTCGATGTATTATTTCTAAATTACAAAACATGTCACCTGCTTAATATAAGAACCTTTAAGCTGGATATCCTTTGTTTAAGCTTGAGCTGTTTGTTTATGCACTTTGAAAGTGATTAATGAAAATAAATTAATAAGAGGAAGATAATGAAACATGGTGATGTTTTTTGAAACTCATGAAACCTAATGAAACTCATGTCCCTGTCCAGGAAGGTATAAGATCGCTAAGGGAATTACTGAGGTTGTGAGCCTGTGAGGTATTTGCATAACGGAACTGTAAGATGTGTGGTCTATTGAGATATAAAGCCTTCAAATTTTTCTTCAGGAAAATAACCTAACATGAGGAACATATATGATTTAATTTTATGATGTGTCTATGCTTTGAAGGTATCATTCATTTTAATGATTTATAATCTATTATTAGGTTTGTAGCAATGTGATTCTGGATTAGCCACATGGACTTCTACCCCTTCAGTTCCTTGTCTTTGCAATACTATGAAAGGAATATTCAGGTAAGATTTTGATTGAGATGTTGCATGTATTTGACTCCTCAATATTCCCAACATTGGAGAGTATCTGATAAAACTGATGCTTATGCCTTTGGGGTTGTTCTTTTGGACTCATAACAGGACGAAAGCCGATTGAAACACGGAGACGAGCAACTCGCAAGCATAGGTTAGTACTGAATAATAACAAGGAAAAAAGTAAAGTATTTGACGAGGCCAAACGTGATGAGGAGAAGGTTGGTGATGAGGGTTTGGTGAAGAAGTCTGTTAGCAAACACAAACAGAAGTTGGTGATACATAATAAAAAGGGAAAAAAGGAGGGCAACGTTGGTGGTAAGGGTGTGGTGACGAAGGCAAATTGCAAGCGTAAAAATGGTAAAAAGCATCTGGGTTCCGGAACCAAACATGATGTAGACAGGATACATGCTGGTTAAGATCGGGTAGAAGCGGTGAAGACATCATTTGCTGCAGAGTATTATTTAAAAATTGTAAGAGGTTATACAGTAACGAAAACATATAGAGCACCTGTAAATTAAAACAACTTAAAATGAGGATATGTGAAACTGAAATGCTTAAAGGGTTCACATATCCTCATCAACATAAAACAAGTTTTCAGGTTCAGAATAGTATATACTATTTTGTGTTTGCAAATTTTCTTAAAATGCTTGTAGGGTTCACATGAGTATGAGTATAATAATTATTAGGTTTTTTATTTATTGCATTTAGTACCAACATTATTTTTCATTTGTTTGTTTTTAACATTACTACTTTTTTCTGCACATATGAGTCAAGAGGAAAGAAAACCATCTTTTATTGACTTAATGTAAAGAAAAGTGTACAATGACTAACAAGGGACCAGCGGGGATATTACTAAACTTGGAAAGTTTAATGATGTTTTGGCTAATAAAATCTTGTGAACGCTATATTATTGTAGGTTATTGCAGTTGCGATCTCGATTGGAGTTGGGTTACATGCAATTTCTCATTTAACATGTGACTTCCCAAGACTAATTCACGCAACTAAAGAACAGTATGCACCGCTAGAACAGTTTTTTGGGGAAAAAGCCAAGAATTATTGGCATTTTTTGAAGGAACCAGTAGGGTACACAGGAATCATAATGGTAGTACGAATGACTATAGCTTTTACACTAGCAACTCCGTGGCTAAGGCGAGGCACACTCAAACTACCCTCATTTTTAAAGAAGCTAACGGGATTTAATGCATTTTGGTATTCCCATCATCTTTTTGTTATTGTCTACACGCTGCTAATAATTCATGGTCTAAAACTTTACTTTACCAAGGACTGGTACAAAAAGACGGTTAGTTCCTCTATATTCTCTCAGTTGTCCAATCTATTTGTCCTAAAAGTTGTAACTTCTAACATATGACTGATAAAGTCACTTCAGCAACAAATCAACGATGCAAATGAGCAACAAATTAAAGACACACAGGTTTTATGTCTATCTCATTTTTATATATGATTGGCCTCTTGCTTTCTGCACACATATGTATATACATGTTCTGAATCTAATTAATCTATGATCATGCCATAATTCTCATAATCTAACATGTATATGCTACATTGCTAGAATAGTTATTGCTAAATGAACTAAAGCGACCGGTCTCATGGGTCTTTCCACTCGTGAATGAGAATCTTTCAATGCTTATACTTCACCGATCATATTGTTGGAGCTTTCAAATTAGTTATCCTGCTTTTATGGAGTAATTTGTGCTACTTAAATCAAAGTGGCATCTCCGTAGTAAATGCTAATATCATATATGTACAAAGTAAAAACATGCACGTAATGTTGATTAATCATATTAATCTGGATATAGAGTTTTACATGGCCAAATGTTGCATATGGGATGTCTATTGCTGAACCTTTTCCAGGGGAGCTCGCACCCTTTGATGGACATTGTGTTTTAGGATGTGACTATAATGCTTCGTTAGTATATATTGCAAATACTAAAATATAATCTGATAACCCTTAAGTTAGAAGTCCTAAGATGGGCTGTTGAAAGGGATGTAAATGACTAAATATTTTCAAAGTTATCGGCTTTCTTTGAATCAAAATAACTACTTAATGTGGCCAGTTTTGAGTCAGCTCATATGTTTTTATTTTTATTATTTACTAATTATACATGAAAAATCCACCAACATTCATACTTGACTCATCTTGATATTGTTAAATACAAATAGATGCGATTGGAATTTATTAAAGCATTCTCAAGTTGGGCGACTCTACCGGGCAGCTCAGACACCTGCGTTGCCAGCTCCAGGTCTGCCAGAGTAACTGTGACCAATATTCTTTTAACGTACATTAAGCTGAGTATAGCTATTTGAATAGTTTGGGTGGTTTATACGTACGTTATCCATTGTTTTAATGTACGTTTGACCAAGAAAATTGAACTATCAATAACTAAATACATCTCCTAGAATCACATGCTTAACGAAAATCTCAATTCCAAATAATTTGTGGAACAAACAGAAAGTATTTGGAATCAAGGCCTGATTTCTTTTGGTTTTGTAATGGCTACATTCTTCGTTTTGCTGACCTGAAATAGGAAAGGGGAAGGCATGACAGCTTGAAGTAACTTCGGGCACCGAGTCATACAGCGGATGCAGTTACATGAAGGGGTTGATCGACAAAGGGTTGGAGCTAAGTTAACCAAGTTGAGGAAGGACCAATCTGACTACATCAGTGTACCAATCGAGGGACCATACAAGCCTGCTCACTACAGGTATTGAGCGGCGTTGGTTTTTGATGATATGATTTGGATGTTGGTAATGTGGTGATTGTTGGATTTTATAAGATACATTTCCAGTACTATGTTTTAGCGCTTAGTTTTTGGATGCTTGCGAGGAGCTATTGCAGCGTATCGAAGAAGACAGGATATTACGACAGCAAGAGGGAGTTTCATGATAAGAATTAAAAGAATTGTCTCTGCAAAATGGAACCAGAAGCCTGAGTTGTGGCTCAGCGGAGGTCAACTAGACTATGTAGCATATAAGGAGCTAGAGCCCATCTGGTTCAATCAAGTGCATTTAATTATGGCTGACAACAACATGCCCGGCCGTAACTCAATCTGTTGCGTTTTGGCATGTGACTTTGTTTTTGAGTGAAAGCTAGATGGTCCTTCAAAAGGCCTCAATTTTGTAAGTTGATGTAGTTTATTTTTCTGTAAGTTTTAGCTTACATACAGTAGATAGTAGGATAGTGTCCAATTTTTAGGTCCATTTGTTCTCATTTTCATTTCGCGGGTGAAAAAGACACGACCTGCAAAATGTAAATGAGAATGGGCTTAAATATAATTCTTCTTATTAAATATCTTTCGTGTAAATAGCCATTCTTTTGCTGTCTATTCTTAGAGCATCCCAACTATTTGAATGTAATTTTGGCATAAGTTAATATTCCTATTCTGTCTTTACATAAATAACAATAATTGCAATTACTATTGTCACAATCGTTGTTTTACACAATTAGTTTAAGAAATTAAGCATATTGGCATAAGGAGGAGGGGTGAATATGAGATTCTCAGAGCCATGGATGCGTGAATCGTGAATCTTGACTCCAGTCCATGTCACATTTTGGCAATCGGAGCTCTGATATCTTCGCTGCCCCCATTGGTAATTTCAGGTTGGGCTTCTTATCTGTGTCGTTTGTTGAATCAGATGCCACGTGGCTTAATGTCACTGCTTGTGGCGCCGACAAGTCAAGATGTTGACTATCGATTGAGCTTGGAGATGGTGGATGCTGTCATTCGTAAATGAGAGATGCGTACAGGTCATAAAATGGTTTGACACATGGGTTGGGTGATGAATTTAAAGAAATTTGGGTTGAAACGTGTAATTTTTGCTACTGTTTGAGTTGACCCGTTGACACTTGTAGCTACTTTTTGAGGTTTTGAACTCCCTAAAACTTAGTATTATGTGACTTCGGATGTTGTGTACAGTAAAAAAGTAACTTACACCTCTAGATATGCACAATAACCTACATCTTTTAGATGATGCAAAACTCATTAACAGCAGCTCAATGGTTCTCTTGGAAACTAATATATTGCGCTGCATGTCTTTTTTTAGGGCATTCCAGTCACTGAAGTGCAAATTCACACATATTAGAAGAAACCTGACATTGCATCTTCATGTCCATATCTTCAGGTTGAAATCAAAGCAACTTGATCAAACAAAGGTTTATAACAAAAAAATCATATATAGATATGGCGATCGTAAATGATGTCAATAGCTCAATGAATGCAATTCATTTGTCCAACAATAAGGATTGGATGGAAACACATATGGAAGTTGACCATTGGGCACCCACACAAACTGAACTTGTTGATGAAATGGACATTAAGATGTTTGAAGGAGAAAGAGAAACATATGAAATATATGTAGAATTTTGCTCAGAAGACGCTGCTAAGGCAATGGAAGTTTACTTAAGCATTATGAGTGAAGTGGTTGGTGGTCGTGAGAATGCATTTGCAGTACTAGCAAGCACCATGCATGATCTAAATTGCTTTGTTGTCAATCTTACAAGAGCTGAGTTAGAAAAACTTGTGGAATTAGACAATGAGAGACTTCGGGGAATCTACCCTCCTTACAAGGCAACATAATTGGACATTAGTAATGGAATGTTGTTTGTGATTGGTAATGAAGATAACTGCACACTGTTTGCATTTGCCTTTCCTTTGGGCGTATCGGAAATTGATGTGGGTAAGCATGTATTCTACTATTTTCTGTATGGAGGCGAGAATCATGAATCAGTCTACGTGCGTGATTTGGTTTCTGCATGACTACAGGTATTTTCTATTCTTCTTCTTCTACCTAATTTCATTACTTTAGTTAGTAATATACATTATACTTGTGGTAAAAAAACATTCGACGGAGTTAGGCAGCCAAGTTCCCGTATAACTGTGTATGTGGGGATTAAGTAGATGACACTTAATCGCGTTCGCGTAGGTAATTGCAATTAAATGATGCGTAACTAGATATGCGCCCATTTGCAATATGCTACTGTATGTTTGTGCAAAGTTGTTTAAAAACGTCAACTTTTCACCACAAACAAAAAGTAGTGTTAACCAACTCAACAAAACACACCTTTTGTGAATAATTAAATTTTCCTATTCTCGATTGCAACAGTGATAATGGTGACGATGGTTTTTTCCAACTACTGGTAATGACCTAAAACCAGAAGTCGTCATTGCCAGCCGCAAATATTGTGTCTGTATTTTGGTGTGTGCTCCAGCGAACTCTGCACTTGATGAGATTGTGTTGTTTTAATACATTTTCATTATCTACAACTTTATAACCATGCATATAATTCATAATGTTGTAAAAATTATATATGTTGTCTTATTAACCATCCATTCAAACCATACAATTATTTAAAATTTATTTAAAAAAAAAAAACACAATTGTCTTATAATATTGTCAAACAATTTTTAAAAATATATTTAAGTTATTTAAAAACAACAAACAAATAATTATAAGTCATGCACACCCAATCGTATTATAATATTGCTTGACAATTTTTAAAAATGTATTTAAGTTAACACATTTGACCTGCCTCATGACACTAAATACTCGGTGACACCTATTCAATCTAAGAAATTGACATTTGTTTTGATACTTTTGCAAGGAACCTACCACATCAGAGGCAGAGGCTGCTACTTACTATGCTGATGTTTTCAAACAAAGTATCATTCCCGCCAGGGAAAGTATATCACAAACGAGGTACTTGAAATCCTCCATACTCAACACCTATTGGCTACTGATGTATATCACAGGTAACAAAAGCTTAGTATGTCAAAATATTTTTACGAAAAATTCAAGTATGACAACTCGCTTGGTAACTATTATTTTTTGAATAAATTCATGTAATATGTTGAGCATCGATGAATTATTTTCTATAAACAAATTTTTAGATTTATAATCTTAGTTCACCCGATATGTAGAGTTTTCTTTTCACAAATATATTTTTTAAAACTTACAACTTTGTGCACACTTAAATATTGAACTTTGACAACAATAGCTCTTATTATTATAGTTGATTGACATTTTGGTGGTTCTCTGCAAGCCCATTGAGATGGCAACAATGCTGAAAGTCAGAGCATATTAAGGCCATCATTACTGCACAAGCAGTGCTGCTGCTTAATTCAAAATATCCATCTGTTACCCCCTTCATTTGTCCTGTTCCTGCTCATACCACAAAAGGACCGCTTTGACCCGCCCATCTTGTCACCTCTACTATTGTTTGTGTTGTGATCGTTTTTAACAGAAATTTCTACATGGTGTAGTGCACTCATGGACTGTGTGGGTGTGAGAAAGGTCATCTTTGGGGAAAACTTCAAGTTCTTGGTCTTGGAACTGCATTGAAGATTCTATTTTCTGTCGATGATCAGAGTAACCCGGACCCGCATGTGAGTATCTTATATTCTTTTAAGATGGTCTCAGTGAAGGTCTTTTCATTTCTTAACAAACACTATTTGTAATTATGTTTTCATTTCTTCTGCTTTTTGATATGATCTATAATTAGTTCTTCCTAGAAATCAAACTTATCAGTTTTGCGAGTCAAACCATATTTCCCTATTGTCATCAATAAAGACTATTGGCTTTGGTGCTTCTATTGCATGACCTTATCACTTATATCATGTATATGCATGGGGTTTCAGGTACTAATACAGTCGGTGGAGCAGTTAATCAGGACTTCCCATCTCAAATGGTGAGTGAGTTTTAGTTTATATGGTTGTATGCAATCATGCTGCTACCAGTTGAACTTATACTTTGTATATATTGTAGAACTTGGGTAATAAGATTGATTCAAGCTTATGTCAAGGTGCTGATTATTATATATCTTGGATCTTTATATACAAATCCTAAATGGAAGTATATGAAGTAAATTACAAGAATAACACTTTGTGCGTTAACTTAACTTTGTGATATGTGACTACCAGGACAATTATTTTAATGTGGTAACAATGTGATTGGTTTAGTTGTTGCGACTGTTGGTGATAATTTCTATTGGTGGATATTTAAATCAATTAGTCATCGAACTATAATGGAGGAGGCAAGTTACTCTATATTCTCACTTATATATGTCTCATTCTGTTTAATTACTATGAAAGTATGAATGTAGATTAAAAATTGGGTGACGATTAATTATTCTCACTTATACATATCTCCATTTTATTAAAAGTGATTGACAATGATTATCTCAATAAGATGAACAAAACCCAGAGATAATTCCATTTCTATTAACAATGACAATGATCATTCATTCTCCCGTAAAAGATGAACAAAACCCACTATATACATGTATGTTTATCTCTACCTGCACATTACCCAGATGGGATCATGAAGAGCGCAAACATATCCTCAAATTTTGCACAGAAGATTTATAGAAACAACGTCTTTTTTTATCCTAGAGCAATCCGCTGGCAACTCATTTAGAAGTTTTGAAACAATGGTGGTACAATGTTATATCGTTTTGAGTAATGAATTATATTTTTTTTGCATTTTATGCTACGGTATAAAGATTGAAACTTTAATATGAAAGATATGGCTTATGGTAGGGATTGTTGCATTTTGGCCTCCAGTGCTACATGTCCACAACCTATGAAGGCTACATCAGCTATTTCGATGAAATAATACTTATCTTTGTAATGACGGACTGTTTGTGGATAAATAATTTATATTTTCTTTTTGCTTTGCTTTTAGGGATCAATAATGGTTGAAAAAATCATGTTGTCGCATGTTGCCTGTTGTTGGAAGTGACGAGTTCATCACTGCACACGTTAAATATGTAGAGCTCCGGGTTGAAAGAAACGGACAATCTTGAACAACTCCCAACGCTCGAACCTCAAGAAAGTGGTAATGTTAAATTTCTCAAGAACCAGACTGGAAGAACTTATAATACTTATTAATCTATTATAATGCTTCCTTATTTTCTATCTATTATAACTAGACAGCTGGATTCATTCGAATTTTTCCTAACATTTGATCCATTTCTGTTAAGCTTGTGGTAATTACGTTAGTTAGCCTATTAGACTTTCTTAGTTCCTTTTAGTGATCTGCTTATGTTTTTATATGACGGGGCTTGCATATTACTAACGGATGTCAATGGCACAGATAATGGCAAAAGGAAATACGTCACCATGAGCATACAAACGTTGCGCAATGCATGGCTATAGGATGCCCAGTTCAGAAACAAGTTTAAAGATGAGCTGATGATCAAACTATTTTAGTAAACATCATGTGAAGCGACTCACGAAAATTAGACACGGGTGTAAGGTTGTCATTGCGATGCCAGGGTGTCTTAATGACTCTTTAGAGAGGGATTATATTTTATAAACCAATTTAACTATGATGTTCTTGCTAAGGCTGATTGTATGGCTGATATGGATTGTGAACAAGTTGTGGGTGTTCTTGATGCAATACCATATTGCCATCAAGTAATCTTAAACCCGATAATAAATATGGTCCAAGAGCTAGATGAGAAAAATGATATGTATAGGATGACATGTTTAGTGCAACAATGCTTACACCTGTTTAAAGACTAGCTAGGATTTACGTGAGGAATCATGTTGTCATGACTATCGGACCGCATGAAAAGCAACTGATTGGATTAGCAACCAATCTAATTACAATTAGTTTTTGTCCCATGATTACACAACTCATTCGAACTATATATTAATTGTATTTTAAATCTATTTTTGGATGACGGTACAATATATAGCAACTTCTATATGACTGAGGTTGTCTCTTTGAAACATGAAAAAAAAATTAAATTTACATAAAAAAATCTCCTAAAATAAGGAGTGCGAAAGTTTCAAGAGTAAGATGACTTGGGAGTTTATGTCAGATATGGTGATGATACTTTGATATAACACATAAAATGGGTGAAATAGAGGAGTGTGACTAAAGTTTCATCATTGAGATGACTCAATTTTGGGATTATCTGAGCAATAATGATGATAAATATGTTGCAACATGTTCAGAATTGAGGTCAAAATAGGTTTGGTTGAGTTAAAATGATTAATTTCATTCTCCAATTTTAGTTTCTATATGTAAAAATACACTAAATTGTTCACGGTGGTCCTAAATTTGAGGGCAACAACTCCTTTCCTTTATAAAGATCTGTTGTATATCATTACCACGAGAGCCGCATAACAAAGTGAGGTAAAATTGAACTGGTACGATCCAAGATGCAAATATATAATTAAACAAAATTGCACATCACATGCTTAATATTACCAAAATTTCAATCACTAATGTATGTCAAAACCGCGTATATGCGCTGGCATCTAAACTTTCATTTGATTATAAGCTGAAACGATGGATTCAATAAGTTCTTGCCAATAACCACGTCCATTGAATAAAAACATGAAACTAAACTCAAACATACAAGAAAGTCCTAAAGCTTTGGAACTTCTTCAGTTGTATTGTGATGGCACATGTGATGTTTCAATTGTTGGTGAGTCATGTTATAAAAATATTTTAATTACTTCTTTGATGCCATGACTTTTGATTCATTATTTTTATCTATTTTTATTGATATATTCAGATGGTGAACTTTGGGTCATCTTTGGTTGATTTACTCCTATTGGCAAAAGGTTGCAAGTGATGATGATATAGGTATAAAGAAGATTGCACCAAACACACCGCTAAAATAAAATATTTGTTGGTGTTAACTTATATGGTGTTTCATACAATAGGTTTATAATTTCTTCATGTAAAATGTTAGTTTGATAGCCAAGTCCCTTTAATTTGTTGACACTTCAAGTCATTTTTCTTCTTGTGTTTTTATAGGTTTTGTATAGATGGTAGGTTCAATAAGGCAATTAAACTCTACCGTCGGCCTCGCTATAATTATTTTGCTTATAGTGTTTGAAGAAAGTTGAAAATGTCCGATGGAATTTTTGTAAGCCACTTTGATTATCAATTCATAGCTAAATTGTTTTTGAAGAGTCCGTTATTGATGCATATAGAGATTGGTCCGTCATATTGTTGATATATGTTTAAGTTTCGCAACACACTGCTTCGCTTTTAGATAAATCTTTAGAGTTAGCTTTGTAGCTAAGATATTAAAGTATATCGTTGTTGTTACTTTGATAAAGCTTATAGCGCTTATGCATACAATGTGATGAGTAACTTTCCTACTTTACGATCACACTTAATCTACATAAACTTGCAGCCGGTGGATGATTTTGATGAGATCACGCATCACTTTGTTGAATGTATATATGTTCACTCTTACAACACAAAGTTAATGGTAAAATTTTATAATTTGACTCTCATTTCTTTTATTTCCCACATTGTTTATAGAGAGTAATACTCGTGTTTTTCGATGTGTGATATAACAAAGATGATCTTTGTCTTTGATAGAAAGTCGGTGGTGCTAATCAAGCTCACATACCAACTTCAACAACATATCAAACCGCCTCAAAGAAATCAAGTAAGCAAATAGACTTTGTTTTCGCCACTTTATTCGCTTTCAAAACAACTTTTTACATACCGCATACAATATTCAAACCGATGAGCTATTGAGCCTTGGTGCACCCAGGTTGCGGCTTAAATTAGAGATGTCAATATAGACGGGTTGGGTAAGTGGTCAAAACAGTCAATTTGTTGTATGTTAAAACACAATGTCTGGTCGAGCTCACCTCTCACTTACAAAACCAAGCCCCGAACAGTAAGTTTTTATAACACAATCCATCAGAATTCTAAGGTGTTTGATGCGCGTTTTAAAGTGATGATTTGACTCGATAATCAAAAAAGTTATCGATGTAATATAATGCGATGAGGAGAGGTGTTTGGTTGTCTTCTTGTCGCTTAACGTTGTAATTATAATATAATCGTTGTTCCATTGTTTGATACCGATAAGTGACAAGTATAGTTCATTACATTAAGGTGGTGCATGATGTTGATCTACAAAAGCTATGTGTTCGGTTCGTCATGGATAGAGTTGGTTTGGTTGGTTCGATGGACCTACATATTGTGTAGCATTTGACATCACTTACATGGTATGCCTCCCAACGCATGGTGGTCATGGCTCCTTCGGATGAAGCCGAACTTGAAAACATGGTAGCTACTACTACACCCATTGATGACACCTTCCCGAGAGTCGATGGTTTTGGTGCACCTCTTCCTCCCAACACTAAAAGATAGAAACTAACAAAATTTAAGCTCTTTTGGCAAAAAAGGTTCTAATAATATTTTGTAACATATTGATTATCGATGAATATTGAATTGGTTTACCAAGTGTTTGAAATTTTCAAAAAAATAAATTACTACTGCAGCATAGATGTTATTTGTACTCAAAATTTACTTCATGTCTATAGAAAACTTTGTATATATTTTGCTCTCAAAAATTATCACAAGTTGGATACAAAGACCGGACAACCTTATGTTGGTCTTTCAAGAGTTAAGACGAAAAAAGGTTTTAAGATTCTTTGTTGTGACAAAGATGATTAATACACGAACTTCGCAACAAATGTCGTGTACAAAGAAATTTTATTTTGTATATGAATAAAATGATCATCTTTTTTTTTTTATTTCGCTATGACGATTAATAAAAGTTAAGTCCAAACATTGTCCCAGATTGGTTTGTTTCTACAAAAGACGGTATACTTATATTATTTAATTGTTTCATTATCTTTTATATGTATAACACTAAACTTAGTTACTTATAGTTTGTATGTATTTATAATTTACATCCACGCAAACCATACAATTATTTATAATTCTAAAAAAAAAAAAAAAAACAAAAAAAAAACCAACAACTAAAAACCAAAGAAACAATTGTTTTATAATATTGTTTGACAATTCTAAAAATTTATTTTAGTTAACAAAAACAACAAACAAATAATTATAGTCATGTCACTTCATTGGGCTTCAAAACTAGTATATATATATATATATATATATATATATATATATATATATATATATATATATATATATATATATATATATATATATATAATATATTTATCGGAGTTGTGGGTAAATAATATATTTGGTAAAACATAATATTTATAGTTTACGCGGATGTGGTCGCCAAATAAAATATGTGTTAAACATATTTATTTAGACAAAAAGTGGTAAAATTTATATAAGTTATTAATCTTATAAAAAGTTTTGGTGTAAAATGCCAACGTGTTAACTTGAGGGATTGATGTTGTAAGAATTTATTATAAATTTCAAAACTTATAAAAGTTTAAAGGAAATGTTGCATGATCAAAAGTTGAGGGGTTTAAAGTGTAAGTTTAACATTAGTTATAAAACTTTTAAAGGTTTTAAGAGGAATGTCAAAGGATGCGAAATAGAGGGACTAGATCTGTCAATCTGTGAAAGTTTCGAATAACAAATAAAAATTATCAAAATGGCAGTGCCCAGATTCGAACTCACGACCTCTTGGTCACAACCCAAGGGTCACTACCATCCGAGCAAATGGCCCTTTTGTGTTATGTTTTGCAGTTTCACGTATTTTAAGGGCGTTTTCCACTGTGTTTTATTTTGCTTTCAAGTTTACTCAGTAACTAATGAGCGTGTGATTGCATGTATTCATTTCTCATGTTCATTTCCTGTTCTAGCCCATGAATCATTTCCTTTGATCAAACATGTTAGCTTAAATTTTTAGCTTATTCCAAATAAGCTCGGATGAGCTTTTGGGCCTACGAACCCAATAAGCTTTCGATACGTGATTCAAGTTTACGAAATGAGTTTACCCAAATGTTTTAGAGTTTTCGAAATCTTTAACTCGCTTTTAACCCGAATAAGCACTTCGTCCAACTAGCCAATAGTTGTGTTTACTTTTCTTTTATGTTTTCTCGATGTCGTTTTGTGTTCAAAACTTCAAATAAGTCACGATGTGTGTGAGTGTGGTGTTTCGAGTATGTATATATATATATATATATATATATATATATATACTAGGCGAAGACCGCTTTCAGCGGCATCGGTTTCTAGCGCAGACAATTAACGATATACGATATTGTGGTAAGTGTTTTGTATAACGCTCAAAATAAAACGTGAAAAAGATGAAAATGTAATTACAAACCGTTGTAATACGTGATAATTCAACTCTAAGAAAAATTTTAACATATATCAAACGACATAGAAAAATATTTAATGAAACTTAAAATAAAAGATTACATCAATTATGAAATATTAATTAACAACACACGTTACTCGTCACGTAAAACTTCGATACACGACATTTGAGGTATAGATTCCTCGCTGACGGAACTCTTTGACTGGTTTAACCAATACCTTTGTTGTTCTACGAGATATCCCTCTAGACAATGCCACATAAAGCTGGCCATGAGAGAAAACAGAATCTGGCAAATAGACACCCACATTTGGAATTGTTTGGCCCTGAGCTTTATTATAGATTCCCACATTTTGAGTGTTTATGTAACTTAAACAATTTCAAAAATTTCACATGTTAAAACTTAAACAATTTTAAAAATTTCAAATACCTCAAATTAAAAAATTGAATTTTGAATTTTAAAAAAAATTGAAAATATGTCAATTTTTATAAATTCTGAAATATTTTAAGAATTTATATATATATTAAAAAATATGTCAATTTTTAAGCATTCGAATATTTTAAAAAATTTATATATAAATTCTGAAAATATGTCAATTTTTAAGCATTCGAATATTTTAAAAAAATATATATATATTTTTTTAAAAATTTATTTTTTTCTCAATTATTTCAATGTAAAAAAAATCAAAGTCAATAATTCAAAATTTTAAAAATTTCAAATTTCAAAAAAAAAAGTTTAAAATTTTATTAAAAAACGGATTTTAAAATTCTTGATTTTTTTTTTTTTAAACCAAATTTTAAAAGTTTTAAAATTTTCCAACTTTTTCAAAATATTTCATTTTTTTTAAATTACGAAAATTTATACTTTTAATGTTATTTAATTTTAAAAACTATTTCAATTTTTAAGAAATATTAAAATTCAAAGTCACTAATTCAAAAATTTCAAAATATTTCAAATTTCATACAATTTCAAAATATTTCAAGTTTCTAAAAATTTCAAGTTTCAAAATATTTCAAGTTTCTAAAAATTTCAAGTTTCAAAATATTTCAAGTTTCTAAAAATTTCAAGTTTCAAAATATTTCAAGTTTCAAAATATTTCAAGTTTCAAAATAAAAGTTTAAAATTTTATTAAAAAACTGATTTTTAAAATTTTGATTTTTTTTTTAAATCCAAATTTTTAAAAGTTTTAAAATTTTCCAACTTTTTCAAAATATTTCATTTTTTTTTAAATTACTAAAATTTATACTTTTAATGTTATTTAATTTTAAAACTATTTCAATTTTTAAGAAATATTAAAATTCAAAGTCACTAATTCAAAATTTCAAAATATTTCAAATTTCATACAATTTCAAAATATTTCAAATTTCTAAAATTTCAAGTTTCAAAATATTTCAAGTTTCTAAAATTTCAAGTTTCAAAATATTTCAAGTTTCTAAAATTTCAAGTTTCAAAATATTTCAAGTTTCAAAATAAAAGTTTAAAATTTTATTAAAAACGGATTTTTAAAATTCTTGATTTTTTTTTAAATCCGAAATTTTTAAAAGTTTTAAAATTTTCCAACTTTTTCAAAATATTTCATTTTTTTTTTAAATTACTTAAAATTTATACTTTTAATGTTATTTAATTTTAAAACTATTTCAATTTTTAAGAAATATTAAAATTCAAAGTCACTAATTCAAAAATTTCAAAATATTTCAAATTTCATACAATTTCAAAATATTTCAAGTTTCTAAAATTTCAAGTTTCAAAATATTTCAAGTTTCAAAATATTTCAAGTTTCAAAATACATCAAAGTTCTAAGTTTAAACTTTCAAAATATTCCAAAAATTTTGAATTTCAACTAATTTCAAAATTTACAATAAACTTTATAATAAATTTACTTAATAAAGTTTATAACAAAATTTATACAATAAACTTTATAACAAATTTACACAATAAACTTTATAACAAAATTTACATCATAAACTTAATAACTAAATTTACACAATAAACATTATAACAAATTTACACAATAAACTTTATAACTAAGTTTACACTACAAGCTTGTAACAAAATTTACAAAATAAACTTTATAACAAAAATTTTACACCATAAACATTATAACAAAATTTACATTATAAATTTTACAACATATTTACATCATAAACTTTATAACAAAGTTTACACTATAAACTTGTAACAAAATTTACACTATAAATTTATGACAACATTTACGTCATAAATTTTATAACAAAGTTTACATAATAAACTTCATGACAAACTTAATAACAAAATTTATGCTATAAACTTCATATCAATATTTACACTATAAAATTAATAACGAATCTACTCAATAAACTTTATAATAATGTTTACAATATAAACTTAATACAAAATTTACATATAAACTTTATAACAAAATTTAAGCCGTAAACTTTATTATAACAATTTACATATGATATTAACATTAACAATAACCATTATAAGAAATATTAACAACAATTAAAAAATAAAGCATACTATTTCCAAGAATAAATATGATTCCGCTACTTGTCCGCAAGAGTGGCTACCGCAAAAAAATATAAAAATGTTAGATCTACAAACTTAAACTCATTAGATCTAAAAAAATCGGATCTATAGAATTAAAACTTATGGATTTTAAAAAAATTAAAAAATACGGATTTTACAAAAAAACTAAAAAATATATGGATCTTTTAAAATACGGATTAAAAACTTATGGATTTTAAAAAACTAAAAAATACGGATTTTCAATAAATCTACAAATAAAACATTAGATCTAAAAATTTCGAACTTCAAAGAAAAATAAAACTTACGGATCTTTGAAAATAGTAATTAAATAAATACGTATTTTAAAAGAGATCTAAAAAATTCGGATCTTTAAAAAAATAAAACTTACGGATGTATAAAAAAAAAAAACGATTTTTTTTTAAAAACTTTAAAATACGAAACTTTAAAAAAAATAGATCTAAAAAATCAATAGATCTACCAAAAAGATTGGATCTAAAATAAAAAATGAAAACAAATTTACGTAATATATTTTTTAAGACCAAAAACGTGATTTATAAAAAAAAATTACGGATCTATTTTTTTAAGACCAAAAAACGAGTATTTATCAAAAAAAATTATGGATCTATTTTTATAAGACCAAAAAACGCGTGTTTATAAAAAAAATTACGGATCTATTTTTATAAGACCAAAAAACGCGTATTTATAAAAAAAAAATTACGGATCTATTTTTTTAAGACCAAAAAACACATATTTATAAAAAAAAAATACGGTTATATTTTTTATGACAAAAACGATATTTATCAAAAAATTACGGATCTATTTAATTTATGACAAAAAACGATATTTGTGGAAAAAAATTACGGATCTATTTAATTTATGACCAAGAACGATATTTGTGAAAAAATTACGATAGTATAAAAACGTACCAAAATAACGTGGTATGGTGGTGGCGATGAGGTGGTGGCGGCGGGAGAAGGGTGGCGGCCGGTGGTGTTGAGTGGCGGGTGGTGAAGGTTGTGTAGGGTTTGGTTTTGTGGAGAGTTTTTATAAAATGAATGTGTTTGTGAGAGTGTTTTTTATAAAATGAGATTGGGGTTTGGTTGGGATGAGAGTGTGTTTTTTGTGTGTTTTTTTTGTTGGAGAGTAGGGTTGGTTGGGAGATGAGAGTGTTTTTTTTTAAATGAGATGAGAGTGTTTTAAGTGTGTGTTTTTTTAAATAAAAAATATAAAGGGGAAGTAAATAGGATTGGAGGATGGGTTTTTTGTTTGTTATTGGTTTGTTGGGATTGGATGATGGTTGGTTTGGTAATTTTTAGGATCCGATGTTGGTTTGGTATGTGTAAATTCAGGCTTGGATGTAGGTACGGGTGGCTGAATCTTAAAGATGGAGGGTTGGGTTTTGGTTGGGGATATGCATGCTTTATAAGTAGTATAGATATATATATATATATACTAGTGGCAAAACCCGTCCGATGGACGGGTATGACTTGTGGTTTTTATTTTTAGGATTTAGTAGAACAAATATATACTAAAAAGTAATTAAAAGTTAAATGAAACAGTTAAGATCTATAATTGATGTTACCGTAATCCATAAAACGGCTAAAAGCATGTAAGTACTTTGATTTCTGGTTTTTATTTTTAGGATTAAGTTGAACATATATATACTAAAAAGTTATTAAAAGTTAAATTAAACGGTTAAGAACTATAATTGATGTTACCATAATACATAAAACGGCTAAAAGGAGGTAACTACTTTCTAACATTTTGTTCTAAACAGTACTAATCCTGAACATCTTTTACATTTGATAATATTATTAACATTTATTATTAGTATTTTATTTTTGTTAATTATGTTTATTTACTTATTGTATATAGGTGCTTCCAGCTGATTTTTTTTCTTCCAAATTTAGATGATGTTGACGAATTTGAAATATCTGTGAATGGATTTATGGTGAGGTTTGATGTTCGTTGTGATGAGAATACGTATGTATTGTCGGGTGACAAGTGGAGTTTTGTTGTTGATACCCTTTGTTTGTTAAGTGGTGATGTTTTTATGTTTACCATGAATAGGGGAAAAAGGTTGTGGTTATATGCTTTTGATAATGATGATAGAATCCTTACAGATGTGGTTTTTAAAAGGGCGGATTCTTTAAGGAGCTCCAACTACCATTTACTGAGTTAGAGCAGTGTTAGTGTTTTTGTTCAAACTTCTTAAATTTTATTGTTTAAATTTGATTTCATTATTTTGTTACAGAAAAAAAACAAACGTTTATAAAATATGAGGGAAAAAAAGTTACAAAGTGGTATGTAAGAACAAAGTATTCATCCAAACAGTAGGACGTCGAGTTATCAGGTTTAGTATATGTGAATAACACATTTAAAAGAAGTACAACACACTTAAAGAAAAAAAGAAAGGGTAAAAGCTAAATATGCTTAATGTACTTTCCATCACTTCTCATTATTCTTCATCTACTCTAAATATTGTCATTATACACGTTAGGAATTGTATATAAAGGGTTATTTGGTCATTTTACACATAATCTTCTTCTTTTTATACATATTTCCATATTATAAAAGAAAACCACAAAATTTCATGCGAAATTTACAAAAAAATATAACTCAGTGGGTTTGCAATTGAACTTTTTCTTGTATATAACTTGTGGGTTTGAAAAATTCCATGTGAAACATGGTGAAATGTGTTTTTGCAAACGTGAAAAATGAACTTAACAAAGTGGGTTCGCAAACGTGGATTTCGTTTGTTCCCGTAGATCAATGTGTACATTTTAGTGTACCACTGTACTTCATTTTTCATCGTCAAAATGGTGAAGTGTGTTATATTCCCTTTTGCAAAATTCGCTATACTTCTTTTGTAATCACTCGTGAATATAGCAACGTGAGTTTGCAAACGTAAATTTCGTTGGTTTGTGAATTTAAAAACGTGGGTTTGCAAATGGGTATGATTTAGGCATTTTTGTGTGAACTTATTTGACGTGTTATCCAATCTGACCAAGTGAATATCTCAATTTGATTTGACTGAAATCCAGTTTTACCCATTACCAAACTCGTTAGACCCGTAATTTGCCAATAGTCACTTTGCTTGTTTTAAAGATGAAGATCGAGTTATTTACCTTCCATGTCTTTATTCTAACTCAAGTCATTGTGCCATGAATCTTTGTATCACGAACAGTTATATTCGGAACACAAACTATTGTACTATCTTTCCCAAGGCTCCTGATGCTTATTCCATAACCCAGTCCACATTCCACGTATTGTATGTTTACTCCTAAGCATCCAGTTTGTATCGAAACACAATCACCTCCTGTTAAAAGAAGACAATCGTAGTTATATAAAGATCTGGACCTCTCATGTAACAAAAAGAAATTGAAAATTTTATTTTAGAATTTCAAATACCACAAGCAAGCTTGCTGCTTTGGATCGAAACATCTTGAGAGTTTTGCAAGTGAATTCCATCTTTATTTGGGGTGTCCCCTGGCGATGAAACACTAATACCAATAACCTGAACGGATTGACAATTGTCGCACTTGAGGTTAGTTCTATAATATGTCACATAAACAGCCTTGGAGTTATCATAATAAGACTGATTTTTGCCATCCACTTACCTAAGGATCAGTTTCTTTATTTGTAATAACGCAAAGGAGTTTGGTCTTTCTTTTTTTTACTGCAATGCATAACATAGCAGTACTTACCAAACCATCTCTACAGCACCATTTACCATCCCTTGCAGATCAAAATTCCATAGAGGTCTCAGATCCTTTTAAGCGACAATATCATCATCCAGAAACAATATCTTATCCAGGTTTGGATACACTTCCGGAAGGTAAAACCTTAGATGATTTAGCATCGATAAGTACTTATGATTGCTATATCGATTATGTTGGCTTAATAAATTGGCGACTTGAAAAAACAAAGACAATGGGCTGCAAATCAGCTTGTACATGCGCGAACCAGGCCGTGTAAACAAACTTACATGAGTCTCTAACTTTTTTCATGTAAAAAGAAGCCTTTATCTCAGAGATGTGTGTCAAAACAGATTCAAAACTTATAACACATGGATGTTGTGTCTGTATAGGAGAGAGCGAAAGATGATAAAAACATTTTAGGAGACTAAAGACTACACACGAAACCTAACACCATCCTTGCTGTATGGATTTCCCAACCATTGTCGATCAATATGAAGGATATTCATGAAAGGTGTTGCAACCTAAATATATTGAAGCAAGTAATCTCGATGAACGTAAGCTAGTGTTATTGATTTGTGCATTCAGAGTTTGCAAAGATGCTGTAAATGAGCTAAGCATTCATATAATTAGTAAAGAATTTACTAAAATATAAATAGAAAAGCATAATGTGATATTTCATGTAACTTCATATAAATCAGAACACTGCAACTAAATTCTAGTAATCCTTTTAAAAGATGGGCTTATTTAACAAGCTATATTTAATAAAAGGGATTCTGATCTCTATTAACCTAATAAGCTATGCTTCCCAAGAAGAGGTTTATGATGTAAATTTGTTTCTATAGAAATGCATAGGTTCTTAAATGGTTAGACAAAAGGGATGTTGCCACATTTTGCGCGCCAACAATTTTAGTGTGCTGCCTAACAACATTCTCCCTGGTCGTTATCTCTACATCGTCTTCAAATGGCTGCTGATTCAAATCCCTTTCCAATCATTTTTTAGTGATTGGTAGTTAAGAAAATACATTAAGCGGTTTGGGACTTATTTTCCCAACAGAGTAAAACACAACAGCAATATTGGAGGAGGTAACACGTGCAGGCGGTGTACTTGTTTTCTCCGGTGGTTCTTGATAGTTAACTGCATCAGTCGTGCTGATCGAGTACTGGTAGTTTGGGTGTTTCAAGGATTTCTAGTATCTTTTTAGTCCGAGCAAGAATTTTGATTGCAGCCTCAACACTCGCCTCCAGTTTCTCTATTTCCTTCACATGGCATTTTCTTGTAATGACATGTGGTATGTTGGAGAGGCAAGCAAAAAATATGTCTGCAATTATGCTAGATAAAAGTCGTAAAAAATACACTTTCATACTAATTTGGGTTCCATTTTCATATTTAGACAAGATTGACAATAGACAAAAGATAAAGACTTTGAATACAAATATCTTCATGCATACTTGATACAAAGATAAATAGCGCTTTTGGTCCGATAGAGACTTTATCGAGTCTTTGAAATGTCTCAAACGCAACCACGATCCGGTCGTAGTCGCATTGATTTTTCTTCCAAAACGGAGACCCGTTTGCCTAGCTTTATGCACCATCGATATGGCGGAAGACTGCTCAATGAGTTCCATGAGGTGCATAGCATGGACCGTGAGTGTTTCCTTCTTCCGGTCCCACGTGAGACTGATGAGATTGATCATTGTTGGTAAGTTTCTTATTCCATGGAAAGTAAAGAACATACGGAATGGACTTGTGGCGAAACCCTTCAGAAACCCTACGGTGTTTGTATTCGATTTTCATCGCTTTTGCAGGTTTGTATACAAAGAATGATCAAGGCGTCGTGATAAATGTTGTCACAAGAGCCATTAGAACCAATATAGCAAAAGTTTGATCATTTAGCACCTGAAAAAGAGCATTACATTTTAATATAAGGAACGAATAATGTAAATGTAATAAAGGATGTCCTAGAAAATAGAAAATACATACCCCACGGTTTTTCCCAATGTTGAGAACAATGAGTTCAACCAATCCTTTGGTATTCATCAACAGCCCGAGAGCAAGAGCCTCAGGAAAACGGATTTTACACAACAAAGATACCCTGACAGTACCCGCAACGATAAAGTGTCAAATACAGATTCAAAGTATATGCTATTTAGTAAAGATAGAATTGGCAAAAATGCAGATTCAAATACACAAAAAAGGCGAAACCCTTAGGTATATTGCACATGAATAACATCTATCAACACATTTGTCCACCAAAGCACACTACTTAATAAGCTGATTTAAGAAAATAACTGGCAAACATAGGAGTTACTGAATAAACCAGTTGTTGCTAACTTCTATTTTTTATATATGCATCATTGTAGAATGAACACATTCCCTAAAACATGGCTCTGGTGCAATGAACTGGGGTTCTTATTTAATAGTAAGGATGTGAAGATCTTGCAAATCATACTCACTAAACTGATTTTAAATGCAGAGCAACACATAAAAGGTTGTTGCGTTTCGGAACTTTTGTATCGTTGTTAAGTGAATAAGATATTATATAAACAGTGGCTTGCACGTGGTACGTTCTCTTGCCCATGGTTTGTGTGAGGCTATGTAAACAAACATGGGCAAGGCACAAGAAAATGCAAGTAGATTAAGAATAACATCAAAGATGTGGCATACAAGCAGACATGAGACTTAAAAAGACCCAGCAAATACACACCTCTACATGGGCTTTAAGGTTCCAAGAAACTTAGATATGAGCATCTACACTAATTCAGTGTTTTCTGAAGCAAAAGGTTTACACACACTAAAGCTTTGGAAAATAAGTGCAGATACAAAAAGGTGATCAATAGTCAATAGTATGATAATCAGTTATCTAGTAAGCAGAGTTTAAAGGTGTCATAGAAAGTATCAGCGAATGTGTGTGTAAAAGATAAGCAATGAGACTGTATACATACCGAGTGTAAAAGCTTCAAGAAGTAGCGACTAACTAACTTCTACTCAAGCTTTACATGACATGGAAAGTATTTAATATCTGTGTTGACACGAGCAGTGTGGAGAGATTGAGGCTTTGTTACATTTCACAATCTCCTTCAAAATAAACTCAGTATCAACCGACGAATCAAACAGTCGTGCCATGTCATCAACGTTAGCAAATAAACACCAATTGTGATGTGAAATTATCGTAGATGAAATTATCCTAATCTCCTTTTTGAATATTTGGCTTACCTGTAAGACCAATGATCAAAATCTCTTTGAAAGCCAAACTGGAGAAGATAAACTATTAGTAGTATTATTAGCCTCTTCCCGACATCTTACCTCAACCTCAATATCACTATACCAGTGCAATCATTTACTAAATTACCCTTCTCCTCGTCTCCCTTTGAATCTTTGTTTCAAGAAGAAGATTTTTAATCGTGTTCTCAATATTTGAGAGATGAACCTGAGAAGAGGTTGTGCCATCATCATTAGACACGTCCTCTACCAGACCTCATATCTAGATATCACTTGCAGCATTGAGGGTCGCGTCATAATTACCCTTCTGAATATATGGTTCAAAGCCGGTATTTTTCCTTATGTTCTCCGTAACTGAGAGTCGGGTTGGAGAAGAGTATGTGTTATTGTAAGCGCCATTGTAGGCAGACATATTATCTTCTTGACTGTGTATATCAATAACGTTTGCAAAAATCAGTAAAGCATCGTAATCATCTTTTTCATGGTCTTCTTTTTGAAATTTTGGTTCATGAGTAAGAGTTTTGCTCGAGTTCTCGTTATATGAGAAATTGAGAACAAGGTTGGAGAAGAGACTGTGCCGTTGTAGGTACTGTTATAGGCCGTCGTATCATCATCTTGACTTCTTGTCTCCATATCATTTGCATAAAACACAAGGCAAACATAGTAGAGCTTTATTCTTGTTTCAATTGAATTCCGGCGTATTGGGCATAATTGAAGAGTTTGTCCAGACTCACAACATGTCTGCCGCATAACACAAGTAAGAAAAGTAATTACGAAGCAATCCGATAATACAAATTAAGTAGAATCTGAAAAAAGATAAAGATAATAATCTACCTAATGACCACGACCAAAGGCCATGTCTTTTGGGTTTGTAAGACATATGGGGCATACATGCACAAGATATAAACATTACAAATTACAACATCATATCACCTCATAACCAGTTTCAAAATGTGAGGTCAATGCATAACATTTTTAGTTGTATAGATGGCTAATATAAATAACATGATTACAACAGTTATTACTAAAAAAAATGATTCCAAAAATTTTGAATAGAACAAAAGTTACAAACACTTGAATGCGATTTAGGGGACTTTGTAACATATCGTCCATCAGCCTTTTTAGTTGAGTGTTAACAGGTTTAGTCTAAAATTTGAGTAACATATGCTAATAGGCTACAAATTGAGTAAGCACTTTCTATTAACAGCTAATGTGTTTAATGTGTTTTAACAACATATATGTTAACAGCTTTGAATAACTAAAATATATCCGTTTTGAAATATCTATTAACCGAGTAAGCACTAACAGCTAATCGTTAACAACTTTGAATAACATAATGTGTGCTTATCACTAAAATCAGTAACAACATGGGTATAATGCAAGTGAGTTCAAATTTGTTATAATATCAGAGCATGCGTTTTCATATGCTAATAGCATGTGACAACTTGTAACCAGTAAATGAGTTTAAAAGTACCAATCTTATTAATAGAGATGGGAATATGGATGGGTTGGTTAATGGGTCAAAACGAGCCGGATATAAAAGGGTCATTATTCTTGAAGGTCAAATTGTCAAAAAGGTTCGGAGTGAGTGACCCGCAAACACTTTTCTGGCCATCTCTTTAAAGGTAATTTATTAATTACTATGTTAATAATGCTCGGTGAAACCATAAAAATAGAAACTTGTATTTTTGAGCCAGACTCATTTGCATTCATCTATTGATTAAATATAGACTTTGGCCAGTTTCAACCCGTTCGACTCTCTCCCGTTGTGCTAAAAATATTATTCCATGCATGTGACCTGTTTGCGATACAACTCAACTCAAATCAACCCATTCAAAAATATATGGTTGGATCAACTTACATCCAGAAAACTGGTGAAAATTTTTCTATCCAGGGAACTACTTTTGTCACGGTTTTACCCAAGCCAAATATTAGCAACTAACTCTAATATGCATGCGGGCATCTATTATGGATCCACGATTATCTCACCATCAGACATCAAATTTACATATGGGTCAAAATTAATCTAACTTAGTTCGACTTTTAAAAGTATGACTTATCTAATTCTATTACAATACTAAGAAAGATGTCAAGAACTAATCACGTTACAAAAGTATATACATCTTATTTAACTCGCTGAACTAAGAAGGATCTGTAAATTGTGCAAGCCTATAATGCATACCTCTACTTTACAAAAGTATATCTAATTCTATTACAATACTAAAAAAGAATGTCAAGAACTAATCACGTTACAAAGTAAATACATCTTTATTTAACTCGCTGAACTAAGAAGGGTCTGTAAATTGTGCAAGCCTATAATGCATACCTCTACTTTGAGCTTATCTAGAAATTGAAATCAAGCAACGATTATTAATCAGAGATTCCTGAACTAAATTAGTGATCAAAGAAACAATAAATAGTAAATGTGACAAAAAGAGAAGTAATACAAAGTTGAGTATAAGCAAACGGACTCAAAAACTGTACCTAATAACAAAGACCAACAACTGCTTCTCCCTGCAACCTTTTCAATTAGTGAAATTTGTGATCAAATTCAACGTCTTTGTTAAGACGCATTCATGTTCTTGATTGGATACCCTGTTCTCATGAAACCCTTTAAGGATAGAGTCAATATAATCCAAGTTACATGCTACAATGGTTTCAACCATTAGTAATTCTGTAACTTCAACGAATAATGTTGGCTTAGTTAACTAATTTGATAATACTCTTTGATATTAAACCTAACATACTCACCTAAACCAATTGCTTCAGAACTCTGAATCCGGAGTCTTTTGCAGTGCCGATAAACATCCTGAATACATACATTAACTTAATATTGATTCATGAAGGGGCAATAAATGTCAAAAATATGAACAAAAACATAACGCATAGTGCTTACTCCCAAGGTACATCACCAAGAAGCATCCAATAACCATCTTCGTCCACATAAGTAACGACATATTATGAACCGTGCAATAAGTCCTCCTGTTTCATCTCACTAAGCTTTTCATTCATATGATCCTCTTGAGATTCATATTCACCTGAAACATAGCAACACATGCATAGCTGACTATTAAGTTTTACGATATTAGAAATTGTATGTTAAATTTTAATCTATATACGTGCAAACTGAAGGTCTGTGTTATGCTTTGACAAACCAAACGTGATGGCGGGTTATTAGGAACATTATAACTCTCATTCAAACCCAAACAATGCTTACATATCAACTAAAGTTCACATGGCTTTTGATTATTACTTTTAGTGGTTTTCTTAAACGTGCTCTTATTAATGCTACATTTAATCTGGACTTGACATAGAGCAATCCTGCTATGTTTGTAAAAGCCACAGACATGGGATATATCATGAGGGTTAACATATATTACAAAGAAGTCATATGTAGCATTAATGTTCAAAGTACATAACTGAAAATACCATAGTACTCAACTATGCAATGATTTAACCAGTTTGATGTAATTAGAACATGAATGGCATTAATGTTTTATTATGTTCCATGTAGTTATGGGGTTTACACATATATTTAACAAACCCCATAACTACATGTAATTACATCA
The DNA here is from genome assembly GCA_022545495.1 of Chrysanthemum lavandulifolium. Taxonomy (NCBI): domain Eukaryota; kingdom Viridiplantae; phylum Streptophyta; class Magnoliopsida; order Asterales; family Asteraceae; genus Chrysanthemum; species Chrysanthemum lavandulifolium. The sequence goes on along the minus strand of CM040242.1, from coordinate 14,072,057 downwards.
TACTGTTCCATTAAACATGTTGCATTTGCATTGTTTGATATAAGAAGTCATACATTGAATCATGTTTTAATACTAAACCTTTTACTCCAAAACATATATTTACCTCAGTACCGTTGTCAAAAATTTTGGCCACAGAAAGAACACGCCTGGTGTGGGAAACTGGGTAAACTAAAAATTTAAGTTTTATTAATGGCTTCTCTTATTTCTTAAATCTTTCTTCCACGAATGTGTAGCTATAATCGAAGAAATATTCAGCTTCTTTTTAGTTGGCATTAATAAAACTATTGGACACTGCTTACAAAATCTTTGTTGCTCAAATATGTGAATCTCTTGATACACCAATGGCGTTGATCTCTATACATGCAGTAACACAAACACAACTTTTATATAAGCATAAAAACTTACTTTCGACGTAACCAAACCGAATATTATGAGTTCTAAAGAGACTTACTTGTAGTTTTAGGATAAAGGCTGCAAAGAAAACAACTTATACATACATGATAACAAAAATAACAAATTTATCATTAGGGTTTTGATAAAAAGTAGGCGCAAATACCTTCAGCAGTAGCAAACTCTTGTAACCTGCACAAATTATCAGTAAACTTCATGTTGATATAGTTTTCGTCTAGGAAGATTAGTTTGTGTTTAAAGATGCCGTATACATATATCAAATTAAATTATGTTAAATAAAATTTTATCTCCTAAATAATTTCCATAATCATCTCTTGGTTTTATCATTAAAATAAACTATTTATTTGAAAGAAGTACTTTTTTTTATAGGATAATATCTTTTGAAAATAATATCAAATATTATCTTGTAGAAAACTAATCTTTACTTTAATACTTGCTAAGCGTTGTATTTTTGGGTTTGCAGGATATATTTCAAAAATTGAGTTGATCTAGTGGTAAACTTATTTATCGATGAAGCAATACATCATAGGTTCGAATCTTGCACCTAATTTTTACACTAATAAAATCCAATTTTTAGAGCATGCGAATTTAAGTGCTTAATTGTTATATATAATTAAATACGAATTTTAATTAAAAAAAGATAATAAACAAAGTGTGCTTAGGTGGCATTATATATGACATGGAAATATGACATGGCTTTATGGGATGCCAAGTGGCATTTTATGTAGATGCCTCCTCTTATATATAATGTATATATATATATATATATATATATATATATATATATATATATATATATATATATATATATATATATATATATATATATATATATATATATATATATAAGTACAACGAGGGTTCAAAAAATATACGACCAAATTACGGATGAACCAATAAACCAAACAAGTATTATTATACCAAGAATGAGCCAAACTTGCATGTTTCACAGTTTCACTGCTAGACTTTTTATACACGTTCAATAGTGAATGAGAAATTCCATGCACCATTTTTTTACGAATATTTTTAAAACCAAATGAGTATGTTTTGCAAATGTGGAAGTTTGTATCATACGTATAAACCAAGAAATGAGTCGAGTATGCTTACCAAGTGAAGAGGGTACGAGTGAGATGAATGACCAAAGATCTTAGAACCTCGACTAGCTATTCCAAACTAAACCCGATAGTTTCCAAAGTAAAGAACCCGTTATCCTTTCCAAAATAAGACCCGATAGCTTTCAATGCTAAACCCGATTTCTTTTTATGTTTTCAAAACCCGTTTTCTTCCAAAATTTACCCCGTAGCTTATATAACCCAAGCAACCTTTTTATCATAGTTTAAAGCCAAAAACTCTTTCTTTCTTTTCCTCTTAGTCTCGACAGTAAGTGAGAGTGCTTGTAACTTGTGGTAAATTAAAAAAAGAAGAAAGATGTAGTATCTATATAGAGAAAAACGTGCAAGACTTGAACAAAATATCTAGTAGACCAAAAGACAAGAATAATAATGAGAGGAAATGGGAGAGATGGTCTTGGCGTGAATGAGAAGAATAAGTAAATAAAAATGTGTGTTTGACAATTTGACTAGATCATGCTAGATTTCATGTCAAGTTTGTAAGATATTTTATGTAGTTTTGTAAAAAGTAGTAGTAAAGGATGATTTTATTGGTATATACATTGAGGGGAAAGAGTTGATTTTAAATGCATATAAATGTTTAAATGTGTTAGTAAAAGTGGTACGAGTATTGGGTATGCACGAGTATAAGTTTAAAACGTTGGCATCGTAAATTAAAACGCGTAAAATGCAAGTTATTTGAAAATAATGAATTTGAACAAAATGATCATTTAAATGATTTTGAGTAGACTAAACATTAGTCTAGTGTGACATAAAATGTCCAAAGATGGTTCTCATTACCCGCTGGATAACCTAGCGGTTATACGTAAAATTAAACATGTACACCTTAAAATAATATCACCAAGTTTGCGATTAAGTAAAAACCGGAAAAATGCGGGTTGTTATAATATATTAGACTAAACCATACTTTTTATTGGTCGGTTCGTGTGCGAGCTCGTGTTTTCGATAAAGTGCGATAACTTCTCGTGTGAGTTTGAAAACTCATAGCAGAGTCAGAAAATAAAAATTTAGCATTTTATGATAATCACAAATAGTTTAAATTATTCCAGTGTGCGGGATAACCTCCCTTATTATTATCCAGTGAGCTAATGCTTGCTCAAAAACGTTCAGGTAATAATAAATAATAATTTATTATTAAATTTAAAATGTGAAAATTTACCGATTATCACAGTCTCCCCGTCTTACGAGGAAATTCGTCCTCGAATTTCAGTTTGAGTTACTCGATTGAGTTTGTGCGTTTTGACAATCAGGATACGGTTATACTCCAACCGTTTGGCTTCCCGACTCATGGTTTCAGTAGGTTTCAACGTTTCATCGATGTGAATTTCCTCTTTAGGAAATGATGTTCAGTCTAGGTGTTCATTCCTCAAGGTTTTTGTTACTGAAGGATATTTGAACAACCTACTTCTTGTAGTTGTTCATGGCATGAGATTTTGGAAAGCATTCCATATGGGTGATGACGTCAAAATGTCATGTTCTGTTGTACGATTAAAATGATAGTGTGGGTTACTAGTAAGCTTCAGGTTTCCTCTAGAAAGATGGTGTTGATTGCTACTTGCAATTCGTTGGTTCACTTAATGATGTACTTTATACCCAAAGTACTTGATGATGCGGTTTCTCGGAACTAGAAGAGTTACGGGGAGAAACAGAGAGTTATGTGGTTAGTCTCCGTAAATAGTCTGGAGTTATAACTTTTAATGGGTTGCCAAAGACTATTAGGATGTGGTTTGTCTCCTTAGTTTAATATGGGGTGTGAGGTAAAACTGTATTTAGGTGGTCAAGTTGTATAGAAATCTATTTGTTTTCTTTGGTTACTTAGGATAAAAGTTCGTAAGTTGTATTCCTTCCGACTATATATGTGGAGGTGGGTGTGCACAACACTAAGTCTTTATGGTAGCAAGAGGCTGTTTGTTTGACAACCAGATCCTTTGAAATCGAAAGGAGTAAAGTAAGGTTAGGTATTTCTAGAGTTGAGTTTCATACAACTCTTAAGGTGGTTACCGTAGGTAATTTCCTATTGGTTGAGGTTATACTCATTGGTAGATTGTCTTATGATGGCTAGTTGGTGTCACCCGTCCTTTCGGATTAGGATGATGTGAAAATAAAAAGTTTTTGACTTTGATCAAGTTTTCGAAAGAGAATTTAATGAATGAAGATAAAATTGCTGAACTTCAGCTTTTGTAAAGAAAAACTTGTTAAATAAAGTTTTTAGTGACAACACAGAATCGGTTCCAAGCTGGAGGTTTACATGTCCTCTATGTGAGTTCAGGAATTGTTTCTTAACCTCAAATAATTCTAACACCTCAGATTTTATAGATGATGAATCATCTTGCTCCTTAGTAATCCCATTCAAATAATTATTGTTTGTTGTTTCAACACAATGCGTTTGGTTTACTCCAAGGTTTTGCTTAGTGAGTAAAGGAGAGTCATTCTTCGAATGGTTGGTGATGAATCCCGATTCATCGATATGGTGTAGAGTGGAGGAAATTGTGACGGGTTAGGATTGTGACAGATAAGCATTATACAATAGTGCGAGGGTTGTTATATGAAACGTTTGTGTATTCACACACAAATGTTTGAAGTACACAAAGTTTTTAGCAAGAAACCACTTCAAACATAATTCCAGTATAAATACTCTCAGTATTGCAAAATTCACCTCTGAGTCGGACATAGGTGATCAGGCTATGTCCCACTGTCCCTGGTCGAATATAGGTGATCAGTCTATATTCCACCGAGGTTCAATAAATTTTGAAATGCTCAGCTTAGTTATACTAATAGTATGTTCCAATGCTTATAAAAACTGTTATGAAAGACCATGGTGAGTGACCAAACTCGAGGTCAAGTAATAAGTTCATATCGAACGAGTCGATTATTCCAACTCGAAGGTGCATGATAGGTTCATGTAATAGAAGGCATAACACTGAGGTTACAAGCTAGTTTACAGTAGGATTATCACAATTCATTGAATGTGAGTATGAGCGAGCGGGGTAAGACATAGTCTGTGACAAAGTCAGTATACGTATGTAAGTATATAGCAAATACTTAAAATAAGTAATATTGTCAAGTAAATAAAGTTGCATATAGCAGTATATGCACAAAGTTGCGTTAAATAAACAAAAGTAAATAGTGTGCATAATGTACAATCATGCTAAAGTAAGGCAGGCTGGCATGTGTTTGGTCATAGGTAAAGTTTTCGTAAAAGTGGTTATAGTTTAGGACTTATTTGCGCCTAGTTCTCTATAACCGAAGCTCTGATACCAATCTGTAACACCCCCAAAACCCGAGGGCGCCACTCAATTGGCATCATAACACAGGTAATAAAGAACAGCTTATCTCTCTGTTTATATAGGCTCATATAAGCTTAAAGTAGCTTATTATGTGCTTATCTTATCTTCTACTCAACTCTGCAATCAAATCAGTTAAAACAGTTCCAAAATACCTTTGCATTTGAATTGTGGAAAGCATAGGAAGTGGCTGTAAGAGATTAGCCAGAAGGACTATTACCAGCTTATTCTTTGAATAAGCTGGAGCTTGTAGCTGCCCTTAAATGGGGACCTCTGTTTAGCTGAGGTCACATGTGAATTCATTTCTGATTTTTGCTTAATTCTGCATTTTATTGATTCAGTTGTTCAAATATGTTAAACTTAGCTTAATTCTATTTAGATTGCTTAATTCAATCTAGTTGTAGCTTATTTCAATTGTTTAGATCATAGTTTAGCTTAGATCGTAGTTCTGCATAATTCTTATTTAAACTGTGTGATTCTGCACTTTTGGTGATTCATGCTTTAGGACTATGTTGATCTGCCAATTTGCACCCATTAGTGATAATTTGATTGTTGTAAGTTGGATTAAGGGCTGTAATGATCTAGATTAGTGTAGTTGTTTGTTAAAAATCAAAACAATTGCATAAAGGTGTGTTTGGATCAATAATTGTAACTGAGTTAGGGGGTTGTATTGTGGTAGTTTACTATTGCATTAGACTTATTTAGGTTCATTTAGTTAGTTTTGATCATAAAATTGCATCTTAGTTCATTACAAAGTTAAAATTATTTTTAAACTGTCCTTAGTTTAATCTCAGTAGGAATTAGCTTAGCATAACTTGCATTTAGGTTTCGAATTAGCTAATAGAGTTAAAATCAGTCTTATCACACCTTAAAACATCATTGATAATTAGTTTAATTGAATTAAAGTTCATATAAGTCAAAATCAATTTCTGTCAAAAGTCAATTTAGCCACAAAGGTTCTAAACAGCTGTTACTTTTGTATTTTAAGAATTCTCATTTTGAGTCCAATCTAAGTGAAATTCTGGATTTAACAAATCCTGTTGGTGGTTATCATCATAGTATTTTTAGTATAATTTTGCAAATTTTCTAAATCAACTAAATTGGTGTTTAAAGTCTTGTTGTTTTACAAAAGGTGTCCTGTGCATAAACTCAACATTCACTGAGTTTATCACTACTTTTTTTTAAGCTTCACAAGAGTTCATTACAGCTCCATATAAGCTAAAAATTGGTTCAAAAGTCCTTTGCTAGGTGTATTCTAAGTTCCAACTTCTGGATTTCTAATTAAACTTATTTCCTAGCCTCTAATTAAGCTGAAACTTGGCTCATTAGGACTGATTCGGAACTTGCTAATTGGATTATAATTTTAGTTTATTGGTTTGAAATTGGTGCTTAATTGGTTTTTGTTAGTTGCATTAGGTTACATTCATTTGGTTTTAGCTTTATCTAGCTTGCTATAGCTTCTAGTAATCATTTGTAGCTTCTAGCTTATTTCCTCATTGCTTAATTTCATCAGTTAGTATACAAGTAGCTTATCCTGCATTTAAAATTTGAATTTGATAATTTTCATAGATTCATAATTATATTTAGATATTTTCTGTAATTTTTCATAATTTTTTGTAGCTTTTTACTATTTTTCTGCATTTAAAAACAATTTTTAGCACTTTTTAAATAGCTTTTAATTCAAATAAATCAGAAAAGGTTCATAAAAATACAAAAATAATTTTCTTAGATTTAGAAAAATCAAAAAGACATAACAAATATATTTTCAAATTTTTCCTAGTTTAAATTATACAAATCCAGTTTTGAAAATTATTTTTAGTTAGTTAAGATTTTTGAAAAATAGTTTTGTAATTTTCTCATAAGTTTTCATAATTTGTAGCATTTTACATCTATTTTAAATATGCAAAATTAGTTTTTAATTCAAATAAAATCAAGAAAAATCATAAAAATTAGTTTTAAAATTTAGATAATATTTAAATCATATATTTAGCTGTAGAAAATTATTAGATCACTTTTAGGGGTTAAATTAGATTAGTTTGCATTTTATTTATGTTTTAGGTAAATCGTATTTTACGTTTTAGATTTAATTTGCGTAATTAGTTGTAATTCCTTGATTGCATTGTAGTTTTAGTAGATTTAAGTGCTTTCCATTGCTTTTCCTTGCCTCGTAGTTTAGAAATCACCAAAATTTCCTATTTCCCATTCAAATCCCGAATTATGCGACGTGAGTTGAAAATTCATTCATCTCTCGCTAGGAACGATCCCGGTGCTCAAATCTAATACACTTGAGTTACCAAATACTACAAAACTTCTATAGTTGGTTTTTCCTAAATCACGTACCTTTTAGCAATTCAAGAAACACAAGATATCAAGAACTAGGAACAAAACCCAACCCCTAAATTAGGGTTTATAAACTTTCGACCCTTTTAAAAGTCGACAACCAAGAATCCCACAAACACAATTGTATTTGTTCTTCGTTCTTGTACACACGTACTAATATCGATTTGATGTGAAAAGCTAGGTTCTTGAATCACAAATAAAACCAAACACTTGTATCTTTGAGTTGGAAAATCGAATCCCTATGGAGAGGGAGGTGTACGATCGGCCACAACTAAGAGGAGAGGAGAGGAGAAGAAATTAGGTTTCTAGGTGATCCAAGATTATATATATGAATACAAGGGGTTTGTATTTATAGGTATCTAATAACTTGGTGATCAAGAAAAGCTCTCCCTTGGGCTTTTGAAATCCACGATCGGCCATAAGGACCCAAGAGGGGTTCTAGATCCTTCTTGTCCACTAATTTCATCTCTAGTCCTTTTATTTTATATTTAACGACCGTTAGTCTAAACTCGTTAAATAGTAACTATCGTTAAGTATTTATTTCGTGACAAATAATTAATAATAATAACATTTATATATTAATTATTTTAACATCATTTCTCAAACGTAATGTGTGCAATCCCGAAGTCTCGAGTTCGAGTCCAGTCATACGCATATTAAAAATATCCACAAACCTTTCAAGAAAACCTTAACTTCGGATTGAATTTTAATTGTGCAAAACTTTAACCAAAACGATTTACCACTTAATGAGGCCTTTAATTATGTAAAGAAGACATATTAACTTGAGTTTATAAATTTGAAACACGTATAGGGACCATTATTGAATGAGAAGTGAAACTGAGTAGTTAGACGAGTCTTAATATAATTATGTGACGTAATAACCATATAGTCGACCAAATAAACTTGGAAACCGTGTTTTAAAAATCATTGGTTATTATAATTTGAAATTTGATATTAGTATTAGCTAGATTTAGAAAATCATAAGAATAATACAAAGATGAACAACGTTACTAAACTTAAAATACAATCTTTCTTTTTTTCTTTTCTTTTTTTTAAGGTTATAAAAATTAATAAGATACTTTCACGAATGATTAATTGTGAATAACCAACCTCTAAACGAATCAATGTCACCAACGAAGAGCCGGTTCTTTCAACATGAAATATATATATACAAGCCTAAGGCCCGCCTGATGGGCGGCTAGTTTTAAGTCTTATTATAAATTATAAAAATATATTACAAAGATGATTTAAATATAAACTCTGTAATTGATATAATGTTGAAAGATAAATTAAGGCAATATGTTATTCGTAAATAAACCGAAATGAACCTAAATAACCTTGGGTGTATTATTTAAAAGTTAAAAAGCTAAAATAAATAATGAAAAACTTATAGTCTATGAAGGACTTTTTTATACACGACGTTTATTTACTAAGTTAAATATTTAGCATTTTATATTCCAAACATATTAAAAAATAACTCAAAAAGATGTTTCTTGTTAATGGTCTACTTGTTATCACATTTCAAAAGTAAGAGGTCCGGGTATGGGACTCTAAAAGTTGATGAGGCGTGATCATCAGAATCCGGTATAAGCATGACATTCAGTAATTCCACAATCGTCTCACCATCATTCCTCCCGCCCAGTTTACCGTCGCCAATATCTAATATCCATTATGCAAGTTCGTGTAATTAGTTGAATGCAATTTCTTTCATGAATGAGGTTTGGATACATGATGTATTGTGGTTATATTATTGCTTTCTCATGTAATGTTTGTAGATTTGTGGTTATATCTTATTTTATAACTTATCGATATATACCAAACATCATAGTGATTAAAGCCTATTATAAAGTTGTCTATGTTTGTATGTAACAGAACACATAAAAGTACCGGTTGAACAAAACATCTTTAGAGGTTAGTTGATGAAAAAAAATTTGAGTTAATCAACTATACATATAGTTTACTGAAACAAATTGTTAAGCTACTAATTCTTTCATTATTCTCAACTTTAATTGAATATGGAATCAAACTTCGAAACTTTTAACTTCTTCACTCTTTTTTTGAATTCATAGTCAACTTCGTCTTGCAAAGGATCTTTCGAGTTAAAATCTTCTCCAGGAATGATCCTGTCCAACGATATACCAACAGTCATTTTTCGTCCATTTTCTTGAACCTTGTCATCTTTCATTAAGTCTGAACTCTTTTTATCCAAAACAGAAACCTCGGTAGTCAACTTAGTAACTTCTGGAATCACCATGGAGTTCATTGAAGCATCGAGTGGATCCATTTCATCTTCATCCATAGCATCACCATTCTGCAAAATTCTTTGTTCTCTTTCACATCTTCATCAACATCCATGTCACCGTCTGCAATTTATACAATTGAAGTTTCTCCACACTATCCTCCCTTCACCTAGACGCCTTACGTTCTAACATGAAGAAAGGTTTTTTTTGAAGCTATTGGCAACAAAAGACAAAGTTAATGAAATTTTTGTTAGCCACTAATATTTATTATGCATTTGTATTGGGATCAAAGCCCGCATCTAGAACCATCCATGTATCTATATTTATTGTACCGTATTATGATCAAGTAACATACACACTTTCACAATTGACATGGTATCTGCCAAATATTACGATCCATAAAACAAAACCCTACACTGCCGTCTCATATACACCAAAACTCACGTTCCTTTTTTTCTTTTCTACTTTCTTGTTTCTGTGTGTGTTGGTGATTTGTGCTAAGGTCACAAATCCACATACTTTTGTTACTGTGGTGATTCGTGCTTAGGTCACAATCGAAGTTCTTATTTTACACATGCCCTTCATTCCATACAACTCATACCAACAACCTACTAAACCCTAACATCAAAAATGACTGGTGATACCCCTCTTCAAACCGTACCACTGTCATACAAACTCTTATTGGTTACACATCACCATCTTCTCACACGGTTTCCGGTTAAACTCGATCTTGATAATTGGAACTATGCATCATGGGCTTATTTTTTTTGAAAAACTATGCAATGGCCATGGTGTTTCAAAATACATTCATGGTTTCCCACTTGATGCTTTCTTGGAGGAATAGAAGGTCTACAACCTTGTGCTTTCTTGGATTTTTACTACTCTTTCGGATGACCTTCAGGCTCGGTTGGTCGTGGAACGCCCACGATCTGCCAAGGATGCGTGGGCTCTTATATATAGCTGACATTGTTCAAGACAACAAAAGATCTCGTACCATTTCGTTAAAGGCGGAGATGTGTTCACTTAAGCTCGGTGATTTAACCATCGATGCATACTTTTGAAAAAAATCGAGTCCATTGCCACTATTCTCACTAGTCTTGCATCTCCTGTTAGTAATGAAGACGTTGTTATGTTTGCTCTTGAAGGCCTACCGGACAAGTATGACAATGTGTGTGGTATCATGCATCATCGGGACACATTTCCTGACCTTAAAACCGCACGCTCGATGCTAACTACCAAAGAGATGCGCCTAAAATCCAAGATTCAATCACTACCAGTTGACTCCTCATCTTCTTCTCCAGTGGTACTTATGGCTAAATCAGGTACTTCTCGTCGACCAGCTAATCCTCAAGTTAAGTTGTGGTGCCCATGTCAGGTATGTGTCGGTTTGGTGAGGGTTGTAAGTTTGTTCATGATGCAAATGTGAAAACTAGTCATACTAATAGTGTTGAGACGAAAGGGGACCATACTGAAGAATTGTTGTTAGGTCGCTTAGGGTTGACTGGTCATGTGGAGAACTTGTTGGTTTGTGGGAGTTATAAACACACGTAAACGACTAGAAGTGTGTGAGCCTATTGGGGGCACACACGTTAAACACAAGAGTACGTTTATTACGTTTTGATACTTGAACTTGACCCGACTTTGACTCATTAAACTAGACCCGGTTTATCCCTTGACCCGAACCCAATTGGCCGGTCCATTAGTGGGGCGTTTGGAGAGGATAATGGGCTAGTAAGAGTTGTAGTATGATAAGGTATGTGGGTTACTTGGTGACCAAGTTTGGAGCCCAAAGAAGCTAGGTTTTGAAGGCAATAAATACCCTACACCTAGTTCACAAACCTTACGCATATATATAATATCTTTATCAGGAAAAGTAATCATGCATGCTATACCCTAAACCGATTGTTTATTTGTGTGGTTATCACCTCACTCAAAACCAATCATCTTGTTTCTTTCTTTTGTTCCATGTGACTAGTCAAAATACAAAGCAAGATATTATACTCGTAGTATGCATGTAAATTTGTTTAATTGCATGGAAACCATGTATTTGCATGGAAACCATGCGTAAGTACATATGCTTGTCATATAGAAACAAATTTCTTTTCCTCCTTTTAATACTGATTAAAACGCAACCTGCTTAGGGTATTTGGTTGATCTTGTACAACAAGTGAAAGTGTTCTAAGGGTTGTTTGGTTCGAGGGTTCAAGTATTAACAAGGGTTGTTTGGTTAAACGTATACGACTAGCTTCATCGGACGTATTCGTATTAAAGTGTTTGTGTGAGCAACCGTAGAGGTATCTATTTTAGATACTTGGGTTTCATATTGGTTTCTTGTTCCGTTACTAGAGATCAATTGCCAAGCAAGGTTAGTTTTTCGATATCCCTTTTAATTAATTAATAATGTATTAATTATGTGTTTATTATTTACGTGTTAACATAATTGTATCAACTAGATCCATTATCCGCTGCGTACTCGTAGAGGTTACTGGTTAACTAGATCTAAAATCCCAACAGTGGCATCACGAGTCAACTCGTTTTTTGCGATTATGGGTTACACGTTTCTGATATTAATAAACATGTTTTAAAAGGGTTGCATGAAACCGAGTTTAGTTATTTTGTTTTATTTTAATTTTGATAACTACATGCAATACTTGTCAATTTTAATAAATAATAACTAGTCACACACAAATTAAAATTATATTGATAATTAGAATTTAATTTACATGTGAATTATAATTACCTTGATAATTAAAATTAAATTGTTAATTAAGAATTACATGTTAAATTATAATTACTTGCTAATTAGAATTAAAAGTTAATTTGTATTTATTAATTGTTAATTAGAATTATTGTGATAATTAGAATTACATATTGATTAAATACATATATTGCGTAATTACTTGTTAATTGAGATTGCCATGCTTTTATGTGTTTTTCCGGCCACAAGACCCACTCAATTGCTTTTCTAAGTGATGTATGGGGCGATCTAGGTATTGTATCCTAGTGACGGTCTTATGGTTCTCCGTTTGGGGAAGACTCACAAGAGAACTCGGAACAATATGTGTTTTATATTAATGTTTATGCTTATATGTTTGTGATTCCTATATATGCATTATTACTTGCTTTGACACCTAATTGTATGCAATATGGAATAATACATATCGTAACCATAACATTAATATTGGTCTTTATTTACACGCCTAAATATCATGCTCATTGTGACCTGCTATTTAATTTGTGGAAAATTGTTTTTGTAAAATAAAGTGACCTAACATATGAAACACGTTTTCAAGAATTTAAAAACTTGAAGCTATGGACACTTGGGATGTACGGCTCACCCACTAGAACAAACTCAAAAGGGGGTTTAAAGAAGTGTGCACAGTCGCACTGAAAGGATGTCTAAGGTTATGCTTCACTTACACGGTCCTCTGCCTCCCCGTATGCGTTCGATTGAGCTACCGTGAACCATGATGATCACTACTGATGTCATTACCAAAGTTTTTAAAATTAGTGTTACAAAGTTGTTTTGCATGCTTCTTTGTACACGACTTTTACCACATTTATATGTGCATACCTATTTGTTAATATTAAGTCTATGCCACCCAACTATGGACACGTGCACTTGGATTGACTTCTGCGTCGGACCTAAGGGCCCTGTCCAATCCATGGTAATTATTTCTCACGGTCGACCTCGGTTATTTTTACACGCTCATACTTGGTCGACTTATATCGAGTTAACTCGGTCGGACCTCGGACCCGAGGCATAAGATGAGAACTAAACATGCTTTGACATTATTACTCGATACTAATGCCTTAAACAGTCTCATAAATCTAAGAGTTGCATTTTGCAATTAACGCTCGTCGCTACCTCTTGTCCCATTTTTATACATTTAGTCGGACCTATGGTAATTAATGGGGTTGCAAGTTGGATCTTAGTCTTATTAGTAATTAATTGGGTAGTTAATTCTTTTAAGAATGTAATTATCGAAAATACTAGATTTGAACTTTTATGTTACGATTAATTGTGTTATTGCAACATAATTCGTGAACAAATTTGTTTTTCTTTGAAAGACAAACTTAGTCTCTTTTCCTAGTAAGAAGAGTGAGACTTATACCTATCTTTTCTCCTTAGTTGACAAACTAAGATAGGATTACTAATTGGTAAACTCATTAATGATCTTTCATTACCCTTTTGTGGTCTAGAGTTAATTGAAAGATAGAATATTTTGTGTAACTGGAAACAATGTGTTTAGAGCTACCAAAATAAATAACATCCTACACTTGTCACGATGTATGAGTTTAAACCGCAAAGAGTAAAGGAATTACTAGCATATTTGCTAGGTAATCTTCTTGAACTCTTATTATTCCTAAAGTGCTAATTACCCTTGGGGCTATGTAGACGATAAAGGAGGAATTGCATGCTAAAGATTCAAGTTAATTGAATAAAAGAATGGCTAGTCCATTGTCTACATAAGTAGAACTTCATATACTCTGCTCAATACCTAAGTACATGTTACTTGTAGGCAATTGAAGAGAATAGGAAAGTTTATATAAAACTGCTATATGCTTTCTACTGAAAATGTAACACTTGTAATGTTGACAAATCCAGTGGGAGCAATTGCATTTTATTACTGAAATATCATTCATGTAATGTTGTCAATTTCAGTGGGAGCTACGAGATTTATTTCCTGTTAGTCACCCATATCATTTCAAACTTGCTTTGAAATAATTTATTACTTTCCGAATATGAACAACCATTGCTTAAAGGAAAATTGCATTTTATTGTATAAGATAACACGTTGCCTTCCTGCTGTCGCTTCCTGAAACGTTATCTATAAAATAATAATCCACAATTCCTTATTACAGGTTATGGTTTTATAACTACTTATGGTATATATGACATTATCATATTGTTTGAACAATCAATCACGTGTTGTTTGTTTTCATAATATGATGTTGTACCTTACACAAGTGGGAGAAATCTCAAAGTGTATGCAAGGAACAACAATATTATTCGTATCTCTTGATCGCAAGGTAAAGGAAACTAATAATTCTACTAGGACTTAAACACGTTAGATGTTTAATGCCCTACTACATGTAAATAAGAATTCTACTAGGACTTAAACACATGAGATGTTTATTGCCCTACTACATTCTAATAATGATTCTACTAGGACTTGAACACACTAGATGTTTGTTGCCCTACTACATTCAAATGTCATGATATAGTGTAAAGATACTTCAACATTTGACTACATGTTTTAGTCAACATAATTATGGTTAGATGATAATGATCATAATTCTGAAGTATAATATTAACTTGAAATCACTATAGAACTCAATAGTTTGCGTTCATGATTACTTTTGTTAGTATAATTATGCTTACATGCTAAGACATAATTATAAAGTCCTTGAATTAATCAATGACTTATAACATAAAGTATATATAGTAAAATTGTTATGTCTTCTAGTTAACACATAAACATAAGGCCTTTGAATTATTCAAAGACTTATAATGCATTATTGAAATGTTCTGTTTTCTTGTAAACACATGAACATATAATACTTGAACAGTTCTGTCTTCTTGTGAACACATGAACGTAAGGTTCTTGTATTGTTCAATGAATATACATTATTGCATGCGCTTGGTTCGTAAATACTTTATATGCAATTTGGCTCGACCCAATTGACAAGTATTTGGTCCAAAGAGAATTAAGTTATCTATAGAATTCTGATATAGTTTCAGAATTCTAATAACTCATAGGATACCACTTCATTATGGTATGTCTAATGTGTTGGATCAAACCTTATTCATATAGTTTGGTTCCTGATAGCTTTAATTACTCTACCTCCAAAACATATCAAGGTTAGATATTGCGTGTGTCATGGATACACTCAATATAGTTCAAACCTAGAAGGCATTCAAGACAACCCATAACTGAAAACCCTAATTCATTATGGATTTGAGGTTTTACCACTCAAACCAATTGAATCCTAAATCCTTTTGGATTTTTGATTTTTCTACACTTCCTAGCTTGAAGATTGTAGTTTTAGTGTTCCTCCTAGCTTGACGAAACACAAAACTGTTGCTAGAACTTTTGGTTATAGAGTGATACTAAATTAGAGTTTTTCTATAAACCCTAATTTGAGTTGTTGGAAGGAATTCCATTATGTCTTGATTTGAGTTCTGAATTTGTTAAATCTTATGAAGCATTTTATTAACAAATCTTGAGATGAGAACTCAAAATGTATTTTGTGGTTCTCCATAAGGAACAATTTATTGTTGTTTAAATACTTAGTATTTAGAGAATTGTCTCTACTTATAAAAGTAAGTGGGAGTATATACATATCTCAAAGTTTTTGAGAACAAAATACTTAACCTTCTAAAATCTGCTTATTAATGTCATACTAAGGTTAAACATGAAAATGTTGACCAAAGTATAATGATTACTCTCATTCATAAATCCGAAAGGATGCCTCATCACTTGAGTGATATTTTGTATAAATGCTGAGGGATGTAAGTTAGAAGATTGTTGTAAATCAGCTAACTACTAGAACATTATCACATCTTGAATCTGATAAATGTTTTAGTACTATGAATGATAAGATGCAGTCCTTAAAAGGCAAATCGAGTTTTGAGCTTGATGATTATTTTGCCTAACAGTTAACCTATGAGGTTGGAATGAGTTTCTTTTGAAGAAAGACTCACAAGGACACAATTGTATACATATTAATGTTTGGCATTTAATAAGAAGTTTTTAATCATACTTATGCAATTGACTACGATTACATTTTCTTATATAATACATGCATTAATTATATAAAGATATTTAATTGTCATACATGTGATTTGTATGTGGAATATGACAATTAAGATTTTATAACTGTTTCTTTATGATTACCTTTTGCGAGGACGGTGTGTAATCAAAAAGGTTATAAATTTATATTATTTTTATGTAGTATACAAAATTTGAGCAATCCATTTTTTGGATTGGATCATGTATCTAAGAGCTGAGATCTTGAATTTAATTACAATATGATTCTGATTAAAATAAGACAACTCTTGAGTACATCTGACATTGAGTGGGAGCATTGTGTTTTTTCTTTAAAATTTACATGTTGAAGATTTCATTCCAATTAAATCCTTAAGTTTGGAATGAAACTTCACTTGGAATTTAGGGAATAAAACAAACAACCTTGGAATAGATGTTTATATGGAATAAACAAATGCGGAAAATTAAGTCTGACACAAATGCAATATATCATTCAAGCAAGTCTTCAATGATATATTTCACTTGGAATAATTTACATGGATGGAAACCTTGTGTTTTTAAACTAAGGATTCATCATATATATATCATATTGTGTATAAGACTAGTTGTTGCTTTTGTACAAGAACAAAATGAGCTGACAACAACAATATCTAATTGAGAGTGTTTAGATTATTGTTTTTTATAAATGTTTACGAATTATAAAGCATAGTATTGTATAAGTACAAATGATGCTAGAGGATTATTTATACTAGTTGTAGTAGGATTTTATCATTTATGAAAAATCTGCTAACTAGCTATGCTCAACATAGAGCGTTGTTGCATTACACATTAATGAATGAGAATACTTTACACTTTTAGAAACTGTAAAGATGACTGTCAGTATGTCGTTGATTTCTAATACCTCATGCAAGGTAAGACGACGTCTCCATACTATAATTCTTGCAATAGTATGAGCATATGAGATAAGACACTCATCTTATATTTCAAATCTCTCACTATAAGTGATATTTTGAAATAAGTATTCGGAAAGTTTACTCAGATGACTATTTAGTTTTTCTTTTAAAGAAATGTTGAAAATGTTGGAAACATTAGGCTTCAACTTACTAAATGAGTTTCATGCATATCTGTTTTAGTATTTGGATAATTGGGATTGAAAGACAATTGTTGCTTTATGACGAATAAAGATACTTGGTATTTGTTATTCATTTATATAATAATTGTTATCCTATATTTGCATGTTTAATCCTTGAATAATTTTATTATTCTAAATATGTCCATTGTCGGTTAACAATATGGGAATATTGTTATGATAAGGCAAATGTGAGTGTTGGTTATAATTCTAACGAGAATTCGGATTGTTCCCACCAAACTCATATGTATTCACTAGAGATGCATATTGGATTCCCCAACTTTCAAACATTTACTTTTGGATCCTTGTCATAAGTAAAATATTGAAAATGGTTTGTTATCTTCATCCTTAGACTTGAGATACAAGCAAGTTCTCATATGTGTGGATATCATTTTTGTAAGTATCAAAACGCTATCTCGAATAAGGTAGTTATAAAAGCTATATTTCGGAGTGATGTGAGCGGCATCCACAACACTTGTAGTCAATAAAGGATTTGTTACTCCACTTGATATGTGCAGAAAGATACCATGGCGCTCTCCGCATTTAATCGATAACTGTTCGGCGGACCCAAAGGGTAATACAAGATGATTCTTGATTACATTTGGTATATCCGAATTAAAATCTATAACGAGATTCTAAATGGTTAAACTATATGGAATGATTTGAGATCCATAATCCATGGTTTAACGGTATCTATAACAAAGGATGATTAGAGCAAGACATTGAATGACCATGCTCTTCGAGAAACTTTTACGAAACTATTCTCTCGGACACTTTTAGTTAAAAAGCGAGTGAGCGTTTGCTAAGCGTTTCGTCGTTAGTTTTGTGTGCCATTCGACACTCCAACTCCCAGTGGGAGCTGTTGGTTTGTGGGAGTTATAAACACACGAACGACTAGAAGTGTGTGAGCCTATTGGGGGCACACACGTTAAACACAAGAGTACGTTTATTACGTTTTGATACTTGAACTTGACCCGACTTTGACTCATTAAACTAGACCGGTTTATCCCTTGACCCGAACCCAATTGGCGGTCCATTAGTGGGCGTTTGGAGAGGATAATGGGCTAGTAAGAGTTGTAGTATGATAAGGTATGTGGGTTACTTGGTGACCAAGTTTGGAGCCCAAAGAAGCTAGGTTTTGAAGGCTATAAATACCCTACACCTAGTTCACAAACCTTACGCATATATATAATATCTTTATCAGGAAAAGTAATCATGCATGCTATACCCTAAACCGATTGTTTATTTGTGTGGTTATCACCTCACTCAAAACCAATCATCTTGTTTCTTTCTTTTGTTCCATGTGACTAGTCAAAATACAAAGCAAGATATTATACTCGTAGTATGCATGTAAATTTGTTTAATTGCATGGAAACCATGTATTTGCATGGAAACCATGCGTAAGTACATATGCTTGTCATATAGAAACAAATTTCTTTTCCTCCTTTTAATACTGATTAAAACGCAACCTGCTTAGGGTATTTGGTTGATCTTGTACAACAAGTGAAAGTGTTCTAAGGGTTGTTTGGTTCGAGGGTTCAAGTATTAACAAGGGTTGTTTGGTTAAACGTATACGACTAGCTTCATCGGACGTATTCGTGTTAAAGTGTTTGTGTGAGCAACCGTAGAGGTATCTATTTTAGATACTTGGGTTTCATATTGGTTTCTTATTCCGTTACTAGAGATCAATTGCCAAGCAAAGTTAGCTTTTCGATATCCCTTTTAATTAATTAATAATGTATTAATTATGTGTTTATTATTTACGTGTTAACATAATTGTATCAACTAGATCCATTATCCGCTGCGTACTCGTAGAGGTTACTGGTTAACTAGATCTAAAATCCCAACAGAACTTGAATGGGAATACTGCAACATAAACTTTTTTTTTGAACGGCAATGGAAATATATAACTAAAGGAGGCAAAACTAGCAAGGCGCTAGATGCCCCAACACAAAAACAAAAAGTCTATAAAAAACAACAAAAAACCATGCAACAGAAACTAAGCTATCTAATATCTCTAGGGGTGTCGATATGTTCGGTTATCGGGTTTTTCGGTTAGTTTGGTTCGGTTAATTCGGTTAAAAAATTTTTTAGGTCAACCCGAGAACCGAACCGAACCAAATTCAAATTCTGTTTTCGGTTCGGTTGAATTCTAATTCGGTTCGGTTTTGGGTTGACCCGAATAACCCGAATTTCACTATTTAAAAAAAATAAATAATAACTAAATAGATATTTAGCAAAAAAGTATATTTCAAGCATAAAAAATGTTTTATTATACCTTTTAATAGTATTTTAGTTATATATAAATATACATAAAAATATATAAATATATAAAAATATATATATTTATATGAATTCGGTTTTCGGTTCAAACTACCAAACCCATATCCAACCCGAGAACCGAATTAGTAGTTCGGTTCGGTTTGGTTTTAGCAAATTCGGTTCGGTTATTAGTTCGGATCAGCTATTTTCGGTTCGGTTCGGTTTCAATTTTCGGTTTATTCAGTCTTTTAGGTTTTTTCACTCGCCCCTAATATCTCCCATGCGAATCCAACTGCTTTATATACCCACACTGGACCAGGCCGAATTTCTACATCTACTGTCCACACTATTAGCCCAATCTCCTCTAGTGGACCACCCCTCCAAATACACACAAGCATAAAGTGATGTGATACAAAGTTAGTTGTAAAAGAACTAGGAGGTAAAACATTTGGTCGAGTAGTAACTATAGTAAAGGCATCAAAAGTTGAATAAGTTAATTGAATTGAATTAAAGACAAGTTTTTGGGCACCGTATATGTTTAAAGACCTGCCATCTTACCAAACTGAATTGTCAATTAAATACGAGTAACTCCTTGTACTTTGGTCGGTGTTGGTCATAAATTTAAATAAAACACAACAAATCTTGTATACTTTGGTTGATTATAAAATCAAACACCTTGTACTTTGGCATTAGCATGTTGCCCATAAATTCTAAAGTTTTTTTTTTTTTTTTTTTTTTTTTTTTTTTTTATTTATTTATTCATTTATTTTTTAAATTTGGCAAGAATAAATTAATATAAAGATTAAAGAGATCTTCTTTGAATGGTGATACAATGAAGTGCCATTTGAGAACCTAAGGCTAAGACATATGGAAAACCAAGAACCTATCATGATTGAAGAACATCAAACTACTATGCAAAGAGTATAAACGTCAGTAATGGAAAACCAATGAGGTGACACAATGGCTCTTCTCATTGGATTGAAGCTTGCAAGTGAACCATCTAGAAATTGGAACGTCGTAACTTTGACTTAAGATCATGATCGCCACAACTACTTAATTAACACAGCACTTTGTTAAATGGACCAATTAGTTCAGCAACTACAGTGTTTGGTAACCAACCTTTGCTTTTTTATCAACTCAAAATCGTTAGCCCACAATCTCAAGAAACAGCCTCATGTTTGCTTTTTTCTTTTTTTTAGTACCAGTAGATAAACTGAGGACAGTAAGTGTATTGGTCAAGCAGTACCTGCAGCAGCAAGCACGCAAGTAACAGTCAGCAAGCTTCAGTAATGTATGGCGGGAAATATTTTTATTCTTACTAACAAAGTCGTAGCGACTAGAATAAGAACAATATTCTACCATCGTTCACAAACCCGTGTCAAATGCACTACGTAGTTTCTAACCAAATTCTGTCAACAAATAACACTCGTCTCAATTCTATCAAAGGACAACACTCTTGACCAAGTCTGGTTCAAAACTTACATAACCAAGTCAAGACCAAGGTTAATCAACCAATGCACCAGTTAGGACACATGACTTGTCATTTTATTAGCCTAGTCTGTAACTCCATGTATGTTGCAAGGCTCATTTGTATATGTCAAAGTTCAAGTCTTGACCCCATACCAACATGCCACAAGACGCAATAAACAAGAGTTGTAGGAGAACAAGAATAGAATACTATCCACAATTTATCATAGAACCGATAATATTGGCTTGACAACAATATACCATCTACCACTATCTCAACAATCTAAATGCATGCCAGTGGATCATGGTAAGCCTATCCTGTCAAATATTACCGAACAATCCAGCAACCCCTAGTCAAAGACGTTCATTGAGGATTAATCCCATTGCACTCTAAAAACATGCCTGTACAGTCAATTGGGTGGGTCATAGCAGGTAAATCTATATGACTTTTTGAGATCATATAAACTTGCGCTCAACTTTCAAATTGATGCTTATAGTTTTGAATCCTAGTACCAGTGACCCACCAGATTTTCATTGTTCAAACATAAAGCACATGAGTCGCCATTGTTTTTGTGTGTGTCCTACTGGATGTGATTATCTAATATGTAGAGTGCCATTCAACTCATTGTTTTAGCGCGGAATAAAGTTCATTGATCTAAGCAGGCATATATTAACTACTCTTTATTAAAAATATGAAAACTCAAAGAAACAATCGTATCATAATCAATTATCTTGACTTGCTGATGGAGATAAAAGAAACAAACTATAGTAGTAAACTAAGTAACCCGCTGTTATAATCCGTTGGATATACTGCTGCAAACTACACAACGCAATAATTCTTGAGATCATAGAACTTGAAACATCAGTATCAGAAACTGCTGCTATGCGAAGGTAATGATAAGCCAAATGTAAGTTTAAGGGGAGTATAATCGTATGGAAGTCGCTGTCTAAATTGAATTGGGTCGTGATCCGTTTTAATAGACAAGTAAGCTCATTGATGATGAAGTATATCCTAGATTTCATGCATATTATATAATGAGGTCATCAATTCGAATTCTACATTGATAGTGTGCATTTCAGAAAAACATAGAATCCTAATATCCTATATTGCAAAAAAAAAAAAAAAAAAAAAAAAAAAAAAGAAGCAGAGGCATATATAATCACAATGGGTGCATCTTTCTTTTACACCCAAAATGCTTGCTTTTAATAGGAAGCATAGCCTAAAAAGTATAGAAAGTGATGGTTACATGTTATAGCGCACATAAAACTAAACCACCCAAAGTCGAGGCTTTGAGAATGTACAAAAGGACGGTGGTATTAAAATTCTAACTCATTAATGGATCTGGTTGGATAGGAAACATTGTGTACATTAACATTACTCTTCTTCTCATGTAAGTCAAGAATTCCCCCGGTAACTCTTCCAACAAAGACTGCACCATTGATATCTCCATCTGCACAATATTTATAGACACGTAAGTTTTAAGTGGAACAAACTATAAAGTCACTGCAGTAACCTCTTGGAAAAGCCATGGACCTAGCTGGCAATTCCAAAGGGTTGATGGTGAAACATTTGACAAAAGAAGAGACGGGTCAAACAAAGTGTATAGACGTGCAAGAGAATCAGAACCCACCTAAAATGATTTACTATAGAAATAAATAAAAAAATGGTGAGGGGCCAGATTGGGACCAGAACAAGCCGAACCGTCAGAAAAACACATTTTGACCCCAACCCGCTTCAACATGTTACATCCCCAGACAATTTTGCCACTACCTCTAGTAGGGAGGTGTGGAGCAGGTTTGAGAACATTAATACTTACATGAGAATGAGCTTAGGTGATACTTACTACGTAAACAAACTGAAGAAGCACCTTCAAGAAGTAACTGGATACACTGGCTGTTCAAGAGTAAACTGTAAATTTTAAGACACAAACACATCAACCATATATATAATAATCAACCACCAACAAGAAGTAACTGGATACACTGGCTGTTCAAGAGCTTGAAACACTACGAGATATCAGATAAGCATTAGATATAAAAAGGTAATGGTTTTTGAGGGTTTGGGTTGGTTTGTCTTTAAAGTCCCAGTGTCAATTGGGTGGTCAATCTGGTCATATTTGACTTTTTGAAATCGTATAAACTTTTGGACGGTGGTAATCAATTCAATAAAACAAAAGTATTCACATTTTGTAAAAGTATTACCTCAAGACCTTTATCCACTCACACATCGTTCTCCAGTTGTTGGTTGTGTTACACATTGAAGCTACATAATCTTTCAGGCTTGTAGTAAACATAATTTGGTATGAAAACATATCAGACATTCCATTTGTCTCCGCTGTTATAAAGTCCAATATGTTCTCGTGAACTCCTAAATTTCTAAGGTTATTCACATGCTTTGAGAAATGGCCATTTGCTTTTAACTCTTCAACCCCAACCGTAACAGCTTCAAACTCCCCATATCGCATCTTTGAAAGACCTACTCTCTTTTCATACAATTTTATACTACTTTTTTCATTTGGTTGAAGCTTCCATTTGAGAATTTCTAACAAAGGAGTATTAGATTGATTTTTCACGTTGAAATCTTTACAAAACTCATAAAAGTCATGTTGATTCACGGTGTGAAAAACTTTAACGGGATCACAGACTTCTTTGTTTGACGGATAAAAAGCTTCGAAACTTGAGAAGTTAAGTTGCCATAAAAGACGAGTTTCCAAATGCCTCCTTGAATACGACTTCATTTGATAAGTTTTTCTTACAACTAAAAAAGTATCCTCACTCTTCTGACCAATTTCCCCACTTTTACCATTTACATATATGCTTTCTGAGCTTGTCAAGCATTTTTCACCATTAAGAAGCACTTGTATGTCTTCTTCTTTATCACAACAAACGATCTCTGAGGACAACTCTTCTCCTTTTGTGTGTTGCCTCTGGCGGAAGATGTTCATAGTTCCATATTTAGTACCAGCAATCGTCAGATAATCCTTTGCATTCGGTTGATGATACTCATAAACTAACGGTTTATTAAATTCAATAAGCCACGAATAAAATCCAGTATCCACATCTACAAGCCTACAATTACATTCCGGGTCAACCAGAAGTATCTTATTTCTTTCCATCTCGTCCCACGTTGTTGTGATCAATAAATCTGATATCCAGTTATAAACATAAGTCAGCTTTATAAACATTTGTAAAAAAAATCAAGGGGTAATAAACATTCTTGTAAAACATTTAGGCGAACAGTGTAAAACATGTAAGCCTTATAAAAAATCTAAAAGTAAAACATAACCTATTTTACCAGTAAAATAGTATTTTACCTGGCACATGGACATGTCACAAGTGCTTAATTTAGTATTATTATCCCCTATTGCAAACCAAATTCCATTCACAATCCAAATTACAAAATTAACCATAAAGTAACAGATTGAAGCTTATTAAGAACCCATTAACTATACAACGGTTTGAAAGAGTCAATTTATCCAAACAGAGTTTTAAAACAGATACACATGACACGTAACCACCATTGAAGTGACAAAATTAGATATAATGATTTTAAGGGATGGACATACTCTACAGCGAGTTCTGAGTTCCACGTATGAGACTAAAATGTCACATATGAGAATATTAAGGCACATAGTAACAGATAATAAAATGTTAAACTAGGCTTTCAATTTTCCAATATACATATAAGCAAGATCACTTACTAAAAAAAACGCCTTCACATAACAATAACTAGTCTTCATCAAAATCTCAGGGTCATCAAATCTACCCAAAATTACATTTATCTAGTCAAAAATTACATGAGTCGTTGTTATAAGTATATATCAATTGATTGCCAAAATTTATATGATGTACGACTTCTATTAGTTGATACCAATGTTAAGATTTAAACTTATATTTAAGTAAAAAGGTCTCTTTGCACATAAACAATGTTCAAAGGACCATTTGATAAACCACTGGTTTATGTATCCAAAAAAAGATCTTGAAAAGTTGAAAGTAACCTTAGGACAAGTAACAGTTAGCTTTCCATAACCCAAGACAAAATAATAGTATACGCTAGTAATTCTATTTCTCATCACTTCATCTTCTCCAAATTATATCTTCCTTGTTTCTCCATCTTGTTCAACTTCACCTATACATTTTTCACATGTTCTTTTCTTTTCCTTCTAACTCAGTTTCATCTCAAGGTGGTTCCTTATATTTTTCTAAGGTAGGTCCCCAAAAACCTCACATATAGCTCATAAAGGATCTCGGTTTCTAAGATGGTTCCCGGGCACCACCTAAATACACATAAGTCCGCCCCTGGTAATGCTATAACCCCAACGTTTTAAAGCTGGTCATTGTTATTTGTTCATGCGTTTATACAATCCAAGACGAACGCTAATCAAGAAATTAATCTATAGAAATTAGACTCATAAACCCCAAAAAATATTTCTCTTGTGATATGAAAAACCCCAAATTCTGCCTTCCTATTTATTTCTAAAGCTTTATCTTAGAGAAAATTGTACCAAATAGGAACCAACCGTTTCATAATACGGAGTTATTAATCACCAAAAAAGTAAAACTACTGCTATTTAAAAACGTTATACAGTATATATGACTAACTAAAACCACATATGCATGTTGCTTGAACTTTTTTTGGACCATTTTGCATTAGCACAATAGATAATTTTTAATAAAAACTGTAACTAAAACCATTAATAGTAAAAAGAAACTTACCACTCTTTTATGAAAGTAGTCTAAACCACGTTGCAAACCGAAAACCCCTCTACGGATATGCCGAGGTGGATGATAACAGATTATCAACATAATACTTGATGTATCTTCATAAGTTCGACTCTTGAAGGATAGTATAATATAATGATAGCGATAAATATCACTAGAGAGGAAAAGTAGGAGACGTATGGTAGTTTAAGAGAGGCGTTGAGACTTGAAACTGAGATTGAACTGGATAGATTTTTCAAAGAAATGGAGTAGTTTATAATTTTATATAAAGAGCGAAAAAGAAAGTTGTGGTAAAAAGGTATTCAAGAGTCTTGATATATGAGCCATGTATGATCACATCGAACTGTATATGCACATACCAAGGCATGCATATTGACTTAACTACAATCTTTAGTGACCACTACCTGTGCGCAAGGCGTTAAGTTAAGATAAATCTAAAGAATTAGCACATAAAAGTACAAACAAGTGTCTTTTTGTGAGGTCACATGTCTTTCTCTCTTTCAGTATCTTAACGTGTCTTGCAAGGCACAAGTTAGAAAAACCCTATTATGAAAAGATATGGTTGAAATTTATAGCGGTTCTCGGAACTCGGAAGTCATGAATCCTTCACTCCTTTGTCAACTAATAAGAAACAATTAGGGGTGTCCAAAAAAAAGGAACCAAAATAACCGAAGAATCGTATCGGTACAAAGTTTATTGATTTAACTACACTCTTTAGACCTTGCGTGTTAGGTACAAAGTTTAAAGCTGAAAAGGGCAACATGAGATGCTATCAGTTGGCTAGCTTTATTTAAATCAATGTGAGATGCTATCAATGCTCAGCAAAAGGGTAAGGTTTCAAACTCTTTAAATTTGGTGGTGTTGATATAATTTTTGGTAGGTACATTATTCCAAGATTTCGGTTTTTGGAACGGTTCGGTTCGGAACCGTCGGGTTCCAGTATTTTTTCGAAAGAACCGAATTTAATGAAAATATGTAATTTTATATGCTTTGTTTGGGATATTGTGTACATGCAAATATTTGGCTTTTTAAAAAATAAAAAACCCTACCTAAACCTAAAACTCATAAACCTTAACATTTAATCCATTGATTTCATTCAAAGATTCAAACATCATTTATCAACATGAAAGTAAGTTTTTTTTTTTTTTTTTTTTTTTTAATTGGAATATCGAGTATGTGCATAGCCGCATATTGAACAATTTTATGTTGCTAAGTAACAACTAACAAGAAGTTGTAGTTAACTGTTGGTATTTATTGTTCATTAAATGTAATGATAAAAGTCGAGAAACAATTAACGATTATGGTGTCACTCCATGTATATTGTCCTCATGTAAGTTATTGTAAGCTACTCATCATGATTGATATATAATATTCTCAATGAGTTTGCAATTATTTTCTTGGATAATGAGTTTGCTATTACCGGATATATGTTTTTTGTTTGTTTGTAAGTCAAGTTGTAGAATATTATTAAGGGTGTCAACCTCTTTCGAAGTTCTACGAACCGAGTACCATAATTTCACATCCATCCAAACATATTTTTTACACTTGGTACTCATGGAATTACGAAAATTCCGTCTAGGAACCAAGTATCATGTCGAACCGAACAAGAAAAACTTGTGACGGTTCTTGGTTCCACTTTTCCTTATTTTGGTCTCGTTCTTTCGATTCGGTTCCGGTTCAGACGGTTCCAAGACTATGAACACCCCAGAAACAACTACGGGTATTGCTATTTATACTCCATCCCATCAATAGTCATTTCATATTCATCACTTGTTTTATTATTTTATTTTTTTTATATTTAATTGTGTGAATTAAAATAACATTTGTCAGAGTTGTAGAGTTTGTTCTTACATGTTTTGTCTACGAGCAAATACATATTTGTAAAACTATCTCTATAAACGTAATATGTTTTCCGGTCTACCCAGCAAATACATTTAGCCATTTAAATAGTTGAAAATAAAGCAATAAAGAGATGGAAGGTTTAACGGATCGTAATTGCAAAAAGTATAATTTTTACGTGTTTAATAGCATGCAATGACTTTTAAAAATATCTTTATTTTTACCTACGTCGTTGCCATATACACAATATTATATATATGTTTTTATTTTATAGTAACCCGTAGAGTTGTACATTTATTTTAATATTGTTTTTTATATCTTATAGTAATTCATGTATTGAAAAAAGTATAATACTTGCCATAATTTCTTTTTGTGAGTAGCGAACAAATTTTTTTGCTTTTGTGAGTACTTTTCTTTCAAACTTTATCCTTTTTAGGGTATTTTGTGAAATTTTTGGACATTTTTGCCCCTCTTAGCTAATAGAATTTTTTTTTTCGAAAGGCAAAAATGTCACATAGTACCCTAAAAATAATGAATTTGAAAGGCAAGACCAACAAAAAAAAAAATTTTCTTCCCACAAAAAGAAATGATGACAATATAATCTTTTTCAATAATTCTTACTAAAAATAAAAATAGAAAAAAATTATAATTTTGTCTTATAACATAAGTCACAACCCAGCCTCAGCCCATTTCCAACCTCAGCCCTAGCTCCTTGCATCAAACATATCTAATGTGTTTTATAAATTTTTGGCTTTCGAAGAAACTAAAACAAATAATAATAATCAAGAATTAATATGTGGAAAAAGGTCGACTAATAACATTGAAAAATAAGTTAAAAAAAATAACATTGAAATTTTTTTGTTTGAAATGACATTGTGTCGGCATATATATAATTTTATATTCATGTATTTAGCACACAATAAAGAGTGCATATAGATTTTCCCAACTACCAAGCCTTTATGTTGCTTTTTTTTTGTCATAGTACTTTCAGCCTTTATTCACATCAATAGCCATGATTCAGTCCACAAGGGAATCCTATGTGAGAGGATCGATGCTCAAGTTGCAGAAACCTTGAACTACTCATTTAAGCTTGATAAGATGTATCAAAACTATTAATGCAATTCAGCTTTTTCTTTTGGTCAAATGTTTTTAAAAAATATAATATGTGTCACTATTTGTTTTTTTATAGCGAACAAAATTTTTTGCATGCAAGTTGCACATGTGTGCATTTCTGTAGCCTTAATGGGGCTGAGACGAGGAGTCACCCGTCCTTTGTACTTTAACATTTTTTGGTGTAATGCATTTTATTAAGGTGAAAAATCCGTTTTACCCAAAAACAATTTTTTTTGCTTTTGTGGATACTTTTATTTTAAATTCATCATTTTTTAGTATTTTATGAAATTTTTGGACATTTTTGCCCCTCTTAGCTAATCGAATTTTTTTTTCCCGAAAGACAAAAATGTCACATAGTACCCTAAAAAAGATGAATTTGAAATAAAAATACCTACAAAAGCAAAAACATTTATTCGATACCTACAAAAATAAATTATGCCAAATATGATATCTTTTAAAAACATTTACTCTTTTTTTTTTTTTCATTGTTCAAGTACAAAGTGAGTGAGTAGTTATGAAGCATCTTTTTCAAGCTTATTCAATGTTCAAGATGGTTTAGTATCAATGCTTTTTCAAAGTTGCTTGTGTATCATATGCAACATCAATTAGTTCTCTCAAGCTTTATTATTTGGGGTCATCTAAATACACAAACCAAAGTGGTTGGAGTCGAATTGCAACATATGTTCAAAGGTGAAGTGGGAGACGGGAAGGATATCCGGTTTTGGTTGGACCTGTGGGCGGGTGATAATATTTTGAAAGAGGAATTTCCTCTTCTTTTCAAGAGGGAAAGGAACAAAAAGTGTTGGGTTAAGGATAAGTTTCTCAATGATTCTGAGGTGTATGACGGAGGTTGGTTAGATAGTGGGGGCTTTGTCGAATCTAGAAGAGGAGGAGAAGACTCGGTTGGTTTTTTTGATGGCAGGGAGGAGTCTACATGGCCAAACGGACAAGTGGAAATGGCTTTGGAAAGGTAACCACGAGTTTAGTGTCCGATCGGTAAAAAATTTTCTTAGAAGTAATAAAGTTGTTAACAATAGTTTCAAGCTCGAAGTGGGTTAAATGGTGCCGATCAAATGCAACGCTTTGATGTGGAGATTGAAATGGATAGGCTTCCCACGATGGAAGCTTTACAGTTCGTAATTGTCGTTTCGACAATGTGTTGTGTGAAATTTGTGTGGGAGGCTAATGAAGACGCCGAGCATCTTTTCAGTGGTTGTGAGATATCCATGGAAGTGTGGCATATGGTTGGGCGGTGGTGTAAACTGCCTCCATTGTTCCTTTTCGATCGGTTTAGTATTTTTAACATCCATAAATCTTCGGGTTTGGATAGAAGGAAAAAATAAATTGTTAAAGGGGTGGCGTTTTTAACATGTTGGTGTATTTGGAAGGCGAGAAACGATAAGTGCTTTGGCAATATTAGGACGGATGCTCGAAAGATTTTACAGGATATCAAGTCCTTTAGTTTTTTATTGTTTAGAAATCGGTTTAAGCATTGTGTGACGGATTGGAAAAACTGGTATCATTTTAACATCTTGTAATCGGTAGTTTTGTATAGTTGCTCCATCGGTTTGATGTGAGTGTTGTGTTGTGTATAAAAGTTAACTTTCAAAAAAAAAATACACCAACATGATGAACCAATCATTGACTTTTTTATAAAATAATTCACCAACATGATGATCCAATCATTGACTTTTTTATAAAATAATTTTAGAGACATGATTACTTTCATTAATGTACATTAATGAGCCAAAATAAACATTCAATGTGATTACTTTCATTAATGTAGATTAATGAGCCAAAATAGACATTCAATGTAAATAATCTTTCTACGTGTACATGCTTTCTCTATTTTTTTTTTACATATACATATAGTTATTTTTTACTTATGTCATATACATATACGTACTTATAAGTGAATAAATAATACAAATTTTATTGAAAATGAATAATTAAAAATACAATATAAATAACGTTACATAATTACTTTGTTAGGTCAATATTTTCCGGAATACGATAATAATATTCGCGAAACACATTTTGACGACTAACATATGTGTCCTCCCATCCTGATGCATTTTCACTTTTATATGTAATCCAAAGTGGATGAGTTAACGGTAATGGTGAACCTTGGCGTAGTGTCGCTTTAATATAATGGTTACGATTCACATGAGCAATCACAATTGTCTCGTGTGGTTCGATTAATGGTGGTGTCGACCAAAGCGGAAAACTCGTGGTGCGACCTCCAACATTTCCTCCACCAGTTAGACTTATAACAACTCTTTTATATCTTTGAGGCAATAACCAAACCCGTGTTTGGCATTTCCATCCATTTTCGACTTTTTACGGTCTCATAAATTGTTTTATAACCTCTCGTTCCAAACATATACTTGTATTTTGTTGGTTAAAATCTAACTCGCACCAAATCGGACCGAATACGACGCCACCGATCTTGAGGAGACCGAGAGCGACAATGATGATCGAATCCGTAATTTCCATCACCTATGACATCTTGTAAATCGTAACATAAGGATGGAAAATATGTGGAAGTTGATTCAAAAATCTTTACGGGCGTGTTTCGTGGACGATTGGCTCACATATGAACTATGTCTCGGAGGTTCACGGCTTAAGTCCGAGAACACGCCACGCTCACGTGTTTCATAGTTCGAGCATGAGCGTGTCTTGGTCTTTCCTCATTCAAGTCTACCCGAAAAGCCTGGTTGATTGACTACTTTTACTAGGATCTTGAACTTCGGATCAACAAACTTCTTTTTTGTTGTTTCTTCAAGCTTGGTCGTCCACGGGTATTTTTTTAACATGGGTTCTTTAATTAGAGTTGCACTTGGATTGCTCATACAACCTAGCTTTCTTAAAAACTCATTTTCCTCCATTGGATTTGCTTGTTGAAATTTTCTTTAAAATGTGTAAGTCATCGTCACATTGAATATCTTCATCTTCCAAGGGTTTTGACCATGAGACATCTAGTGTCATCCAAAAGATATCAATTGACTTCAAGGGATATACTCACCGCAATAAAACAATAATAATTGTTTTAATATTTTTGAAAAACAAAGACCTCAAAAATTAATCAAATAATAGCGATTATATATGGTGACACGAAATTAAATCTGTTGAAATACGCAAGCACATGGTAACCCACAACCCTTACGAAGTTGACAATCCACAAAAGGCATATTATACTTGTTTGTCTTATACGTAGCATCTATTATCACCACGTGTGGGATGCACGCCATATATTAAAGGATGTGGGGTGAACAAAAAAGAGAGCGTCCAACTCATTCGTAACATCATTTGTAGAAAAATCATGAACATAACCATTAGAGTGTAAAAGAGACATAAGAACTGCGTTGAATTTTTATAATTATTTTTCTTTTATTTATTGAAAAGATATAAACCAAAATATATAGGAGAAAAACATTAAAATAGTTTTACTTGCATCGTATTTTTCCAACTCTTCCACCTTGCGAATTTTAGATTGTGCATTATATATATCTTTGAGTGTTGACACGTTATCCTTATTTTGCGCCTTTATTATTGACAATATGTCACGTGGCTCCACATTCTTCTTGGTCAAATCTTCAACCAATTGATATTCTTCTTTAGTCAATCGCCTCGCATATGGATGCCCCTCCATATGTTGTGCAGGGAGATGATTATGTTTATCACATATCACACTCATCAACCAACCACCATACACATTTGAATACTTTCCTACCAACTGGAATGGACAATTAATCTTTTTGGTAGCAGAATTTTTGCTTGTTTCATTCGGTTTATATTCACCACCACGATCACGCATAAGCGTGACTTCATAGAAAAAACCACTTTCGTTCGTGTATGATTTTTGAGTTACAATGACGTAACCAGCCCAACCTTTTAAGTCTTCACGAGTTTTGAACACCTAAAATTAAATTTGTTATTGTTAACGAAAATATCCACTTGGAAAAGAATAACATATATTTATTAATTATTGTCTATGATATAAAAAAAATAATTATACCTCACGAGTGAAAAATGGTGACGTATGCATATTTTCATCAAAAAAAGACATTTTCTTGTATCAACCTAAATAAGCTCCTGCAAAATAAAAAT
The DNA here is from genome assembly GCA_022545495.1 of Chrysanthemum lavandulifolium. NCBI lineage: Eukaryota > Viridiplantae > Streptophyta > Magnoliopsida > Asterales > Asteraceae > Chrysanthemum > Chrysanthemum lavandulifolium. Next base: position 14,039,237 of record CM040242.1, on the reverse strand, counting down.
AAAAAGTCAGAATATATAATAAAAGTCGAACAACCTATAAAAATAAAAATAAGCAAAATATAAAAATTAAAAAAAAAATCGAACAGCCCACAAAACAACATAAAACCCAACTACTTCAAACCCTAAACCTCATATAACCTATCATCTATATAAGCCTCCACATTTTCCCAGCCTCCACCATATTCTCTCATCTATATAACCTAATATAACAGCCACCACCACTGTCAAATCGCAGCCTCCACCTCTCTTATATAACCGCCACCACCACTGTCAAATCGCCACCACCATCATACCACCACTGTCGAACCACCACCACCATCATACCACCACTGTCGAACCACAGCCTCCACCATATTCTCTCATCTATGGAGCATGAAAGGAACAAAGGTGCAAACGAAGATGGATCTGGACGATGGGAAAAAGTGCAAACGAAGGTGTTTGTATCTACCTCTAGAGGCGTTAGGGTATGTTTGGGTACGAAGATGGATCTGGACGAAGATGGATCTGGCGTTAGGGTATGTTTGGGTACGTTAGGGTACGAAGATGGATCTGGACGAAGATGGAGCATGAAAGGAACAAAGGTGCAAACGAAGATGGATCCGGGCGATGGGAAAAGGTATGTTTGGGTCAGTGGCGTCTTGAACTGGATTTGAAAGTTAAGATTTTCAAAAGCATTACGATTTTGGGACGATGGTATTATGAAGTCTCCTTCGAATCTGGGACAGTGGTATGATGAACCAAAGTGGCGTCTTCGACTTTGGAATGTTTGGGACAGTGGCGTCTTCGACTTTGGTATTATGAACCAAAGTGGCGTCTTCGAATCTGGGACAGTGGCGTCTTAAATTTGAGCGATTTTGAAAATAAAATATAACTAGTTACTTAGGGTATGTTTGGTATGAATAATTTGAAATTTGAAAGGTGGGGCTTGGTGAAATTTGGGGCTAAGGCTTTTATTATAAGTCAAGTTGAAATTTGTATTTTGTTGACTTGTTTGGCAAATGGGTGAAATTTGAGGGCTTATTATTGCAAAATTACTAAAAGGATATAATTAAATGAGTTTTATGGTATATGTTAGATATTTTGTGGGTAAATATGTAATTTATGGTTCATAAGCCCCGAGCTAAAGTTTTTAGCCCTTTTATGGGGCTAAAGTTTTAAGCCCCTTTAGGGCTTATGATTTTATAAGTTCCGCATGACAAACGAGACTTATTTTATAAGCCGACTTATTTTAGAAGCCCAAGCCCCATAAGCCCTCATAAGCCCACCGCCAAACACTGACCTTAGTATCTTACCTTGTAGTTGAAAGTTAAGTGTATTTGAAAATCGAATTATCCTTTTTATATACATGATTATATCTTGTTTTAAGTGTAATTTATTTAAAATTTATTATTACTTTGTTAGGGAAGTGGTTGATTGATATTGTAATTTTCAAAATAAGCAATTCAAAGTGAAATAAAACAGAAAAGCTGGTGTTGTTAAAAAATGTGTAAAGTTAAGTGTTTCCAAGTGAAATTAAATGGGTTGACCAAGTGAAATTTAATGCTCTGACAACCAACTTTTATGAATTCCGAGAAATAAGACTTTTGACCAAATTAATACTTGATGAGTTTAGCGAGACCCTATTATTTTCAAGTCTATAAGAATTTTAGTTTCTCTCAAGTAGTCACTGTAACCATAGTTTGGAAATTACATCTTTTCATCACTCACTGTAGTTCTACAACTTTCGTTTAAGTTTCAATCAATATATTGTATCACTTTTACCAATAAAAAAGTATGAAAAAACAAAAAACTAAAATCAAAGTTACTTTAGTTCAGTTTTACCCTCCCAAACCTAATATTTATTATCATTATAAAAATAGTACCAACAAAACTTTTATTATGTATGTGTATTTATTTGTTGAATTGATGATCGGACCAACCAACTGACTTATTAGAGTTTTAGGTGTCATAATGAAGGGTATCTTCGTCGTCGTGCAACCTCAGCGCCACAACAGCATCCCATTTTTCCACAACTAACCACAACAAACCCCTCCTCACTCATAACAAACCTCAACCTCTTCATTTGGGGCCCACTACTACCACTTTATTTTTTTTTCCAAATTTTCATATAAACTAAATTTATTTATTAAAATAAAAATACAAAACAATATATTTAAAAAAAAAGTTATAAATTAAAAAAAAAAATTGTATACAAAGAGGCTGTGTGAATCACTATTTTCCCGACCTCTCTTTTATTATCTACTTAAAAAAAGAAATAAAAAAAGAACCGAGTCAACTTCATTTAAAACGAGTCATCTATTTGCTTTCCATCTAAAAATACGAGTCATCTTCATTAAAAACCATCTCCTTGCTTTCCATCTACCATTTCCATCTTCAGGTTGAAGAACTTGAAGATAACAAATTTCGTTTGGTTTGTCAGAGTATTACTTCGTCGTGGTGACGATTTCCACTCCACGGCGAGGGGCAAGCACACCCGGTGTGGTGTGACCCACTGGAGTGCCGCATAGGACCACGGCGAGCCACAACGGCCCGACACCGGGTGCTTTTATAATCAAGGTTTAAGACGAGTCAACTTCTATTCACTTTATTTAAATGTGTCAACTTGCAGCGGTTGTTTCCAACAAGTTAAAATAAACAAAAATTTCAACATCTACAATTAACATACGAAAACTTTGAGACTAGAGAAAGTAAACTGAAATTAAAAACTAACATTTGGGTGTTGATAGTGTGTCATTTTCTGCATTAAAGAATTAGATACAGCCTTGGCTCTTCCCTATTTTATGGTGAGTTAATTACATTGATGAGAGATCAGCCTAGCTGGCTAGAGCTCTGTTGCATGCATGCGCGAACCAATACACGCAAAGGTCTCGCTCTTTATGCACTATTTGAAAAAAAAAAATCATTAGCAACAATTATTTTAACGAGAAATCGTTGCTAAATTATGCATTTAGCATTTAATTTTAGCAACGAAATTGTTAACAAAGTTGCAATTTTTTTAGCAACAAAAAAATTAGTTGTTATTTCTACAAATGACCATAAATATTTGTTGCTAAATTAGCAACGACTAAGCAATTTCGTTCCATTCTAAAATTAGCACCGGTCAAATTAGCAACTAACACCAATTGATGCTAATTTGAGAATGCAATGAAATTGCTTAGTGACTGCTATTTTAGCAACAAATATTTATGATCATTTGTAGAAATACCAATTAATTTTTTTGTTGCTAAAAAAATTGCAACTTTGTTAACAATTTCGTTGCTAAAATTAGATGCTAAATACATAATTTAGCAACGATTTCGCGCTAAAATAATTGTTGCTAATGGCATTTTTTCTACTAGTAATGTCAATTCATACGAGAGTACGTGCATGAGTAGTTCATTCAATTTATGGCCAACTACTTCTTCATAGACATCAAATATACTTAACACCTCATAGGGGGTGTTTGTACTTTCCAAATCACTGGACACCTGCTGTGGCAGTGGGAGGTGATGGGGGGAATATTTTTTCTCGATTTCGTGCCAAAATTTTGTTATAAGTATTTTTACTTCTAGTTTTTCCAAGTTTTTTTTTTTTTTTTTTTTTTTTTTTTACAAGTATTCAAATTTCCAAATAAACTAAATTTATTTCGTTAATAATTAAAATACATTAACAATATAATAATAAGAAAAAATAAATACGATACCAAAAAAAAACGACACGGGGAAATTCAGCCTACTTGTATCTTGTTTGTACTTGCCCGAGTCAGCATGGTTATGTGAATGTAGTTTAACTTTAAGCACCATTGGCTTAATAGAATCTACATAGTCCTTGTAGTGGGCTCAAACCATGAATTGTAGTTTAGATTCTCGAGATGTTGCTATGTGAATGTATTTTGGGCTTCAAAGTTAACCCACAATCTTATAACATGGATAAGTACTTATGTTGCCCTAATTCTAACACAATCACACGCTTACACACTTCTTCATTTCACAATCTCTACCACAGTACTCACCATCTCTTATCTATGAGATAGAAACACATAAACCAATCATCAATCCCTTCAAATCTCTAACACAAACAAAGATCTTGAATAAAACACATGAATAAAACATAGAAACAACCTTCTTTCATTCTTTATACTTTCGTATATTAAAAACAATTTTTAGTGCGTTTGGTTTATAATTTGTCAGAAATGTCAGTCGAAGAGGCTCGTTGTGTAGACGAAGAGGGAGGCCACGACGAAGGACGACGAGATCCGCCAGTGTGGCGGCGAGCCACGGTGAACAACCACGTCGGACGGCGAATACCCATGGCGAGCCCACACCTAGTGCTCTAACTTGATTTAAGCATACTTACCTTTTAGGGATAATGGCTAGAGTCTTATTTCTTGCAATGAAACACCAATTTACACCAAATTGATTACTATAGATTTATTGTTCTGCTCTCAATTTTTCTTTCTCACGTCACACACATAAACTAAAGGGTTAATTGCATTGATTACCCATGAACTTTCAGAAATTTCTAATGTTAGGTAATGAACTTTCAAAAATATTAGTATAACCAATAAAACTTTGTGTTACCTACTATTATAGGCCATATGACCTTCTAACCATCTGTAGGCCCACATGTGCCCAACAGATTACCCTTTTCCCTCTTTCCCCCTTTTTTTTCCTTCTTTCTTCATAAACCCTATTTTGTCCCCCCATTCTCTTAAATCAAAACGAATCCAAAATCATAATTAAATCAAATTATGTCTTCTTATCTTTTCATTGAAAACTGCAAATGTGACAGGCCAACAATGGTTGTAACGTCTTGGACACCCTCCAACCTTGCGCGACGTTTCATTTGTTGCCAACATCGTTGGGTAATTGATCATTCACGTTTTCTTTTAAAGATTATCATTTCAATTGTTAGAAACACATTATTAATTGATTGCAGAAACCTGGGAAGAAGAAATGTGAACAATTTTATTGGTACGATCCAGAGGAGGAATGTGATTGGTACACGATGCATTTGTTCGAGATGTACAATCAACTTAATTCTAATCAAAGACGTGAAGTTCAAACAGAAGTAAGACGTCAAAGAAGGATTGAAGAATTGGAGGCTGATTTGCAACAAGCAAAAAAGAAAAGTCAGTGTTTGGAAGTCTATCCTTTGTGTTTTTGCAATTGTTGTGTCTTTAGTCATTGCAATGAAGTAGTGTTAGAATAGTATGCTAGATTGGGTAGTTTTGTTATTGGTAACTAGTATTAGGCTTGTAAACTGAATCTAATGTATGCACTTTGGTTATTATATGCAATGAAACATTGTTTTCCCACCCTTGTTTGTTACTGAATTCATAACCATAAAACACTTCATTGATAGTAGGGGTTACAACAGTTTTATTAAAGTTGGTTTAAGTGATACTTAAACAACCTACATATATACATAAGTTGTAACCAAAAGCCTTAGTACATGGCAATGCTTCTAAACAGATTTTTTGTTTCCTTTCCCTTTTTCAGCTTTTGCTTCTTTGACCACAAATGGTTTGATACCAATTTTTCACAAAAATGCTTATTTGGCAGCCCAAGCACTTTCACCCTTTCATCATAAGCTTTCCTTGCAAGTTGTTTGGGGGTTAGCATACTGCTAGCTTCTTCTGTGTTTGAGCCTGAGCCAAACTTTGATGGCTCAATTACACTAAGTAGCTCAATTACATTAAGTGGCTAAACCTCCTCACAGCTTAAATCAGAAGTGTCACTGGAAATGCATATGATTTTTGTTTGAGACATCATTTGCTTACCTTTTATTATCTTTGGACAGATATTCTTTTTGTTATAGATGTGTGATAAAAATGCCATTGTGATTATGGCCTTATATAGTGGATTTGTTATTGGTTGTGCAATCAAATTGCAGTGTACAAGATAGACCAAAACAGTATATGGAGGAATCAAATTGCAGTTTAGTCATTTCATTTGCATAGTGTATATGCAGAACACTGAATATGCAGATCGACAAAAATTTGCAGAACCAAAAAATTTTGCAGAATCATAGAGTCTATATGCAGAATCATATAGTCTTTATGCAGGAATCATAGAGTCCTTATGCAGGAATCAAATTGCATGAATCTAAAAAATAGAGTCTTTAGTCATCTCAGTGTCTTTATGCATAACCAAAATAAATGCAGAACCAAAAAAATATGCAGAACCACAAAAATATGCACAAGTAGTGTCTTTATGCAGAAACATAATGTCTTTATGCAGAAATAGTAAGATTCTATGTAAATTATTTCTAATTAATAAACAATAGGAAAATTTAATAATAGACCAAAAATTAATAAAATAAAGGGAAATTTGCATTAATCAAATTCAAGTTGTGGGGGACAAACACATAGTGTTTGGGTACCACTATTACAAAAACTGTGCCATGATGCATAGTTTATTAGATCCAGTTGATACAAAAGATAACACATTTGATAATGCAAATAATAAAAAGTCTTCATTTTTCATCCACAAGCAATGGTGAATCTGTTGTTGACCCTTCCCCATTTGGACCAAACCATGTTTTCTTCATTTTTTGTTAGAAGATCCTCTCTGATCTACCCCTGTTCTTGTAATAAATCCTTATTGGATCATCATGAGCTTGCATTTTTTTACCTTTTCTCTTTGGTTCAGGAGTAGCAACTGGTTCAGAAGTAGCAAGTGGTTTAGGAGTAACCACTGGTTCAGAAGTAGCAAGTGGTTCAGGAGTAACCATCTCTTCATTTGCAACCAAGTTTGCCACAACATATTCTTGTGTCTCAATATTTTCATTAACAGATACCAAAGCTCTGTTGAAAGGTTCTTGGTCATAAGACTCTTCATCTGAAATATTGTTAGAAGGTGGAACATACCCTTTCTTCTTTTCTTCATCTGAAATATAGCATGAAGGGTGTAAGCCCATCATCATGTCCCATTCTTCTTGTTCTCTAAGCTCATCTAGTTCCCTCTTCAACTGCTCTTTTTTCCATCTGTCCTCTGCTTGGATAGTCAACCTCAAAGCTTCTTCATCATATGATTCTTGTTGTTGTTTGTCTTCTGCTGCTAATCTTTCTTCCTCCTGAATAAGTAACTCCTCCATGTACTCTTGCTCCATGTTCATTCAAATTTCTTCCTCTTCCATAAACTAAAAAATTAAAAAATTAAACTAAATTAGTAACAAACTAACACTATAATGTACATTCAATTATAAAACATACCACATTATGTTGTTGACCTCTTTCACCACCCCTTTGGCCTCTCCCATCACCTCTTTGACCCCTGCCACCAGATCTGCCCCCCTTGAACCTCTACCACCACCTCTTGCAGAATCATATAATGCATAATCAGGTCTAGTTGTGGCCTTAGGTGGTCTTGTGGGCTTAGGTGGTTTTGGAACTGGAGCTTTTTTACAACTCTTTTTGTTGTGACCTGTTTCTTGGCAGTTACTACAGGTCATGATTCTTCCCCTTCTGCTCACATGTGAATTGTTCTCTGATGGTGCTATAACCCTCTTTTTCCTTGGCCTACCAGGCATTGTTCTCATTATAGGTGGTAAAAGTGGTGGATCTCTAGTTCTTTTCCACAATGAACTACCATAGACAGGCCTAATGGAAAATTGGTAAGATTCAAACCAGTTTTGTTGGCTGATGACGTACCCTCCGATCAGGTCGAAGGACACCCCTTCGACCTCAGTTGAATTTGCATTACGAAGACCCAAGTCTTTCTTCCTAAGTCATTGGTGGCGTAAAATCATTCATCATTGATATGGTTACCGGTTGGGAATTCACCGTAGAAGGCTATGCCGCCGGGGTCTTCTCTGAAGACATTAAGACAAGGAGAACATTGACTTGGTCTTCCCCACGTTCCCACTATATCCTTAGCTTCCACGCCAAGGCGGAGAGAGTGGGGATGAAGCGTAGTGATTACCACAAATCATGGGACGCCCCATGATCTCCGAACGATGTGCAAACACTCTCAAGCTTATTTCTCTATCTATAAATAGGTTGGACGAGTCATTTCAATGGTATGTTCACTCAACACAGTAATTGACATACTCTACATTACTTACAACACATATCACATACTTACTCTCACGTCGGAGGTGGTTCGCAGGGTCCAACCCCTGCGCAATCACTTAACGAAGTATCTACTATTTCTATTGCAGATTGGCTACAAGTTTGGCGCAAGCATATCACCCCTCATACCCTTTGATCACCATCGAAGGCCTGGTCGTATGAATTATTATACAATCAGTGGCGCCTTCCGTGGGACCCCGCTATAATTGGTCTCGTTATTCCAAACTTATAACCAGTTAATCGCGCTCACTACTTTTACAGCATGAATCACAAAAGAGAAGATACTCCCCCTCCGGGTTTCTCGACCTTGACACCAATCCCAGTCAACGATCCTAACAACCTTCCCAACATAACCGCGTCCACTTTCACCACAAGATCTCACCCTGAAATAACTCCCAACAACCATGCTTCAACGTCAGCTAATCCCGAACCAGCGATTAGTCCTGCGTTCGTCGAAGCTAACATTGAAGCACTAGAGTCTTTATTGAGGGCTTGAAGGAGGCAAGGCCGGAACGTAGAGATGTGAAGGGAGTTAGAATACTCTAGTGATGAGTATGACGAAGAGATAGAGATGGAGAGCTAGGCCCTCAGCTCATGAGGCTACACGCTCAGTACTGAGGGTAGGATCTCCGGGAAGTTGAAGGCCGAGTGGAAGATCAGTGGGTTTTGAAGATGTTCCGGAGAGGGCTCCGACGAGAAGGGAAGGAACAATGGAAGGTTCCAATGGGAGGAGTCACAGAAGGAAGCTGCGGAGGTTAACTTGCCACCACTCTTGGCGCCCATCCGGGAGAACTGGCGGGGTTCCGTTGCGGCCTTCCAGCGCATCCCGTGAGAAGTCAATCCACCTCAAATGAATGGGGAGGAAATATTCCTCCTCATGGTATGTACCCTCCTTTTCAGGCTCAATCTTATCCCTAGGGGGTCTACCCCCACCTAATGGGCAGACTAGCAACCCTAGCTTTCTTCAACCATACGAAAACGTGCCCTATGGGCAACCAATGGTATACCCTCGGTACCCTGTAGGAAGCCACCCATCTTTTATACCTACTGCTTACCCACCTTATGTTAACCAAAATCCTGTCGGAGTACCTCCGAACCATAACCCATACAACATTGTCCCCACTTACATGCCATCTTACAACTGCCTCTATTCGGAGCCCATGGTTTCCACAACACCCTTCGTAAGATGGATAAAAGACTACCCTCTACCCGACGTGTCGAATATGCCCGCACATATTGGTACTTATGATGGGAATGGGGACCCGGATAATTTCTTACATCTGTTCGAAGGGGCTATTAGAATGTAGAAATGGGTTATGCCGGTTGCTTGCCATATGTTCACATATACCCTACGAGACTCCGTCGTATTTGGTGGAAACGCAACAGCGGTAGCATAATGAATTTGAATGATCTCAAGGCCAAGTTTAGATCACACTTCACCAGCGAGAAAAAGTTCATGAGGACTCACTGACGGTACACAACATCAAGCGGATGGAAAGCGAGAGCACTAGGGCTTTCGTTACTAGATACTGTGATGAGTGATGACACCTGCGGATTCGGGTGCGCATGAAGACCAACAGATCTCTCGGTTTTGTGCATGGCCTACAAAACAGAAGTCTGGTGGAATTCTTATCCACTGACCTTCCCGCAACTTACAAAGGCTTTATGGAGAAGACGTACATCTTGATCGAAGCCAAAGAAGTGTCCAGCAATGGGGCTCCGATCGAAAGCAAAGATAGTCATAGCAAGATCCCAAAGCATTCTTCGTGGGAAGGGTCCAAAAACATACACAAAGGCACGGACAGGTTCACACCCTACAACAAAAACATCAACCATAGACTCTTGGAAAATCTGTCTAAATCTCCAAGGGAAATACTTGCCACGGAAAGGGTTGCGAAAGCCTTCGATCCTCCCCCTCGTTTGGCAAGTAAAGGAAGAAGCAGGGATACAACCAAGTATTGCTATTTCCACGACGATTATGGGCACGACACCAACAGTTGTAGAGAGATCAAAAAACAGATAGAAGAGGTCGTGAAGTCTGGCCAATTGGGACATTTGGTGAAAGGCATATAGAAAGGCAAAGAGAAGGTCTCCGACACACAGTTGGGGAAAGATACCACACCGGTCGAAGTTCCAATCCTCATGGTTCACAGGGATGATTCTGGGTTAAAGAGAAAAGCACCAGAGAAAGGATTATGCGGGGTAGGAGATGTTACGTTCCCTTCGATCACTGACAGGGTTCTCTCAAATGACCCTGTGGTCATCAAAGTCTTAATTTCTAACAGGAAAGTGAATAGAGCCTACTTAGACTGCGGAAGCTCTTGCGAAGTCATCTATGAGCATTGTTTTCTGAAGCTCAAGCCTTTGATACAGTCAAAGAGAGTAGATTCAAAGGTACCTTTGGTGGGATTCTTAGGGGAACATTCATGGCCTCTAGGAGAAGTCCCTCTAGAGGTTACGATTGGAGAAGGAAAGCCAAAAAGGACAGAAACCTTGGTTTTCGTTATCGTAAGGTCCGAATCTCCCTATAACTTGTTAATAGGGAGAACCGCAATGCAGAAAATGGGTATCGTTGTCTCCACCATACATGATGCGATCAAATTCCAAACACCCTTCGGTATTTGAACTGTTTTCTCTAGCTACAACTCGAAGAAGCCTACAGATGTAGGCAAAAGGGTCAAACAAAGTCCTGAAGAGGTTCCGAAGGATATTCTTAGCTGCACTGATGCCGAAGAATGCATGGTGGTGAACGACCTACATCCTGATCAGACATTGGTCATTGGAAAGAAGCTCCCTACCGCCTTTAAGGCAGAACTGGAAAATTTACAAAAAGCTAATATGGATGTTTTCGCATGGACTTACTCTGACATGACGATGGTCCCCAGAACCCTTATCATGGATGGAAAACCCTTCAACACTGAGCACAAGCTTAACGAGTTCAAGCAGATTGAACCTATCAAGCAGAAGCGTCGAAGCCTTGCGCCCGAAAGAAATGCAGCAGCATGCAAGGAGGGGGATGAACTCGTAGCAGCATGTATACTCAGGGAAGTGAAGTATCAAACTTGGGTAGCCAATCTAGTGATGGTGTTGGGAATTCTGTGAAACTGTGATTCTGCTGATCGAGAAACAATGGATTCTGCTGAAGATATAAGTCTGCTGAAGTAGTAAAGCCATGGAATCTGCTGAAGTAGTGAAGTATGGATTCTGCTGAAGCAGTGTTGGTATCTGCTGAAGTAGTGAAGCCGTGGAATCTGCTGAAGTAGTGAAGTACGGATTCTGCTGAAGCAATGTTAGTATCTTCTGAAGACATATTTTGGCTAAAGTAGTGAAGCCGTGATTCTGTTGATATAGTGAAGCAGAGTAGAATATGCATGCACTGTATTATTTATAGGTTAGCATGGGCTTATATTGTACTGCCCAAGGTTAGCATGGGCATGTGTATGGGTTTTACATTTATTTAGTTGCATGCTTGTACTTTCCCAAGAAAGGGATTAGTGTTCCTTGTGTATAAAAGGAACTTAGGTCCTTGTAGTAGACAGAAGTTGATAAAAACATTAAAGAAAACCTCTTTAGAGAGTGTAATAAAGATCCATAGAGGATCATAGTTTTATTAGAAAAACCTTGTTGGTAACTTTGATTGTGTTCTTATTATTCTGCTGTGCATTCAATCAATCAATGTTACTGATACTCTAGTTGAGTTCGGATCGTGGGATTTCACAATTGGAATCAGAGCGGGTGGCTCTCGATCTTGAGTTTACAAGGTTTTTCGAAGAAAAGATTCAAAACTCGAAGTTGTTAGTAATTTTCGTAGTCTTTCTTTGGGTCATTTTTAGAAAATGATAACTTTTCTTGAACCGTTGGATCGAGCTACAATTTTTTATGGTGCATCTTTATATTTCAATCTAAAGTTTCACTGGAGGGATTGTCAATTAGAGCTCTCAATCAAAAGTTATAAGTTGTAGAAGTCTGCTGAAAAAGTTCCGTAAGGATACTACAGCACTGTTTTGAAACAGTCATAACTTTTTCGTTAACCGTTGGATCGGCATAAAATTTGGACTGGAAGTTCTTGGTATATTAAGGAAGGTTTCCACCGAAGGGATCGTTGATCTGAGCCTCTGACAGAAAGTTATAAGAACGAGAAAACTAATGCAGTCACACTTTGAAAGAAACTTCATAAGAAGCAGCAGGAATAAAGGGGTTGTTTTTCGTATCGGTTTATTGGCATGAAGCAGGCTGATGAAGACCAGTTTCGGTTATTGAGCCTCATTATTCTTTATTTGACACTGCATGCGCATGAGGTACATTGCTTTCATTCTTGTGAATTGATTGGGTCATCTTTGATTAGTTCTTCTAGTGGGTCAGTGGTCAAACTATAGGTCGAATAAATATTGATTTATTTTTCGGTATATGGGACTATCTTTGATGCGCATGATGTCAGGTATTAATGTGATTCCACTCATTTAAGTTTATATTGTTTTGTTACTGCTGAAGGTCAAGGGTATACATCATGATTATTTAAATTCATGTAAGTGGGTCTCGAGGGGATTAATGAATTCAAGTACTGCATGTGTTTGATTAGTCCATGATCTGGCGTGGGACTCGAAATCAATTTGGTCAATATTTCGATTTCCTTATTCTTGTCGTGGGTCAATAGTTGCAGCTGGTCCCACTTGTTTGTATTCCATATATACTATTGTACCCATATTAATTGTCTAATTGGTCAAAGGTCTCGTGGGGTCTCAATTGATATTGCTAATCTTTAGTCATTTCTGCTGAGATTTAACATGGGATGAGATTGTGTGTGGGGCGACATATAATAGTTTCGGTGGAAGTGCACTTGATTGGTTCATCCAACACGTGGGATCATGCACTTTGTATAGAATATTTGGCTTAGTGGAATCTATTTGATATCTCATGGGTCTAAATTTATTTTAAATAAGCTAAAGCATTTAATTGGTTGTCTATTTATTACTGCTGAAGGCTTACGTGAGGCTAGATATTCATTTGGTTGGCTAGCTCTATTTGATCTCACGTGGGTCCAAGTTTGAACGAGATATTGATTTCATTGGTCATTGAATTGTGTGATCACGTGAAATGTTTTTCTTGTGCAATTGGCATTTGTTTTCTTTACTTGTCACTTGGTATTATTTTGGTCCGAGGAATACAGGTCATCAAAATTTTGGTCCCCTCTATTTTATTGTTTCTGCTGAAATTCATAAGGCTGCATTCAGTTCTGTGCAATCTTCTCTCCACAACATGGCAGAATTTGATAATAATAGGGATGAAGTTATGTTTCCTTATTTAATGGATGATGAGTAATAAGTGCGGGCTAAGAAGATGGAACCTTGGATCATGAATAATGATATGAATATCGGAAGGTGATCCAAAATGGCAACATTTAAAAGGATTGGAAATGATTGTGATGGTAACATCATTATTAGATCCTCCAACGATTGCGGATGAACATTCTTTGTACAAAGAGAGTCGAAGGCCGAACTATCTTGCTTAAATCTATTCCTGCCGATCATGTAGCGATTTTCGTTATATGGATGATGCAAGTCTTATATGGAATGCTCTCAAAGCAAGGTATGGAGGAAAGGCGAAATTCAAGAAGATGAGCAAGGAAGTTGATGCTAAAGGTTATCTTTGAAGAATTTGCGATCCGCCTAATTGCTTTCATGGGCATCTCTCGGTACATACTTGTGTTTTGGTTGTAAGGAGAGATATAATGAACTTAAGGAAGCCTATGATGAAATGAAACCTAAATATAATGCATGCTATGTTGACAATGAAGCTTATAAACATGCTTTAAAAACATTAGAAAGACAAAAGTTTGGTTTCAAAAGAATCAAGTGGCTTATGATGAAAAGATTAGGGTGCTAGTAAGTGATCTAGAATTTGCTAGAATTGATTTAAAGCGCCTTGAAAGAAAAAGCTACTTGTAGTGTCCGAAAACAAAGTGCTAAAGAGAAACTTGATGAGGAAATTGCTAGGCATAAGGAATGGTTATTGAATGGAAATAAGTTAGCTATTCACATCTATGCTAGTCAAAATCCTAATACTCCTATAGGTTTAGGCTTTAAGAAGTATGTAGGAATAGAAGCTAGGGATGACACTCGTAAATCTACACCGGCGAGGATTAGCTAATTTTGTAAAGAAGGTGATTTACATGTTGTCGTGGACCTATTAGAGGTGAATTCATGCCCATTGACATGTCCATTCCGATTGACTTTGATGGATCACACCATTTATATGGCAAAAGTCAAGTGACTTGCCGGACCTTAGTGGCCAAACTAATGACTCGTCTATTGCTCTAAAAGTGACAAGTCATCGGACCTAAAGTCCACTTGCTCATGCCTCATGTGATTCAAGTGAAAAGTCGACTCACCTAGGCACACACCCAAGACTACACCCAAGTCCAAAGTAGTGATGATGAGCCCAAAACAAAGCCGGTTACTTATTACATTAAACACAATTTTGCTTCTAGTTACATTTACGATAAGTTTAAATGTAATAAACAAAGTTGTGTTAAGAATAAGTCTTTAAGAAGAAATCTTGTTTTGTGTGCGGTAGTAAACTCCATCTTATTAAAGACCGTGATTATCATGAGAAAAGGATGGATGTCTCCTCTGGCCATAAGACTTCTAGATGTACATGGACTAATGTTGCTAGTATTCCCCCTTTTTTTCCCAAAGATGCACATGTGAGAGCAGGTAAACCAGTTCCTACTGGTAAGCCAAAGGTGTATGCATCTGTTTCTGCTGATAGGCTTAACGGGCCTTTTCCAGTTCCCTCTGGTGGAGGATATTCTTCACCAGTTACTACTGGTTGGTGGAACAGTAAAGCTAGGCTTATGCCCTATAAACCCATAAGTTCTTATTTTCAGTCATATACACCATATGTATCTCATATGACTAAGGCACATGGTGGAGTTAGTGTGGCGACTGTTGTTAAGCCCTCAACATGTTATTCTTGGAAAACTCAAAGGAAAGGTTCATTCTGGGTACCCAAGAACAAAAGTATGTGCTAGGTGCATTGATTGAGGGGAGGCTTATTGTTGTATTTTGTATTCTAACCATTTTGCGGTTGTTGGATCCTCATACGCTGAGGGAGGCTTAGTGTTTCTTGACACTACAACTGTCTTTGGTTTCTTCTTCGCTTGATGGTACCTTGTACATGTTTTGGTTATTTTTATTCCTTCTTAGTTTTATTAAAAAAAATCGTGTTATTTCTTGTGTTTAGTGAATTAAAAAAAAAAACTCTAACTTTATGCGTGTTCGGTTTCTACTCTCTTGCTTGCGAGGTTTTGGTGTTGGTTCATTACTACACCACTCATGGTTTTCATCTCACCATGTCTTTCGACACAAGAGTTGGCTAGCCCACAAGATTATGGCTTGTGGTAAAGGTCTGAAATCCATAAATGGTAATCAACTCACCATGATGATGACGGCATTCCATCAAAGAGTTGGCTAGTCCCGAGCAAGCGGCTACGGTAAAGACACATCAAATCCGTTTATATAGTTCTTGATTTGCTAATAAATCGATGGTTATCAATGTACCATAGTTTTGAACATAAACATTTGGCTACTCCGGTAGTTATGGCTATTGGTAAAGAGACATCAAATCCATTATTTTCAATGATTCACCTCTCACGGGAGTTAACACACCGGATGTGATGAGAATAGTTTGAAACCGATATGTATTGATGTACATTATGTCATTTGTTTCTTTGCAAAGACACAAGCGTTTCAAAGTTTGGTCATCATAGAGATGAAATTGTTATTGGTTCTTTGCTACCGATGTTCGAGTACCATCCTCAAGTTCTAAAGTGTTAAAGGATTGTTGGGAAGTTTTGTCATTTGTTGCTACAATCCTCTAGTTCTGAAATTTTTAAAGATATGGAAACTGGAACTTAACATAGTTAAATTACAGTTTAGGGGAGGATTGTTGGGAATTATGTGAAACTGTGATTATGTTGATCGAGAAACGATGGATTCTGCTGAATATATAAGTCTGCTAAAGTAGTAAAGCCATGGAATCTGCTGAAGTAGTGAAGTATGGATTCTGCTGAAGCAGTGTTGGTATCTGCTGAAGTAGTGAAGCCGTGGAATCTGTTGAAGTAGTGAAGTCTGATTCTCTTGAAGCAATGTTAGTATCTTTCAAGACATATTTTGGCTAAAGTAGTGAAGCCGTGATTACATTGATATAGTGAAGCGTAGTAGAATATGCATGCCTTTGTATTATTTATAGGTTAGCATGGGCTTATATTGTACTGCCCAAGGTTAGCATGGGCATGTGTATGGGTTTTACATTTATTTAGTTGCATGCTTGTACTTTCCCAAGAAAGGGATTAGTGTTCCTTGTGTATAAAAGGAACTTAGGTCTTTGTAGTAGATAGAAGTTGATAAAAACATTAAAGAAAAACCTCTTTAGAGAGTGTAATAAAGATCCATAGAGGATCATAGTTTTATTAAAAAAACCTTGTTGGTAACTTTGATTGTGTTCTTATTATTCCGCTGTGCATTCAATCAATCAATGTTACTGATACTCTAGTTAAGAAGCATGATGGAGGGTGGCGAATGTGTGTAGATTTCACCGACATCAACAAAGCCTGTCTGAAGGAATGTTATCATCTACCAGAAACTGGTTGGAAGGTGGAATCCTTGTCAGGGTTTCGACTGAAATGTTTTCTAGATGCTTACAAAGGTTACCACCGGATACAGATGGCAGAATAGGACGAAGAGAAAACAACCTTTTTTACAGGGAAAGGCGTGTATTGCTGCGAGAAGATGCCATTCGGTCTGAAGAATGCAGGTTGTGGAAAACTAGAAGGGGGGGGGTTGAATAGTTTTACCAATTTAAAACATCCTTTTAAATATTTAGATCGACTTATGTCAATCTATTTGGTTGTTTATGTTGGACGTTGATAGATAGATATATAAACTTGTAATGAAAGATAAAGAGTAAGAAGCACATCACCATGACACACGTATTTATAGTGGTTCGGCTACAAGGACACCTTCCTTGCCCTACTCCACTCCCGAGTCACCTACTCGAGAGTTCGTAAGCACTACACCAACTCCTTATGGCGGAGAAGCCTTCACAACGCCGCTAACCTTTTCCTAGACAAAGCTAAATACCGAAGTTCTTTCACACCAAGGCGAACCACACCTAACACAACGTCGCCTACCCTTTATACGATTGCTAGGCTAACCACGAGTTCTTTCACACCAAGGAGAACTAATCCTATTACAACGTCGCCTACCCTTTATTAGGTACTAGGCTAAGCACCTAGTTCCATTACCATGGAGGAACTACTACCCTTCACAACACAACACCTAATATCAAGGAGATATACTCCTTGTTACAATATCATCAAGGATATCACCATCCTTGGAAATAAACAACTACTTATAAGTATAACGATGCACCTCATCAATTATACGACCTAAGCATTCTTCCCAAATGCTACTTGATTAGATTCATCGGCATCCTTCACTAATGCCTTTGACACAACGCTTGGCACCCTTCACTAATGCCTTCGTCTTGACACCTTTAGCATTCTTCACTAATGCTTTGACACGGATGATGAGCACCTTTCACTAATGCTTTCATCTTGATACTTTCGGCATTCTTCACTTATGCCTTCAACCCAATATCTATGGAGAAAGGTAGATCTATCAACAAGAGAACCTTCGTTGTCTTGATGATGACGAAGCATGGCAACTCATGGACTTGAGCTTGCACGTCTTCAAGATGTGGTGATCTTTCCTTTAGGAGGAACCTAGAAGATCACACAAAACAAAAGAGAAAAGCTACATAGATCTCTTGGATCCGAGGTTAGAGGTTAGAATACTTGGGGAAGTATGTGTGTAAAGGGATGAATAGAAAGGAAGAAATGGCTCTCTATTTATAGAGAAAATTTTCTCTCGTTTCCTCGGATCCCACGGATCCTTCCACTGGGATCCGGCTAGCACAACGCTTGAGGATCCGTGGAGCGCTCCTCTTTGCCCATGGGTATTTTGGTTATGGGTCATGGGTTATGGGTTGATCCATGGTTTTCTTTCTAGATACAATGTATCTTAAGGATACAATGAACTTGGTCAAGTGGTATTCATAAAACCATGGGTTATGGGTCAATACCATTTGCTAGTATTAAGGGTACAATGAACTTAGTCAAGTGGTATATATAAAACCATGGGTTATGGGTCAATACCATTTGCTAGTATTAAGAGTACAATGAACTTAGTCAAGTGGTATATATAAAACCATGGGTTATGGGTCAATACCATTTGCTAGTTTTTACCCATTTAGTGTATACTTGTTTTACCCAACTACATTCAATGTATTTGGTCAATGGGTCAAATACTTAAGTTTCTACCCATTTACATTACCCAATATACTACATACTAGTTATGTGTATATTTACCCAAATATGTAAACACTAGTTGTTGTACATATGTAATACTAAATCATAAAATCACCTATACTTGTTTTAGTGTTTTATGTGAAAATGTGAATATGTTAGAAACTATTAGTTCAAACCATTTACGTATTTTATTTGTTTCGTTAATATGATTTTACGTTTGTTATCGACAAAACATTAGAAGATCGTAAAATATAAATAAGCGTTTTTACGGCTTATTTGTATTAACAATCTCCCCTTTTGTTGATGACAAAACATAAAATTATTTTAAGGAAAAGCTAAAATTGTGAAAGTTTGAATTTGTAGTTTTACTTTTTCTCCCCTTTTGTCGAAACAAAAGTGCTTGAAGAAACTAACACATTGTTTTTAGGAAAAACATGTGAAAGAAAAATATTTAGAGCAAGTAGCGGAACGGATCTCGTCTTTACTCCCCTTGACGAGTCCATCCCATATGCAAGGCGTCAAGAAAGTAATACTAAGCTAGTTTGTTTGCAACTAAGTTTGCAAAATATTTCGTCTAAGTGACGAATGTGCTCCCCATGATGATTGCAATTTTGCAAAGGGATGTCGAGAAATGTATTCCTAATATTGCAAGTAATTTGCAATGTATTGTTTTGACACAAAGCTCCCTAGCTTTAGGGTGTCAAATGCTTCAAGTGTAGATTGAATAACTACAAAACAAAGGTTAGAAAACAAGTATAATGCACAATTTCTGCATATGTGATCCAAGTTAGTAGAAAAATAGTTTTCGTCTCACGGATCCCACGGTTCCCTCTAGTAGGGATCCGTCTAGGCAATTTTGAGGGATCCGTATAGGCGATGATTAAATTCAGCAATGGTGATGTAACAAGTAATGTTAACATCAAAATGAGATATGTATTCACCAACAAACATATACTCAATACAATATGGCAAGTAAACTATCATTCAATAAAACATAAGAGATGATCAACAAATCTCTAAAAACTAAGAGAATGATTTAGCCATATTCTACTAAAACTAATAAGTGACCAAAGCATAAGAGACAACAATGTGCTTGAGTCTAGGGATGAGTAGAGTTGTTGATTTGGTCCAATATTTCAAGAAGATGATTAAGCATGAAATGCAACTCATTTCGTACTTCTTGAACAAGTCCTTGGGTGATTAGACAATTAGAGCAATTATTGTCTTGATTAGGAACATGATATTTTGAGGAGGTTCTACAAATGATGATGGAGGTACATTGAGTAATTTAGGATGAGGTTCTACTAGGAAACAGAGTGGTGGTAATGGAAATTCCTTAATATGATCAAGTCCTTGGTGGTTCCTTGTTTCCAACGATGGACTAGTTGGTGATTGGGAAGTTCTCGGTGGTGAATGCTCTAATGAAAAGAGATTTGGGTAAGATAGAGGCTCGGTGAAGGAGTGTAGTCCATGCTCTAGGAATGAAGGTTTAGACGTTTTGCTAGAACTAGGTACGTTTGGTTTAGAGATCGATGATCCCTTTTCTAACCTAAAAGGTTTAATGCTAATTATTGCGGTTCTATTGGCAATTGTTGATTGGGTTTGTTGAGGTGAGATTCTAGCACTATTATCTCTTACGGATGATGATTCGTGGATGGAAATCCTACCATTTGTGGGTTTAACCGAGATGATTCGGTTGAGGAAATTTCGTGTACAACACGAGAAAGTTTCTAGGGTGGTTCTTGGTTGGATGAGTTAGCACTAGGAGCTTTCCTCATGATGAAATGACTAAGGAAAAGGTTTTCTAAATGCTAAAATTATGTTGTGTTCGATGACTAAGGATTCTAGCAAGATGCCTTATAAAGGGAAGGATTTAGCAAGTGCATTCAAGACTTAAGTCTCTAATATCCTTTGGAATGTGATGATTAGCATGCACAAGAGTCAACTTTAGAGTTTTACTGATCTAGGGATTTAATTAGGATGAGGTGGAGTGTTCAAGTTAGCAAGATGAGCTTGAAATGATTGTTCTAGAAAGAGTTGACATAAATCTGTCATCCGGATCCTACGGTTCCCACCAATGGGGGATCCGTCTAGGCTAATCCTAGGGATCCGGCTCTCAGCAGCTAGGAAAGGATAGTAGTGATGTTTGAAAGGTCTAAAGCCTATACCTTTTTTAGTGTTTCAGTTCTCCTAAGTGTCTTTAAATGGAAGGGTACTTAAATGTTCAAGGGCAATGAGTCATGTAGCTAATGATTGCCTTATATGGAAGAAATTGGAACTTTCGTGAGTACCAATGAATGAACAAAGATGACACTAAAATCTTGAGAGTGTCAAATGGAGCTAAATGATCCTAGTGATCAGATAGTGACTTAGGATAATGTCTTGGAGAAAATCCTAAAGGTTTTAAGGTGAACTAGAATTTGATCCATTTCACCAATTTTGAGGTAAGGATGATTATGATCAATTTTGCCATAATCGAAAGATTTCTAAGTCTAGATGTGAGGGATCATGTGAGAAATAATGAGTGATCTAGAGAGCGGAAGAGTAATGAGTTTAGGTGAAACGATAGATCGAAAAGCACTTTGAGTGTGATCCTATGTGTGAGTGTGAAGCTTACTAAGCTTGAGTAGGACTTAAGAGATCCTAAGGTATTAAGTTCGACTAGTGTAAAGTAGTCTAGGAACATGGTTTGAGGTGTAAAGTTGAAACTCTACTTTATTTGCCGGATCCCACGGATCCTTCACTTGAGGATCCGGCTAGTTACAAACTAGGGATCCGCATCGGGACAATTTTACTTAACGGTGAGCGTTTGTTCTAAGTATCGAAATTAGAAACTAATGATCTCTACAGAAGCATACATGTATACAAGTAAAACATCTTGAGTATCATGTAGAAATAGCACATAAGCAATTAAATGAGATCTAGCTCACAAGTAACACAAAGGTTTATCAAACTTAACTAGCGCTATTTAAGAAGCTCAAAATAGATTCTGATCTAGATTAGTAAATCGTTTGTATTAACAATGGCGTGCAGATTAGATGATGGTGTTCAAGGCGATAGGGTTGTTTTGGCCAACGGAAGCAATGAACTATGTATAGTCATTATGGATGGTGATTAGCATACAATGAACATCGTCCATGAAGTCATGTAGCTCTTCTCGATCAAAGCAAGATAATCGCTTGATGAGGCAAGTGGTTGTGATTTAATTAAAAGAAAAATCAATTTTACAATTTGGTTGATTAGTAATCCTAAGACAACGCAAAGTATTTCCATTGTAAACTTACTTTAGGGAAACATGGGAGTATAGATTTCCCAAGTGAGAGAATGAATATGAGACTATTACTAGTGGTGCTCAATTACGGCTAAACACGACCATTTTTACGGGTGATTCCACATACCCAACTTCTATCAAGGAAGCAATTCAACCGTTAGGTCAAATTGAGTTTCTAGTGCCATAAGTTCTCCAAGATTCATTCTCGAGTTAGGAAAATTTATATTCCTACAATGGCCTATCAAGAGTGACAATGATGATACTTTGCTTCGTTTAATATTATACTTGAGACAACTAAGGTGACGAAGGCGTCATGTTAAAAATAAGTTTAAAATTTGTCCATATGGTAAACAACAAAAAATGGTTGGATGAGCTAGTTCAACATATGTTGTTGGAAAGCTTTGAGTTTGGACTTTCGGATATGAACAATTATATTTGCGTTGCAAAATAATTTACTTGAGTATATCGGATGAAATAATCAAGTTGTCAATCCTACTAAGAAGCTTGGAGAGCAATCATGAAAAGGAAAATGGGAGAGTACATCATCAACACAAGTGTAGGTTATGATCCGATGTACATTTTGTTGTTTTAGAAAATGATACAAGAACAAAAGAAATCATATAAGCACATAAAACATTTTCAACCTATATGACTTATTTAAGTGTCTAAACTAACATTTTCGACACAACTAGATGTTATCCCAAACACTCCTTCAAATAGCACATTGATTAGTAGAATATTACTAAATCGACAAACAAGAGAATGAATAGCAAGGTAAGGAAACCACATATGCTATTCAATCAAACAAGCACAAAAGCTATTTGAGATAAGCAAATAATCAAGTAATGCAAAGAAGACAATTTATCATTTAGCATAGCATACGAAAGTTCTTTTCATCGCTTTGTGTTAAATATAAACATGTATACCAAGCTTGATTAGTTTATTTTATATTTATAAATATGATCAAAACCTTAATTTCAATAGAGGACACATTGTTATTCAAAAGCGAAAACATCCGTCTCCAATAAGATCAAAAGTTTGTGCAAAAGTTATGACCGAAAAATGACTTTCTATTATTAATCAATTATTCTGTAAATTATTGTTTTGAATCAGTTTATGAAATCATTTTTAAATGAAAGTAGACTCAAATACCTTTAAAGCGATAGGTGGCACGACTTCAACGACTTACGGCTAAAAGTTATGAATTTTTGAAATTCACACAAAATCGTCTTCTACCTCACGGATCCCACGGATCCCTTGCGAGGATCCGTCGGTGTAACTCGAGGGATCCGCGGATCGATACGTAATTACAAAATGTATGTTTTGACCCGACGAAAAGGTTTAGTCTTTGTAGACTTTTAGTGAAGTTATATTACCCATTTTACTTATATTCAAGCTTGATTAACAAGATATCAAACAACAAAACTTCAAAGAAAAAAAATCACTAAAACACTTTTCATATTATGCTTATTATAAGATAGAAGCATATATCACCATTTTGCCCACAAGCAATTTAGCACGTTTTTAAAAAAAAAAAAAGGAAAATGATAAATTTAGGCATCAAAGTTGCCACGTTTTCCTTTTCTGGGCATCGAACTTTTTTTTTTCCTATTGTAGCACTGAACTTGCCTAATTTTCCTTTTGTGACACAAAAGTGTGATTTTGTGTCACAAAAGAAAATTATGCAAGTTCGATCTACAATAGGAAAAAAAAAGTTTGATGCCCGAAAAAGGAAAAAAGTTCGATGCCCGAAAAAAAAAAGTTCGACCGTTAATTTTTTATTGCACCGTTAGTCCTTTTAAATCATTTTTTAACGATCGTTATTATATTATTGCATCGTTAGTCCTTTTCGCCGTTCTTACGTTTTGTCCGTTTTACGGTTTCATCCGTTTTACGTTTTCATCCGTTTTACATGATTTCGTCCGTTTTACGTTTTCGTCCGTTTTACACTTTTTCGTCCGTTTTGCAGTTTCGTCCGTTTTGCGTTTTCGTCCGCTTTTGCACGTTTTACGTTTTCGTCCGTTTCCACGGTTACTTTTGTTTCACACGTTTTGTTCATTTCTACGTTTCGTTCGTTTTACATGTTTTCATTTGTTTTGCATGTTTTCATCCGTTTTACATGTTTCGTTTGTCAAAGTTAGAAAGCGTGCAAAAGCGAAAACGCAAAAACGGGCAAAATGTGCAAAAGCGACGAAAACGTGCAAAACAAAGTAAACGGCAAAAGCGGAAGAAAATGTAAAACGACTAAACTGCAAAAATGGCAACGTGCAAAAGCGGATGATGGCGCAAAACGGACGAACGGCGTGCAAAAGCGACGAAAACGCAAAACCGACGAAAACGCAAAACCGACGGCGTAAAACGGACTAAACTGCAAAAGCGGACAAAATCGTGCAAAACCCGAATAAAAAACGCAAAAGCGCGCAGCGTGTAAAGCGGACGAAAGGTGTAAAAGGACAAAACCGTAAAAGCGAACAAAGCCGTGTAAAAGCAGGCGAAAAGGACTAGCGGTGCAATAAAAATTAACGGTCGAACTTTTTTTTCTCGGGCATCGAACTTTTTCCTTTTACGGGCATCGAACTTTTTTTCCTATTGTAGCGAACTTGCCTAATTTTCCTTTTGTGACACAAAAGTGTGATTTTGTGTCACAAAAGGAAAATTAGGCAAGTTCGATCTACAATAGGAAAAAAAATGTTCGATGCCCGTAATAGGAAAACGTGGCAATTTTGATGCCTAAATTTATCATTTTCCCAAAAAAAATGTAACTAAGAAAACATACCTTTGCTATATCCCCTTTTTATGGTTTTAGAAACCATAGACGCGAAATACTTCATGATCTTCTAAGATACCCAAATCCTAGTATGAAGACTTCTCAAAGGAAAATGTTAGAATGATCTATCACTATCCAACATATGATGATTTATAAAAACATGACATTTTGTTTTAAGAAATTCCCTTCTTTGTAGTTTTCAAACATACACGGATCGTATCAAGTTTTCAAAGTACAATATACAAAAGAAAAAACTTGGTAACGAAGCTCTGATGCCAATTGTGGAAAACTAGAAGGGGGTTGAATAGTTTTACCAATTTAAAACATCCTTTTAAATATTTAGATCGACTTATGTCAATCTATTTGGTTGTTTATGTTGGACGTTGATAGATAGATATATAAACTTGTAATGAAAGATAAAGAGTAAGAAGCACATCATCACGACACAAGTATTTATAGTGGTTCGGCTACAAGGACACCTTCCTTGCCCTACTCCACTCCCGAGTCACCTACTCGAGTTCGTAAGCACTACACCAACTCCTTATGGCGGAGAAGCCTTCACAACGTCGCTTAACCTTTTTCGTACAAAGCTAAATACCGAGTTCTTTCACACCAAGGCGAACCACACCTAACACAACGTCGCCTACCCTTTATACGGTGCTAGGCTAACCACCGAGTTCTTTCACACCAAGGAGAACTAATCATATCACAATGTCGCCTACCCTTTATTAGGTACTAGGCTAAGCACCTAGTTCCATTACCATGGAGGAACTACTACCCTTCACAACACAACACCTAATATCAAGGAGATCTACTCCTTGTTATAATATCATCAAGAATATCACCATCCTTGGAAATAAACTACTTATAAGTATAACGATGCACCTCATCAATTATACGACCTAAGCATTCTTCCCAAATGCTACTTGATTAGATTCATCGGCATCCTTCACTAATGCCTTTGACACAACGCTTGGCACCCTTCACTAATGCCTTCGTCTTGACACCTTTAGCATTCTTCACTAATACTTTGACACGGATGATGAGCACCTTTCACTAATGCTTTCATCTTGATACTTTCGGCATTCTTCACTTATGCCTTCAACCCAACATCTATGGAGAAAGGTAGATCTATCAACAAGAGAACCTTCGTTGTCTTGATGATGACGAAGCATGGCAACTCATGGACTTGAGCTTGCACGTCTTCAAGATGTGGTGATCTTTCCTTTAAGAGGAACCTAGAAGATCACACAAAACAAAAGAGAAAAGCTACATAGATCTCTTGGATCCGAGGTTAGAGGTTAGAATACTTGGGGAATTATGTGTGTAAAAGGATGAATAGAAAGGAAGAAATGGCTCTCTATTTATAGAGAAAATTCTCTATTGTTTCCGGATCCCACGGATCCCTTCCACTGGGATCCAGCTAGCACAACGCCGAGGATCCGTGGGCGCTCCTCTTTGCCCATGGGTATTTTTGGTTATGGGTCATGGGTTATGGGTTGATCCATGGTTTTCTTTCTAGATACAATGTATCTTAAGGATACAATGAACTTGGTCAAGTGGTATTCATAAAACCATGGGTTATGGGTCAATACTATTTGCTAGTATTAAGGGTACAATGAACTTAGTCAAGTGGTATATATAAAACCATGGGTTATGGGTCAATACCATTTGCTAGTATTAAGAGTACAATGAACTTAGTCAAGTGGTATATATAAAATCATGGGTTATGGGTCAATACCATTTGCTAGTTTTACCCATTTAGTGTATACTTGTTTTACCCAACTACATTCAATGTATTTGGTCAATGGGTCAAATACTTAAGTTTCTACGCATTTACATTACCCAATATACTACATACTAGTTATGTGTATATTTACCCAAATATGTAAACACTAGTTGTTGTACATATGTAATACTAAATCATAAAATCACTTATACTTGTTTTAGTGTTTTATGTGAAAATGTGAATATGTTTGAAACTATTAGTTCAAACCATTTACGTATTTTATTTGTTTCGTTAATATGATTTTACGTTTGTTATCGACAAAACATTAGAAGATCGTAAAATATAAATAAACGTTTTTACGGCTTATTTGTATTAACACAGGTGCTACCTACCAAAGGCTAGTGGACAAAGCCTTCATCAAGCAAATAGGTAGGAACCTTGAAGCATACGTAGACGACATGGTCATCAAAACCAGAACGGATGAGGATATGATCTCCGACATAAAAGAAACCTTTGATCAGCTTCGCGCCATCAACATGAAGTTAAACCCCAAGAAGTGTTCTTTCGGCATGGAAGAAGGACAATTCTTGGGGTACCTGATCACAAAGCAGGGCATCAAAGTCAACCCTTCGAAGGTTAAAGCCATCATAGACTTGCAGGCTCCTAAGTCTCTCAAGGATGTACAAAGTTTGAACGGAAAGCTAGCAACCCTCAGCAGAATCCTATCGAAGGGTGCAGACAGATCCTTGCCTTTCTTCAAGACACTTAAAGGATGCATGGATAAAAAGACATTTCAATGGAGCACGGATGCAGAAGCTGCCTTTCAAAAGCTTAAGGAGTTCATGGCAATTCTACCCACACTTACCGCCCCAATCAAAGGCGAAGTGTTATTTATGTACATCGCGGCCTCCTTCGAAAGCATCAGTGCTGTTTTTTTGGCGGAAAGGGAAAAGAAGAAAATCCCTATCTACTTTGTTAGTAGGGTTCTACAGGGACCTGAGCTAAATTACCCAGAGCTGGAAAAGTTAATTCTAGCTTTGGTTCATGCTGCTAGGCGCCTTCGAAGGTACTTCCTGGCTCACCCCATAACCGTTCTCATTGACAAGCCAATTAAGCAAATACTTTCAAAGCCAGAGAAATATGGAAGGATAGCTAAATGGGCCATCGAGCTAGGAGAGCATGAAATTGAGTACAAAGGTAGGAACTCGGTCATAGGGCAAATACTGGCAGACTTTTTAGCAGAAACACCCTCCGAACCGAAGCAGGACAACAAAATTGCTGACAAGAAGCCTGCGAAGACGGTCAAAGGGTGGAAACTTTTCACCGATGGGGCCTCCAGCTCCGACGGATCAGGTGCAAGGTTAATGCTAGTTAATCCTGAAGGAAATGAGTATACTTACGCACTCCGCTTCGAATTTGATGCTACTAATAATGAAGCGGAGTACGAAGCTTTGCTAGTAGGTCTCCGACTAGCTAAATACATGGAGGTAGAAGACTTGGCTATTTTTGTGGACTCACAACTGGTGGCCAACCAGATCAAAGGCTCCTACAAAGCAAGGAAGCCTGTCATTAAGCAGTACCTGGATAAATCCAAGGAGATGCTCGAAGGTTTTACTTCCTACGACATAGAGCATGTTCGAAGAAACGAAAACAAAAAGGCAGATGCACTTAGCAAACTGGCATCAATGGCATTTGCTCATTTAACTAAGGAGGTTCTGGTCGAAGTGTTGGCAGAAAGGTCCATCGTTCAAGAGGAGGTGTCTGACATAATACTGGAGGAGGAGTCAAATTAGATGACTCTGATCAGAGAGTACTTAATAAGTGGCATATTGCCGGAGGATCAGAAGCTAGCACGAAAGGTCCGCATCAAAGCACCACAGTATAGGATCATGGGAATTACCTATACCGAAGGTCTTTTCTGTCTCCATGGCTCCGTTGTGTCGGACCTAAGCAAGCCTCCAACATAATCCAAGAAGTGCATGAAGGGTCTTGCGGGCTGCATGCATGACCTCGCTCTGTTGTTTCTAAGATCATGAGGATAGGGTACTATTGGCCTTCGATGCACAGGGAGGCAGTGGAAATTATCCAGAAGTGTGAAGCCTGTCAAATCCATTCAAGAGTGCCAAGGTTACCAAAACAAGATATGACCTCCGTAACATCCGCATGGCCTTTCAGCCAATGGGGAATAGACATCGTAGGCCCTTTATCGATTGCTCCAGGAGGGGTAAAGTTCTTGGTTGTGGCCATCGATTACTTCACAAAATGGGCCAAAGCCAAGCCCTTAGCGTCAATCACATGGAGGCATATGGAAAAGTTTGTGTGGGAACACATCATTTGCCGGTTTGGAGTACCCCATATCATCATATCAGATAATGGGAAACAGTTTGCCGAAGGAGTGTTTCCCGTGTTTTGCAGAGGTCTAAACATAAAACAATCCTTCACCTCCGTTTACCATCCTCAAGGTAACAGACAGGTGGAATTTACTAACAGGGACATCATCTAAGGCATAGAACGAAGGCTCGGTTACAGCCACCATGGTTGGGTGGATGAGCTACCCTAAGTATTCTGGGCCCACAGAACGCACACAAAGACAAGTCATGGGGAAACACCTTTTAGCTTGACATATGGTACAGAAGCTGTCATCCCTTCGGAAGTAAGTGTCGAAACAGAACGAATCATGAACTTTGAAGCAACAGACAACAAAGAAATACTCCGCAGTAATCTGGACCTACTCGAAGAAATAAGGGAAATAGCCTCGATCAGGGAGGCTATACATAAACAAAAGATTAAAAAGTACTACAATAGCAGGATTCGACCTTCCACATTCAAGCCAGGAGAATACGTCATCTGACTCAACAGTACAAGTAAAGCTGAGTATCAGGGTAAACTAGGGCCTACATGGGAAGGGCCCTACATCGTAACGGAAGCATATAGCAACGGAGCCTACAAGCTGGAAACCCTTGATGGAGACGCTATTGATAGGACTTGGAATGGCACTACCCTTCGTAAGTTTTACATATGAAACTTACAACGTCTAAGGACATTTTCTAATTTGCTTTCAATCAATGTATTTTCATTCTTCTCACTTAGGGAAAGAAGCATTAATGGTAGGCGTCTAGTATTCATTTCTTAAAATGATGTAATCCTCCCTACCCACTTAATGATATAACACATTTCCCTCAAATCTCTTGTTTCGTTCAATACAACAAAGATTTGTCCACCAAGTCGTTTTATAAGTTTCAATGTCGAAGGGATGTACAAAAGACTAACAATACATCTTGCTCATATGCTTAACATCCATCTCAACTTCACATTAGCTTTCCTACGTGGTCTTAAGGTATTCCAAGCCTTTTGCTACCCAAAGGATTAAGATGGAGTGGGTCGCAACTCTCTGTCAGCAATTAAGTTATACGATTGCGATATTCTTGGTGAAGTAATTACACACAATGAGGCTATGCATCTACCATACGCCTTAGGTTGTAGAAATTTTACGTGCAAATGAAACGTAAAGAGAAGAATCAAAGTTAAGCAAACTATA
This sequence comes from Chrysanthemum lavandulifolium, assembly GCA_022545495.1. Classification (NCBI taxonomy): domain Eukaryota; kingdom Viridiplantae; phylum Streptophyta; class Magnoliopsida; order Asterales; family Asteraceae; genus Chrysanthemum; species Chrysanthemum lavandulifolium. The sequence continues at coordinate 14,009,510 of CM040242.1, read as the reverse complement.
GGCCCTAGTGGCCATCATGTAGATATTCATTCATGACTAGTCTAACTAGTCCAACAGGACGTAGCCTTAACGATCAACAAGAACATATTGTCTTAGGCCGTAGCCTTCACCACGTACATAAAAGTAAATTGTTTCATCAGGCATCATGCCTGGAAAGAGACATAAAGACATATTGTTTAAATAGGGTACATACCACCATGGGGGATCAAATAACTACCACATGGTAGCCTTCATCATATCTTGGAATGTGTTAGATCAAGAGAACTTGAGGATGGGACCTTGGGAGATCGTGTCTTCTTAGAGGGAGAAGCAGGTTGAACCCTCCTTGGCTTCTTTGCCAACAGGTCCTTAATGGAGGCCGTTGGGTCTTTTGTAGCCTCAGCAAGGAATGGGAACTCCGCAGTGGATAAGGCATTGCCTGCATCATCATATTCCTTCTCGTGGGTTGCCCTGTAGTAGGGAACACTTGCAAGATCCACTAGTTTACCTGTCTCGGCCACCTCCTTAAGAGTAGTGCATTTGCTATGAAACATAGCTGCATTCACCAGCTTACCAATCATTATGCCCACATCGTCACTATGGTACAACTCCATAGCAATATATGGGATAACTTTTCTTACCAGATCAACCTTGTCTTTCTTGAGCATTTTGAGACGAAGATCCAACCCATCCATCTTTTCTCTAAGCTTGATATCTTGGTTAATCAACTTTGCCCTCTCTTCTTCAAGGCCTCCACATTTGGTATTCAAAACGGAAATTTGCTCTTTGTAGCCTATGACCTTCGTGCCTTCGAGAGATAGCTTCTTGCACTCGACGGCTTTCGCTAACTCGACCTTTGAGTTTCTTTACATCTGCTCGGAGATCTCGGACCAGAGGATTTTTGTTAAAATCTTCCATAGCATCCTCACACTTTGCCTGTAGGTCTGCGTATTGCTTTTCCCTAGCCTTCTCCCTGGCAAGCATGACGTCCATCTCTTCCCTAGCCTTGGTGACAACACGAAGAAGCTCCCTTGTCCTAGTGTTGAGCTGGTTATCCAATATGCATTGTCTCACATAGCTCTTATCATGAAGGTCGCATAGACTTTCCATAGACATGTTATCCATCACCCTCTTCCAGCTAGATGGGGTTACACGCTCAACGAGCAAGTGACAAGATAGGGGGGACGGAAGCTCCTTCGTATCAGGGAGTCCTACAACAAAAATAAACTTGTTATTATAACACAATATGCAGATAATTTTTTGCAACAGGGAAGAAGACTTACCATGCATGTCATTAGTGTTGGGCCATTCGATAGCTGGAAACACCACAACCTTACCTTGAGTACTCTTCTGCCGGGTAGTTCGAGAGGGAAGAGTGGGAAAGATAAGCTTCCTCTTCGATGCAGACTTTGCAGCCTTCGAGCTTGTACCTTTCCTGTTTCGGACCCTGTCCGCTATACCGGAGGACCCTACGATCGGCAACTCATCCTCCGAAACAGGGTCATCTGAGTCTGCCACATTCTCAACTAACTGGTCTTCAACTCCTCAGGCTCTTTTTCTTTTGTAGGAAGAGCAGATGCCACAGGCTCAATTGGTTGGGCATCAACATCGTTATTGTTAACCGACACAGAAGGAGAGCCCACACCGTAGCTAACTTCTTTGGGATCCTTTGGAATAAAGCTGACTTCCTTAGCACCACCAGCAACAATGAAATTTCGGAATGACATTTCTGCAAAAAGGAAGGAAATAGATGAATATCAAAAAGATAAGTTCCTATATCTTATTTTAATTGAAATTTTACATACATTCTCCACAACAAATAATTTCGGGATGTAACGGAGACCCTTCCCGACTTTCAAGAAGGCCGACCATAAACAATCTTGGCTCTAGAAAGGTCGGCAATCGGTGGATGGCGAGCTAGGTGTTGATCTGGGATTCCTCCTCACATTATAGGCGGGGATCATTAAATCTCTTTTCATCAAACTAAAACTACGGGTTTAGCAATGCAGGGTATTGTGGAGGTACAATGGTATCTTGAATGTAAAAGAATTTCCCTTTCCGTTTCGATATTTGTAAAGGCCTCTCAATCGAATGGGCACATCCTTTCACCCTTTTGGCCAATGTCGACCGGTCTCCTCCAAGTCAGATTCAAAACCCTCTAGCACGATCAAAGACGGTTCATACCTATATGCTTTACACATGACAATGTATGTTGTGAGCTTGGCTAGGCCAAACGGGTTAAACCTATATATGTGTACCTCATAGTATTGAAGGAGTTCTAAAATCAGGGGATGCAAATGTATCCTTAAATTGGAGGTGGTGAATGCATGTGTGTACAAGCCTACATAATTCTTGGGAGCATCATAAATACCTTGGCGTTTGCTGGGTAACATGATCTTATATTTTTTTGGAATGGGATAATCAGTAAGGAAGGCTTTAAGCTCTTCCCTGGTCAAGGTACAGCCTTTTTGCCTAATTACAAACTTATTATTGGCAGCCATGGAACCTTTAATCAACAAAAAAGTACTAAAAATGTAGTGATACGAAAGAATACTTTACCTTTTTTGTTTGAACGCTTGCTCTGAAGACAGCTTAGTATGTGTAAATTTTGGGCGAGGGATAAAAAATGAGCTAGGGTTTTACTATTTTGATTTTATATACCCTTTTACATTTAACATCCTAGCCCTACACGTATCCTGTGGGATCACCTAACTTCCGGATTTCAAATCCTTTTTAAACTTTGAAGGGATGTTTGATTTTACCGAGATAGAAGGTGGTTAGGATAAGTATCACACATTAATTATGCGGTCAACATATATCTAACTTTTTATCTTCAATCAATTTTGTGATGGAGGAGATGTTTAGTATATATTTTTGAGTCGTAAGCAATATTTCTCGTTCGTACATATCACTTTCGACTGGGGGGCTTGATGACGTACCCTCCGATCAGGTCGAAGGACACCCCCTCGACCTCAGTTGAATTTGCATTACGAAGACCCAAGTATTTCTTCCTAAGTCATTGGTGGCATAAAATCATTCATCATTGATATGGTTACCGGTTGGGAATTTGCCGGTAGAAGGCCTATGCCGCCGGGGTCTTCTCTGAAGAAATTAAGACAAAGGAGAACATTGACTTGGTCTTCCCCACGTTCCCACTATCTCCTTAGCTTTCCGCGAGTAAGGAGAGAGTGGGGATGAAGCCCTAGCGGTTACCATAAATCATGGGACGCCCCCATGATCTCCGAAACGTGTGCAAACACTCTCCAAGCTTATTTCGCTATTTATAAGTAGGTTGGACGAGTCATTTCAATGGCATATTCACTAAACACAGTATTTCACATACTCTACATTACTTACAACACATATCACATACTTACTCTCACACCGGAGGTGGTTCGCGAGGTCGACCACGCACAATCACTTAACGAAGTGTCTACTATTTCTTATTGCAGATTGGCTACAAGTTTGGCGCAAGCATATCACCCTTCATACCCTTCGATCACCATCGAAGGCCTGGTCGTACGAATTATTGTACAATCATTGGCTATAACATTCATGTACTCCTTCTACAGGGTCTCTATTCATGTGGGCATAGGCTGCCACAGCATGAATATAGGGAATTCCAAATAATTTCCACATTCTGCACATGCATTTTTTGATATGAATGTTAACTCCATAAGCTTCATTACCATTTATGACCTCAAGTTCTTGAAATCCACTAGGAAAAACCTTCCAATGTCTGTTTAAATGATCAAATGGTCAGGTTTAAAAATGACATGAATAACAACTTAATAATTAGAATATAACAAGTATTACCTTTGTTGATGTTCAATCAGACAGGTTAATCTTTTTCTGATAGTAAGTGTAATTGTGTCTTCCCAATTCCTTGCAGTTCTGTTCATAGAAACCAATCTCTGCATGACATATAGTATGATATCTTCAAGCATTGTGATAATAGGTTTTTTTATTTGAACTAAGATTTCCCTATTGAAACTCTCACAAATCCCATTATCAAAATTTGGACACTTAGTTTCCAAACTGAAGAATGATCTGGACCAACTGTTAGGGTTCCTCTGGATCAAGTAATCATATGCCTCTTCATTCAGGTTCTTCATCTCATCCATCTTTGTGTAGAGTGTTGCTCCAAAGTGGTTGATGCTGCTTGCCAAAAGAGTCTTTGTAGGTGAACTCCAATGAACTTCTTCTTAAAATTTGCAAAAACATGTCTTGTGCACTTCCTATATTCAGCATTAGAGAGGAATTCACTGACAGCATCTAATAGACCCTGTAGAATACAAAAGTACATAAGTTGCAGTATACATAAGTTGCAATATACATTAAATTAGTCAAATTATCTTACCTTGTGAGCATCTGAAATGATTGTTAACCCATTACCCTGATGCAAATTCAGATCTTCACACAACTGACCTAAAAACCAACACCAGTTTTCCTTGTTTTCCACCTTCACAACTGCCCATGTTATTGGATACATCTGATTATTAGCATCTCTTCCCATAGCAACCAGCAACTCCCCTTTACATTTGTGTTTTACTGTGAACATCCCATCGTGCTTTAACTTAACTGTGAAAACACGATTCTTGTCAGGTTTACCTTTACCCATTTTGGTTATTACATGTGAATATTGTGAATTAGGGTTCTTGTGAGAATTGGGGATTTGGGTTGTGGAATTGGGAAGTTAGGGTTCTTGGGAAATTGGGGGGAAAACGTTTTGGTAAAGTAAGTTGGTGGGAAAACGTTTTGATAATAAAGATTTTTTTTAACTTTATTATGTGAAAGTACAATTGTAACCGGTTGCATCGATTGCGAGTTGCGAATCAAGCGAATATGTGTAAGAATGGAACACGACACAAAGTTTTATTGGTTATACTAATATTTTTGAAAGTTCATTACCCAATATTAAAAATTTCTGAAAGTTCATGGATAATCAGTGTAATTAACCCTAAACTAAATTGTGGAATGTTGTGGAATGTGGTGAGGATTTGTCTATAAAATCTGGTACAACTTTATCAATGTGGCACTTTTAGTCCCTCAAATCTTACTCGTAATACTTTGGCCATTTATAACCTCTATACCAAAAATAGGCATACTTTATTTTTAGTTTGACTTTCAACTTAAACTTCGTTGACTAACAAATTATAATAAGTTTTTATACATTTAAATATTTTAGTCAAACTAGTACAATGACATTTTAACAATAAAATACCTCGACGTTTCGGGGTGTAACATTTTTCCACCGCGCATGAGTATTCTAACTAATAATGGTCTTTATTTTGTCGATGGTTATCGTAAGTTTGTTGTTGGGGATGTGTTGCAATTCGCTGATGCAAGCTGTGAATTTTTATTTGATACTGAAAAAACTTTGAGATTGATTATGTTAGTTGATATTGATGATGATAAGTTTTGTAATTGCAATTTTTTTGAATATTAGTATTGTGTTGGGAGTTTTTTATTTACTTTATTATATTTTTATATTTTCTTTAGAGGATCTTTGTTTTGCTCAGTTGTTGATTGTGTAAATTACAACATGGCTTTTGTTAAAGATGATGCGGAAGAAATTGAGTCGGTGGTTGGAAGGATGCGAATAGTTGAATAATAGTTTGTAGATTGTGTTTATGTTTTAAATTTGTTTGTTGGTACTTTATGGTTTGTTGGTTGTTTGGTTATCATTTTGGATTATATTATTTACCGATAGATTTGTTTTCTAACATATGATACAGTTTTCAAATTATATGTGTATGTAATAGTTTAGTTTTTTTGTACGCATTTGTTCTTTGTTATTTATGTGTTGCGTGTTTGATCTTCAAAGCTATCGATTATCTTAGAAACATTATTTCATCGGTAGTTGATATTAAGTTTGTTTCTGTATAAGAATGAAAGTAACCTTAGTTTTTGTGGCTTTAAGATTAGTTCTTGCAACAAAAGCTTTATTCATGATGCTAAACACAATTGTTATCATATATCATGTAGTTACAGAGTCACCCTCCCTGGGTAAACCCGAAAAGGAAGACCTCATCGGTTTTATGTGTGCCAATTCAAGTATGGCACTCTAGTTAAAAAAAAGAAATACGCATTTTGACTCAAACTTTACTGATTCAATTCATCGTATAAATCGATAACAACCATTGCGTAAAGGAACACACGAAACTATTAGTGCTAACTTTACTTGCTAGTTACAAGGTTGGATGACTAACAAACAGATTAATACCAACCCTAGTTGTAGGAAAACACAATTTAAACCAACAACAGATCTTGAATCTAAATTCAAGAACAACTTCTTTTATTCAACCAAAACTACACAGATCAATAAGCAACTGATCTCAATCAGAACAACCCAGAAATATCACAAGAATCACAAACAACTGAACACCACACAACCCTTCCCACTGCTACTCAGGTGGAAGGCTATTGACTAATTATCAATAGTCTTTACAACACAAAAATCCTCACAAACACTCTAAAGCAATCTTAGAAACAATGAGTTAATAGTTTTGGTTGAGAGAAGATCGACTGCAATCTTCACATAGAGAGATGAATGAGATAATGTGAAACCCTAAACAGGTTGAGACATTATATAGCTTTGACCTCAGCCTTGACTCCATTTTTCCAGACATAGCACAAAGCCCCCTCCAACTATCATCAACTTTCACTTTTCCACCAAACCTCAAAAGAGCTTATAACTGAGAATATAAAATGCACAACATTAGTCCCTAACAATATAAGTTTCAGAATTGAGTTATATTTTAACATCCCCCCTTAACTCAAACCTGAAACATATCATAAAGACCAAGTTTAGAAACCAGTTTCTCATGTTGCAGCTTATCAAGACCTTTAGTAAAAATACAAGCTATCTGGTTAATAGACTGAACTTTTTCAGTTTTGATAACACCAACCAAAATCTTTTCTCTCACAAAATGTAAGTCAATTTCCAAATGTTTTGTCCTCTCATGAAAGACAGGATTAGCAGCAATTTTAATTGCAGCCTGACTATCACAAAACAGTTTTACAAGCAAAAAATGTTCCCAGTTTAGATCTTTTAAAACTTTCAAGACCCAAACAATTTCTGAAGTAGCAGAGGCCATTGCTCTATACTTAGCCTCTGCACTAGACTTAGAAAGGGTGTTTTGTTTTTTACTTTTCCATGAAACTAGTGAACCATTAAGAAATAAACAAAATCAGATGGCGATTTTCTAGTAACCACACACTTGGCCCTTGCCCGCATCCACATAAGTCTCAAGATTTTCAAAAGAGTTTTTAACAATATGAATCCCTCTTCCAGGAGAACCCTTTAAATATCTTAAAACCTTAAGTGCAATTTTAAGATGAGACTTAAGTGGTTTATGCATGAACTGGCTCAAACAATGTACAACATATGATATATCAGGCCTAGTATGTGTTAAGTGAATCAGTTTCCCAATAAGTTTTTGATACTCAGTTATATTGTCCAAAACAGGATCAGTAGTAGTTGGTTCATTAGAAATAGAAACACTTTGTTCTAAAGGAAAAGCAGATGGCTTACAAGCCAGTAAACCAAACTCAAAAAGCAAATCTAAGCATTATTTTCTTTGAGTTAAACATAAACCCTTATCAGTTTCAATCACTTCAATACCCAAAAAATACTTAACTTTTCCTAAATCCTTAATCTAGAATTTAGACTTAAGAAACACTTTAAAACTTTCAATCTCAGCCAAGTTATTACCAGTAACAATAATATCATCAACATACACAAGTAAAGCAACAATATTACCTGAATCATTCTTGACAAACAAGGAATAGTCACTCTTACTTTGTATGAAACCATTCTCAACCAAAGCACTGGTTAACTTAGCATTCCACTGTCTGGGTGCTTGTTTTAAACCATATAAAAACTTTTTAAGTCTACAAACTCTTTTATCATTAACATCAAAAAAACCATCAGGAAAAGACATATAGACAGTTTCATGTAAATCACCATAAAGAAAGGCATTATTGATATCAAGCTGAAATATAGGCCAACTTTGTTGAACAACTAAATTAATGAGACATCTAACAGTAACAATCTTCACAACAGGTGAGAAAGTCTCATCAAAATCAACCCCTTCCTTTTGATTATAGCCCTTAGCTACAAGTCTAGCTTTATATCTGTCTACCTCACCATTAGACTTATATTTTATCTTAAAAACCCATTTACAACCTATAGCCTTTCTGCCTTCAGGTAACTTAACAATTTCAAAAGTGTCATTTCTATACAAAGCTTCCATCTCACTATTCATTGCATCTACCCAGTGCTGACACATGCAAGCCTCCCAATAATTTTTAGTTTAGCATAAGTCACAAACTTTTCAAGACCAAATTTAACTTTTGAATCAACAATATAATCATTGTATTTGTTAGGAAAATTTGATGTTCTACCAGTTCTTCTTAACATAGTTTGACCATTATTATGTAACCCAACTTCTGCTGCTTGTACAGGAGAGGGACTATGGTCACCCTCAGAAGCACTCACACCAACTGGTGTTGCAGCCCTCTCACCACACTGGTAACCTCATTGGAACCAGGAGAATGCCCCAATTCATCATCCTTTTGGTCAATTGTTGGGCCATCCAAGTGTTGGGAGTTGTTGCCATCACCCAACTGATGATCATTTTATTTATATTACCCATAGGGGTACCATTTAGCTTATTATCATCATTGGTGTGTCGAGTCTTCACTAGTAATTTCATCAAAGAAATTAACATGATTTAGACTCGATGAGAGGGTCGAGGCGACATAAGAGTTTTTAATCTTGAAAGGAAAACTTTTCAAAAACTTTACATCTCGGAAAAGATAAATTGATTCCTTTCAAGACTATAAAGCTTGTAGCCTTTTGAAAATTAGAATACCCAACCAAAACACATTTTTACGCTCTGCTACTAAACTTATCATGATTTGGTAAGAAAAAGAGCAAAACATAAGCAACCAAACATTCTTAAGTGATTTAGATCGGGTTTTCTTTTAAAACAAGATTAAAGGGAGACTTTCCATTTAGCATCGAGGAAGGAAATCATTCATCAAATAAGTGGCGGTTAGAATGCATTCGGACCACAAAAAGAGAGGCAATCCCCTTTGAAACATAAGGGATCTAGCTACATTTAAAAGATGCCTATGTTTCCTCTTTACAACCCCATTTTGTTGAGGAGTATAAGCACAAGATGTTTGATGCACAATGCCTTTATCTTTACAAAATTTATTAAACTGATTATTAACAAACTCAGTGCCATTATCACTCCTAAAAACCTTAACACTCTTCTCAAATTGTGTCTTAATTAGATTATAAAAAATTTGAATGCAATCAAACACTTCATGCTTATACTTAAGTAGATAAACCCAAACAGCCCTGGTGAAATCATCCACAATAGTTAGAAAAAATCTGTATCCTTCTTTACTTTTAATTCTATAAGGACCCCAAAGATCAAGATGCACAATATCACCAAGACACGTGGTTTTATGGTCACTTAAAGGAAAAGACTCTCTAGTTTGTTTAGCCTTTTGACGGACTTCGAAGGTTCAATTTCGGTTTCATTTTCAAAAAGATTTCACCTTTAAAAGCAGACAAGACACGATCGAAGGGTGACCAAGCCCGCAATGCCATAAGTTTTTTGTCAAATTACAGGTAGGGCTAGAATTCTCCAATCCTAGGGCAGTACCTTGATTTCCATCAAAGTAATATAATCCATACTTTTGTTTACCAATCCCTAGCACACTCATTCCCCTCAAATCCTGGGGTAAAACATAACACTGTAACTCATCAAAAGCAATAACAAACTTGCTGTCTCTAGCCACTTTATGAACAGACATTAGACTAACACAATATTCTGGAACAACTAGCACATCATATAATGTTAAATGTTTAGTTAGAGTCATATTTGTTAATGCAAATATCGTCATTAAACGTTATTTATATTTTTGATCTTTACCTAAGTTTTGTTAACGACAAAAGTAAATTTAATTTTTATAAAGCTTAAAGCTTGTCAAGTTTAATAGATATTAAAACAAGCTTTTTCAAACAATATCTTCATCACTCAAGCATTTACATTGTGATTAATCATATCTTAATATGACTCTAACCATAATGTATGATAGTAGTTTTTAGAATGTTTTAGTTTCTTAAAACTAAATATTACTTATGTATTTGCATATTTCTAAAAATAGAAAAACAACACATGACATCATGTGATGCATCATGGAAATCATTGGAAGATTTCATTAGATATTTTGTGTAGATTTAGACTCTTCATATCTTACACAATATTGCATAGATATGGTTGACTTTGGCAAGATCTTGATATCTTGCTGTCGGACCTCGGCGGCACCAAAAGCCATAACCGCGTAACCCTTTTAAGGGTCCGCGGTCCGTGGTGGTGGCGATGGTTTTGCTATAAATAGCAAAGCCAAACCAAGTAGTTTTTCATCCCTTTCTATCATACTCTCATACATATCTTCTCTCTAACCTTTATAACTCAGTTTCATATCATATTAGTGATCTCTTTTGTAGCAAAGAAGATCAAGTCACATTCAAGCTTCAACGAGAAGTTGGAAGTCTTGTTTGTTTAGTGTTGTATGATCTTGTGTTGATTCATACTTCATTGTTGTACTAAACTATCATAATCTTGTGAGTGTGAGTGGTTAGTATTTTAGTCCTCAAAATC